>JAYESA010000004.1:62786034-63401034 GCA_036927795.1 Iris macrosiphon | reverse complement strand
TCATTTAATCGGAACTGTTGTTAGACGTGTACTTGCTCCAATCCTGACTGAATATATTTTTCAAAGGATCTGGAAGATTGGTGCCCGACGTTTTATGGACCTCAGCCTGTCGATGGTGCAGACAGGAACCCCCTAGTTCAGGAATGATTTTCGGGTTGGTAGCCGGGATCACTCAGACCACAGTTGTATTTATTAGCTTTTGGTACCGGATTTGTCCCCGACTTTTGGTTTGAGACTTATATTGTATTTGATTCAGGATATTGTTGTTACTATTATTGTTGTTGCTTTAGTAGTAGTTATTGTTTAGACTCTGTAGTTGTTAGACTTCTTTGTTATCTTATCGTGCTTAGATTCGTGATTGAGTACTTGTGTTATCTTTATCATATTGCTCCTTCGTTTGGAGTTGAGATCTTGACAGATACTTATATATTATTGTGTGAGATTGTTAGCTAGATAGTAGACCTAGACAGTGTTCTACTGCCGATGCTGCGGCATAGGCTGGACGTACCCATGACTCATGCCCAATTTTTTAGGTGCGGGTCATGACAAGTCATGCTTCCAACAAGATGGATGCATGCTGGTCAGTATGCGACAAAAGCTCAGGATGCATAGCCCTCTCAGGCCGCATAGCACTCTCGGCCGCATAATTTGTTGGCCGCATAAAGACTTCGTTCTCTCCAAACAGCAGGTTCGGCCATGGCAAAAACTTCCAAAAACTAAAATCTTGTTTTGTCCATAAAATCCTTATTTTATGTCCAAATCAAGTGAACCAAAAGTCAAAATACTTGAAATTGAAAGCTCTATCATGTAGCAAAAATTAGTTTTCTAAAATACATGTTTAGTAGATCAAAACCAAAAAAACTTATAAAATCCATAAAACCCTAAGTTAGAAATGTAGATCTACTCAAAACCATCAATCAAAATAGAAATTCCAAGTTCTAAAAGTGCTTATAAACACATAACAAATATAATGGATCAATAATTTGGAGGGTTTCTCCATTTCTCATGCAAGGTATACTTGCCTAAGGAAAGGGGAGAGAAAATACAAGGGAGGAAAATACATAAAGTAATGAAGAAAGAGAAGAAAATATTGGATTATATATGGTAGGGTTGAGCGTTGAACCAAGGGTTCTCATGACTTGAACCAAACCACAAAATGAACTATGAACCAGGTTAAACCAAAGAATGGGTATAGTCTCCACGCACATACAACTATGCTAAAATAAAATACGTTCCAAATACATATATCAGGAACGGGGAGTGACATCTCTATCCACCTTAGAAAAATTCTGTCCTCGGAATTCGAATCCAAAAAATAGCTAGAGAAGTCAGGACAAGCACGATACATATCAACTAGTAACTACACATGCAATCAATATCATCACAACATACAGGTGATCATTTGATCACAGAATCCGAGATATGAAGGCGTAAAAAAGAATATACCTTCTGAATCGAATAGGTGCGGGCATCGGGATCGAATATCATCATCGCGCTCCCACGTCAGTTCTCCTAGGGAATGATGGCCACAAGCAACCCGGACAAGAGAAATAGTCTGATTCTTGAGCACCTTCTCCCTTTGGTCCAATATGGATATGGGTTGCTCCTCATAAGATAAGTCGGTACCAATGACTAATTCAGGGTGATCGAGAATATTACTCAGATCCGGAACATACCTATGCAACTAAGACACATAAAATACATCGTGTACCTCACGTAGCAAAAATGGAAGGGCAAGACGATAAGCAACATAGCCTACCCGCTCAAAAATATAGAACGGACCTATGTATCACAGATTAAGCTTCCCGCGAACCCCAAATCTAATGACTCCACGGGTCGACAAAATCCACAGGAACACGTGGTTGCCGACACAAAACTCTAAAGGTCTATAATGTTGATCTGTCCAATAAAGATGCCTATCTTGTGCAATTCGAAGTTCCTCTCTAATCTGCTCGACAACCTCTACTGTCTACGTGATCATTTCAGGGCCTAACATCTTTCGCTCACCAATGTCGTCCTAAGCCAACGGTGATCTACACTTCCTGTAGTATAGTACTTCAAAATATGCCATCTAAATATTGGCTTGATAACTGTTGTTGTACGAGAACTCGATGATATGAAGGTGATCTTCCCAAGATCTACCAAGGTATAAGGTACAGGCTCATAGCATATCCTCCAAGGTCTGGATGGTTCTCTCTGATTGTTCGTCTGTTTGAGGGTGGTAAAATGTGTTGAATCTTAACTTGGTGCCCAAACTCTAATGCAAACTTTTTCAAAAATGTGAAGTAAATCGAATGTCTCGATCTGACATGATACTTACTGGGATACCGTGTTGTCTCACTATTTGTCGCATATACATTTTATCCAATTATTCTGTAGACTGTCCTACTCGAAAAGGAAGAAAGTGAGCTACTTTTGTGAGACGATCCACTATCACCCAAACTGTATCTCGACCAGTCGGTGGTCTAGGCAAACCAGTCACAAAGTCCATCGTAATGTGTTCCAACTTCCACTCTGGAATAGAAAGCGGCTGCGATAATCCTACCAAAATTTGTTATTCTACCTTCACTTGCTGACATATCAGATATCGCAATATGAAGCATGCTATTTCCCTCTTTATTTTGTTCCACCAAAAGTATTGCTTGATATCTTGGTACATCTTCGTACCTCCCGGATGAATGAAATACTGGAAACTGTGTACTTCAGTCATAACTTCTTACCGAATATCCTCGCTTGGTATGGATAGACGATTCTCAAACTTTAGCGTTCTATCCGAATGTATTGTCAACTCATTCCAAAGACCTGACTCGCATTCTTCTCGTAGCTTTTGAATCTTCGGATCCTCTGCCTTAACTAGTTTAATTCTATCTACTAAAGTTGACTGAATCTGTAGGCTAGCCTGAACTCTTGTACTCTGTGGAAGTACTATCTCGATATCCATCTCTCGTAAGTCCTCTAGAATGTGATTCTGAGTAGTCAACATAAATTTGCCACCTCTTCTGCTAAGTGCATCAGCTACTACATTAGCCTTGCCTGAATGGTACTAAAGTTTCATGTTATAATCTTTCAAAAACTCTAGCCACCTTCTCTGTCTCATGTTCAGGTCATTCTGCATGAACACATACTTTAAACTCTTATGATCCATGAATATTTCTACTCGATCGCCATATAAGTAGTGCCTCCATAGCTTAAGTGCAAACACTACTGCCGCTAACTCCAAGTCGTGAGTTGGATAGTTCTTCTCGTGATCTCTGAGCTACCAAGAAGCATACGCTATCACTCTCCCTTGCTGTATCAAAACACATCCAAATCCTTTTCCATATGTATCATAATACACTTTAAATCCTATGGAGCCTGCTGAAAGAGTAAGGATTGGTGCAGAGATTAACTTCTTCTTCAACTCTTCAAAGGCTATCTGACATTTCGCTGACCATGTAAACTTAACTTCCATATGTGTCAATCGAGTCAATGGTGTCGAGATCTTAGCAAAATCCGACACAATTATTCTGTAGTATCCTGCCAAGCCCAGGAAACTACACACTTCTTCTATGGTCTTCGGGACTGGCCAATTCTCTAATGCATCTACCTTATTGGGATCAACTGACACTCATGCTCCAAAAATATTGTATCCAAGAAAGGATATGTGATCCAGCCAAAACTCACACTTACTAAGCTTTGCATATAACTGGTGCTTCCTCAAAGTTTATAGTATTATCCTAAGATATTCTTTATGCTCCTCCTCATTATGAGAATACACCAGGATGTCATCGATGAATACTACCACAAATTGGTCTAAGTAAGGGATGAAAATATGGTTCATCAAATCTATGAATACCGCTGGAGCATTAGTCAGTCCGAATGGAATAACTAAGAATTTGTAATGCCCATATCTGACCTAAATGTTGTCTCGGTATATCCTGCTCCCGAATTCGCACCTGATAATATCATGGTCATAAATCTATCTTGGAGAAGACTCTTGCTCCACTTAATTAGTCAAACAAATCTTCAATCCTTGGTAATAGCTACTTGTTCTTTACGGTCACTGCATTAAGCCGCCTGTAATCCATACACAACCACGTCGATCCATCCTTATTCTTTACCAATACCGCTGGTGCTCCCTACGGTGATCCACTAGTCCGAATAAACTTTTTCACCTTCAGTTATTCCATGTGTCGATATAACTGATCAAGTTCTGATTGTGACATTGGCTATACCTTCTGGGATACCGATTTTGCTCCTGACATCAACTCTATACAGAACTCTACTACTCTAACTGGAAGTAATCCGGGAAAATTGTTGGAAAAGATGTCCATGAACACTTCAACTATCTTGGACAGCATGTCTTCTTCCCTTTCTACTATTGCGACTGATAGTATATCGTTGCTATTCTGCTAAGGATAAACTCTTCTAGACAAAAAATTCTAAACAACACTTTACCCTCATGATAGTATATCGTTGCATGACTGTCTCTCAACCAGTCCATGCCTAAGATAATGTCAAAGTTATCCATAGGTAACTCGATCAGCTTTACAGGTAATAAATTCCCACATACTATGACTGGACATGCTAGGCACACCATACTAACTTCTACGATCCCATTGCCAGTAAGTATATTCAGCCTCGCTTGCAATACCTCAAACTTAAATCCAATACGGGTCACATATTGTGCAGATATAGATGAGTATAAAGCTCCAGAATCAATTAAAGTTATGGCAGGAAAGATTATAACAGAAATGTTACCTGCCACTACGTCGCCCGATGCCATAGCTTCCTCCAAAGACAAGGTGAGTGTCTGTCCTTGGCCTTATTAAGCTTCCTGCTGCTGTCCTCCTAGCAGTCGTGGTTACGATTCTTGTTGATTCTTCTGTTGCTGCCTATAAGGCTGGGTTTACATCAGCAACAGACGTTGAGCTAAAGGCCGTATTGCTACTGCTGGTCCTCCTTGTTGCACTGCCCTTGAAGCTGGCAATGCAGGAAACGGTTGTATTGGCCCTCCTGGCCTATGTATCAATGGGCATATGGCAACCTTGTGATCAGGACTCCCACTTATCAAACATAGTCTGTTAGATGCCTGACAAACATCAGGGTATGACCTCCCTTGCCACAGTAGGTACAACCTGTCGGCGCTCCCCGTCGTTGTTGCTGTTGTTGCTGCCTCGGCTGCTGTTGCCGAGTTGGTGCCATCACTATCGAGGTCACTGGCCTCCTCTGTGTCATGTCATGGATGTGAATGCCAGGGGATGTTACTGGCATTTGTTGTACTATTCCTTCCTCATTGTTCTGTCCATGAGGCCTTTTTTGATCCACTCTTCTTAATGCCATCCTCGGAGAAGTAAGCTCAACTCTCTTGGCTGCTATAAATACCACCTCGAAGGTCAGGTAGTTATGCACCTCTACCATGTATAAGATCTCTAAGTGAAGTTCCTGCTAGAACCTCATTTCTCTCTCCAACTATGTTGCCACCATGGTTGGAGAAAATCTGTTTAGTCGGCAAAACTTTGCCGCATAGCCGTCGACTGTCCTTCCAGCTTGCTTGCAGTTGATAAACCTTTGTTGCAACTCACACTGAGCCACAATTCTGAAGTACTTCGCCCTGAACCAGGTCCTAAAATTATTTCATGAAATAGGATGCCTCAATCCTACCTCCATAGTAGCCTACCAATCTCTTGCATGATCCTGGAGCTGTAAGCGAACCAGGTCAACCTGTTCCTCGGCCAAAACTTTGGCTGCTATCAGAATAGTCGTAATATCCTGGAGACAATCGTCTGCCATAATTATGTCCTCCGTGCCATCAAAATATCTGGGGTACAGTCTGCAATATCTAACAGATGTCCCAGAATATGTTCTTTTGTCTCGTTCTAGGGCCGTTTGCAACCCTTGGTTGAACAGGACATTCTGTTCTTGCTTCTGAAGTTGTTGTTACTGGTATTACTATTATTGTTGTTGTTGTTGTTGTTGCACCACCATCTGGTATTATTGGGTAGCCAATAATCCCTGGATAATCTCTAGCAAGGCCGGGGTATCCAATATTGTTGGTACTGCGAGAGTTACGGGAACACCTGGAGCCTGCTGCTCTATCTCATTCATCGTGGGCTCAACTCGGATCCTTGGTTGGGGTCCCACAGGATCTCATTCTACTAAAAACTCTATCTCTCTTGTTGCTGCAGCATCGGGGGAAGGAGAAGACCTAAAAAAGAGCACAAGAAATATCAAGTACAGGACGAGAAGGAACAAGGAAGCAACCTATCTGGAAGAATTCAAGCTGAGTATCGAAGAGGACGAATTCATGATTTCAAAAGGATCATATTTGGTTGAGAACCATATAACCATGATACCCCACAAGTCTGAAGAACAGACTTGCATGGGCCACCACTAAAACCTTGTCACGCCCTAGTATCGGGTACTATACGTCTTACGGTAATCACGGCTGTAATAAGACAATGATGTACATGCTACAATTAAATCTCCTATGGTCAAAAACTATGTCTCAATCATTCAAACAAGAAACAATAAGCATAAAGCATATATGATAAGCAATAAGACGTCACAAATGCTTTCTCAAAATATTCTGGAGACCAGCTATACAAAAATAGAAGCTGGAAGAGTAACAAAAGTATATGACAGTGATCAGCTGTAGTCCAATTTAATACAATTATGAAAGGAGACTAATGTACAGACAAGATGGCTAACAGGTATCGGTGGCTAAACGCCCAAAAAAATAAATGTTCAATGATGAGCAGGGCAAAAAAATACCACTCGCTATCCCCTATGACCATGTTCCTGATACACGCCATGAGTAGGAGGAAGGTACGTTGGATCCTTAGGTGCTGGCTCAAAATCTGGCCATACAAAACCAGTAGGGTTAGACCCCAAATAGCAAGTACCACAAAGGAAGCACAAAATGGAGAAACAAAACCCAAAAAATATATATAATAATACATAGGTTCAGTATCGTAGCTTAGGTCTATTGCATATCCTAGCGCAAAGGCCCAACCCTACAACTAAACCAGGACAAGGGTTGAACCATCACACTATGATAGTCCATTTGCCTAGGCTAATAACCAAAATAATACAATCACAACCAAGTCCATTTTTTTATATCGGCCAATCACTTGTACGGCTTGCTAATTATGGAGTTTGAGATTATCTCAAAAATAATACATAATAGGTATTCCCAGATCACGTTAGTGCTAAACATGAGCTAACCGAACCAATAAACAAATAAAATAGGTATTCACGAGATGCACCAGTTTTTTGTAGGGCCATTGCGCTAAAAATATGGTATTAACGATTCCAGTGTTCCTATAGTGAAACAGTGGCTCGGCATAATATGTCAGATACTGCACTCTACTAAGGCAGATGATATACAGTATTTGTGGTGGCCAGCCCATAGCATACTTAGAATGAATCTCTGTGAAAAAGTTTGATGGCATGATCTTGGGATATCATTTCCTCCAATGTTACTACTACTTTTAGTTAACTAATTAGTCCTATGTTGTGTTCAAAATCTCAAGACATCGTCACATGAGAATTTTTCTTAAGATGTCGTACAAAGTACGGGTACGTTAGATACGAATTCATGAAAGTCAAATCTGGATTCACCCGAGCGTGTATGCAATATTCAGTCAATCAATATCCTAGCCACGCTTTGGTAGTTGATTCGCTTATTATACCCATGCTGGCGAAACAATATATATTTATAAAATTATGCTTCCAGGAATTTGGAGGCATTTTTGATGCATAATCCAAATATAATCACTTAACATGTGACACGATGTATTGTACCTCAGCGGACATTAAATCATGGATAATATCAGGCAATAGTGGTATCAGTACGGATACAGTATTTGAGTCCAATTACCAATTATATATTTGGTCAAAAAAGAATAATAAATATTCAATCAAAATAAGCAACGCCGCATGGGTCTCTAGGCCACATGGGAAGTCCAGGCCGCATATGACTCTAGGCCACATGTGAAGTCAGGGCCGCATGACAAGTCATGGCCGTATGACAAGTCATTGCCGCATATGAAGTCAGGGCCGCATAAAAAGTCCTGATCGTATATGAGTCGATGCCGCATGGAGGTCTTTTGGACTTAGCCAATTTCTCATTCGTTCAGCGAGTGAACACACAAGGAATTCAACGATAAGCTCCAGAACACTTGTGTGACGGCAGTCATACGTCCAATAAGATGGACGCATGATAGTCAGTATACGGCAAAAGCTCAGGCCGCATAGTCCTCTCAGGCCGCATAACACTCTCGGCCACATAACTCGCTGGCCGCATGCAGACTTCTTCTTCTCCAAACAGTAGGTTCGGCCATGGCAAAAACTCCCAAAAACTAAAATCTTGTTTTGTCCATAAAATTCTCATTTTAAGTCCAAATTGAGTGAACCAAAAGCCAAAGTACTTGAAATTGAAAGCTCTATCATTTAGCAAAAATTGGTTTTCTAAAATACATATTTAATAGATCAAAACCAAGAAAAATTTAGGAAACCCATAAAACCCTAAGTTAGAAATATAGATCTATTCAAAATTACCCATCAAAACAGAAAAATCCAAGTTTTAAAAGTGCTTAGAGACATATAACAAACATAATAAAATAATAATATGGAGGGTTTCTCTATTTCTCATGCAATGTGTACTTGCCTAAGAAAATTTGGGAAAAAACACAAGAGTGAGAAAGAAATAAAGTAATGAAGAGAGAGAAGGAAAGGTTGGGTTATATATGGTAGGGTTGAATCAAGGGTTCTCATGACTTGAACCAACCCACAAAATGAACCATGAATCAGGTTAAACCAAAGAATAGGTCTAGTCTCTACGCACATGCAACCATGCTAAAATAAAATATGTTCGAAATATGTATATCGGAAACGGGGAGTGACAACACATCTTTCAATAAACTCGAGAATACCTTAAGTTGCATAAGTCATTAAATGATTTTCTTGAAGCTTGGAGTATCACACGAGACTTCTCGCACAATACTCGATCCACATGAAATAAGAAAAATTAAAAAACTAGTTAAACTATTAACATCAAAATGGAGTAATACCATTATGGTATAATAACCAATAATCAAGGACTTGCCACGTAAAAATCAATTATCCTTGATTTCGATAAGAAAATCATAAAAATCGAGAAAATACAATATACGATAAATACTTACGTATCCGTATATGAATACCAACATGGTGAGCCAAGCCTCACACCTTCGTATGCATACTAGCTAGCATAGTTACGTACTGGTCATACATATTTTGGGATAGGATATTATACCATGTCTAGGTACAGTCGTAAACATATTGTGGCATACTAGCATATATCGTAATGCGTAGTTGGCAGTCATACCCGTGTTTTTCATATTCTGATATAGGGGCGTGATATGCATTATGCCAATTCTTTTTATTTATACTCTTGTGATTGAGATATAGTTTTTATTAATAGTTATAGTGAGTTATAGATATAATTACCCGACCTTAGACAACATATATATATATGGAGTTATGATGATGTCCACTTGATACATAGCTGGTCATTACCATGTGTCATAGCATTAGATATTTTGGGACGGGTATGACAGAGATGCGAGTCTTCATCTTCCTCCTTGCTTGCGACAAACAACTTATGGATACCGCTCGGATGCCTTGTAATCGTTGAGGTTGAAGATATTTGTCACTACCACGTTCCGAAAACAGGGGTATTTTTGACTTTTTATAATATTTGATATTATGGTAGTTACAATTAAGTAATTGCATGATAAGTATTTAATTTAAATAAATATGTGAGTCGTGTAATTAAATATATAATTATATACAGTGTTCATTTGTGTTTGAGCTAGTAGACTTGACCTAGAAGCCAGTAGACGAACACCTGTCGGAATTATGGAATTTTGTATTTAATTGTTTTATTTAGAATTAAATTCTTGGAGGTAGTAATTAATTACCGTATTTTATTTAATTATTGCGCAATTGCCGTTGCTTCGACATTTGGAGCGCTACCCTGACTTTTGCCTTCCAACAAATTTTACAATCTTGCCCTAGACATGCCCGCCTTCCATTCTGCTATTTTTGCAACTCATAATTATGCTCTCTGTACATTATTTCTAGCCGCACAAAAATCGTCGCGGACGTTATTTAATAAATTCCTATTTTGTATCGTTGTGCGTTCCAATCGAAATTGGGGATAATCTTGACCTATTTTTCGTACGGCCCAAATTAGGGTAATCTTCTGTTCTGAGTCTTCTTCACTATTGGTATTGATGACCTGACCTGATTTTGGCCCCATGTACTCCTAATTAATTTTTGAACACAACTTACATTTATTTCTATTTAAATTGAGGATACCATTTTAACCGATTCCGAAAATCCCGGTAAATTCCAGTGCCCCTGCTAATTGAGCCTGTACCAAACATACAGCGCCCCCTGACCCTACAAAACACCGGACACCGAATCGCCCGCCAAATTTTCGTTATTTTATGCGTCTGTGCAAATACCCAAATTTAAGGGGGCTAATTTGCAAATTTGCATTTTTGGTGTCAACACCCATTTGATTAAACCAATGAGGAATCCCTAATATTTTTAACTAGCCTCTCACCCTCATCCCCACATGAAATTCTCCATGACCAATCTGGACCACACATTTAATGGGCCAATCCTAACCCTTGATTTCACACACTCTCTCCCTATTTAATGTCATGTCACATCAACCCTAATCCCCAAAACAAGCCCCCACCTCTCTCTCTCCTACCTCTCCTCTCTCCAACGTAGCCTCCTTCATTCCAAAAATTTCTTTTCTCTTCTCCTTCTCCTTTCTTCTTCTTCTTCTTCTCCTTCTTCTTCATTACTTTGATTTTTCAAATTAAAAAGAGGGGGGAAAACTATCACCACCCATCCCCTGTACTTCGGCCACCGGCCAACTCCGACGGCCGAGCCCCGAGCAGCCGAGCTCCGACCCCTCGCTGCACCTCCAGTCGAGCACTCCTCCTCTTCCCAAGCCCTTCCCCGGCGGCCACAGTTCCGGTCAGTTTACCCATCCCCAGCTTCTCGACTCCGGCCATCCGGCCGAGTACCGACCCCGCAGCCCGATCCCGCAGCTCTGCGTGGTCAGCCACCCACCGGCCTGCAAGCTCCCTTCTCCGGCGGCCAAGCACGGCCCGCTGGCTGCAGCTCCCCGCTGCTCAGCCCCGTCGGCCACCCCCTCCATTCTTTCCGACTTCCCCACTGCCGACTTCCCACAACTCCCTCCGACTGCAACCTCCCAACCCCACCACCACATTCCCAACTCCGACAGCTCCACCTGCACAGCCCGGTCAGCCACCCCAAGCTCCTTCCTGCTGTTAACTCCGGCGGCCCCCTTACGAGTTCCTCCTCCCTGCTGTGCCCATCTCCCTCCGCCGGACAGCTCCCCCATTCCTCCCTGTTGCAGCTCCCAATCACCACCACCTCCATCACCATCTCCACCACCACCACCAGTACGAGCCCCCGGCCATTTTTCGGCCAGCCCGACTCTCTGTAAGTTTCTCCTCATCTCCCTCTTCCTTTTTCCTATTTATATATATGTATATATATATATATATATATATATATATATATAAATACGTATTTGTATGATATGTATAATACGTATATGAATATGTATATATATATATATATATATATATCTCATGTATTTCTCTATATGTATTAAGAGTATATCTATATATATATATTATTATCTGTACACATATATGATATATACATATTTTGGTATATAAAATGTAATAGTATACGTACTATTTTGGTATAAATATATATATATATACATATAGATATATATATTGTATTGGTATACATGTATGTATTTAATTGGTATATGTATATTTATGCATTTGAATATACTTAGTATATTTTAATTTAATTGGTATATGATTATATATATATATACTTCGTATATGTTTAGTATATATTCTGAAAATCTATTAGTATGTATATGTATACAAGTATATAGTATATTTTATTGGTACGAATATATATATATATATACGTTTTTCTTAAACTAATAGATATATATTTAAATATGTTTTGGCATACATATGATGTAAGTATAAATATATATATATATCTTCATTGTTCAATTGGTATAGTATAATATGTATATATGTATCCCTACTAGATGACCCTAGTTGACTAGTGCCCTGCCTGGCATGGCCCTGAGGCCAGTGTTTATAGACTGTGTGTTAGGGTAGCACCTGATACAAGTGATATTGTGATATGTTTATAGGACTGTTGCTTCGTCTAGGGGATATTCTGGAACAGGACCTCGGTATTCACCAGCTAAGGACCCAAGGCAAGTACACTCTCTGATAATTTCTAATTCCTTGATAATTTCTATAAGTTCAATAATCTTGAAATGTTACATCTGAATCCTTGACACTGTGCTACACGGACTAGTATATAGCCTGGATCTGCAGTCATGAGATGTTACCTTGATTATCGTTTGACATTGTATACGACATGTATACTAGACATCGTACATGATAGATTTGACTTGCTCGTGTATCGTGACGTGTCATGGTTGGATCCACAATACTAGTTGGGGGCGGGGAAGTAGTTAGTAAGAAATATGATCATAACCTCTTATTGTAGTGTAGAACAATGTAAGTGTTAATCATGCTCTTCATATATGATTAGCCAGGCCCTATAGCTATCGTACATGTTCTCAAGCCGATCACATTTCGAAACTACTATTTCAAACACTTAGAATAGATTACAGTTCCCTATTTTAAATTATATACTACATCACCCGTATATGATACTGTACCTTGTTCTTTTCATTTTCATATATGCACTGACTGTATCATTTGCCTATTGCCTGTCTCTTAACATTGTCTGCCTCTCTTTTATTGCTATTGCATTTATTTTACTGTCTTCTCAGTATCTAGCATCAACTGTTTATTGCTTTATAGTCCTTATCAATTAAATGGAACTGTTATTTGAGATTTGTACTTTGCTCCTTCCTGACTGGAAACATTTTTCCAGACTATGCCTTAGAGGACCAGTGTCCGACACTTTATGGACCATATGGTGAGTAGCTGCACTTGGGCTTGGTAGTTAGTTGTGATTCCGGGAGGTCTAGCCGGAATCACTAATTCTTCTAGTTTTCTGATTAGTTCTTTTAGCAGACTTTTTGGTACCGGATTTGTCTCTGGCATTTTGTTGAGACTTGAATATTGTTGAGTTAGATTATTACTTTAGACTTGTGTTGTATTTAATTTTGTTCGATATCTTATCGTGCTGTAATCCTGTGATTGAGTATGTGTTCATTTTATTGTGTCATCCGTGCCTCCTTATGGAGATTGGATGCTTGTGTGAGATTGGCTAGATAGTATCAAGACCTTGACAGCGTTCTACCACCGATGCTGCGGCGTAGGCTGGACGTACCCACGCACTCGTGCCCCTAAACCGGGTGCGGGTCGTGACAATATTCATAGGAGGGATCTTTAAGAGAACTATCAAGGTATGCAAACTCTATTTTAGTCCTTAGGACTTTGTCCTTATAAGAGGAAAAGCAAAAAAAATTGCTATTTTTTGTTGCAGAATTAAGAAGAGAACTCTCAATCCAATGCCAAAACCCCAATCCATTGCCAAAAGCGAATAATTTCCATCAACCTCCTCTTTTCTGCCAACTGGGGGCTATTTATAGAGTTGGTAGGGGTATTTTGTCTCCTAGGAATATTGTAACAACCTGTACTATAGGACTACAATTCTACATGGCAAGGCTAGCCCATTGATTGATGAGGCTAGCAAGCCTGTGAGGTTAATAAATAGGCTGTCGAAGACAAATAGGAAATGATGTCTTTTCAAAATCCTATTAGTTGGGGATTAATGATATCCCAAATTAGTTAGGGATTCATTCAAATCCAAACTAATAGAATTTAATTTAGTATCTTGGGATAAGTATAACCAACCATTGGGTGGTGAAACAAGTCTATTATGCAGCGAGGCTAATACATGCTCCTTGTCTTTCTAGAAAAGATTATCACATTAATATCCTATCCAAATAGGGATTTATGGAAATCAAAACCTATAAATGGTCATAACCGTCTACTAAATCAGTGGAGATATTACCAAAAAATAGGAGAGTAAAATTTCAAAGAATTCGCTCTCGTAAATGTCATCGTTACGACGAATTTAGTGTCGCTAGGCTGTAGTGCCTCCAATACCGATCCGACCAGGATGCGCAATATATAATTGGACTTGTGGCTAGTCTGTCTGAGTCATAGTTTGGTGTTTAGATCTTCAGCATCCTCTTGCCATGGACGAAATGCGATGATCCTTTCCAACTCATGGATAGGCCTCTATTGAAACGAGTCCAATAGTTTTCGTGCTTTGTTGCTTGGTTTTCTTGATGTCGCTTTGGGATTTTGTTTTGTTGTTGCTTTTGATTTGCTTGGTTTTTACTGTTGGCTTTCTCGCTTGAAACTTTGATTCTTGGGGAGTTCGGAAGAAAGGATAGGCAAAGGATTCTAACCCGGTGCTCGTTCTATTGCAGGTCCGCATAACTGACGTTGATCGTCGCTAGGCGGGACTCCTTCTTTCAGCACTTTTCCTTAACCAGTGAGTGGTTCGGACCCTTCTTTCCTACTTCTTCACGTCCATATCTCTAATATTTCAAATATTCAATCAATGACGCCCGACTGAACGCCTAGAAAATCTTTAGCCATAATGCATGTCAGCCACTAAGAAAGGAACATGGAATTATAGACTAACTTGTATATTCATGAACACGTCATAAATATGAGCTTCATTATATAAAGGAAATTTGGGTTATTGGTTATGGCCTGGTGCCTCGGAGTGTTTGGACCTACGGGAGACCAAAATCGGAACACGACTTGAGAAAATATGAACTATTGCATAACTATATATATTATTGCTTTACTTCTTCTATTTTATCTCATGCATTGTATAATATTTGAACTGTTCATGCATTTGCATGGTCTGGAACAACTTGTGGACAAGGTTTGACATTTCCTTGAATCGGTTACTGGAACCGTATCGACCAGGGGAAGAATATTTAATCCTGCTAGTCGCGATGCATTACGGGACCTTCAGCAGGGCTTGCTACCCGGGCTGACATGGCACGTCGCAATACCTTGGATAAGTCCCCATGGTGTCGATCACACCAATAACCGCATAAAATAGAACACATGCTAATTTATTGTCTTGTGCAGATGGTAAGTATACTTGTGTTTTGTTATAGGGAAGGCATGCATGCTAATTTATTGTCTTGTGCAGATGGTAAGTATACTTGTGTTTTGTTATAGGGAAGGCATGCATCGGTTCAGTAAGCAACTGATGTACTTTATGGATTCAATATTATTTTTGTTCCTCTAAAAACATGTAACTGATATGAACTGAATTCACTTAGTTCTCTATAGAAAGATTATTTTAATGCATGCTCACCCCTAATAAGCAAGTGTTGATTTAGGCAAGTGAGTTTGTCCCGCTCACCAGTACAGCTGAGTACTGACCCACATTGTGGGCAACTATTTTAGGCACTTAGACAGTGCAATGCTAGTGGATAGACGAGAAGGCGTTAGAAGTTCTTCTATTTTGAAGTATAGTTGAAGTCAGTCATTTTGGAGGCGTGGACTTATAATCTATACAAGGGCATAATGTATGGACGATAAGGCTTATCTGATAAAGCGCGCCCTGCATTTTGAGTTTTTCTTTTGTAATGCAAACCAAGTAGCCGAGAGGCACATCAAATATAAACCCTATATAAATTACTCTGAATTATCAATAAAATGCATATTTTTTTCTATACTTGTGTTCAACTATCTGTGAATGTGTTTTCTAACTTGTGTTTTCAAATGGGTTCTTATCACTACACGTTCTTGCCTTGTGCGAGCGCAACTTCGGGCTCGCACGGCATCACGCCCTAGCGAGGATGATCGATTCTGTAAAGGATCTAGCGAGGACGATTGACCCTTTCAGGATAGGGACGGGACATATTGGTATCAGAGCATGGCTTTACTTTCTTAGATTTTCAAAAAGATAATATAGGAGTTTGATGCGCCTGTCGATTGAGTTGCATTCGGTGTCTGCTGCATGAGATGAATCGCCCTATACAATGAGCCTAAGGATAAGGATTTATCGTTCTTGGAGTGTTGATAAGCTATTCTCTTTTGTACCAATGGCTAAGAAAAATACTGCCATTGCAAGCAGTACTCAGCCCATCCAGAGTAATCCAGCAAGTTCTGGAGAATCTAGAGGAGCAGATTCAATCGATATGACCAAAAGGCTCATGCATCTAATAGAGGTACATCAACAGCAAGTTGCCACTCAACAGGCATAAATTTATACACAGTTCACTGCTCAACAGAAGCAGATGGATACCATGATAAAATTGATCGCATCTTTAGTATCCAGCAACGACGAAGCCACGGTGATGCCTGTCACGCCGTCGGCTGTGGTGGTAGAAGACGAATCCGAGGAAACGCAGCCCCCGCTGGGAATACCTGTAGAGCGACGGAGTTCACCAAAATGCACCCACCAACATTCAACGGACGAGCAGAATCGAATGTGGTTATGGGATGGATTGCAAAACTTGAAGGATTGTTCAACCTGGTGGGCATTAAAGGGTCCAAACGAGTGGCTTGTGCATCGGTGCAACTAGAACTACGGACGCATAATTGGTGGAAAGCTACCAAGCAAGGGATTTATGATGACAATCCCAACTACAAGATCACCTGAGAGATGTTTAAATCTGTCTTTATTGAACAATAAACCCCATGGGTCGTGCGACAACAAAAGAAAGACGACTTCAGCAATCTGGTACAAGAAAGTATGTCTGTTGATGACTATGATTCAGAGTATCCCTCTCTCATCCTAGTATCCTATATCATATCTTATCGCAGGCTCGCAGTAGTAAAACTAAGTTGTTGCACTACTACAACATCATACTATTGTGAAGCCTGACCTGCATGGGACATCACTAAAAATATGTCACGACCCGCACCTGGTATAGGGGCACGAGTACGTGGGTACATCCAGCCTACGCCGCAGCATCGGCGGTAGAACATTGTCTTGGTCTTCTATACTATCTAATATCTCACATAATGTATATAAAATACTGTCATGCCATCTCAACTCCAAATAATAGTCAATCATATATAAAACTAAAGGAAGATGTAAGCACAATATAGAATAGAAAGAATAGAAATACAAGTCTCAATACATCACATGTCCAACTTAATATCTAAACACAACTCAAGATCTCAAAATAATAATACAATCCAATGTCTAACTAGAAATAACTACTACAAGATTGGAAATCTAAATGGCCTCAGTATCTGGCACTTCATCCTAAGGTGACACTCCAACTGTTGGTCCGTAGTAAGTGGGACACATCCTCTCTAACCATTCATTTGAAAAAAATATCCAGTCAGAATTGGAGCAAAGTATAACCCAATAGCAGTTCCAATTAATTGATAATAACTATAAACAAAAATAGATAATATAATACAGGACGAGAAACAATGAACAATATCAACTATGGTAGAAGAATAGGTAAACAAGAACAATATGGTATTCACTGATCATGATGAAAGTAGAATAAGATAATAGAATGAGACAATGAACTAGAATATGGTAAAGAACTATAACTATACTAAGTGATTGAAATACTAGTTAGATATATGATCGGCTTGGGTGAACATTGTCTACTTTAACGTTGGATAAACATTATCTAAGTTTGTAGAAGTATAAAAAATACGCTGAGAAATTATACGCGTAAAACCCCCAACATGCATGAAGCCCACATAAAACCGAGCTCCAGCGTTGTATGGCGTAAAATATGACTGCAGAGCCATTGGCGTACGACAGAGCTTCAACGCTATTCAGCATAAAATAGAGCTCCAAAATAACCCGCATAAAGCAGTACTTCTAGACTGCTTTGGCATAAAAAGGTTGCTACATCGCCACTCCGGTATAAAATATGTCTGCTTTTAATGCAGTATGAAGTTGTACGAGGAACTCTTCGTATTCCTCGAATGAACCTGTCAGACAAAACAGTGAACCTGACTCCTGTAAAAAGAGTACTGTACGACGATCGAGAGGACGGCTGTAACAATAATTCTGTACAGAGACCCAGACTGTCGTTTAGTGACATAATCCTTGATATAAGTTATTTTTACGCATTCAAGGAATACGCTGCCTATTTTATACAGGCAGAAATAAGCCTTTACGTTCAACATGAGACAAAATCAGATGCCACGTCAAAAGCTGTTCTTCGTACAAAACTCGAGGCACATCTCTGCAGTTAATGCGCGAGATGGGGACAGATCTCTGCATTTAACGCACGAGATTTGGTTCTACTTTTAATGACTGGGAGAGCTAAAATTAGGGCTAATACGCTCACATCACCATCCCTACATATTATGCCAACCAGGCTATTTTCAACTATAGGAGCACGCCGTATGCTATCTCCTCAAAATACGCCAACCAGGCTATTTTCAACTATAGGAGTACGTCGTATGCTATCTCCTCAAAATACGCCAACTCAGGCTATATTTGTAAAGGTACGTAATAAGGCTATTTGGCCCAGAATACGCTCAAGACATCAGTCAGGAAGGATAATTGGCTAGTTTATGCTGGTTACCTATCTATGCAGCATCAAGCTTTACGCAAAATTTGGATTTTACGCCAATAAGATAGCTATTTAGCTTTTATGCCAATAAGATAGCTATTTGGCTTTTATGCCAATAGGACAGCTATTTGGCCTTTACGCCAACAAGACAATTATTTGGCTTTTATGCCAACCATCTCTACGCGAGGGGCAATTACCTACGTGGCTTGCATGCCGTAATCTTTGATGAGCGATTATACGCGTTACCTCATAATGGAACACGCGTCATACACGAATTCAGGAGATCATTCAGACGTGGGTAGCAGTTATTATAACCGTCGCGTAAAAGGTGCAACTCTCTCCGCTGTTTGGTTTCTACGTCGACTAGTCAGTTACTGTGACCGAGCTCTATAAATAGAGACTTTCGGCCATAGGAGATAAAGGTCGAGGTCAAGATCAGGAGAGGAGAGAAAAGAGATCGGAATCAGAGGAGATCAGAGAAAGAGCACATATAGAGAGTGTTGATTGACAACTTTGGCAACGAGAGTTCAATCCCTCCTGCAATCTCTGAAGCTTCTTCTCCTTCTTCTACAGCACTTCTTCATCATCGTATGATCCAAGGGACAAAATGATCGACCACAGATCAGACTCCTATAGCAATTTTTCCCTATAATCATTTTTTGTACTTAAAATCCTCGTATAGGATTAATTGTACTTCTTTTTCTTGTTTGTAAACAAAGAAAGGGTTTCGTATAAACCTAGTTTCAATTTCTATTATTTATCATCAAACACAAGATGGTGACTCTGCTGGGGACTACTTTTTTATCTGACGAGAAAGCCATTGCTCAACACGATGCTGTATCCGTCGGATCGACGAAGAAGATATTGGTCGTTCAGTTCGACCAATCTGCTGATGAAGACATGCTTCATGCAGGGG
The DNA here is from genome assembly GCA_036927795.1 of Iris macrosiphon. Taxonomy (NCBI): domain Eukaryota; kingdom Viridiplantae; phylum Streptophyta; class Magnoliopsida; order Asparagales; family Iridaceae; genus Iris; species Iris macrosiphon. Next base: position 63,381,490 of record JAYESA010000004.1, on the reverse strand, counting down.
GTAGCTCTTATTCTTCCTCTGTCCAGAACAACAGGAAGCTGCGTAAAGTGTGGATGTCTAAGATGTCCTCTACCTTTCCTACAAGCTCTCTCTCTCTCTGATCAACAAAGCTGTGATAATACAGCCTACGCGTCCTGTGCGTAAAACTTTATCTCCCGTCTGTGACGTGGCAAACAAAACTTTTAGTAATGCCTCAGTGCCAATCTAGAAGCTTCAAATGTGCCCTGCACGTAAAACTGTCTCCCGTCTGTGACGTGGCAGACAAAACTTCTGACAATGCCTCAGTGCCAATCCAGAAGCTTCAAACACGCCATGCGCGTAAAACTTCGTCTCCCGTCTGTGACATGGCAGACAAAATTTTTGACAAGGCTTCAACGCCAATTCAAAAATTTTAAACACGCTCTACGCGTAAAACTATATCTCTCGTCTATGATGAAGCAGATGGACCCTTGGATCACATCAAGGGAAAACGAGTGGCGAGTCTCCCAACCTCTGAGGCTTGTACACCCCCAAGAGAAGAAGTTGCCCACTCTTCAGATTACGCGAACTTTTCCTATTTTATATCAACCTATACTGAAATCCAAATTATGCCAGGATAGGTCTGTCCGTGTAAAGAACTCGTTTTACGGAAAGATACGCTCCTCATGGATCATGTGTTACTCACATGGCTGAACTGCTGTATTTTTATGGCAGGGAAAGGGTTATGGTTCCCAATCTCCGTGCCCCTGCTGATATAAAAAGGCGGAATAAGCCTTCTTCTTCTTCTGATAATCTCCCTAATTTGCGTGATTTCTTGATCCAGAAACGCAAAGATAGGGGTCAAAATCAAGATTTAGTGCCCCTAACCACCAAGCATGGGGAGATTATGTGGGATGTAGCGTCAACATCTAATATTGTCATGACAGATGGGCCACATGAAGAATCTATCTTTATTGTTCCACCTACTCGTAACGATCAGCATCAAATAGTCTTTGGTCGAATGCGGAATAGACCGATTATACAAGAAAATTCTCACAAGTCTGATGCTGGAAAAATGCAAATCCACAGATATAGCCCACAAGCTTTGAAGATTATACAAAGCATGGGTTATGATTTGAAGTTAAAGTAAGGCCTCAACTATGGAAAGGCAGACGAACACCGTTGCATGGTAATCCTTACTGTCAACGAACTCATTTTGTGTTAGGATATACCGCATCTCTTGCAAACTCCAAACCTCCAGAGTTTGATCATGTAATACCAGAGTTAGGTCCTTCTAAATCCACTTTTGTCTACAAAGGTGGACAAAAAGAAGAAGAAGAACCAAATAACGACATGTCTGTGGGTAGTCTCCCTCGACAGAATGGAGCAGCATCCAAAGCTGGGGGTAGAATCTCCTATGTGTCCGAAGATGATGCAACTATGACCATCTTTCCGGAAGACTGTAAAACTCAGGCATCGGGAGCCCGAAGGCCAAAGGGGACTTTCTCCTTCAATGAAGATGACATCATTGAAATCTTCAATATATTAATAAAGGAAAACAAACTTCGGCTACCCAACATCAGATACCCTGAAAGGGTTGGCAAAGTCGATGACCCAGAATATTGTCTCTTTTATCAGTACATTCATCATCCCACAAGGGCATGCTATGTACTGAAAAGGAGAATCCAAGAATTGATCGATGCCAAAGTCATCACTTTACATTTATAAACAAGATGACGGTCACTGCAGATTGATCTCACTCCAACGTGGCAATTTGCTCCTTAAAGAAGTGCCAGATGATAAGGTTTATCCCCACTCAACAAATCACTCCCTAGTAAATTTTTTGGACATGAGTTCACTCTGAATTATTGTCCAAATATTTTTGTTTCCTAGCTGAGTTTGCTATGTCCAAGTGACCCCTGAGCAAACCTTCCAAGTTTTGGCTATCGATTATCATGTCCATATTACCTCTGATATCGGTTGTCATCTCAACTTAGCACCTGTACTTGACTCTAAGTATGCCAGTGGTGTTAGGTCCACAAAAACTGCCACGTCCATATTACCTCTGGCAGGGCTTGTCCTAAACTTATTACTCACACTCTCGTACGCAAAAGGTAATAGGTCCAAAAAAAAAAAACTCTCTTGTGGGACATATTACCTCTAAACTATTTTTCTTTCCCCAGCAAAGAAAGATTCAGTCCATGTTCATCCCCACAGAGTCATATTTTACAAGCATCCGTCAGGACTTGTCCCAAACCCATTACTTGCACTAACGTGCACAAAAAATAGTAGGTCCTCATATCTTGCCACGTCCATATTACCTTTGGTAGGGCTTGTCTCAAACCTATTACTTGCACACTCATGCACAAAAAGTAATGGGTCCACAAAAAATTCCCTAGCAGGATGTCTTTACTAGCTAAGGGCTTGTTTCAAACTTATTATTTGCACTCAAACGTGCGCAACAAATAATAGGTCCGCCAAAGTTCCTCCAGTGGAATCGTCTCAACAAACACGGTATTATACTACGTCCATATTACCTCTGGTACGATATCCGAAGTTCACAATAAACAATTATAAAGAAATGTATGGCCCTTTTCTGATTGAAAGAACATTCTCAAATGGCGCTTACAGATGAGCCAAACCTAACGGAGATTTGATAATGGCTTCTATCAACTGCAAATCCCTGAAGAAGTACTATGCTTAATCTCCCTTGCTTAAACAGAGTATGATGAAGATCTCATTCTGATGATACTACGTACAAAGACTGGTTGGATCATATTATATCATGTTCTTATGACCTCTGAATAGATATGTTTAACTAATTTGGAACTTCAAAACTTATCACGTCCATATTACCTCTGATAGTATTTTGTATACAAATTTAGTTAGATCATATTCTATCATATCCATATAACCTCTGAATAGATATATCCAGCTGAAACTTGTCGAAAGTATATCACGTCTATAGTACCTCTGATATCACTTTCATCCTAGCCTATCATTTATATCCTAAAATGATGGGTCCACAATATCAATAGAAGTATCTTTGTTATCTTCGGGAATAGCAAATTACAAATGAAGCAAAAAGGTACATCATTGGGGAGGAGCAGTTAAATTACGAATCAGTTGCGCCAATGCAGCCATCCTCTCATTCTTGGAGTTCAAGATATTAGCGCGGGCCCATTCCAGCCATGCCTCATCATCGCTCAAGTGAGATAATTTAGACCAAGCATCAACAAAACCGATATGGATTACACCCGCATGTGCCAAGTTTTGCTGAGCTGTATCTGCTTGGCCCTTCAGCACATCACGAACTACCGACGCCTTGAGAGCCCGCTCCCTTGCCTGAGCGAGTTCAGCTTCCAATTCTTGGACCCTCACTTCATTTTCCTCACATTTGACCTGGCACTTTGCTAGCTGAGGGATAACCTCCACCAAGACAGCCTGCTCGTTATCCATCTCTTGCTGCTGTTCCTGGATGAATTTGTTTAGAGATTCCATCTGCTCAGTAAGTTCTGCAGTCAAGGAGTCATACTCAACCTGAACCATATCGTCGACGCTGCCTCGAGATAGTTGCAAATATTCGTTAATGGGTTGTTCTAAACCATTAACTATTTGCTTTAACGCATCAGCTCTTTCAGCATTGTTGAAATTTCTAATCGGCGCTATCGTAAGTTGGGAGGACGTCTGCAGAGCATCAAAGTCTAGGTTTTTCTCCAGCACCATGGATATCAACTCCTTCAAAGTGAGGTAGAATATGCTAGTGTATTGTTCAACTAGCGTGGCAAAGATCGGATGTACGCTGGGAGGGGCTGCAATACCGGTAAATCTTCCTCCATGAATGACTGCAGAGGATGTCGCCACAGTCGTTGCCTCTACAGATGGAGCGACAAAAGAAGGGACACCAGCAACGGTTGAAATTATTGGCATACTCGACAAAGGAGGCACAGTCGTGATAATAGGCTCATCCTCCTCCGGTGTTATTTGGACTGCTACTGGCGGGATAATATTCGAGAATATTGCGGATAAAAGATCGGCAACTTCAAAGCATGCCTCTTCAACGTCGAACACTGCCGTTTTATCGGCTGGATCTATAACAAAGTCCGAAGTTGTGTCGACTCCGCCCTCCCCAGAGATGTCTTCGCCTGAAAAGAAGACAAGAGAAAGTTAATATCAATTTGATGTTAATTTTCCTGAAAGAAGCACAAAGATAATATTTACCCATGGCCGATGGTATGTATGTTGCATCTGTAGCCTGTACAGCTAAATTATTTCTTAATGATGCTAAGCAAGCTGTCATACCTGGAGAAGAGGGTGCACCAACTGACGTTTGAGGATAGTCATCCCATTAGTCACCCAGATTCACTCGAGGTTCATCGGATGGAATCTCGCTGGAAATACTTACAGATGAAGGAGGGGTTATTCCCATTATTTGTCAGGATAAAGGTATTCTTAGTATGTTCGACCTCGATGGCGATCTCGAAGCACTGCCAGTAGCGGTGGTAGCGGCAGCAACCGCGGGCAAAGAATCTCCAGTGCTGTCAGCTGGGATTATGGAGGTTCCCTCTCTAAAAGGCGAAGGACCCCTGATCAAAGAATCATCCCCAATAGGGGAAACAATAGGCTCACTCCTCGAGGCCCCCTTGGTAGAAGCCTTTTTAGGACCTCTGACAGTCTTTTTCTTGCAGGGGGAAGGCTCTTTCAGAGTGGAAGCCTTTCGCTTATTGGAGATAACGAGAGGCTCTGCTAGTGGAGCTATTACGCCTCTCGGTATTAGCAACAAAAACTTGTCTGCCCCAGTAGTGTCTTCACCTTCATCAGAGGAGACGGATGGAATTTCCTCTCTTCCAATGGACTTATGGGAGGGCATCCTGAAACATCCATACACATCAAAATCGCGATGGAAGGTATTGATGGACGTATAAAACTGCATATACAAGTGAAGAATGCGCAACTCCGTGTAGACAGAAGTCGCGGGCACAGCAAAAGTTGTACCAGTACAGCCCGTGATAAAATACCGCCATCCTCTGGCTCCATCAATAAGTCCACCTTTGGACTTGAAGCTAGTGATGGGATTCCCCACATGCAACTGGTCGTACCCAAATTGCCTGGCGAACCGGCTGGGCAGATAAGGCTCCAAGCAGCACTGGTCCTCACTTCTATTTAGCAGATGGGAAGGTCTAATGCAGACCAACTAGTAAAAAATTTCAGGAGAAAGAATAGTCCTCCCTTGACCTGCATCCTTAAGTTTTGTCCCCTGTTGATTGATATATATGAGAGGGATGATGTAGAAGAGCTTCCAGCCATGGGCAAAATTCAATGCTCGCTGGCAATCTATGACGCTAGCTATATTCCAAAGGGAATTCTTGTAATTCAATAAGAAGTTATTTTTCGAACCGCTAGCAGACCCAGGAGCCATCACTCTGGTGTTGTGAAGGATTAACCATCCCATCAGATATAGGAATAGTAATTCTACTCTGGGAAATCTTTCACGCTGTGTATCATCGGCAAGCAGCCCATCAGTAAGGGTCCTCAGGCCAGCTTGTATTCTATATACCATGGCAGGAAGTAGGCCCAGTCTTGCTCCAAATACCAAACGCACTACGGGCCATATGGTATTGCGATAGATGCGATCCGTAGACGCGATGCCAGGCACTACCCATCGGCGTAGCCAGACAGAGAGGAAGCCACCAGTTAAGCTTCCCTTGACAGAGGCTTGCGATAATGCCTCATATAACTAAAGGCTTTAGTGCCTGTAGGATAACCCCCTATCTCTTCATCAAGAACAAAGTCTGAAGCCCCTGCGTCTTCGATGAGATCATCGACCGTATTGGCACTAAGCATGCTCAAGAAGTTTAAAGGCTTATCTCTGCTATCTACAACCTTGTCCGGCTTAGCATTTCTGGCCTGGTGGAAGAAGAGGTAGGATGCCCATTTGTTGATATAAGCCAAATCAGAGGGCTCCTTGTAGAAGGTGGTGCAGGCAAGATAGTGGCAAATCAGCTCATGATACACCGCCACTGCCCTAGGGTTTGTATCCCTCAGCTCCCTGTTTGTGGGAACGTACTCTTCATAAGGAGTGTCTCCCATTGGCAGCTTTGAAATCTCTGCCATCTCATGGAGGGCTAAGCCCAACTCACCTAGCAGAGTAGCGAAAGTCCCAGTGAGCGAATTGTATCGCTCCATCAAGGCCAAGAACAAGTTGGGGTTGACAGACAGCCCAACACTAGTGGCGCTCACAGCCACAAATAAACCAATACTTTTCAGCTCCGTCTGGAAGTGCTTCAGGGCCCAGGCAGTTAAACTGGCCCATCGAAGATTCCCAGGGCTAAGCCATCCACTGGTACGAAGGTTAACCTTGGGGTACACTCCTTCCTACCCCATAAAGTCGTTACAGAAAATCGATATTTGAACCGGCTAGATCAGTAAAGTATCCTCACTCGGGATGCTACCCGGCAGTAATCTCCTAAAAGGCATAACAGGGCCTGAAGGACTGCTCCTATAGGCTCCTCGGTTTAATCCTTTGTTGTATAAGATCTTCTCCGACTGGCCGTGAAGATCGAGAGTCAAAGTCCACATCATCTTCCTGGGATTGGTGGCATGGAAGAAGGACGAGATAAGGTAATCTTTGGGCATCCTTGGCAGATATATGACCGTGCCCTCGGCAGTAAACACCCAATCCTCCTTCTTGGACTTAGTCTGGGATTGTTTGTCGATAACATCCCCGAATAAGAAACCTGGTTTCTTATATTCAGTCACATCTATGTATGTCAGGGGCTCCCCACTGATCATACTCAGCAGCATTCGTTCTCCTTGGGACGAGATCAGAGTTCCTCTTTCTTGAGGATAATTGGCTCCAGAGATGGAAAATGTCACATGGGACAAGTTCTCCAGATAGTTTGAGTTTAACATCCCAGCAGCAGAGCCTATCACTCCAGCCAAAGGAGGAATCTGTAAGTCCACTGCAAAATATAAGAAAATAAGTCAGTTTTATGCTAGCCGCTACACTCTTGCATTCTACGCCAAAGATTAACAGTCTGAGATTTTACGTCAGACTGTAAAAACTTGAGTCTTACGCCGGAATCTATTTCCATTGCATAAAACTCAAGGTTGGCAGTATACGCCAAAATCTAACAGTCTAAGTTTTTTACGCCAGACTGCCAAAATTTGAGCTTTTATACCGGAATTCACATCCAGCACGTAAAACTCAAAGTTTGTAGTATACGCCAAATTTTGACAGTCTGAGTTTTTACGCCAGACTGCGAAAAGATAGAGTTTTTACGCTGATACATTAGAAATATGGGCGTATTATTTTGCATACACGTACAATGTGTGTGGAGGGTTCTCTGTTTCTTCTCAAAATCTTTACCTGTAATGTCCGGAGCACAGCTCAACGGTGGAGCACTGCGTTCAGATGGGGCTCGCTCAGCCTAATGGGGGTTGCTCGCGCTTGAGCAGTGGAGCGAGATGAGGAAGCGACCTTCTTTCCCTTAGCAGTGGAAGCCTGTTTAGGTGCCATGGCGAATCTGAGTTCTCAGGAAAGAGATGAAGAAGAAGAAGGGTTTTTGGAAAGCAAGGGTTTTACGAAGACAGATAAAGTGTTTCTCTTTCAAGACCTTGGGCTATTTATAGAGTTCGGATAACTCTTCGAATCCCTAACCAAATCCGATATTTAATAAGTCGGTTATGATTTGGGACCATGTCAGCCTATCATTTGAAAAAGGAAGACGGACAGTCAGGTTGCGTAACGGATCCAAATTTTACGCTCAGAGGCTACAAATCTATGGTTTTACGCTCAGAGGCTATAAATCTATGGTTTTACGCTCAGAAGCTTTTACGCTCAAAGGATACAAATCTACGATTTTATACTCAGAAGCTAAAAAATCTACGGTTTTATGCTCAAAGGCTATAAATCTACGATTTTACGCTCAGAAGCTATAAATCTATGATTTTACGCTCAGAAGCTTTTACGTTCAGAGGCTACAAATCTACGATTTTACGCTCAGAGGCTACAAATCTACGATTTTATGCTCAGAAGCTACAAATCTACGGTTTTACGTACAGAAGCTACAGATCTATGATTTTACGCTCAGAAGCTAACAGATGCTATGGTCTATGACTTTTTGAGAAGGGCAATTACAAGGGTTTACGCATAAAATGCTCATTTTTGGCCACAAAATATTCCAAGTGCCTGAAACACACAGAGGTCAGCATTGAAGATGACTCTTCTTCTTGGACTATTAGAAGTTCATTTGAAGTCTAGTCAGAATCTTTTACATTTAAGTTCAAGTATGGCCTGTTTGGTAGAACTTTCTCGCCCTATTTTGAGGGATTTTCGGGGAAATCATTCTTGAAGATGATGGTCTGAACAGAAATTCTTCGTATCAGAGAAGTGATAGTTCAGAATTATATGCGACTCCTCGTCCAAAAGCAGCATGACAGTTGGATCTTCAAAACAACTTAAGGCTAAGGAGCTTTTACGCATCTTTCGTTACACATAAAAGTCGAGACGTGACCGGATACACGTTTATCAGAGTCAGCATAAAATTATTCTGACGTATCAAAGTTACACATTATCAAACTTCCTCACAGCAAATATGGCAAATCTGTAATGCGTAGAAGAAGACAAGTTTATTAAATCATGATTACATATGATGGAAGTCCATTTCTACAAAGATTTTTTCATTAATCATGATTACATATAATGGAAATCTATTTCTACAAAGGATTTCTCATTAAAGATCACGCTGGGAATTCGTTGTGCCGGGTTCTCATATTGGTATAGATCTTTTTCTTCTTCTACGGTACTTCATCGGCTTCTGCGGCCGATGAACAAGAAAATGATTAATGGCAGGAGGATACAAAATGGGGCATGTTTTATTCAAGCCCACCCTCCATACGCCATGGCAGACACACCCTAGAATTGTGTTAGGGATTCAAACCCAACACAATACTGGAAGACAGGGCCAAATTGCGTACCTTCGTCCAGCTTCATAATGAGAGAAAATACAGCTAGTAAGTTGTGTGGTCTGATGAGACCCTTTCTCTCTCCTGGATGAATCGCCATATAAAATTGTTGATTATCCCGAGCAAAGGAAGCTATGATATCCTTCCATGATCCATCGTTGCAGAGGACATTTGCTCGAAGATGCCTCTTTTTACGGCTACTTACATGTGGGAAGAACATGATCTTCTTCTTCCTGAGGACAGCCCAATGGATCTCAGCAACCATCTCTTTTGGTGAAGGAAGTATGGAAAGATAGGTTCACTCGCGTGCCTTTATATAGGCAGAAGAGAACATACCTAATCCCAACAAATTCCTAAATTTTGCTAAAAAATCTGCCTCGCAGAACGAGTCAAATTTAACCGTTTCATGCTTCATTCAAAGTATTTCAAATTACAAGGAATTTGAAAACTTTGAATGAGGTCTTGTAGAAGCAAGAAAAATATGCTGGGGAATTATACGCGTAAAATCTCCAACATGCATGAAGCCCACGTAAAATAGAGCTCCAGCGCTGTGTGGTATAAAATATGACTGCAGAGCCATTGGCGTACAACAGAGCTTCAACGCTATTCAGCGTAAAACAGAGCTCCAAAACAACCCACTTAAAGTAGTACTTCCAGACTGCTTTGGCGTAAAAAGGTTGCTACATCGCCACTCCGGCGTAAAATATGTATGCTTTTAATGCAGCGTGAAGTTGTACGAGGAACTCTTCGTATTTCTCGAATGAACCTGTCAAACAAAACAGTGAACCTGACTCCTGACAAAGAGTACTGCACGACGATCGAGAGGACGACTGTAATAATGATTCTGCACAGAGACCCAGACTGTCGTTTAGTAACATAATCCTTGATATAAGTCATTTTTACGCATTCAAGGAATACGCTGCCTATTTTACACAGGAAGAAATGAGCCTTTACGCTCAACATGAGACAAAATCAGATGCCACGTCAAAAGTTGTTCTTCGTACAGAACTCGAGGCACATCTCTGCAGTTAATGCACGAGATAGGGGCAGATCTCTGCATTTAATGCATGAGATTTGATTCTACTTTTAATGACTGGGAGAGCTAAAATTAGATTTAATACACTCACATCACCATCCATGCATATTACGCCAACCAGGCTATTTTCAACTATAGGAGCACGCCATATGCTATCTCCTCAAAATACGCCAACCAGGCTATTTTTAACTATAGGAGTATGCCGTATGCTATCTCCTCAAAATATGCCAACTCAGACTATATTTGCAAAGGTACGTGATAAGGCTATTTGGCCCAGAATACGCTCAAGACATCAGTCAGGAAGGATAATTGGCTAGTTTACGCTGGTTACCTATCTATGCAGCATCAAGCTTTACGCAGAATTTGACTTTTATGCCAACAAGACAACTATTTGGCTTTTACGCCAACAAGACAGCTATTTGGCTTTTACGCCAACAGAACAGCTATTTGGCCTTTACGCCAACAAGACAGTTATTTGGCTTTTATGGCAACCATCTCTACGCGAGGGGCAGTTACCTACGTGGCCTACATGCCATAATCTTCGATGAGAGATTATATGCATTACCTCATAATGGGATACGCGTCATACGCGGATTCAGGAGATTATTCAGACGTAGGTAACAGTTATTATAACCGCCGCATAAAAGGTGCAACTCTCTCCGCTGTTTGGTTTCTACGCCGACTAGTCAGTTACTGTGACCGAGCTCTATAAATAGAGACTTCCGGCAAAAGGAGACAAAGGTCGAGATCAAGATCAGGAGAGGAGAGAAAAGAGATCAGAATCAGAGAAGATCAGAGAAAGAGCACATACAGAGAATGTTGATTGACAACTTTGGCAACGAGAGTTCAATCCCTCCTGCAATCTCTGAAGCTTCTTCTCCTTCTTCTACAGCACTTCTTCATCATCGTGTGGTCCAAGGAACAAAGTGATCGACCGCAAATTAGACTCCTATAGCAATTTTTTCCCAGAATCATTTTTTGTACTTAAAATCCTCGTATAGGATTAATTGTACTTCTTTTTCTTGTTTGTAAACAAAGAAAGGGTTTCGTATAAACCTAGTTTTAATTTCTATTATTTATCATCAAACAAAGTTAAACATTGAACATTGTCTAGGATTTGATCACATATCTAGCTAACACTTTCCCTTTTCTCCGACTAGTATAATAGATCCAACCATGACACGTTATGATGCAAGATACTCAAGACATTGTAAACAATAAATATTAAATATTAAATATTGAACATTGAATATTGAACATTGAACATTGAATATTGAATATTAAAATATTGAACATTGAAACATTGTCTAAGTTAAACATTATCTAAGTAAAACATCAAGAACACGAGGAACAATGAAACAATATATATAATTTCCCATGACTGATCCATGTGTATACTAGTTCGTGTACCAATGTGTCAAGAGTCATGTAAAATATTTCTAAATACTTGCATTATAGTAATTATCAAATAATAGAAACTATCAGAGAATGTACTCGCCTGTTGTCCAGAGAAATAAATGTCAAACTGTGTCCCAACTGGTGTCACACAGACCTATATGTGGAATATTATATTAATACAAGGTGTTGGAATAAATTTAAGATAAACTAGTCAAAATCTAGGTCATAAAGCCATTTCTAAGTCAAACCGACTAATTCTAGGTTGCAAGAGTCTAAAACTAGGATACTAAGTCAATACACTATGAAACTAAGCTATACTAACTATTCTAAGATACAATGAGATACACAAAATGCCGTATCCTAAGATACGCAAGTTTTAATAGGGAAATAATAGTTTTTATATATATATATTTACAAGGCAACACATATAAATAATCCCATATACCAAACTATATGCTATCATATACTAATTACTATAATATATATCAATACAATTATAGATACTAATTATAATACATATATAATCTACTAATACATAGATACATATATATATTTAACTATATATTAATCACTAAACTAATTAAACTAACATATTCCTCAACTACTAACTATCAACATAACCAAATATATATATAACTAAACTTAACACTAACTCATATAATCCAATACCAGGCTAAACCAAACCTCACTGATACTGAACTGAACTAAACTGAACCCCCACACACCTGATATTGATACCTTGCAGATACTGCACAGTGATACTGAAGTGCTGGCTCCCTATTGTTGTGATGCTTGTACTGTGCTGATACCTTGCTTGCTGCTAATTGATTTGGTCACTGCACATTGTGCTGAAACTGATACTCTGCAGTGAGGATACTACACCTAGCATACTGCTGCACTGTGCAGTAAATTGAAGATGATGCACATTGGTCAATGCCCGACCCCCTCTAATTAAAGCTGCTACTGCTACTGCTACTGCTCTGCATCCCCCTTCAGTCGAGCTGTACGAACACTATGCTGATACCCCTACTACAGTACCTCCTTGATACTACCACTGTGCACGAGGAAATTGCACATTACAGTTGCATTGAAGATGCAACTACTCCCTACTCTTCCCCCTTTGCTGCCAATGTTGTACCCGAGCTGCTAGCTCCCCCATTTTGCTGTGACTGCACGAGCACTTCCTCGATGCTGCACATTGGCCATTACCCGAGCCTTGCTACAGTTGGCTACAATACTATGCTCCTCAGCACGAGCCCCCTACTGAACTGAATGCCCCTACTGTAGTGCTCCCCATTACTGTGCAGTGATACTGAAGCAACTAATACTTTAGGTATCTATGCCTACCTTGCTGCACACTACAAGCTCCTCAGCCCGAGCCCCCTTGTTGAACTATCTGAGAACTCTGTGCACGATCAGTATCTTGCTGAGGATGCCACTTCTTGCTCCCTGTGTTGTATATTTCTTCACACTGACTGAAACTTGCTGCCTTGTCTCGAGCTTGTTGCCAGTAGTGGATAGATCAATGTTGCTCACTGCACAGTTGATGTGTGCATTGCAATATGTTGTAGTGAGTTGTGTTCCCTACTGATTTGATGCATTGTTGTTGAGCTCCTTGCTGATACTGAAATGCCTAGGACTTGCTGCTGATGCAGTATTCAATGCCTTGAGCCCCCTTCACTTCTCATTCACTTATAGCTCACACACAAACACTAGAGCCAACTCACAACACACTCACAAACACCTAGAACCACACATACACATAACTAAAAGCACACAACACACACAACAACATGCCATCAATACACACACACACACACACACACACATATATATATGTGTGTGTGTGTGTGTGTGTGTGTGTGTGTGTGTTTGTGTGTGTGTGTGTGTGCGCGTACAATCACTCATCTACCTATAGATAGATAGATATACACTCACACATAAACACATAAATATATGTAACATACACATATATACATCTAGTTATATATATATATATATATATATATATATATATACATCCACATGTAGATATATGTATACACCTATATACTATATCACATAATACACACTCAAATACATATATATATATATATATATATATATATATATATATATATATATATATATATATATCATATAATATATTATATAATATATTATATATCATATATATACACAAGCACACATAGAAATGAGGACAAATAAGCAAACACGGGGAGTGTACCGCACCCGTATCACATTTATTCGATAATATGCTTGCGATACGGCTCCACCACATAACCAAATACATCCCGAAAGATACGAGCAAGTCTAGAATACTAAATATGCATAATACGAACAATAATATAATCAACTACGTGTCCGTGTCAAAAATTGATGTGCACAAATTCCCGTATCGAAGAAAAACTCCCAAAATTAACTCATTTTATCAAATTGACTAGATACGGCCTACACGTACCCAATTATGAATACGATACTAATCATAATAAATATACATATGTCAATTTAATCTATTAGACCAATTGACAAACACAATATGTGCCAATCTCGAAATTCTCCCAAAATTAACACCAAAATGCACATAACTTCTACCATAGGTCTCCTATTAACCTAAAACCAATTTATATGGATAGCCTATGCATGTGGGGTGGTTTCTCATGATTAAATCTCATATTTAGAGCCTACTAGGAGAGGAAAAACTGAAATATACCTATTAGAAGATAGATTCCCAATAAAAATCTTTAAATATAGAAATGTAGCTCCTCCTTGTAGATCTTGGCCTCCTCCTTGTTGCTCTTTGCTTCCTTCTTGTAGATCCTTGTTGTAGTAGCCTCAATTGAAGAATAGAAAAAGAATTTGTGAAAAAATTTGAGAGGGAATGGTAAGGGAAGGAAGAAATTATAAAAAGGGGGAAAATCTATATCTAAAATAAAATATGAAATGAGAAGAGACTCTATCTCTCTCTCTCTCTCTTCTCCCTTCTAATGGCCGATCGGTAATAAGCCGAAGGAAGGTGAGGATTGGATTCTTATCTAATGATCCGGGCCATAATCCTGGGCTGGTCATGGCATTAGCGCTTTTATTTGAGTGACGGCCCTTCCACTCGGCACCGTCGGATCACTAAGGCCGACTTTCGTCCCTGCTCGACGGGTGGGTCTTGCAGTCAAGCTCCCTTATGCCTTTGCACTCGAGGGCCAATCTCCGTTCGGGCTCCCCTGTCATCAGGTCACCAACTTCCTTGCTAGTTCTTTTTATGAGGCACAAACAGGGAAATTTATCCTGGAAGTGGAAGAACTACTACAACTTTACGAAACCCTTTACATCCATGGGTCAACCATTCAAATTCGTTTTACGAATTTAGAAAATGATCATCGTCGATCAGCAAGAAGAATATACAACCCTTCAAGAATGTGTCATTTTAGGGATTCTAATAATTTGTTTAATTGATACAGAAGTCTTGTTATTGACTTGAAAAAAAGGCCCTAGCCTCCCCCTCAAGCAATATAAAATATCCAGTTTACCCCTTGGGGCCTCTCATGAAGAAATTAATTAAGGAGGGATGGTTCTAGTCTAATGGTTCACTAATTAATTTATCCTCCTAACCATGACCTAATTATTGGGTTAAATCAAAACCAAACTAAAATGTTGGGTTATGCATCTATATTAATTAGTTAGGTCCACTACACAAGTCCAAAATAATCTAGCATCTAACAATAAATAAATAATACAATAAATAATTAATACACATGCACAATATTTTAATATAATAAATCTTAAATAAAAATATCATTGTCAATTACCAAACTACCCTTAATTGAAAAAGTGAGGGTGACAATCCTACCCACCTTAGAAAAATTTTGTCCTCGAAATTAAAGCTGATCTAACCCCCTAGGTTAACCCAGTCTAAACTAAAACACACAACATGCAATTTAAAAGAAATTACTAACTATGGTCTTTGTCAATCATAGTTTTACAGTTTTCGATAGGGTATACTAACTATATAATAACACACAAGCAGCCTATAAGGTACTAACTAAACACACAAACAACAGGTGGAAAGGAAATAAACAGAACAGGACGAAACAAGCTAATTTATCACCTAAAGTGCCGTCCTCTTCGACTGCCATTGCAAATGCCCCGCCCTGCTGGGGTGGCTCTCTATGTGGGTATTGAACAGCCTGCGGTGCCACAGGTGGCCTAGCTCCACCTCTCTGACCGCGATTTGGTCTATACGAGTTGTTGGAACATTCCTTCACCTGATGGTCAGGGGAACCACAATACAAGCATAGTCTGAGTCTATTCTGACAGTTCTCCCAATCATGCCTATGTCTTCCACAATAGGCACAAAAAAAGTCTGTTGAATCTATTTCTGAGGCTATTGTGGTACCTGATGCACTGGCTTCTGAAACTGTTGTATCTGTTGAGCTGGTGCCCTAACTGGCACAAGATACTACTAATACTGATATACTCTCGGCTGCTAAAAGTGGGTGAGCTTATCTGGGCTCACACCACTACTTACTCCTCTGGTGTCTCTCGGCCTCTTGGAGCCAAGCTCCAAATCATCCTTCGTCCGTTGTGCATGTCTCAGAATTTTCTCAAAAGTAGCAGTACAATCTCCATTAGTATAAGACTTAATCTCACTGCTCAGTACTTTCTGAACTTTTTAGCCCTGGCCAGAGGATTATGTCTCTCAATAAATCTTCCCAATCGGCAATACTCTGCCGCATACTCGTCCACCGTCAAGTTCCCTTGGACGAGGTTCTAAAATTGACTCTCTAAAGTGCTCTGAGCCACATCTGAGAAGAACTTCTCTTTGAAAATCTTCTTGAAAGCTCTCCAAGTAAGTCCCAATGCTGATATCCTGGGGTCTGTCCTGAACCATGTCAGCGCAATATCGAACATCATACTACCCGCTGCCTCTACCTGCAAGCTCTCAGGAATTTGTGCCAATCGCAGGTCCCTCTCAATTTCCTCTATCCAGTCATCTGCGTACAAGATTCCTTCGGTGCCCATAAATTCCTTAGGCCCCATCCTCTGGAAGTCAATGATAGTCCCTGGCCTCGGTTACTGCGGATTGGGCTGAGGCAGTATCATCTATGGCTGGAATAATACGACTCTCTCAACTGTTGTGAGCACGATATGGTGAGCATTCTCCACGCTATGTCGTAGGACCTCTAACTGTCATTTTTTTACCTCCATTATCTGCTGAAAAAGAGTGAACATCTGCGTATGATCGACTACGGGTGGCGGGAATGGAAGATCCCCTGCAACTGTTAGTGCTTTTCTCTGTACCGGAGGTAAAGCACCTCCGAAAGCTGCTGCAAAAACTCTCACCTGGATCAGTGAAGTTGACCTCTTGAATGTAGCTGCTGGAACAGCATCTGATGGTGCTGCCCTCATAGGCGATGAAGTGACTGATTGTGCTGACATTGCACCTAACGCTGGGAACGCATCTTCGGTGGCATCCTGATAACAGATCGAAACAAAAGAGATCAATTTGACACAAGATAAGATATTATCAAGGAAGGACAACAATATTCAAAGTATTCAGAAGGAATCAAAAGTAGCAATTTTAAATCAGATTTGGAATTCCTAGTTGTGATTGAGTATCCTTCTTTCATCCTAGTATCCTATATCCTATCCTATCGCAGGCTCGCAGTAGTACAACTAAGTCGTTGTACTACTACGACATTACACTATTGCGAAGCCTGGCCTGCATGGGACACCACTAAAAATGTGTCATGACTTGCACCCGATATAGGGGCACGAGTACGTGGGTACGTCCAGCCTGCGCCACAGCATCGGCAGTAGAACGCTATCTTGGTCTTCTATACTATCTAATATCTCACGCAATGTATATAAAATACTGCCATCCCATCTCAACTCCAAATGATACTCAATCATATATAAAACTAAAAGAAGATGTAAGCACGATATGGAATAGAAAGAATAGAAATATAAGTCTCAATACATCATAAGTCCAACTCAATATCTAAACACAACTCAAGATCTTAAAATAATAATACAATCCAATTTCTAACTAGAAATAACTACTACATGATATGGAAATTTAAATAGGCTCAGTATTTGGCACTACATCCTTAGGTGACACTCCATCTATTGGTCCATAGTAAGTGGGACACATCCTCTCTAACCATTCATCTGAAAAATATAACCAGTCAGGATTGGAGCAAAGTACAACCCAATAGCAGTTTCAATTAATTGATAATGACTATAAATAGAAATAGAGAATATAATACAAGACGAGAAACAATGAACAATATCAACTATGGTAGAAGAACAGGTAAACAAGAACAATATGGTATTCACTGATCACGATAAAAGTAGAACAAGATAATAGAATGAGACAATGAACTAGAATATGGTGAAGAATTGTAACTATACTAAGTGATTGAAATACTAGCTAGATATGTGATCGACTTGGATAAATATTGTCTACTTTAACGTTGGATAAATATTGTCTAAGTTAAACATTGAATATTATCTAGGATTTGATCACATATCTAGCTAACACTTCCCCTTCCCCCCGACTAGTATAATGGATCCAACTATGACACGTTATGATACAAGATACTCAAGGCATTGTAAACAATAAACCTTGAACATTAAATATTGAACATTGAACATTGAAACATTGAACATTGAAACATTAAACATTAAAATATTTTTAAGTTAAACATTGTCTAATTTAAATATTGAGAATACAAGGAACAATAAAATAATATATATAATATCCCTTGACTGATCCATGTGTATACTAGTCCGTGTACCAATGTGTCAAGAGTCATGTAAAATATTTCTAAATACTTATATTATAGTAATTATCAAATAATGAAAACTATCAGAGAATGTACTCGCCTGTTGTCCAGAGCAATGAATGTCAAATTGTGTCCCAACTGGTGTCACACAGACCTATATATGAAATATTACATTAATACAAGGTATTGGAATAAATTTAAGTTAAACTAGTCAACATTTAGGTCATGAAGCCATTTCTAAGTCAAACCGACTAATTCTAGGTTGTAAGAGTCTAACACTAGGATGCTAAGTCAATACACGATAAAACTAAGATATACAAAGATACTATAAGATATATAAAATATCGTATACTAAGATACGCAAGTTTTAATAGGAAAATAATAGTTTATATATATATTTACAAGGCAATACATATAAATAATCCCATATACCAAACTATATGCTATCATATACTAATTACTATAATATATATCAATAAAATTATAGATACTAATTATAATACATATATAATCTACTAATACATAGATACATATATATAGTTAACTATATATTAATTACTACACTAACTAAACTAACATATTCCTCAACTACTAACTATCAACATAACCAAATATATATATATAAATAACCTTAACACTAACTCATCTAACCCAATACCATGCTAAACCAAACCTCACTGATACTGAACTGAATTGAACTGAACCCCCACACACCTGATATTGATACTGTGCATATACTGCACAGTGATACTAAAGTGCTGGCTCCATGTTGCTGTGATGCTTGTACTGTGCTGATACCTTGCTTGCTGCTAACTGATTTAGTCACTGCACATTGTGTTGAAACTGATACTCTGTAGTGAGGATACTGCACCTAGCACACTGCTGCACTGTGTAGTACATTGAAGATATTGCACATTGGTCAATGCCTGACCCCCTCTTGTTGAATCTGTTACTGCTACTGCTCTACATCCCCCTTCAGTCGAGCTGCACGAACACTGTGCTGATACCCCTACTGCAGTAAACTGCAGTGCCTCCCTGATACTGCTACTGTGTACGAGGAAACTGTACATTACAGTTGCATTGAATATGCAACTTCTTCCTGCTCTTCCATATTTGCTGCCAATGTTGTGCCCGAGCTGCTGGCTCCCCCCTTTTGTTGTGACTGCACGAGCACTGCCTCGAGGCTGTATATTGGCCATTGCCCGAGCCTTGCTGCAGTTGGCTGTACTGCTATGCTCCTCAGCCTGAGCCCCCTGCTGAACTGAATGCCCCTAATACAGTGCTCCCCATTGCTATGCAGTGATACTGAAGCAACTAATAATTTAGGTATACATGCCTACCTTGCTGCACACTGCAAGCTCCTCAGCCCGAGCCCCCTTGCTGAACTGTCTGAGAACTCTGTGCACGAGCAGCACCTTGCTGAGGATGCCACTGCTTGCTCCCTCTGTTGTGCATTTCTACACACTGACTAAAACTTGATGCCTTGTCTCGAGCTTGTTGCCACTACTGGATTGCTCAATGTTGCTCACTGTATAATTGTTGTGTGCATTGCAACATGCTGTAGTGAGTTGTGTTCCCTACTAATTTGATGCATTGTTGTAGAGATCCTTGCTGATACTGAAATGCCTAGGACTTGCTGTTGATGCAGTGTTCAATGCCTCGATCCCCTTACACTGCTCATTCACTCATAGCTCACACACAAACACTAAAGCCAACTCACAACTGTCACGCCCCAGTCCCAAAATACCGAGGGACCGAATACGTGGCAATGGCCAGCAGCACACACTGATGGACAAACCCAATTTAATGGATCCATCAGGGCGTACTTAAGCTGTAAAATCAAGTCTACGACAACATGGCATAACTAATCTCATCCACACAAGATATAAAATATGATCCACAGAATATAAGGAATGTAAATCATCAACCAGTCTCAACAAAGTGCTTCGGGGAATAACCCGATAAAATCTAATACAATGGTTCAACAGACCAGAAATAAATGACTGAAATGAATAAATAAAGGCTGAGCATGAACATGGATGCTCAAGAGAAGTCTTCGGCTAACATCTCGTCCTCGGATGTCGGTACAGTTCCTGGATCGGCTCCTGCTCCGGTCCCGTATATCTCGGGATAAACCTCGTCTGCAAAATCTGGGGACAAAATCCGGATCCAGGTCCTCAGGGGACATAGCAAGGTACAAGAAATCTCATGCCAATAAATCAATAAGCAGTGCAGCAATAATAAATAAAATAAAGCAACAGGATAAATATGTAACCATCTAAGTGAACATGCAAGTGAGAGCATCACTAGTCTCAGGCTGAGCCACTACAAGCTCTGTGTCGGGGAGCCGGTAGCGGTAATAACACGTAATGTGCCTAGCTCTGCTACGAGAGTCTACGGCCTCACAATAGTAGTAGATATATATATAAAATAGCCTGTAGCCTGTGTGTCTCTCCCCACCCAATGTAACCATGCATATCATGACCATAACGTCTCATGTCCATGTCAAGCGGGATCATAGCTAATGCAACAAGTCATAGAGTATCTATGAATATAATATCTCGGTCAAGTCCTGTATCCTATACAGAATCACCATGAATATCTCAGAAAGATCCTGTCTCATGAATAGTGTCAAGTGTCCTGGGTCATAGTGTACTCGGTAAGACAAGTACGAGAATATAAAGTGTCACGAATGTCCATCTCTAGATGACGATACACAACACCGCGTACGGTGTTGGCACCCGACTAATAATCGGACGCTAAGTACGTCACACGGTCCTAGGTTAAGCATGCACATCAATATAAATAAAGCAAGGAAAATATGTAATAATACTGCAGAGTTTGGCAAGGTACACTTGCCTGGGGTCCTGTTGCTGGTATGAATCAAAGTCAAAGTCATAGTCCAAATAGCCTATGTATTACAATTTACCATGTCAAAAGATAATTTATTTTAACATATTTAATTCTGGAATAATTACTCTAAAATCCTATTTTAATCTTATTATTCTGATTTTTAGGTTAATTCCTAAATTTTGTCCAAAGGAACAGAATTTTATCAACTCGAGACTCAAGGCACGCAAATCGAGACGATCTGTTGACCAAAAAGTCAACCAACACAAACTCAACTTTCATGCATGATTTCCTGTAGATTTCATCATCAAAAATATGCTAAAATTTACGGCTCGTCCGAATTCAAATTCGTTTGGAAATTATGGCACATACAAGTTTCGTATCGTGCACCGATGGTTAAATTCTAACCTAGAAGTTCTACAGAATTAACAGTATGAAAATACATCGAATTAAATTTTGGGAAAAACATATGTCAATTATCTCGACATTAGCTTTCCAAAACTTTAAACGGTTCATGATTCTGATTCCTGGTTCTCCCGGAATCGCGAAAACATTGAAACACGTCTATTTTCGGACATGCTGTACTCTACGAATTTTCCAGAATTTAATACTCATAATTTCGTAAAACAAATTATATAACCAGAAATCTAACCTCAATATCGTTCTAACGCAAGAAACTAGGCCTCGTTTGGAGTCCGGAGTTATGCGCAATGGCTTCTGGAAGATGAAGGAACCCTAGATGGCAATTCTCCAAAATCTCTCTCTCTAAAAATAATGGGATAATTAGGGTTATAATAATATATATATAGGGATGTTGAGCGGCTGAATGAAAGTTGATAGGGTGACACGTGTCATGATTTGATTGGATGGTTTTGGTTATATTATTTGATTTTTTTTATTTGCCTTTATCAAAACATTATTTAAGTCGTTTTAAATCTAAATAACTCAAAATAAACATTAAAAATAATCATAAAAATCTGGAAAAATTACAGAAAATATATTTTGAACTTAAAAACCCTAGAAAAATATTTGGGATAATTATATATTCATAGATTTCCTACTATAATTAGGAGAAGCTCTAAAAATTAGTTTTACCATAAAACTAAAAATAAATACTAAAATTATTCCAAAAATTCTGAAATAATTCCAAAAAATATATAATAATATTATAAACCTTAGAAAATAACGTGGGTCTATTCTATATTCCTGGGCTTGCACAATAAATTCAACAAGTCCTAAAAATTAGTTATTAGCCTAAATAACTCCCAATAAATACTAAAAATACTCAGAAAATTTCCAAAAACTTCTAGAAAATATATTTTATTATTTAGAACCTAAAATAAAAGTTTGGGGTATTTTTAATTATATTTGAATCTAAAATAAATTTTTGAAAATCCTAGAAAATTACAGCAAATTATGAAAAATCTAAATTAAAAAATTTCTGAAAAATCAGGGGCTTACAATCTACCCAACTTATAAAAAATTTGTCCTCGAAATTAAAATTAAGCCATGGTAGAAGTCAAGGATGGTCTAAGATTTGCATTGGTTAAAATGCAAGGCTAGGTTTAACGGAGTGGACGATGTTGCGCATTGCACATTCCGAAAATCATGGGAGAAATTCACATGAGTGAAAATAGGTTTCTTCGTGTGTCATGTCCAATAATGTGGACACCTAAATGCTCTTTTACATAAAAGCGCCCAACAATTGAAACGTTGCACAAAGATGGAAATTGGAGGATGGGCATGTCTAGGACAAGGTGTAGAATTTGTAGGAAGGCAGTGACTATGGAAGTGCTCCAATTATCGAAGCAATGTTAAGGCGCGCCGAGGGATAACATGTTGTAAATAATACCGTGTTCTATTTCTAAGTGGATTCGAGCTAGCCTCAGTCTCACTATCTAAGCCAAGTAGGTCTACTTCTTAGGTGAGGGGGTTTCACAATCCAGCCAACTTAAAACAATATCGTCCTCAAAATTAAAATAAGGCATAATTTGTTAATCATTCGTGTACATAAGGCAAGTCAATCGCAATCTCCTTGCGACAATTAAAATCCTAATCATATCCATTGCAATCACTTCTAGGTTAAGATGACCACTGATCCAATCAAATTCAACCTATGGTTATCTCTTCTCGCTTTTTCAAATTATCCATATCCAAATTTAAATTAAATCCATATATCATCTTCAAGATTTAAATACGCATATCAATTTTACCTCACGATCTCCAATTATCATAATCTCCTCTAGAAGTAATTCGAGTCCATTATTATTCCTATTTTCACTTATAAATTTTTGTATGCTTCAACTTCTTAAATTCCATTCACATCCTTAATATTTCAAATAGGTAGTCCAACCATCAAGTTTTTATTTTAACTCAAATCATCAAATTGAAAAAATAATTTAAATGCAGTCCAACAATGTTCAAGTCTGAAATTCCATCTTTTTATCCTCTAAATTTCAAGTTAATGATTTTACCTTCATTGTTCAAAAATTTAAATCATGTACTTAAGGTATAAATATCGGGTCCTCAATATCAATTCATTAATCCTCATCATCTTAGTCATTCTTCTAAAATTCTCAAAATTAAAATGGCTTGAACCTCTCCCAATTTAATCTTACTCGATCACAATCTAAAAAAAATTCCTCTCGAGTTGACAATGCACTACTACCCAACTTAGAATTTACACATCTATCACATAAGGCTATATACCTTAAGAGAATATTCCTTAATATGTTTACTTATGTCATTCAATCCTCGAACTTCAATGCCGATCATATCACATATGATATGTCCTTAATTACGAAAGAATAATCCTCAAGTATGTGATCGGCCTATGGGGTATATCTAGTATTCTCTGTGTATCAATTTATACCAAGCACGAGGTTTCGTCTTTCCGAAATAAGGGAAGACGGAGACCAATAATAAAGAGTTCAAGGGCAGCGTAATAGAATAGAAGTATTGGGATCAAGGTGTTTAAAGAATTCAATTGGGAATTGTCAAAGCAGTTATGGATTGAAATCCTATTTTGGTAATCCTTTGTTCGTCTGCTCGTATTAGTACAGTTATGTAACCGATACGATATGTCAGACATGTCTAGGGCAAGTATATTCGTCTACTAATCACTACATATCTCAATCCACGTAAAGTAGTATTTCGATGGGCGAATCAAGGGCACTATGGTTGATCAGACCGTAATACACTGACTCTGAAATATATTATTGTGGGCCTCCCCAATAATACATATGTCATGAACAAGCTCGATAAAGAATAAGCTTGCAAAACTAGGCTATAAAATAGCAGCATAAGTCAAGGTAGTATATGAAATACAAGTACGCTAGATGATGATGAAAGGAGGTACAAATTATTCAAGTTCACAAAACAAAAACAAACTAAGCAACAATAATAAAAGACTCTACAATCTCTACAGTCATCATACAACCTCCTTGTATAAGTCGCTAGTCGACCAAATAGGGGCAAAGACCTCTAAATTCTATTGTCTGAATAAATACTGTCATCTTATGCTAGCATACAATTATTGCCATTCAGTTACACCGCCTTGATGGGTCAAGTGGACTATGTGGTACTAGTCTCAAGGGAAAGAGAATATAACTTGTATCGAGGTGGGGGTACAAATTACGTGATTTAACAATAAGGGATAATCATCGGGTCACAATCTACAAGATTAACTCAAACTTATCGAACTCTAACTACCAAACACAAAATTTTCAAATTCAAGACTACAACTATAATCCTACCAAACTATGGATCCTTAACAAGGAATAAAATTACTTGGCCTACTATTAGAAGTGTCAGGTGGCACGAATTGAGAGACGAAGAAAAGAAGAACATATTTTAGTCGTTGCGCATTAGCGAACGTTAAGGTCGCAGACGAACAACGTATGAAATTAAAATATGAGGCTCTAGATAATATCATAGTTTCCTTAGGTGAAGGTGGCGAGCAATTCTCCGTGTTTGAGGTATGATCTCATGGGGAATGTCATACTCGTTGCTCTGGGCTTCCTGAGGTACCGTCTGCTAATATCACGACAAGAACCTATATCCTAACACTATCTCACTATGCACACTAGGTTATGTTCTAACATTCGATCTCAGATTTCTATTGGTTCCTCAAAACTGGGGTCAACCACTAGGGTCAAACATTAGGGTCCAATCTCTAACTAGCTCTTAGCAGTGCCTATACTACTCTTAGGTCATTCATGATTATAACAAGAAATAATGGTAAATTATTCTATAGGTAAGGGACGCTAGGGTTCATTAAGCGTTCTACTTAGGGGTGTGTCAATATCCTAGCTGTACTTTTAGTAGGAAGGTTACCCTACCTATCATTCTATCAATAGGGACTTCTATATTCTAGAAGAAAGCTACACTCAAGGAACTAATGAGAAGGCACATGAATCAAGCAGGATGTAATTTTTCAACGGAATAGATTGGAAGGAGGAGGAGGAGAAGCCATAGTTAGTTGTGGATGAGATCCTATACTCTAATCCTATTTGTAGGCTTGCTCGATCCCTAAGTTAAAACCGAACAATTTAGTCGTAGACCTGCATGGGCCACCACAAAAACCATGTCACGCCCCAGTCCCAAAATACCGAGGGACCGAATACGTGGCAATGGCCAGCAGCACACACTGATGGACAAACCCAATTTAATGGATCCATCAGGGCGTACTTAAGCTGTAAAATCAAGTCTACGACAACATGGCATAACTAATCTCATCCACACAAGATATAAAATATGATCCACAGAATATAAGGAATGTAAATCATCAACCAGTCTCAACAAAGTGCTTCGGGGAACAACCCGATAAAATCTAATACAATGGTTCAACAGACCAGAAATAAATGACTGAAATGAATAAATAAAGGCTGAGCATGAACATGGATGCTCAAGAGAAGTCTTCGGCTAACACCTCGTCCTCGGATGTCGGTACAGTTCCTGGATCGGCTCCTGCTCCGGTCCCGTATATCTCGGGATAAACCTCGTCTGCAAAATCTGGGGACAAAATCCGGATCCAGGTCCTCAGGGGACATAGCAAGGTACAAGAAAGCTCATGCCAATAAATCAATAAGCAGTGCAGCAATAATAAATAAAATAAAGCAACAGGGTAAATATGTAACCATCTAAGTGAACATGTAAGTGAGAGCATCACTAGTCTCAGGCTGAGCCACTACAAGCTCTGTGTCGGGGAGCCGGTAGCGGTAATAACACGTAATGTGCCTAGCTCTGCTACGAGAGTCTACGGCCTCACAATAGTAGTAGATATATATATAAAACAGCCTGTAGCCTGTGTGTCTCTCCCCACCCAATGTAACCACGCATATCATGACCATAACGTCTCATGTCCATGTCAAGCGGGATCATAGCTAATGCAACAAGTCATAGAGTATCTATGAATATAATATCTCGGTCAAGTCCTGTATCCTATACAGAATCACCATGAATATCTCAGAAAGATCCTATCTCATGAATAGTGTCAAGTGTCCTGGGTCATAGTGTACTCGGTAAGACAAGTACGAGAATATAAAGTGTCACGAATGTCCATCTCTAGATGACGATACACAACACCGCGTACGGTGTTGGCACCCGACTAATAATCGGACGCTAAGTACGTCACACGGTCCTAGGTTAAGCATGCACATCAATATAAATAAAGCAAGGAAAATATGTAATAATACTGCAGAGTTTGGCAAGGTACACTTGCCTGGGGTCCTGCTGCTGGTATGAATCAGAGTCCAAGTCACAGTCCAAATAGCCTATGTATTACAATTTACCATGTCAAAAGATAATTTATTTTAACTTATTTAATTCTGAAATAATTACTCTAAAATCCTATTTTAATCTTATTATTCTGATTTTTAGGTTAATTCCTAAATTTTGTCCAAAGGAACTGAATTTTATCAACTCGAGACTAATGGCACGCAAATCGAGGCGATCTGTTGACCAAAAAGTCAACCGACACAAACTCAACTTTCATGCATGATTTCCTGTAGATTTCCTCATCAAAAATATGCTGAAATTTATGGCTCGTCCGAATTCAAATTCGTTTGGGAATTATGGCACATACAAGTTTCGTATCGTGCACCGATGGTTAAATTCTAACGTAGAAGTTCTACAGAATTAACAGTATGAAAATACATCGAATTAAATTCTGGGAAAAATATATGTCAATTATCTCGACATTAGCTTTCCGAAACTTTAAACGGTTCATGATTCTGATTCCTGGTTCTCCCGGAATCGCAAAAACATTAAAACACGTCTATTTTCGGACATGCTGTGCTCTACGAATTTTCCAGAATTTAATACTCATAATTTCATAAAACAAATTATATAACCAGAAAGCTAATCTCAATATCGTTCTAACACAAGAAACTAGGCCTCGTTTGGAGTCCGGAGCTATGCGCAATGGCTTCTGGAAGATGAAGGAACCCTAGATGGCAATTCTCCAAAATCTCTCTCTCCAAAAATAATGGGATAATTAGGGTTATAATAATATATATATATATATAGGGATGTTGAGCGGCTGAATGAAAGTTGATAGGGTGACACGTGTCATGATTTGATTGGATGGTTTTGGTTATATTATTTGTTTTTTTTATTTGCCTTTATCAAAACATTATTTAAGTCGTTTTAAATCTAAATAACTCAAAATAAACAATAAAAATAATCATAAAAATCTGGAAAAATTATAGAAAATATATTTTGAACTTAAAAATCCTAGAAAAATATTTGGGATAATTATATATTCATAGATTTCCTACTATAATTAGGAGAAGCTCTAAAAATTAGTTTTACCA
This sequence comes from Iris macrosiphon, assembly GCA_036927795.1. Classification (NCBI taxonomy): domain Eukaryota; kingdom Viridiplantae; phylum Streptophyta; class Magnoliopsida; order Asparagales; family Iridaceae; genus Iris; species Iris macrosiphon. Next base: position 63,353,684 of record JAYESA010000004.1, on the reverse strand, counting down.
TAAAACTAAAAATAAATACTAACATTATTCCAAAAATTCTGAAATAATTCCAGAAAATATATAATAATATTATAAACCTTAGAAAATAATATGGGTCTATTCTATATTTCTGGGCTTGCACAATAAATTCAATAAGTCCTAAAAATTAGTTATTAGCCTAAATAACTCCCAATAAATACTAAAAATACTCAAAAAATTCCCAAAAACTTCTAGAAAATATATTTTATTATTTAGAACCTAAAATAAAAGTTTGGGGTATTTTTAATTATATTTGAATCTAAAATAAATTCTTGAAAATCCTAGAAAATTACAGCAAATTATAAAAAATTCAAATTAAAAAATTTCTGAAAAATCAGGGGCTTACAACAACACACTCACAAACACCTAGAACCACACACACACATAACTAAAAGCACACAACACACACAACAACATACCATCAACACACACACACACACACACACACACACACACACATATATATATATATATATATATATATATATATATATATATATATATATATATATATATATATATATATATATATATATATAATCACTCATCTACCTATAGATAGATAGATAGATATACACTCACACATAAACAAATAAATATATGTAACATACACATACATATATATACATCTAGTTATATATATATACTCTATATATCATTCAATCTATATGCATAGATATATATATACACTTAAATATATATACATCCACATGTAGCTATATGTATAGACCTATATACTATATCACATAATACATACTCAAATATATATATATATATATATATATATATATATATATATATATATATATATATATATATATATATATATATATATATATACACAAGCACACATAAAAATGAGGACAAATGAGCAAACACGTAGAGTGCACCACACCCATATCACACTCATTCTATGATACACTTGCCATACGGCTCCACCACACAACCAAACTCATCCCAAAGGACACGAGCAAATCTAGAATACTAAATATGCATAATACGAACAATAATATAATCAACTACATGTCTGTGTCAAGAATTGATGTGCACAAATTTTTGTGTTAGAGGAAAACCCCCAAAATTAATTGGTTTCGTCAAATTGACGAGATACGGCCTACATGTACCCAATTGTTGATACGACACTAGTCACAACAAACATACATATGTCAATTTGATCTATTAGACTAATTGACAAACATAATATGTATCAATCTCGGAATTCTCCCAAAAGTGACACCAAAATGCACATAACTTCTACCATAGGTCTCCTATGAACCTAAAACCAATTCATATGGGTAGTCTAAATATGTGGATGGTTCCTCATGGTTAAATCTCATATTTATAGCCTAATAGGAGAGAAAAAACTAAAATGTACATATTCGAAGATGGATTTTCAATAAAAATCTCCAAATATAGAAATGTACCTCCTCCTTGTAGATCTTGGCCTCCTCCTTGTTGCTCCTTACTTCCTTCTTGTAGATCCTTGTTGTAGTAGCCTCAATTAAGGAATAAGAAAAGAATTTGTGAAGAAATTTGAGAGGGAATAGTGAGAGAATGAAGAAATTAGAAAAAGGGAGAAAAATCTATATCTAAAATGAAATAAGAAATGAGAAGAGACTCTCTCTCTCTCTCTCTCTCTCTCTCTCTCTCTCTCTCTCTCTTTCTCTCTCTCCTTCCTCCTAATGGCCGGCCCTAGCCTCTCCCTCAAGCAATATAAAATATCCAATTTACCCCTTGGGGCCTCTCATGAAGAAATTAATTAAGGATGGAAGGTTCTAGTCTAATGGTTTCACTAATTAATTCATCCTCCTAACCATGGCCTAATTATTGGGTTCAATCTAAACCAAACTAAAATATTGCGTTCATGTATCTATATTAATTAGTTAGGTCTACTACACAAGTCCAAAATAATCTAGCATCTAACAATAAATAAATAATATAATAATTAATTAATTAATACACATGTACAATATTTAAATATAATAAATCCTAAATAAAAATACTCCTGTCAATTACCAAACTACCCTTAATTAAAAAAGTGAGGGTGACAAGACTCCCCGTACCAATTTTAACAAGCGGCCTCAAAAAACGGGAGGGTTTGGAGCGCCAAAGCGTCTGCACACATCTGAGCACAGGGGTCCGCCTCAGGGACCATATTGCCATAGGCGCGGCAAGATGGGGCATCAGGTGAATGAGTGCCGAGTCGTTGGATGCTTCAAATGTGGCCGTTTGGACCATAAAGCATTTGACTGTCGAGACCCCAGCCCGACCGTCAGACAGCAACCAAACCAGAATAAGGGGCCTCCAGCACACGGCGCCAATGTTGTACTAGTGAACCCACAACGCCAGGGTGCCCAAGGCCGAGTCTATGCATTGAATCGGAATGAGGCATCCGTCTCCGACACTGTTGTGACAAGTATCTTACTTTTCCAAGATTTGTCCGCTAGAGGCTTATTCGATTTAGGTGCTACGCATAGTTTCATATCTGCTGATTTTATTATTGAGAATAAATTAGCTTCCACTCTTTTAAATATAAACTTTTGCGTGAGTACCCCTTCGGAAGTTGACATGTTCACCAATACGATCTGTAGGGACGTCTATATTTGCATCGGAGACAGAAAGCTATCCTTAGATGTTATTGTACCAGACATTAAGGATTACGATATTATTCTCGGAATAGACTAGTTGGGGGCTTGCCATGCAACAATCGAGTGCACGGAGAAGCGAGTCGTATTTTGTCTACCCGATGAGGCGGACTTCTACTATTCGTGCAGCGCTGCACCGAAGACGGCGATGGTGATATCAGCAATTTTGGCTAAGCGCATGTTGTATTCGGGCTATGAAGGGTACTTAGCCTATATTCGAGACACCTGGCAGAAAGGTACAAATGCAGCTCAGGCTGATGTCATAGCAGATTTTGTCACGCCCCAGTCCCAAAATATCGAGGGACTAGACACGTGGCAATGGCCAGCAGCACACCCCAATGGACAAACCCAATTTAATGGACCTATTAGGGTGTACTTAAGCTATAAAACAACAGTAAATAGGTCTACGATACAAGTCACAGTCTAATTATAATCTCATCCATAGAAGATAATCACAGATCAATGCCAGAATAATCAAAATAAAATATAATCTATCAAGTCTCAATAAAAGTGTCTCGGGAACAACCCGAGAATAAGTTTGATACATCAATTCAATAGACAAGAAATAAAGTAACTAGAAACAGAAATAACTTGGTATGTAAAGCCAATACTCAGGAGAAATCCTCTGGCACGACCTCGTCCTCGGGTTCTGGTACTGCTCCAATGTCTGCTCATATCCTGTATATCTCGGGATAGATCTCCTCAATTATACCTGGGGACATAATTCGGATCCTAGTAATTATGTTGGAGCCTAGCTCAGCGTGGCTACAGCACCGTAATAATATAATTAATATATAGCCTGTGTGTCTCTCTCCGCCCAATGTAATCACACATCTTATGTCCATGACACGCAAGATCATGACCTCTAACTGATGCATCGAGTCATAATGATGCCAAGTATATGTATAAAGTTTATGTCATGAATCTTGTAACCTATACAGAATCACCATAAATAACTCAGAAAGATTCTATTACATGAATAGTATCAAGTGTCCTGAGGTATGACGTACTTGATAATGCAAGCACAAAAATGTATAGGGTCGCGATATCAATCTCTAGTGACGTTACACGACTCCACGTACGGCGTCGACACCCAAATATTATTCGGACATTAAGCAACGTCTCACGGTCCTGAGTTGACTATGTACATCACAGAAGTATATATATATAAATAACTCAAGAAACAATATCAGATAACTATTGCAAGTTTGGCAAGGTACACTTGTCTGGGATTTGAATTCCCGTAGTTACTCTGGTGTCCGAGGGATCTTCAAGTACTCCTCCGGTTGCTAAAATAAATATTACCATCATGATCAGAAGATATCAAATAGCTAGAATTGCCTGTCCATAAGTCCAATTTGGACACAGGGACAAAAGTTACAGTTTCTGGTCAAAGCGGGGTCCACATGTGGCCCACTTCGTACCGAAAAATGTGCCAGAGATAATGTTCTCCAAATTCGTCAAACTTAGTATCTACAAGTATAAAACCCCTAATCCTAAAAACTGTATTTACCTTTTTAATTAATTAATAATTAAATTATAGTAATTATGAGCAAATTAGAGAAAATATATTTTATTTAATTTTTATTTTAGGTGGTTGTGTATTTAGAGGATCTATGGAGCAATTATAAATTTTTCCTAATTTATTTCATGTAGGAGACCCTATGGACAGTTGATAGATTAATTGTACGCACTAATACAAACTTCTAGAATTTTCTACATATATATATATATATATATATATATATATATATATATATATATATATATATATATATATATATATATGCAATAAGTTAAAGAAAAAGGAAAATAGAAAAGAATTATAAAAGAAAAGGAAATAGAAATTTGAATGAATAAAGAAAAGAAAAGAAAAGAAAAGGATTAAGAAAAAGAATAAAAGAGAAAAAAAATAAACATCAATAACTAAACCCTAAGGGTCTCCCCGCAAAAAGCCCTAAACTAAGAAACCCACAACAGCCTCTTTCCCTAAATCCTTAAACAAACAAAACCCACTAGCAACTTAAGAAATACCCACAGCAGCACCCAGCGGAAGGAAGACCCCCCCCACGCGTATACTTCTCCCCTCGGACCCGCTCTCTCTCAATCTCTCTCTCTCTTTTATATATATACATAAGATAACCAAACCCAAACCCTAACCCTAATCCTCCCTCTCCCCAACTCCTCGACGCCGTCGACCCAGAGCTACCTGCACCGCCGCCTGGAACCACCGGTCGGCCGCTCGCCGAGCGAGATCCCTCGCGCGCCACGCCGAAAACTGCTGCGACAAAGCCCTGTTCACAACTCGATTCCCGCGCTATCGCTCGACCAAACTCGACCCCGTCTTCGCCGGTATGATCCTCACCTATCCTCCTTCAATAGATGTATGATAGTTGATCTCGAACAGCACGTAAGCCTAGGCAAAAATAGCATCCAAGTTGACGAAAGAAAAGATAACTTGTGGGTATCGCAGAAAACTGCGGCAACTACCTATGTTCCCGGATTCGTATCTCCCTCCACAGAGATCCGAATTCAATTTTTATTTTTGGTATGCGAAGACCACTTGACCTAGTTTATTTTCTGTTAAATACATTAATTTATTAATTGTTGTATGTAGAATTAAACCCGTTAGAAAACTCCAAAAATCTACTTTTTCCAGATTTCCAAAAATTACGAAAAGGAGCGCGCCCCGCCAAACGGGACCGCTCCACTGTGTACCAAGTATACCAAAAGGTGCGCGCAGCGTACTCGGACGTGTGAGATTTCACAAAAACTGATTTGGACCCGTGTGCGCGTCGAAATCAGCCCGTATCTGTAGCAAATCTCCCGTGTCATAACTTTTACGAAAGTTCTGCGCATTTTGTGCACGCCCGTCAGATTGCGACGAAATTTATGCCACTGGACTCATGGTAATGCGCTGGTCCTGTGACCCAATTTTTATGCAATTCTGAGACAGTTGACCAAGTCGCCAATTGGTGGGCCCCACGGTTGACTTTTTAGGTAAAATTGTGTTCGGCTCATCAGATTCTATATTTGGATATACAGTTGAGTTCGTACTGATATTTAGAGTTTGTTTGACCTATAATTTGTCCCATTTAGAGACTGTTACCCTTAGCACACTTTTCGGTGGAAAATGGGCCACACGTGGACCCCACTTTGATCCAAAATTACCGCTTTGCCCCTGTGTCCAAATTGGACGAAAGGAAAGTACTTTCTAGCTATTTTGCTTATTCTGTGAACATTGTTGATGTCTATTTCAGTATCCGGAGATATTTGTTCTGAGGTCATAGCTTCTGATCATGTGTATTTGACATCTGGACGTTACATTTTGTAGCTTCTTGCCAGGCAAGTATACCTTGTCATTGTACTGTTATTCAAATTCCATATGTTGCATGCATCTTTATTTTCTGTCTTTAATTCATATATTTTAACCGTTATATAAAATGTGCGCGACGGTGTCGTCGCGATATATTTTTATTTATGTATTTACATTGACCTGGTTTATGAGACTACCCCATTATCATGTAGCATCATTAGGTTCATTGGCCGTGACACAGTTGTTACATGAGTGTGAGTCTCATATAGATTACGAACTGCGTGATAGGTCTGGCCTCCTGTACGTATGGCCGTACGTTAGGGATAACTGCTGATAGAAACTTTGTATGCTAGAAGACTTAGCAGTTATTAGAGGTCCATGGACATAGCCTATTGTAGTACGGTGGTCCAATCCTTGTCCTTGTTTGGTTGCAGGATTGGGCTAGGGTACTAAATATAGGCTATAAACCAAATCGTGTCATGGATATGACATGCTTAGAGCATGGGATGGGGAGAACAACAAGTACCGTATTTGGGCTCCTTTGCACTTTTTCCTTTTGTAACCCGGAAGCTTCGCTGGAGATACGGACGGTGATGACCCCTATACAATTGGCGGCCTCTGTCGTTCAAAAGACGACATGCTTTGAGGCCCCTGATTCTCCGAGAGAGTCGTGCCAATCCCATTTTTAGCCAGATAGCCCACTTGTTAGAAAGTTGTTCTTAAACTGCATTTACTTAGACGGTTAGGCGACCCATTGGATATTTATTTCAGTACTTTATTGGCATACTTTTATGTATCTTGTTATATCCCTCTGAGGACCTGGCCCTTCCAGGTGTCGCTATTCTTGAGTATTCGCAGGAGCACAGATTTGGATGGTTACATATATTTCGAGGATGTCTTCTCTTCGAGCCCCGTGGTCGTTAGTTGATATACTTATTTTGTGTTTGTAGTATTGTACTTATATTGTATTTGCTCTTATATTCTAGTTGATAGTGGATTTGTTTCCATCCAACTATCATCCTTAGATACTTCTTATTAAGATCTAGTTTCATTAATACTGGTTATTTATCTATTTATGATTTTTTGTGGATGAGATTTAGATTGTACCCTGTGACTTGTGATATATGTTTATACCACTTGTGGATTTTATATTCGTATACAGCGTACGTATGCGTTATGGTTTCCATATATTGGAGTGCCATAACCATGCGGCTGGCATGCTTACGTTTTCCTAGTCCTATGTATTTTTTGGGACTGGGGCGTGACATGTTTTTGTGGTGGCCCATGCAGGTCGAAAGCATATTGTCTCGGTTACGTTACTGTACCGAGCAAGCCTGCACCTAGGAATAGAGTATAGGATCTCATCCACAATTGACTATGATTCGCTCTTCTTCCAATCCATTCTATTTGAATAATTATATCCTACTTGATTCATGTACTTTCCTGATAATTCCTTGAGTATAGCCCCCTCCTAGAATATAGAAGTCAATGTTGTTAGATGATAAGTAGGGTAACCTTCCTATTAAGAATACAACTAGAGTGTTGACACACCACTAAGTTTAGAATATCTAGTGAACCCTAGAATTCCTTATCTATAGATTGGTTTACCATTACCCCTTGATGTATTATGAAGACTTGAGAGTAGTATAGACACTACTGGAGTTAGTTAGAAGTTTTACCATAATGTTTGACCCTAGTATTGAGGAACCCATAGAAAATCAAAAATTTAATATTAGGACTGAACCTAACCTTCATAGTTAGATAGTATTAGAGAACTATAAACTTAGATCATTGTCTTATTATTAGTAGACAGCATCTTAGGAAGCCTAGAGGAATGTAATCAATACTTTTTCCTTGATCATACCTCGAACATAGCAACTAGCATATCACTTTCCCTTAGAAAACTATGATGCTATCTAGAGTCCTCTATTTTAATTTCATATATTGTTCCTCTGCGACCTTAACGTTCGCTAATTGCGCGACGACTAAATTATGTTCTTCTTTTCTTTATCTTTCAACTCGTGCCACCTGACACCTCTGATTATAGACCAAGTAATTTTATTCTATGATTAGGATATATAGCCTGCTAGGATTATAGTTGTAATTTTAAAATTTTGAATTTCTGTGCTTGGTAGTTAGAACTTGATAGTTTTAAGTTATTCTTTTAGATTGTGACCTGATGATTAACCCTTAGTTTTCAAATTGCGTAACATGTACCCTTACCTCGATACGAGTTATATCCCCTTTCCCCTTGAAGTCCAGTAACCTTCCATTCTTACTATTGACACTTGCTCTATAAGCGCTATGACTAAGACTTAAGACGACCATGACCTATATAATATAAGAGGATACCCTAATAAGTACCAAGACCCCTTCTCGTAGACCTAACAGGAGTTTCTATGGTATCCTTAAGACGATTACAGTATTAGTTTATTGTTATAAGTTGGGTAGTATACCTCCCAACCTAGTATCATATAGTCTTTTGACCTATTATTGAAGTGTAACCGAATGACATTACCTGTATGCTAGCTTAAGACGATAGTATTTATTCAGACTATAGAACTTAGAGGCTATACCCCTACTTTGTCAACTATCGACTTAGACAAGGAATTGGTATGACAACTATAGAGATTATAGAGTCTTATCTTTTTGGTGAACTTGAATTATTATGTACCTTTTTTTTATCATAATCCAGCGTATTTATATTTGCTGTACTACCTTGACTTATGCTGCTATTATAGCCTAGTTTTTGCAAGCTTATTCTTTATCGAGCTTGTTCATGACATATGTATTATTGGGGGCCCACAATAATATATTTCAGAATCAGTATATTAGGGTCTAGCTAACCTTAGTGCGCTTGGTTCGCCCTTCGCATAACTACTTTACGTGGATTGAGATATATAGTGATTAGTAGACGAATGTACTTGCCCTCTAGACATGTCTGAGCGTATCGTATCGGTTACGTAACTGTACTAATACGAGCATGCAAACAAAAAATTACCAAAATAGGATTTTAATCCACAACTGCCTTGACAATTCCCATTTGAATTCTTTAAACGCCTTGATCCACATACTTCTATTTCTATTACCCTTCCCTTGAACTCTTCATCATTGTTTTCCATCTTCCCTTATTTTGGAAAGACGAAACCTCGTGCTTGGTATAAGTTTGATATACAGATAGTACTAGAGGTACCCATAGGCCAATCGTATTATTTGGTGACTGTCTTTTATAATTGATTATGGGCCTATCATATATGATATAATCGGTATTAAAGTTTTGAGGATTGAACGATATAAGAAAATAAATTGAGGAATATTTTTCTTAAAGTGTATAGCCTTATATGATATATGGGTAAATACTAAGTTGGGTAGAAGTCGCATTGTTAATTTGAGGTTAAATTCTTTCAGATTGTGATCAAGTAGGATTAGATGGAGAGATTAAGTCATTTTTTAAATATGGAGAATTGTAGAAGAAGGAGTTAGATTATGAGTATTTAATAAATTTTAAAATATTGATATTGAGGACCAAATATTTATACTTTAAGTACATGATTTAAATCTTGAATATTAAAAGTAAATCATCAATTTAAATTTTGAGGATAAATATAGAATTTTAGACTTGAACATTGGTGGATTGAATTTAAAATTTTTATAATTTGATGATTTGAATTAAGAGTTAAAATTTGATTGTTGGATTACGTATTTGAAATATTGAGGATGTGAATTGAATTTAAAAATTTGAAGGATAAAAAAAAAATTATAAGTAAAAAATAGGAATAATATTGGATTAGAATTATTTTCTAGAGGAGATTATGATAGTTGGAGATCGTGATGTAAAATTTATATGCGTATTAAAATCTTGAAGATGTTATATGGATTTAATTTAAATTTGGATGTTGATGATTTAAAAATCGAGAAGAGATTCCAATATATTAAATTTGGATTAAACAAGAGGCTACCTTGGTTTGGAAGGTGATCGCTATGGATTAGAATATATTTTAAATCTTGGAAAAGATTATGATTGACTTGCCTCATATGCGAACGTGAAGGAATTAACAAATTATGCCTTATTAAATTTCGAGGATGAAATTATTTTTTTTAAGTTGGCTAGATTGTAAACCCCCTCACCGAAAATTAGACCTACTTGGCTTAGATAGTGAGACTAAGGCTAGTTTGAATCCAATTAGAAATAGAACACGATATTTTTATTTAATTTTACAACATAGTATCACTTAGCGCATCTTACCGTTGCTTCGATAATTGGAGCACTACACTAGCCACTGCCTTCCTACAAATTTTATACCCTTGTCCTAGACGTGACCGCATTCTATCCTGACCTTTGTGTAACTTATAATTATGCTCTTTTGTGCTACATTTTAGTCGCACAACATTTGTCGCGAACGTTATGTCACTACCACATTATAAAAATAGGGATATTTTTAACTTTTTATATATTATTAATATTATGGTAGTTATTTTAAATGATTTCATGATATGTGTATTTTAATTTAAATAATTGTACAAGATGTGTATTTAAATATATTATATATATACAGTGTTCATTAATGTTTGAGCTAGTAGACTTGACCTAGAAGCCCACTAGATGAATACCTGACCGATATGTAGGGTTACGAAATTAATTTGTATTATTTAGAACTTAATTATTTGAGGTTGTAATTATTACCGTAATTTTATTTAATTGTTGCGCCTTACCGTTGCTCCGATATTTGGAGCACTACCCTAGCTTTTGCCTTCCAATAAATTTTACAACCTTGCCCTAAACGTGCCCGCCTTCCATTTTGACCTTTTTGTAACTCATAATTATGCTCTCTTGTGCTTTATTTTAGCCGCACAATATTCGTCGCGGACGTTTATTTAGTTTCTAAATAAAATCTGACTTTGTATCGTTGTGCGTTCCAATCGAAATTGGAGACAATCTCGACCCATTTTCGTGCAACCCAAATTAGGATAATATTCTGTTATGAGTCTTCTTCACTAATGATATTTGTGTTCCAACTTAATTTTGGCCCCATGTACTCCTAATTAATTTTAGAACATCGCTTGCATTATTCTTTAATTAAATTGAGGATACCAACTTTGACTAATCTCGTTTAATCCCAATTTAATCCAAATACCCCATTCATTAAGCCCATACAAAACACACAACCCCCTCATCCTACAAAATACCAAACACCAATTTTCCCATAATTTTTTCACCATTCATGTGTTTGTGCAATTACCCAAACTTAAGGGGCTAAATTGCAAATATTGCAACATGTGACACTCCCTCATTGGTCAAGGCCAAATGGAGAGGCCACCCTCTTCTTTGACCGTAGTCAACTTTTCTCCTCCCCTTCCTTTGCATGAAGAAACCCATCTTTTCATGTAAAATCCTCACCCCTCATTTGAAATGGAAACATCACCACCCTCCATTCAACACACCCTTTCCTATAAAATGTCACATCACCTCACTCTTCCCAACCATGCCCTAATCCCCAAACCTAGGAAAGCCCCCACCTCCTTCTTCTCCCAACGTAGAAAAATTTTCCTTTTCTCTTCTTCTCTTTTTTCTTCTTCTTCTTCCTTCTTCTTCTTCTTCCTCTTCACCTATTTTTAGGTTTAAGGAAACCTCCCTCTACTGTTCACCCGGGCACCCCGGCCCCCCAGCTCTGGCCGACCCGCCGGAGATCACCCTCTTCTCCACTAGCCGATCTCCACAGTAGCTCACCCGCTTCTCCTAACCCCGAGCTCTTCTCCCCGGCCACTCCCATCTCCAGCCCGGCCTGAGTTCCCGAGCCACCACTACCAGCATCAGTTCGACCACCCACTGCCACCTTTCTTAACCTCCATCTCCCCGAGTCCACGCCATCACAACCCCGGCTGCTTCAACCCGATCTCCTCCGTTCGACAGCCCCGGATCCACCCTCCCCCGGCTGCTACTGCTGCTACACCACTGTCTTGAGCCGCCTGGAGCTCCCCCTACGGCTAGCTCCTTCCCCGGCTGGCTCACAACTCCATCGAGCCCTCCCACTGCAAACATCTCCACCACCACGATTTCTTCCCGCTGGAACTAAACCCCGCGGCCACGCCATCCTCGCCAGAAGCCGAGCCGCCATCCCGGTCATCCTTTCTGTCGCCTTCGACTGAACTCGCCGGAGTTCATCGACCCACTGCCAGTCCTCGCTCGTCGCCGTCTCCTCCGAGCAGTTCCCCGAAGCAGCACCCCACTATCCTCCTCGCCAAGCTCCTCCAACTCCGGCAGCCACCCTCGCCTTCATCCATAAACATCCTCGTCGTCGTCTTCACCTTGACAGGGCCTCCTCCCAATTCATGACCTTCACCATCGCGATCACCTATCATCACCACGTCATCAACACCGTCGCCGTCATCGTCGTCGTGCCCATGTGCAGGTTTGTTCCTGCCCTCCTTCAGGATTTTGTGCGTGTGCATATATTGTTCGTTTAGTACATATATACAAATAGGTATTGGTATATATACATTTTGTATATGGGTGTTATTCAATTGGTATAGTATGTGTATATATTTAGTATGCACGTATTTATTCATTGGTATATGTATATATATATTTTGTATATGCATTTAGTATATTCTTAATATGTATATAATTGGTATGTATATGTATACATATATATATAGTATAAATTCATTAGTGTATATACATATATTATATATGTAATTAATTGGTATACATATATATTGTGTATGTATATAATTAGTGTATATATATATATATATATATATATATATATATATATATATATATATATATATATATATATATATATATATATATATATATATATATATATATATATATTGTAAGTATTAATGCTAGTTAATAATATTTATATATATATCTACTAGGTAACCCGAGTGTAAATACGGATACCCGTAACTACACATGACCTTGTTATCCTGTAAACTGTTAGCAGAACTGTTAGCAGACCCATATATTTGACTGTCTGACTTGCACAGCATTTGTAGACACGACACCCGTGCAATTTGACGTACACTTGACCCTAGTTGACAAGCGTCATACCTAGCGTGGCCCTGAGTTCAGTGCATTTTTATTGAGTGCTAGTGTAATATCTGATGCAATGTTGTATTATTTTATGATATGTCTATAGGACTGTTGGATCATCCAGACGATACTCTGGAACAGGATATTGGTATTACCAGCTAAGGATCCAAGGCGAGTACATTCTCTGACAATTTCCAATTATTTGATAATATCTATAATTCCAGTATCTAGAAATGTTACATCTAATTCTTGACACTATGCTACACGGACTAGTATATAGATTGGATCTGCAGTCATGAGATGTTACATTGATTATCGTATTGACATTGTACACGATATTGATATTTAGACCTTGTACATGATATATTGGATATTGCTCGTGTATCGTGACGTGTCGTGATTGGATCCACTGTACTAGTTGGGGGCAGGGAAATATTAGTAGATTATGTGATCATATCCAACTCTACATGCATCATAGCTCACCCCATACCTCACGTCGGGTGCGGCCTGACCATTACATGCCTCGTAGCTATTATGTATGATTAGCCTGACTACTACTTGCATCATAGCTAACCAAATGGTTAGCCTGACCTTACATGAATTATAACTAATCATATGTAACAAGCCTGATTTTGTCCCAAGCCGATCACATGATAGACTGATATTTCAAACACTTAGAATAGTTACAGTTCTCTATTTTAGATCATATACTACATCACCCGTATATGATATTGTACCTCGTTCTCTTTATTTCATATATGCACTGACTGTATCATATTGCCTATATTGCATGTCTCTTTATATTGCTTGTCTCTTTATTATGCCATTGTATTTATTCATTGTCTTCTCTCAGTATATAGCATCATTTGTTTATTGTTTTATAGACCTTATCAATTAAATGAAACTGTTATTTGAGATGCACTTTGCTCCTTCCTGACTGAAAATATTTTTTCAGAATATGCCTTAGAGGACTGGTGTCTGACATTTATGGACCACAGGGTGAGTAGCTGCAGACTTGGACTTGGTAGTTCAGTTGTGATTCCGGAAGGTCTAGCCGGAATCACTAGTTATCTAGTTAGTTCTTTTAGCAGATTATTTTGGTACCGGATTTGTCTCCGGCATACTCCTTGAGACTTGGATTATATTGTTGAGTTAGATTATTTCTATTTAGACTTGTGTTGCATCTTACTTGTTTCTTCGAGATCTTATCGTGCTGTAGTTATGTGATTGAGTAGGTTGTTCATATTATATTGTGGTATCTGTGTCTCCTCATGGAGTCGGATGCTCGTGTGAGATTGTTTAGATAGCAGCAAGACCTAGACAGCGTTCTACCGTCGATGCTGCGTCGTAGGCTGGATGTACCCACGTACTCGTGCCCCAATTCCGGGTGCGGATAGTGACACGTTATTTCTTAATTCTAAGATAGTTTTAACTTTGTATCCTTGTGCGTTCCAATCGAAATTGGAGACACAATCTTGACTCATTTCGTGCAACCCAATTTTTTTTTTTGATAATATTCTATCCTGAGCCCTCTATGTCCATGACCCTTGTGTCCCACCTAATGTTATTCTCATGTACTTCTAATTAATTCAAGAACACCATGCGCATTAATTTTAATTAATTTAATCCAATTTCTATCTTTGTGTCATTTTTTAATTGTTGGGCGCTTGTCTCCTACATGCAATAAGGTGCCCACACCATTGGACACGACACATGAAGAAACCTATTTTTTCGTTCATGTAAATTTTTCCCATAATTTTCGGAATGTGCAACGCGCAACATCGCCCCTCATCTAAACCTAGCCTTACATTTTAAACAATACAAATTATAGCCTCCAAACAACCCCATGGCAATTGGACTTAGTTTAATTTCTAGAACAAAATTTTTATAAGTTGGGTAGAATGTAAAACCCCTAATCCTAAAAATCGTATTTACCTTTTTAATTAACTAATAATTAAATTATAGTAATTATGAGCAAATTAGAGAAAATAGATTTTATTTAATTTTTATTTTAGGTGTTTATACATTTAGAGGATCTATGGAGCAATTATGAATTTTTCTTAATTTATTCCATGTAGGAGACCCTATGGATAGTTGATAGATTAATTGTACGCACTAATACAAACTTCTAAAATTTTCTACATATATATATATATATATATATATATATATATATATATATATATATATATATATATATGCAATGAGTTAAAGAAAAAGAAAAATAGAAAAGAATTATAAAAGAAAAGGAAATAGAAATTAGAATGAATAAAGAAAATAAAAGAAATGAAAAGGATTAAGAAAAAGAATAAAAGAAAAAAGAAAAAAAAGAAAAAAGAAAAAAGAAAAATAAACATCAATAACTAAATCCTAAGGATGTCCCCGCAAAAAGCCCTAAACACAAAAATAAATCGAGAATATCTTAAGAAAGATAAGAAATCCACAGCAGCCTCTTTCCCTAAAGCCTTAAACAAACAAAACCCACTAGCAACTTAAGAAATACCCACAGTAGCACCCAGCGGAAGGAAGAACCCCCCCCCCCCCCCGCGCGCATATACTTCCTCTCGCGGACTCGCTCTCTCTCGATCTCTCTCTCTCTTCTATATATATACATAAGACAACCAAATCCAAACCCTAACCCTAATCCTTCCTCTCCCCAACGCCTCGACGCCGCCGATCCAGAGCGGCCTGCGCCGCCGCCTGAAACCGCCGGCCGGCCGCTCGCCGCTCGAGATCCCTCGCGCGTCACGCAAAAAATTGCTGCGATAAAGCCATTTTCACAACTCGATTCCCGCGCCATCGCTCGACCAAACTTGACCCCGTCTTCGTCGGTATGATCCTCACCTATCCCCCTTCAATATCTGTATGATAGTTGACCTTGAACAGTGCGTAACCCTAGGCGAAAATAGCGTCCAAGTTGACAAAAAAAAGACAACTTGTGGGTATCGCAGAAAACTGCGACAACTACATATGTTTCCGGATTCGTATCTCCCTCCACAGAGATCCGAATTCAATTTTTCTTTTTGGTATGCGAAGACAACTTGACTTAGTTTATTTTCTGTCAAATACATTAATTTATTAATTGCTGTGTGTAGAATTAAACCAGTTAGAAAACCCCAAAAATCCACTTTTCTAGATTTCTAAAAAATGAGAAACGGAGCGCGCTCCGCCAAACGGGACCGCCCCGCCGTGTACCAAGTATACCTAAAGGTGCACGCAGCGTAACCAAATGTGTGAGATTTTACAAAAACTAATTTGGACGCGTGTGCGCGTCGAAATTAGCCCGTATCCGTAGCAAATATCTCGTGTCACAACTTTTACGAAAGCTCTGCGTATTTTGTGCACGCTCGTCAGATTGTGATAAAACTTGTGCCACTGGGCTCGTGATAACGCGCTGGTCCTGTGACCCAATTTTCACGCAATTTTGAGACAGTTGACCAAGTCGCCAATTGACGGGCCCCACGGTTGACTTTTTGGACGAAATTGTGTTCGGCTCATCGGATTCCATATTTGGATATACAGTTGAGTTCATACTGACATTTAGAGTTTGTTTGACCTATAATTTATCCTATTTAGAGACTGTTACCCTTGGCACACTTTTCGGTGCAAAGTGGGCCACACGTGGACCCCAATTTGATCCGAAATTACCGTTTTGCCCTTGTATCCAAATTGGACGAAAGGGAAGTACTTTCTAGCTATTTTGCTTATTTTGGAAATATTAGTGATGTCTATTTCAGTATCCGAAGATATTTGTTCTGAGGTCATAGCTTCTGATCCTGTGTGTTTGACATCTGGACGTTACATTTTGCAGCTTCTTACCAGGCAAGTATACCTTGACATTGTACTGTTATTCATATTCCATATGTTGCATGCATCTTTATTTTCTGTCTTTAGTTCATATATTTTAACTGTTATATAAAATGTGCGCGACGGTGTCGTCGTGATATATTTTTATTTATGTATTTGCATTGACCTGGTTTATGAGACTACCCCATTATCATGTAGCATCATTAGGTTCATTGGTCGTGACACAATTGTTACACGAGTGTGAGTCTCATATAGATCACGGACTGCGTGACGGGTCTGGCCTCCTGTACGTATGGGCCGTGCGTTAGGGATGACTGCTGATAGAAACTTTGTATGCTAGAAGACTTAGCAGTTATTAGAGATCCATGGACATAGCCTATTATAGTACGGTGGTCCAATCCTTGTCCTTGTTTGGTTGCAGGATTGGGCTAGGGTACTAAAGATAGGCTATGAACCAAATCGTGTCATGGATGTGACATGCTTAAAGCATGGGGTGGGGAGAACAACAAGTACCGCATTTGGGCTCCTTTGCACTTTTTTCTTTTGTAACCCGGAAGCTCCGCTGGAGATACGGGCGGTGATGACCCCTATACAATTGGCGGCCTCTGCCGTTCAAAAGACGACATGCTTTGAGGCCCCTGATTCTCCGAGAGAGTCATGACAATCCCATTTTTAACCAGATAGCCCACTTGTTATAAAGTTGTTCTTAAACTGCATTCACTTAGACAGTTAGGTGACCCATTGGATATTTATTTCAGTACTTTATTGGCATACTTTTATGTATCTTGTTATGTCCCTCTGAGGACCTGGCCCTTCCAGGTGTCGCTGCTCTTGAGTATTCGCAGGAGCGCAGATTCGGATGGTTACATATGTTTCGAGGATGTCTTCTCTTCGAGCCCCGTGGTCATTAGTTGATATAGTTATTTTGTGTTTGTTGTGTTGTACTTATATTGTATTTGATCTTATATTCTAGTTGGTAGTGAATTTATTTCCATCCAACTATCATCCTTAGATACTTCTTATTGAGATCTAGTTTCATAGATACTGGTTATTTATCTATTGATAATTTTCTGTGGATGAGATTTAGATTGTACCATGTGACTTGTGACATATCTTTATACCACTTGTGGATTTGATATTCATATACAGCGTACGTATGCGTTATGGTTTCCATATATTGGAGTGCCATAACCATGCAGCTAGCATGCTTGCGTGTTCCTAGTCTTATGTATTTTTTGGAACTGGGGCATGATAACAAGTCCAGAACAATGATACAAAACTAATAAAACGTCCAGAACTGGATTCCGATGAGACGATCACAAAATCGCTCGTCAAATGGAGCCATGGGGCCCAGGATACGAGATTTTGTCAACATTCTCATAATCGAACCAAACTTGGGTCACAGGACCAGCGTATTGCTATGAGTCGATAGCGAAAGTTTTGTTTCGATACGACGAGCGTACACGAAGTTACAACGAGTTTCAGAATAGGCCCGATACGGGATATTTTCGACGGATACATGTTAATTTCGGTATGCACGCACATCCAAATCAACTTCCGTAAAATCTCACATGTCCGTATTGACAGTGCACATCTTTCGATGAAGTTCGCACATGACCAAGTTACCTCATTTAGCGGGACGCATCCCGTTTCAAAAAAATTTGGGTTTTAAAGACCAAGTTTTTGGTCGATTTCACCCGCAAATAAAACACAACACACAGCAAATTAAAATAAACTAATTATAGAGTATAAATCTCGGTTATGTTGTCTAATTTACTGTTCAAACAGAATCTAAAATTATTAAATAGGTTGGGAGAAAAATGGCCGTGAACATGGGACTCTGGGACAGTTTTTGAAGTACAAAATTCTGTATTTTTTTCCTGTTTTACGTCATATTTTGCGACTGACACAGGACACGACACTCCGAACTAGTTGTACGAAATTTTGAGAGGGTCGAGTGGTCTTTTCATAGGATTCGACAGAAGTAAATTCGGATCAATACACAAGGAGATACGAGAGCTAGAAGTAGGGTACCTTGATGTTGTTCAAAATTGGACAATTATGCGGCGAAGTTGGCGACCGTTTTCTGGCGACGTGCGACGTGCGACGGCTAGCGGGGGAGAGGCGGTGGTCGGAGTTGGACGTGGGTGATAAGAGAGTGAGGGGGAGTGATCCTGGAGTATGAAGAAGTGAGAGTGGGAAAGTTATATGAAGGAGAAGAGGGGGTATGGTCGCGGTTTGCGTGGGTTTTCCAAACGGAGGGGGGGGTCGTGGGTGTGTTGCTGTGGGTGCGGGCGGGTAGGCGGGCTAGCAGGTTGTGGGCTAGCGGGTCCGGATCTGACCCGCTGGGCGGTTGGGTCCGGTTCGGCTCAGTTTAGCCTGGTTCGGTTCAGTCTGTCCGGTTCGGTTTGGTTTAATGCTGGTTTAGTTAAAAAAAGAGTTTCAGCTATTTTAAAAATAGTTTTTGAGCCCAATAAATTTCAGAAAAATTATACAACATCCAATAATTAATAATACACCCAAAAATATAATTTTTGTAATATTTTAATAATTATTTTAATCCATAAAAATATTAATCCCTGAAGGACATTTTTAATAATTAATTAAAAAATTTCGAAAAATACAGAAAAGTCATTTTAAAATTTTTTTAAGAAAAACAGGGTGTTACAGATTTCCTCGACATATTCCCGGACAAGCTGCCTGGAATGCCTCATGATCGAGAGATCGAATTCTCCATTGATACATTTCCGAATAAGCGATCGATATCAAAGGCACCCTATCGAATGGCCCCAACAGAGCCAAAGGAACTAAAGGTACAGTTGTAGGATCTGTTGGACCAAGGATACATTCGTCCAAGCATTTCTCCATGGGGAGCTCCGGTGTTGTTCGTAAAGAAGAAGGACGGATCCATGCGGCTGTGCATAGACTACCGAGAACTGAATAAGGCTACCGTGCGAAACAAGTACCCGTTGCCAAGAATAGACGATATGTTTGATCAACTACAAGGTGCAACAGTTTTCTCTAAAATTGATCTCAGATCAGGCTATCACTAGTTGAAAATCAAATCCGATGATGTCCCCAAGTCAGCATTTCGAACCCGATATGGACACTATGAATTTTTTGTAATATCGTTCGGCTTGACAAACATCCCTACAGATTTTATGGATCTGATGAACCGCATGTTTTGGCTATTTTTGGACAAGTTTATGGTCGTGTTTATTGACAACATACTAACATATTCCAAGAATGAGACGGAACACAAGGAACACCTGAAGATCGTGCTGCAGACATTGTCGGAGCATCAGTTGTTCGTAAAGCTCATCAAGTGTGAGTTTTGGTTGAACATCATGGCATTCCTTGGACATGTTGTCTACCGGCATCATCGTAGACCCAAAGAAGATAGAGGATGTGGTAGATTGGAAGCAACCTACGTCAGCCAGTAAAATTCGTAGCTTTATGGGCCTAGCGGGATACTACCGTAGGTTCGTAAAAGATTTTTCTAAATTGGCCTCGTCTTTGACTTGCCTTACTCATAAAGGGATTGAGAGCTAAAGCAACGACTCATTTCCGCTCTAATACTTGCACTTCCAGATGGAGTAGATAAGTTTCAGATATAAAGTGATGCTTCAGGACTCGTCTTAGGGTGTGTTCTAATGCATCGGGATAAGGTAATATCGTACGACTCCAGACAACTGAAGCTGCACGAGAAAACTACCCAACACATGACTTGAAATTGGGGGCAATTATATTTGCACTGAAGTTATGGAGGCATTATCTTTATGGTGTTGCTTACAAAATTTATACAGACCACAAGAGTCTTAAGTACCTATTCACCCAACGAAAACTGAACCTCCGGCAGCGGCGCTGGCTAGAACTGATAAAGGACTATGACCTGACGATCGTATATACGCCGGGCAAGGGAAACGTCGTTGTTGATGCTCTAAGTCAAAAGCACGTGGGCTCGCTATCCATAAACAACCATTTACTTCATGATCTAGAGGCGATGGGCATCGAGTTTCGAGTTCTGCATAGAGGAATGCACCTGGCACCACTCCATCTTGAGCCAAATTTGCGTGATAGAATCAAATCTGTTCAGAAGGATTATCAGTTCCTAAAGATGGTACGTGGGCTGATCTCGACAGGGAAGATGTCCAACTTTGTGAAAGGCGAAGATGGGACCTTAAAGATGAAAGAAAGATTATGCGTTCCTAGCGACCCAGTACTCCGAAGGAAAATTATGACAGAGGCACACTATGCGAAGTATTTCTTATATCCAGGGAGCACCAAGATGTACATGGACTTGCGTAGGACCTTCTGGTGGCACGGTATAAAGAGGAATATGGCGACCTTTGTGTCACAGTGTATGGCCTGTCAACAGATGAAACCTGAACATCAGAGGCCCGACGGGGAGCTGCAGAACCTCGCTATTTTCGAGTAAAAATGGGACATCGCTATGGATTTCATCATGGGCTTTCCAAAGACGCTGTGGGGGCATGATGTAATTTGGGTCATAGTTGATCGTTTGACCAAATAGGTCCACTTTTTCCCTATCAAAGTTACATGGAGCGTCGATCGGTTAGCATATATTTACATTGACGAGATTGTCCGAATACACAGAGTACCTGCCTCAATCGTCTCGGACCGTGACGGACGCTTCTTATCTTATTTTTTGACTAGCCTATAGTCTGTTTTGGGCACCAAGCTAAAGTTCAGTACCGCATACCACCTCCAGACTGACGGCCAGATGGAAAGGATGAATCAAATACTTCAAGATATGTTACGACTGTGTGCGATCGATCTAAAGACTAGTTGGGACACGTACCTTCCGTTGGCGGAGTTCGCGTACAACAACAGTTACCAATCGAGCATCCAGATGCCACCGTACGAAGTGCTCTATGGACAGAAGTGTCGATCTTCAATCTGTTGGAACGAAGTCGGCCAGCGACAGGTACTCGAGCCAGAGCTGGTGGAGCAGGCAGTTGAGAAAGTTTGCTTGATTCGAGAAAGACTCTGCACTTCGCAGAGCCGACAGAAGAGTTATGCCGATGCTCATCGTAGACCTTTGGAGTTTATGGTCGAGGATCACGTCTTCTTGAAAGTGACACCAATGTGTGGAGTAATGCTCTTCGGCATTAAGGGCAAATTGAGTCCAAGATTTGTTGGCCCCTTCGAAATACTGGAACGAGTGGCAACTGTGGTATATCGGATTGCACTACCTTCTGCCCTGGATGAAGTGCTTGATGTCTTCCACGTCTCTCAACTTCGAAAGTATGTGCATGATTTGAGTCATGTGGTTAGCTTTGAGCAATTGGAACTACGTACGAACTTATCATACTCGGAGGAGCCTATACAGATTTTGGATCACAAGAAGAAAGTATTGCGGAACCGTACAATGTCTTTGGTTCGCGTGCTATGACAGAACCATTCAGTTGAGAAATCAACTTGGGAGATGGAGTCAGAGATGAAGGAGAAGTATCCTTCATTGTTCGTTCAGTCGGAGGTAAGACCTTGTTCTTAAGTTTCGGGACAAAATTTTTCTTAGTGGTATATTATGTAGTGCCTCAAATCCCGATCCGGCCGAGATACGCACTATATAATTGGGCTTGTGGCTAGTCTGTCTGAGTCGTAGTTTGTTATTTAGATCTTCGGCATCCTCTTGCCACAGACAAAATACGATGATCCTTTCCAACTCATGGATAGACCTCTATTGAAACGAGTCAAATAGTTTTCGTGCTTTGTTGCTTGGTTTTCTTGATGTCACTTTGGGATTTTATTTTGGTGTTGCTTTCAATTTGCTTGGATTTTACTATTGGCTTTCTCGCTTGGAGCTTTGATTCTTGGGGAGTTCGGAAGAAAGGATAGGCAAAGGATTCTAACCAGGTGCTCGTGCTATTGCAGGTCCGCATAACTGACGTTTGATCGTCGCTAGGCGGGACTCCTTCTTTCAGCACTTTTTCTTAACCAGTAAGTGGTTCAGACCATTCTTTCCTACTTCTTCACGTCCACATCTCTAATGTTTCAAACGTTCAATCGATGATGCCCGGCTGAATGCCTAGAAAATCTTTAGCCTTAATGCATGCCAACCACTAATAAAGGAACATGGAATTGTAGATTAACTTGTATATTCATGAACACATCATAAACACGAGCTTCATTATATAAAAGAAATTTGGGTTATTGGTTGCGGCCTGGTGCCTCGGAGTGTTTGGACCCACGGGACACCAAAATCGGAACACGACTTGAGAAAATATGAACTATTGCATAAGTATATATATTGCTGCTTTACTTCTTCTGTTTTATCTCATGCATTGTATGATATTTGAACTGTTCACGCATTTGCATGGTCTGGGACAACTTGTGCAGGTTTGCCATTTTTTCGAAATGGTTTCCGGGGCACTGGAACCGTATCGACCCGGGAAAAAATATTTGATCGTACTAGTTGCGATGCATTGCGGGACCTTCAGCAGGACTTGTTATCCGAGCTGACAGGGCGCACCGCAATGCCTTGGATAAGTTTCCATGGTGTCGATCACACCAATGACCACATAGAATAGAACACATACTAATTTATTGTCTTGTGCAGATGGTAAGTATACTTGTGTTTCGTTGCAGGGAAGGCGTGCATCGGTTCAGTAAGCAACCGATGTACTTTATGGATTCAACGTTATTTTCGTTCATCTAAAAATATGTAACTGATATGAACTGAATTCACTTAGTTCTCTATAGAAAGATCATTTTAATGCATGCTCGCCCCTAATAAGCAAGTGTTGATTTAGGCGAGTGGGTTCGTCCCGCTCACCAGTACAGCTGAGTACTGACCCACGTTGTGGGCAACTATTTTAGGCACTCAGACGGTGCAACGCTAGTGGATAGACGAGAAGGCGTTAGAAGTTATTCTATTTTGAAGTATAGTTGAAGTCAGTTCATTTTGGAGGCGTGGACTTTAAATCTATACAAGGGCATAATGTACGGACGACAAGGCTTATCTGATGGAACGCGCCCTGCCTTTTGAGTTTTTCTTTTGTAATGCAAACCAAGTAGCCGAGAGGCGCATCAAATGTAAACTCTATGTAAATTACTCTGAATTATCAATGAAAAGTATGTTTCTTCCTATACTTGTGTTCAACTATCTGTGAATGTGTTTTCTAACTTTTGTTTTCAAATGGGTTCCTATCATTGTACGTTCTTGTCTTGTGCGAGCGCAACTCCAGGCTCGCACGGCATCACGCCCTAGCAAGGACGATCGGTTCCGTAAAGGATCTAGCGAGGACGATTGACCCTTTGGGAATCGGGACGTGACATAGGCAGTCTACGACAAGGCTAGCCACGCTAAAAGCTTGAATGCATAGCAGAACTAGCATGTTTTACTAATAGCTCGCCTATATGACGGAGCTAGCCAATTTGGCTAATAGTTGGCTAATAGCTTGCCTTTGCCATGAAGCTAGCCTGCTAGGCTTGTCAAACTTTTTGTCATGTCACAATTAGTCTATCTAGGCATACTTGACCCATTCTGAGCATGGATGGGTTCATTGGGGTCCAAATGATCATTTTATTCCGAGCGACTTGCGTGAGCCTGACGATGTGAGACCAGCTGACGGATTGTCTGTGAGCTATTTTTTGGAAGTGTCAACACAAGGTAACACATTTGACCTTGAATTCTACCGTCTTCCCCTTTCAATTGCCTACAACTATTGTTCTAACTTGAACGTCGGGAGCAGTACCCTCTGGATTTTCATGCCCCATGTGTAATGTTCTCGTGTGCTAGAACAATGCAAAGGAGTTCTTATCCACTACCACTACCGAGAAGATCCTCAACCAACTCCATCAACCACCGTTCTACGTTACTTTCTCCATGTGAAAAAACATTTAACACTGTCAACTTTCGGCATTCAAATTCACACACTTTTTCTTTTTCTTTTTCTTTTTGTAAGTTGATTCCCCTCAACTTTCTGAGTTCAGGTTAGTAACATCTCATTATATTTAAGTGCAAAATAGCCTTTATTAGTCTCTAGTAAGATTATTAGAAACTATAATCTGATGGACTTTAAGATATATTGGTGTAATAACAGTTTGCAACACCAGAGATTTATAGGTAACCTAATTCAAATGACAAGTTTCCATGTAGCTTTTGTAAGTTCCAAAATGTAGTCCAGTAAGATCAAATTGAGTTTGAAAAAATGCCCTTAGGGAAAGATCATTGTCTGATACATAAACCTCTAACTTCATGTTACCAAAACATATAAAACACTGTATCAACACTGTCTTTAAGGGAGCAAAAGTTGTGTTCATGAACTAGCACTGTTTCTTCAACTAGTCTTTGTTGGTCTCTCAAGCTGACGACACACATTACAACAGAACCATTGACTAACAGAGGTTAAATTTTCCTTCATTAGGCTTCCAATTCAAACTTACCCAACAC
This sequence comes from Iris macrosiphon, assembly GCA_036927795.1. Classification (NCBI taxonomy): domain Eukaryota; kingdom Viridiplantae; phylum Streptophyta; class Magnoliopsida; order Asparagales; family Iridaceae; genus Iris; species Iris macrosiphon. The sequence continues at coordinate 63,328,437 of JAYESA010000004.1, read as the reverse complement.
ACATCCCACATAACTTCAATTCAGTCGACACAATCTTTTATAATTTTTTGAGATCAAGTTTCAGATATCTTTATATATACACTGAAAGGTCATCATACAGTACAATAATTGACATATATTACTTTAGTAGCAGTTGAACATCTTGAAATGCTCAACCAAATGTTTTCTCGCTGCTGTAGCACATGTACAAGAAACCATCTTCGTCTTTGTATGATTCATATATTGTGTCAATGAGGCTGGCTGTAGAAAATACAAGTAAAGATGTCAGTAACACATTCAGTGTGAATTTATAGTCACATAAAATTAGAGAAGTACATAAAACAGACGTTCACCTGTCTGAGGCAAAGTATTCTTAACAAATACAAAGAGTGCTTTCCCAGAAGCAAGATGCAGTCTGCCACTCAAAATGTGAATGAAGTGCCCCACAGACATGTCGCGGGGAACCATATATCTGCAGTAGGAAGGTACACATATTATGAAGAAGAAGAAGAAGAAAAAGCATTCGAGCAAATTATACCAAGGGTAGTGATTGCTATAATAAGTTGATTTTGAGGAATGCAACCACAAAGTATTAGGAGAAACCTCCGATGGGGACTCAACCAGAGTAAAAGGCTATATCAGTTTCTTATGGTATGAATCAAATGATGTTCCCTTCCAGAAAGAAAATATTTGTCTACAAATTCCTTATCAGCTAGTAAAAGTAGTCTGTTTATAACAATACTTTGGCAGAGCATAATATCCTGAGGAAAATTTATCAGTGTATCCGGGTGGCATGCTAGCTGTACAAATAGCGATGATTCTCTTTTACGCCTGAAGCTTTGAAGAAGCCTACGAACTCATATTTCTATCTTGATACAGATGTTGTGTCTATTCTTTACAGTACAGAAGGTGGAAAATGGGCTAAGATAAGACTGCCACAGACCTATTCTCAGAATACAGATGATGAAAATGTATAGCTAGAATATTACACACCTTCAACAAAACTGGAGCTTAATATGCAGGGTCAATAGAAACTCTTCAAGGTTTCGCTGATGGGGGAATCTAAGAAACAATGAGTGTCATTCAAATGTGGATTGGAAATTTTACAGATTTTTTCGGTGTTCTTCCAACTTAAGAGTGTTAAAAACCTTGTATCTTCTAGCATGATGCAACAAATAAGGAGGGAGACAGATAAAACATGACTAACATCATGACAACTTTTAACATTGTATCTTCTAGCATGATGCAACAAATAAGGAGGGAGACCGATAAAACATGACTAACATCATGACAACTGAGATGACTCAATTCATAAATTTGCTCCCTATTGATGCCTCAGACTTTCGGTCAAGGTTCAAGAAAAGGAAGTAGTTTTGATAGGGGTGACCTTCAATAGAGTATTAAGCAAGGGTACAGGAACCGAAATCGGAGTTATAACTTCGATTGAACTGAGACTTTGGATCGAAAATCCCAAATAAAGAAAAAGAACAAAAAGAAGGGAGAGAGATAAATAAAAGAACAAAAAGATACAGATATGATAATACTTTACTAAAAGAAACTAGCTTTCTTGCCTTCTTTACTCTTGAGGCATTATTACCAAAACATCATGGATAATTTTTCAAGAGACCAAGTTGCCTCCTACAAATATACAATAGTCCGAGGTAGACCTCTTGTCATCAGTACAGCTATCCCAGTCAGAATCACAGTAGCCCTCAATGCTCAAGTGATCATTCTTCCTAAATATCAACCCATTTCCGGGGGCACCCTTCAAGTATCTCAGAATCTGGTACACTGCGTCCATATGACCATTCCTTGGATCATGCATGTAGCGGCTCACCACACTCACTGCAAAGCAGATATCAGGACGTATGTGGCTCAAATAGATCAACTTACCCACCAGTCTCTGGTATCTGTCTCGGTCAACTGGTTCTCCAGCCTCAGCACACAGCTTGAACCCCTGGTTGATCGGCGTCGTTGCAGGTCTACATCCCAACATCCCTTGTCTCTGTGAGAAGGTCCAGTGCATACTTCCTCTGAGAAAGAACAATCCCCTCTGCTTCTCGAGCAATCTCAATCCCAAGGAAGTACCGAAGAAGGCCAAGGTCCTTCACCTCAAACTCCTTGCCAAGCTTCCCCTTGGGTCGGGCAATCTCCTGCTCATCATCTCCTGTGATAATCATATCGTCCACATACACCGCAAGCATGGTGATGTGGCCTCCACTCCGACGGAAGAACACAGTATGATCAGCATTGATCTGCTGATATCCCATCCCTATCATCGCCCTCCTGAATCTGCCAAACCACGCTCGAGGAGACTGCTTCAGTCCATAGAGGGACTTCTTCAACCTGCAGACCTTGTCCACTGTCTTATCAGTGCAGAATCCTGGTGGTATCTCCATGTACACTTCCTCCACTAGATCCCCATAAAGAAATGCATTCTTCATATCCAGTTGGTGTAGGATACATCCACCATTCGCTGCCAAAAAAATCAAGGTCCTGACGGTGCTCATCTTTGCCACTGGTGCAAAGATCTCATCATAGTCAATGACGTACGTCTGACTATATTCTTTTGCCACCAGTCGAACCTTGTAACGCTCTACTTTTCCATTTGGGTTCTGCTTCACAGTAAAGATCCACTTGCATCAGACTGCCCTCTTCCACTCTGACAGTTTTACCAGTTCCCAAGTGTGGTTCTTCTCAAGAGCGCCTAACTCCTCGTGCATCGCCGCTTTCCACTTTGGATCATTCTTGGCAACCTGCCAATTGTTAGGTACAGTAATACTATCCAAAGATGCAATAAATGCTCCATGAAAAGAAGAGATGTTATTATATGAAACAAACTGAGAAAGATTCCAACCATATCTATCAGGAGAATTTTTTGCATTGCTGCGAGTACTCCTCCGTACTGATAATGGTGTGGAAGGAGTAGGAAGAATGATATCACCTGAAGGAGAATCTGGTGGTGGTGGTGGTGTAGGTGTCTCAGGAGTTGAGACGGACGCAGGCAAGGAACTTGGCACTGGCACTATAGGTACTGGTCCTGCAGTTTGCTTCCCTTTCCTGCTGTAGGTAAGTGACTCCCCCTGAGCAGTAGGCCTAAGACCTCTCATCGCCTCTCATCGCCTCCCCCTATTCCTTTTCACTCTCCTGCTCCTCCTCAAACGTTCCTCCATGCCAGGTAAGTAACTCCCCCTGAGCCGTGGGCCTAATACCTCTCATCGCCTCCCCCTGTTCCTTTTCACTCTCCTGCTCCTCCTCAAACGTTCCTCCATGCCATACTCCTAGATCGGTCACCACACTCTCACCAATCTCCCTCTCTCGCCTCATACTCTCAGTATCAGGTGAGTTGCTCATGGATGAGGTCCCTCCTGACAGTAGTATGGCTCAAACTCCCTGAAGTGAACATCCATACTCACAAACTTCTTCTCTATTGGGCTCCAGCATACGTACCCCTTCTGAGTCACCGAATAGCCCACGAATACACACTTGACTGCTCTGGGGTCAAGTTTTCCAACAGACGGTCTATTGTCCTTCACAAAACATACGCAGCCAAACACCTTTAGTGTGAGTATCCCACTATTATTTTCTTACAATATCTCACATGGAGACTTCCATGCCAGTACCTTCGAGGGTATCATGTTGATCAATCGAGCTGCTGCCAACACTACATGCCCCCACAAACTCTGTGAGACATTCATGGCGATCATCATGCTCCTTGCCACCTCCAGAAGGTGTCTGTTCTTCCTTTTTGTCACTCCATTCTGTGTTGGTGTGTATGCACAGGTGGTCTGATGTTGTATCCCTTAGGCCGACAGGTATTCCTCAAATGCTTTGTTGGTATACTTTGTTCCATTGTCAGACCTTAGTACCTTCACCACTGCTCTGTACTGAGTCTGGACATGTTTATAAAAGTCCCGAAAACAGACAAAGACCTCTCTTATTCTTCATCAAATACAACCAGGTGACACGAGAGGAACAATCAATAAAAGAGACGAAATACTTGTAACCATTCATAGTAGTTGTGGCGCACGGCCCCCAGACATCAGAATGTATAATATCAAAAACAGAAGAGCTCCTATGGCCTGCACCAACATATGAACTCCTAGTAAGTTTGCCTAAATCACATGCATCACAGTACTAGTTTCTCCTTATTTGCCTTCTCATAAATACATGCCCCAACCGCCTGTCATGGAATATCAGTGTATCCTCGGCACTCATCTTTGGTCCTCTCATTCCTGTCATTTCTGCCACAGACACCAATGCTGAATCCAGTCCTTCTCGATCCAGGTACCACAGTCCATCATGCCAAGTGACAGTCCCAAGTCTTCGTCCCGTCTCCTTCTCCTGGAATATCACCTTAGGAATATCAAAAGAGAGAATGCATTTTAGTTGGAGGATTATAGAACTAATGGACAAAAGACTGACTGGAAAAGAAGGAGCATGTAAAACATTGGATAATCTTACTGAACATATACAATCGACAGTACCCTTACCGACCACTGGTTGAAAAGTACCATCGGCTGTTTGAATGCTGTCTGCAGGTGCTAGGTGAGTGTAGGAAGAGAACCCACTAGCATTCCCTGTCACGTGTCGAAACGCACCCGAATCGACAATCCAGTCCGACGATCTAAGGGAAGACAGATGCAAGGGCGAGTGAGTCATTAGTACCTTCTGATGGATGGACATACATGGCAGCGTTGCCTCTGGCGAAGATTGAGGTGGACGCCTCCTCGGTCCCACTGCTCCTGTCTCCATCGTTTGACGCTCTCTGCTTTCTCCTGAGCACTTCCAGCATGTCCAGTAGTGCATGATCCTCCTCAGTATATGCACCATTAGCTCCCTCCTCGCCTTCTGCTACCAGCAGGTTCGTCCGATAACCTCCTCGACCACCCCGTCGACCCCCACGACCACGGCTACGTCCTTCAAACTGTCCACGTCCGCCACCTGAATCTCCCTCCTTGGGTGGTTTGGTGCAAGCATACCTCAGATGGCCCACCTCTCCGCAGTTGTAACACTGCCGGGGGTCTCCCTTAGATCCTGTGTCGCCTGAATTGGCAACCGTCAGTGCTGTCTTCACTTCAGGAGGATCACTTGTCCCTGCCTGTAGCTTGATACGAGTCTCCTCCTGGATCATGGCCGAGATAGCCTCCTCAAGTGTAGGAATCTTCGGTTGGGCTAGAAGTAGTACTGTCCTCTGAGCAAACACTGCGGCCAACCCCTTAAGAAACTTCATCGTCCTCTCCTGCAGGCATACATGTCTCTCCTTACACTTCGGGTCTTGCAGCTCGTCCGATCTGAGAAGTGATCATAATCCAACCACAGATGCTCCAACTCCGTGGCATACTCTTGTATCGTCTTTTCTTCCTGTACGGTGTCGTCGATCTCCCCTTGATCTGGAAAACCCTCAAGTTATTTCCCATACCATCGTAGGTTCTCCTCAACTTCTCCCACACATCTTTCACCATCTCAAGGCCATCCACTGTAGCGGTGATCGACTGGACTAAAGAATTGAGAAGCCAAATGTATATCACCATATGAGTGGACTTCCACTCGTCGCGTCCTGCCGAGCCCTCATCCAGCTCTGTCTTTTCTCCTGACAAGAAACCCTCCAGGTTCTTCCCTGCGAGGGTTCTCCTCACCCGTCGTGACTAACTCAGGTAGGTGGCCGGTCCATCAAGCTTCGAATTGATTGATGGAAGCTCCAACTTCGTCAATGTTCATGTCGCGCTCTCACCAGCCGACAATTTCATCAGCTTCATCAACGTTGCGACCTCCGTAGAGTCCAACTTCTTGATGATCTCCTCCATCGATCCTCCTCTTCTCCGATCACCTAACACCCGTCCCACGATTCACGTTCGCCCTCTCCGTCCTCTCCTAGACCCGATCATGTCTCTCCCCCATCAGATCTAGGCCTTCGATGTCAACGTCTGGAACGACCTGCGGGAGACGCCAGGAACCGCGACAGCAGGCTCCGTAGGAGTCACAGCTTCGTAGTGGTGGTGGCGAGCGAGCGGCGACGGTGGTGTCGGACGAGCGGTGCGGTAGCAGTGGCGGCGGCACGGCAGCGGTGGTGGCGGGTGATGTGGCAGCGGGTGGCGGTGGTGGCGGCTAGGGTTTGGGAGGTGGTGGCTAGAGTTTGGGCTCTGATACCATGTAGAATATTTTAAAGTAATTGTTATATTTTTATTGATAATCTTTTGGCTATTTATAGCCTTACAACCCTTCATCTTACATTAATACCCCATTAAAACCCCTGTAGAATATTCTAATATCCCAACAAATATAACAAGAATATTCTAATATACCAACAAATATAACAAGAATATTCTAATATACCAACAAATATATCAAGAATATTCTAATATACCAACAATTAGGTATATTGATATTACCCTCCGCCAGATCAAAAGTTGAGAATACCCCCCAGAAAGTGTCGTTAAAATTTTTGAAAGTTTCTTTAAAAGTTTTGAAAGTGTCGTTAATGAGATTTTAATGACACTTTCAGGAGGTATTCTTAACTTTTGATCCAACAGGGAGGTAATATCAATATACCTAATCTAACGGAGGGTAAATCAAATAGCCCGATGCTTTATCATGAATTAGATTGTGGTTACCACAGAATCCAATATTGATTCCAGACAATCACTTTGTTCTATCACATTGTCCTCTAACCACCAGTGTACCAGTAGATGTTATGGCATTTAAGTCAATAATGTTGCACAAAACATGGACATAACAAGGAAACATCAACATGGACACGATACCAAGTTTGGCATTCTATTTGATTTTTTATCATATTTGTATTGTTGCCCAACACTATTGAGCGTAACATAAAAAAACACCCTTTCGTGGCATTGTATATACTTCTTATTAGTTTAGTATGTTAAGTCAGTCACTATTCACTAAAGAACACCCACATGAACTACATCAACTATTGGTGCATGTTGAATATCAAAGCAATTGATATATTGCAACCAAAGTATCTTGCATCGCATCAACAACACTATTTGTGGCACAATTTATCATTTCTTAGCGTAAAATTGCAGTGTTGAGCAGAATTAGGTTCAGTTCGTACCATGGTTACTTGAATTCACCATATAGTTAGATTTCTGTGATTCAGGAACACACATTGAGGAATACTGAACTTCGGCAAATAGGAACTTAAAAATCCATGGACAAGTGAACAAAAGCATGTACTAAGTTGGGTTTCCCACCAAGCTTCAAAAGAAAAGAAGATGTAGTTCTTTTACTTATTACTAGTAAAAAGTTTATGAGTATAAGACTTGATACTTATTTCTAAAAGACCTTATTTTTAGGATTGTTTGGAACTTATGAATCTTTCTTTTTAGTTCAGAATTTTTTATGGTGCTATATTATGGTTTTGAATTAATTTTGACTCGTAAATAGACATTATATATTATATTTCTGTTTGTTCCTTAAAATGTCACACATTCCAAATAAGCATATTACTTATAGCCAGCACCTGAAGTGAAAAAGAAAATTTTTAATCCCACGTGTTTGATTAGTAGCAAGCACAGGAAAGTGAATATGTCGCAGTTGGTTTCAGATTGTGCCGAACATTCCGAGTGAACTTAAAAATGTCACATATTCCAAGTTTCAATTCTAGGACTGTCTTGGATCTATACTATACTTCGATAATTTGGACTCTTGCCAGCTTTCATTTGTAGGAAATTATGATTACATGACGCATACATGCACTTAGAGTTTACAGCTCTGACATTAATATTGCAGCGCTTCACAGAAGAAGAAAAGACTTGCTAATATATTCCAAATTTGACATTTCCGTATATATCCAAAAGATTACATCATAGCCTCTCCAATTCTAGCTATTCAACACCCCCAATGGTTTGTTTGGGTCATAGACTGGAAGCAATCTGCAGGTTGTGCTAGATAGCTTGAAAACTTGCAAAAATCATGACTGCAATTTTACTTGCAGGCTACTAGTGGTTGGCAGTTGGCAGCTTCGTTAAGCATGTCATTTACTATGGGCACTTTTGATCTTCTTCCACCACATCAGCCCACTGGACTAATTAATTACCCGCTAACCCTTCCTATTGTGGCACTAATTGATCCTGCCCTTTTAGCAAATGTATATCCTCTACCAAACTTTGACCATAAGATACTGATGTCTAGCAGTGTTTTATAAATAGGATACATGGGCACCTAGATGGCAGCTGTCTTCAAATGTTTTTCCACTTCGGCAGAAATGATAGTCCAATATTTATATTGTGCATCTTTGTTTAAAGAAAATCGGTGTAACTTATGTTAATTAGATGTAATTTTAACAAATTCCAATTTTCTTCTTATATAAGAACTCTTATCCTTCTAGGATTTGGCTATTTTGCCCTCATCGCGTCCCCTTGTCCTCACTACAGCAGCAACCCCTACCTACCAGTGACTAGGCCTGTCAATGGTAACCGAAACCCAAATCCATCTTTTGCTAAATACTTCGGCTTGGATATTTAAAATAGAACCCAAATGAACTTTGGTATGGATTAAGATGTAAAATATGGGATGGAATTAATTTTAAGCTTGTTTATTTTTTTGCTGCTAATTGTGAGGTTGGCTTTGGTTCAGGTCAGATCCAGTCTTCCATAAAAATGATAGTAGGTGTTACCTATATCTTCTCCAAATTTTCAGCCACTTCTACACGAATTAGGAAATGGGAAAATGGATACTGAAACCTAATCCAAATCAGATTTCCCAAACCTGAAAGGTTCAAATTATAATGTCCTCAAAGGGTTCATACTCAGAATGGGGCAAAAGTTAAACATACACCTATTGTCATTAGGCTGTTTTTGTATAAATCCAACCCCAACCCAATCCTTACCAGCCCAACCTGTGATAGGTCATCATAATATAATTTCTTCTCTTGAATTTCCTTCCCCTTTTTTACTTTCTTTTTCCTCTGCTTATTTTCACTTCTCCTCTCCAGCTGCTGTTGGAGGTTGCTGCAGAACAGCAACCAGCAGAAGGTACTGATCTGCTTGACACAGCCAACTACAGAAGATCATGAGAAGTGAAGGAGAAGAAAGGTGGGACAGCTGTAGAAACTCATAATTATCGACCCAAAAATCAGAATTAAAGAAATCATAAGACTCGTGACAGGTCACCAAAAATCAGAAATTGAAAAGAATAACAGTTCATCTAAAAAAAGAATTGAGAAGGTATAAGTAATAACAGCTCAATGTAAAGCCGAACGTGAGAAGTTTGCTCACTTGGTAAAATATAATTTAAGAAGTCATAACAGCTCATTAAAAGCTTCCCTATTTGAGAGGTCATTTTACTCGGGCACAGATTTCCTGTGCCTTAATAGCCTGAAAGGCATAAGCCTAAGCATGTAGATGTGAGCCTCATTGCAAGCATCTCACCTTAAGGGATATGAGTTTGCGCCTCATTTTTGCATCTAGGCATTCGCTTTGACAACATTAGTCATGTGTCCCGGCTAGCATAAAACTTTCTTAAATCCTACTAATAAATAGTGGCGATACCGCTTTAACAGTCACAAAACATAATTCTCTCTCAAAAATATATGTTGATACTTAATACATGTTCCATGCAATGTTTGACACTGGACAATTAACTTTTTGAATGTATACTCTAATTTATTAAGTTAGAAAGTTACATAATCATATTGCTCACTCTCAAAACCATCCGAAAAAAAGTAAGGCAGACAAAGACTACATTATTTCATGTAGCAAAAGCCAAATAGAGACTTACTTTTTCTTCTCCATTTCAGGAAGATCGCATCGTGAAAATCTTTCAGCAATAACCTTTAAAAAGCATAAGCAAAAGACATTATTTCCAATGTCAAAACACCATCTTCATCAACAAAAGGGATAAGAATGTAATCAACAAAGGTTGAAGTAAACAATTCAACCACAACTTAATATATACCTTAGCATGTTTACAATTTAAATGTAGTATTACCACATTTATTAATTCTTTACCAAAAATGTGTAGTTTATTAATAGTTAATAAGATTATGAAAGAACATAAAAGCTAACATATGCAACTGGCTAACGATAAAGACATGCAAATTGGAAAAATATGCAATACAATTTTAACAATAAAAACTTCTTCTAGACAGAGAAATAGTTGTGAAGACTCTATAGTCCTATCCTCTTTCTTAGAAGAGTTTACTTGTAAACACCCCTCTTTGCCTTTGGACCTACTGATGAAGAGAAATGTAACAGAAAGGACTTATGAGTAACAGAATGAAAATAGATGACAGAATGATGTAATGTGTAACTATTACATAAGTATGACATACAGTTAGAGATATATTTATTATTCTCCTCTAGAGACCAATGCGCAGAAAAAAAATGAAGAAAAGAAGTTTTAGTTCCCTTGTAATTTAATAGACCAATATATAGATGAAAGTTACAGTAGCATGCACATAAAACAGTAGCCATAGTCATTAACCATAACAAGTTTAATCTACAATCAGAATAAGAGTGATGAATTTTAAGATTTTTCAACCCTAGCTGATTTACAATAACAAAATAATGAGCAAACTAAACTTTTTTTTAAATTTGATGAATCAGTTAACTAGATCAAATAATAGTAAACAGTGATCACAACTGAATCTAGATTTGCCTATCATGATGAATCTCCTATTTCATTCACGTTGTGCGTTCTCAAGAAAATTCTCTATATCCAAAATTGTTTTAGAAGGCTTGCAAATAATGAACCTTTTCTTCATAATGAATTACGAAGGAACTCCTATGACCTCTTTCCTATAAATATAACCACAACACCTTAACTATTTAAAAAAAAAAAAATCATAAGCTACAAGGCTTTTCCTACCCTACAAATGTGTGATACATGTTTCTAGACTACTTATTGCTAGCTCCTCCATAACATGATTTAATCGACTCTTGAAAGTATGATCCATCAGTGTACTTCTCTCGCCAACGGAATGATCCACCTATTATTCTTCTAGACCACAATAGGCCCATTTTGAATAGGTCGACAATTGTTCATTCTCAAGTTTAACCCATTATTATCATTATCGTAGCCGCTATTGTTGTGGTACATGGTCATGGACTAAAAGTAAAATGATAATATTACATCAAATATTCGGCAAACAACACCGATGATATATGTATGTAATTGACTGGCTCGGATATTGATTATGCCCAAATTGGGTCCGCGCTGATCCTAAATTCCACCACAAATGAAAATTCAACTACAATCCATTTGTAGCAAAAGAAGAAAAAGTTACAGGAACTCGATCTGGGTATTTGGCGACGATTGACTTCGACTCCTCCAATCTCTCCTCTGAAACCAAACAAACAAAAACACATCAACAAAAAGAAACTGTTCTTTAAAACATTTTTTTCTAAAAAAAAAAAAGGTGTAACGAACCGAAGGAGAATTCTTCCTTGAATGATCTCGTCTTCTTCATTAGTTTGGAATGAAAGAAGAACACGGTACGGGAAGGAAAGGAAACAAGAAAAGTAGGAATACTTCTTTTTCAAGTATTATTTCTGACGTTGGCTGATTTTAATAAGCAACCGATTTCCTATCCATAACTTGTTTGGTTGGGAAGTTGGCACCGATCGGGTTGGATCCACCAAAACCTAGCATCTGATTCGGCCCGGCCCCTTCAGACTTCATCACGTCCAACGGACTTTTCAGACCAGCCCAATTAAGGCAACTTTGTTGTGTTTTGTTTTCACCTTGATCACAATTTATGTTTACATTAGTCAATCAAATATATAAAATAAAATAAAATATGACCAGATAAAATGTAATGTATATTACGATTTTTTTAGAAATATGACAGAAAAATACAGCAATCATCAATGTCGCAAATTTTGGATGCGTAGAAGACATATATTGGTTGGCACAATCATATCTAGTAGAAAGTTAAAACTAACTAAAACATTCTTCTTGATTGTGCACAACTTAATTATAAATTGTATCAGTCTTCATGAATGATTAGCATCAATCTTCAAAAATGTTTAGCATCAGTCTTCAGACCATTAAAGTCATCAAAACTTTGATTCGAAAATGTTAATGAAAAAAGTCATAATCTAGGGGGGGGGGGGGGGGGGTGAAGGACTATCTACAGCGTATGACCAATCCGATGTGGGTGCCTCGTTAAAACCTCATCGGGGTACCAAAAAACTAGTTGGAAAAATGCTCCTTAGTTAGAAAAAAGTGTACATTAAGGTAAAATGAGTATACTCCAGGATACTACCATTGATTTCGACATTATCTATGAGTGGTGCAATTCAGAGAGCCTCTATAATCCGATACCATGAACGATCTTCTGGAAAGTGGAGTTTGACAGGGACTTTTGTAAACATGTCTGCCAAGTAATCTGAAAAGTGGAGTTTGACAGGGACTTTGTTGTTGTTACTAATACAAAAAGAAAAACTTAGGTGCGATGTGCTTGGTATGGTCTTTCTTGATGTAGTGTAGTCCTTCTTTATCTGATAAATACATGCAGCACTGTTTTCATATATTGTCGTCTCGGGACATCATTGATAGAAGAGAATCCGCTTACAGAACGAATGTGCTCGATTACAGCTCGTAATCATATGCACTCTCGGGTGGCATCATAAGGGCGATGAGCTCGACGTGATTTGAAGAAGTGACGACCAGTGTATGTTTTGTAGACTTCCAAGCTATTGTTGTCCCCCAAATGGAAAATTTAATGACCTGCACCCTCTTTTAGAATACGATTATGTGACTAGTCCAGCGTACATCGTAACATCAACGATAGTACGTTGCAATGCCCCGTTCTGTACAGTGCATTATGATGGTTCAATAATTGGAAGAAGTATTAATTCAGATTAGTTTCATGTGTTGGTAGTATGCAGAGTTCCTTGTGATTAGAGTATCGCCTCGCAACGGATATAGGCATGGTGTGTGCATCTTAGTTTGGACCAGTGGATTAGTTCAGAACAGTACAAAAGTTCATGGGATTTGATCGATGGTGCAGTCTTGCTTAATCTGATCGGGTCAGATGATTGGAGAGCACGACGTACTCATATGGTTATACTAGTTAAGAAGATTGTGCATCACGTCGATCACACAGTTGAGGAAATAGATGGTATCAGCTCGACAGAATGATAGGCAGATATGGATAAGGTAGATGAGCTATGGCCCTTCTTTTCTACTAGTTCATACCCTAATAAAATGAACCCCTTGCATGTTTGAACAGTGAGTATAGAACATTGAATAACAATAGCAAAAGTGCATCAGTGCACACGTACGAATTAGATAGTAAGGCTCCGTACGCGAAGCGGACAGTTGTAGAGTAACGTCACAGAACTATCAGTATGCGGATGGTAAGCTTCGTTAGTGAAGCGAACAGTTGTGGCACAATGCTACGAAACTGTCGGTATGGAATGATAGGCTTCGTCAACGAAGTGAATAGTGTGGTTCGATACCACAGACTATTGGAAGGAGTGCGGTACACAATAGCTATCGGTATATTAGGGCCTGCTGGTCGCCAATCAGAACATTGAAAGAGTATGTAGTTACCGCGAGAATGATCGAATCTGCCGAGTAGATATTGTAAAACCCCTAATCCTAAAAACCATAATTACTCTTTTAATTAATTATTAATTTAACTGTAGTAATTATGAGCTAATTAGGAGAAATAGATTTTATTTAATTTTTATTTTAGGTGTTTGTGTATTTAGAGGATTTATGGAGCCATTATAAATTTTTCCTAATTTATTCCATGTAGGAGACCACGTGGACAGTTGCTAGTTTAATGGTATGCATTAATACAAATTCAAATTCTAGATTTTTCTATGTATATATATATATATATATATATATATATATATATATATATATATATATATATATATACATATACATATTTTTTTTAAAAGAAAAAGAAAGAAAAAGGAAATGAAAAAGAAAAGGACAAAAAAAACCATTAAAACCCTTAATGGATACTAAACTACCCTACCCATTAGCTACTAAACCACCTACCCGCTAGTTAAACTTAGGCCCCTTTAGTATTGAGAACAACAGCAGCAACCATATGGTCAACCCGCCATAAAGCCGCCCCCCCCCCCCCCCCCCCCCCGCGATTCCCATCTTCCCCTTCTTATATATATCTTTTCTCTTCAAGCAAAACCCTAACCCTAGATCATCTCTCTACCATCTCTATCTTCCCATCGCGACCAGAGCGCCGTCGCCGAGCTGGAGAACCACCCAGTCCAACCGTCGACCGACCCCGACGACCGCGACCCCGCGCAACCCCGCAACTGCAGAATTCAACAGCAACTTACCTGTGTTCCAGCCCTATTTTCCGTCACCTCGCTGAACCAAACTCGACCCCGTCTTCACCGGTATGTTCACCACTTAACCCTATTCAATATCTGTATGATAGTTGACCTCGAACAGCGCGTAACCCTAGGCGAAAACAGCGTTCAAGTTGACGGAAAAAGATCACTTTTTGGTATCGCAGAAAACTGCGGTGACTATCTATGTTCCCGGATTCGTATCTCCCACCACAGAGATCCGAATCCAATTTTTCTTTTTGGTATACGGAGACCACTTGACCTAGTTTAATTTTAGTTAATTAACATTAAATTATTAACTGCTGTATGTAGAATTAAATTCGTTGAAAAACCCAAAAAATCTACTTTTCCAGATTTCAAAAAATTGTAAAACGGAGCGCGCCCCGCCAAACGGGACCGCCCCGTCGTGTACCAAGTGTACCAAAAGGTGTGTGTAGTGTACCCGGATGTGTGAGTGTTCGCGGAAACTGATTCGAACGCGTGTGCGCGTCGGAATAAGTCCGTATCCGCGGACAAACTCCGTGTCGCAACTTTTGCGAAAGTCCTGCGCATTTTGTGCACGCTCTCAGATTGCGACGAAACTTATGCCACTGGAATCATGGTATTGCGCTGGTCCTGTGACCCAATTTTCATGCAATTCTGAGACAGTTGATTAAGTCGCCAATTGGTGGGCCCACGGTTGACTTTTTGGGCAAATTTGTGTTCGGCTCACCGGAATCCATATTTGGACATACCGTTGAGTTCATGCCGACATTTAGAGTTTTTTTGACCTATAATTTCTCCCATTTAGAGACCTTACCCCCTGGTACGCTTTTCGGTACAAAGTGGCACACATATGGAGCCCGTTTTGACTCAAAATTACCGTTTTGCCCCTGTATCCAAATTGGACGAAAGGGTAGTGTTTTCTAGATATTTTGCTTATTCTGGAAACGTTGGTGATATCTATTTCAGCATCCGAAGACATTTGTTCTAAGGCCATAGCTTCTGATCCTGTGTGTTGGACTTCTGGACGTTACACTTTGCAGCTTTCTTACCAGGCAAGATACCTTGCCAAATTATTTATAGTACTTTGCATGCTTATTATATTTCTGTATATTTATTGCATTTTTGTATATTCATTGCATGTGTAGTTCTTTCAGTCATTATTATATATTAGATTTGTTGACACACACTTGACACCTAGTATCATGAGAGGACAATCATTAGGCGTATGGATTTTTAACCACTCTGGTAAACCGTAGTATATAGCTCGCACTACGGGCGTATGTCGCGTTGGTCACTAACCCCGCGGTATATCAATTTCTGGAGTCACGCTGGTAGCTACCCCCGCGGTATGTCAATTTCTGATATTCTAGACGGGTGTGTGAGTTGTGAGGTAGATCGAGTAGCCTACCCTTGCCCATACGTCGAAAGGTTGTCCTCATTGCATTCATATAGATTGTCTTGTACAACGTACTTATATATTTTCAAAAATTATACATGTTTACTGTATTCAAATTGGCTTGCTTCTATGTATCTTGTTACGTCCATCTGAGGACCTGGTCCCTTTCCAGGTGTATCTGTTCTTGAGTATTCACAGGAGCGCAGATTTGGATGGTTACATATATTTCGAGGACGTCTTCTCTTCGAGCCCCGTGGTCGTTAGCTGGTATTCTTATATTGTGTTTATTATGTTGTACTTTTCCATTCGAGTTGGTAGTGGATTTGTTTCCATCCAACTATCATCCTTAGAGACTTATATTGAGATCTAGTTTCATAGATACTGGTTATTTATTTATATTGATTTTCTGTGGATGAGATTTAGATTGTACCCTGTGACTTGTGATACATTTTATACCACTTATGGATTGGATATTCATATTACAACGTACGTATGGGTTATGGTTTCCATATATTGGAGTTGTCCTATCCATGCGGCTGGCATGCTTACGTGTCCTAGTCCTATGTATTTTGGGACTAGGGCGTGATATGTTTTTGTGGTGGCCCATACAGGTCGAGAGCATATTGTCTCGGTTACGTTACTGTACCGAGCAAGCCTGCAAATAGGATTATAGTATAGGATCTCATCCACAATTGACTATGATTCGCTCTCCTTCCAGTCCATTCTATATGAATAATTGTATCATGCTTGATTCATGTGCTTCCCAAATAGTTTCTTGAGTATAGCCCCCTCCTAGAATATAGAAGTCCATGTTGTTAGATGATAAGTAGGGTAACCTTCCCATTAAGAGTACAACTAGAGTGTTGACACACCATTAAGTTTAGAATATCTAGTGAACCCTAGAATTCCTTATCTATAGATTGGTTTACCATTACCCCTTGATGTATTATGAAGACTTGAGAGTAGTATAGACACTACTAGAGTTAGCTAGAAGTTTTACCATAATGTTTGACCCTAGTATTGAGGAACCAATAGAAAACCAAAATTGAATATTAGGACTGAACCTAACCTTCATAGTAAGATAGTATTAGAGAACCATAAATTTAGATCATTGTCCTATCATTAGCAGAACAGTACCTTAGGAAGCCAAGAGGAATGAATGTAATATTTTCCCCGATCATACCCCGAACATAGAAGAGTAGCATCCCACCTATTCCTTAGAAAACCATGATACTATCTAGAGACTTTCTATTTAAGTTCATATCTTGTTCCTCTACGACTTAACGTTCGCTAATTGTGCGACGACTAAATTAGTTTCTTCTTTTCTTCATCATTCAACTCGTGCCACCTGACACCTCTGATTATAGACCAAGTGATTTTTCTATGATTAGGATATATAGCCTGCTAGGATTATAGTTGTAATTTTGAAATTTTGAATTTTTGTGCTTGGTAGTTAGAACTTGATAGTTTTAAGTTATTATTGTAGATTGCGACCTGATGATTATCCCTTAGATTTTAAATCGCGTAACTGTCATGCCCCATTCCCAAAATATATAGGACTAGAATACGTAAGCATGCCAGCCGCATGGATATGGTAACTCCAATATATGGAAACCATAACCCATACGTACGCTGTAATATGAATATTAAATCCATAAGTGGTATAAAATGTATCACAAGTCACAGGGTACAATCTAAATCTTATCTACAGAAAATCAATATAAATAAATAACCAGTATCTATGAAACTAGATCTCAATATAAGTATCTAAGGATGATAGTTGGATGAAAACAAATCCACTACCAACTCGAATGGAAAAGTACAACACAATAAATACAATATAAGAATACCAGCTAACGACCACGGGGCTCGAAGAGAAGACATCCTCGAAACACATGTAACCATCCAAATCTGCGCTCCTGCGAATACTCAAGAACAGATACACCTGGAAAGGGACCAGGTCCTCAGAGGGACGTAACAAGATACATAGAAGCAAGCCAATTTGAATACAGTAAGCATATATAATATTTAAAAATATGTAAGTACACTGTACAAGACATTCTATATGAATGCAGATGAGGACAACTTTTTGACGTATGGGCAAGGGTAGGCTACTCGATCTAATCCTCACACTCACACACTCGTCTAGAACATCATCAGCCGACATACCTCGGGGGTAGCGACCCTCGTGACTCCATCAATCGACATACCTCGTGACTCCATCAATCGACATACTTTTTGACGTATGGGAAAGGGTAGGCTACTCGATTTAAGTTTTAGAATACTTTGAACAGAAGCATGGTCAAGCATTTTTAGCCGTATATGAGTGACATGCCGCATAGACATGTTGTCGCATAGTCAATTCTACCGGACCGTCAAGTCAATATTAAATAAAGGGGATTCGACTTGATCTCCAAACAATTTTTTGGAGATTTTGAGCCGCCTTTGTACACGTTCACCAAAGCGACAGTTCACTCGTTGATGACGGCGGATCAAGAACTCAACCGCCGCTCTTTATCCTAGATTGCCATGTGGACTGAGATAGCTTGGGTTATGTGACGCTCTTGCCTATAAAAAGAGGAGATCTTGGAGAGAGAAAGTCTTTCATTTTTTTCAACATTTTTCCCTGCTACAGCTATCTCTTTCTCCGACGACTGCCATGGCCTCCAGATCTCATTTTTCTTCCACGGCTGCCAAGGGAAAGGGCCTAGATACTAAGGTTGTTGTCCTAAAGAAAAGGAGCAAAGGAAAGGGAAAGACTCTCGCCGTCGAGGGTGGCTCCCCTAAGATTCCTTCTGATGTACAGAAGCCCGTCAAAGGTAGGGTTCCCTCTGGGGATGATGACCCATCCCCATAAAGTAACACCCTTTGTACGGCTCATCGTATAGATAAAGCACCATGCGTAGCCTTTTTCTAAGTCTCGTCGCATGAATGAGGACATGCGCAGACTTTTTGCATGGCATGTCGCATGGGTAAGGGTCCAGCCATGCTTAGTCCCGTCATGCGCAATCCATAGATCTGTCGCATGGGTGATAGAGCCCCACCCTATGCAGATCTAGTACGCGCCCTGTGTGGATGATACACATGTCTCTTTGTGATATTTTGGAATATCTTTTAATTGTGCCTCTTTTATGTTTTGTAGTGAACTTGCCCACTACTCCTTCTGGTAAGTTGATTCTCAACCTCGAGCGGGTCTCATTGAGTATAATTTTTAAGAATTTGACTGTCTTCCTGAAAGTCCAACTAGATAGGGGTTTCCCATCCGAGAGGCAAAAGCTGATCGCTGACCAGAGCGAGTTTTATCTTCAGAGTCAGATAAACTCAGAAAAAGTGCTATCAGGCAGGATTATGCTTTCAAGAAATCATACTTTATTTTTGGGGACGCGTTGACCACCTCTATCTCTGACTTGGGGAAGTCAAAGGAGAACTAGACCTTCACTCACTATGGGACAAGGATGTCAGTGCCCTCTTTTGAGCGTCATATGCCTTTGTCGAACTTTCGTGTAATAATGAGCCAGAGGAAGATGAACTAAAACTTTATGCCTGAACAACGGGGGCCCTAATTGGTAACATCCGGCCCAGACCAGGTTTGAGCAAAGAGGCTTCCTCTTGTCAGAAGGAGTCGCCTTCTTACTCTTCTCTTGGGTTGGTACCGGACATTGTCAGGAGTGACTTGGGGCCAAACCTCGATGCTTATGTTGCGGATACGTTCTGTCACAACCCGCACCCGGATGATCGGACACGAGTACGTGGGTACGTCTAGCCTACGTCGCAGCATCATCGATAGAACACCGTCTAGGTCAACAATACTATTTATCCATCTCACACAACAATATATAATATGTCAATGATAATCTCAACTCCATAAGGAAAAAAAGATGATAATATAAAGTCAATATCTATACTCAATCACAAAAAAATCTATAAGGAGGATAAATGGCATGATATAATAAAATAAAGAAGTCACAAGTCAAAACTGGATAGTCCTCAATATCAATATCAATCTAAACAAGTCTAGGAGTAATAATAATACATCATAAAAGTCTAATATACTGTAAACAAATCCAGTACTATAATTTTGAGTAAATATAACTAGGATAACTAATGATATCAGCTAGGCCTCTCGGTAATCACTCATATACTAAAGGGTCCAAAGCTGTAGCTACTACCTCATGTGGTCCGTAATGAGTCGGACACAAACCCTCCTAATACTCTAAAAAATATATCCAGTCATGATGGAGTGAGCACAATCCAATAACAGTTCTAAGTTAATTGATAATAACTATAAACAGAATAGAGAATGTAATAGAAGATGAGAAACAATAAACAATATCATATTATGGTAGAAAAGAGAGAGAGACAGGTAATCTAGAGCAATAGGGCAATATCAATACACTAGGAGATGGAATAAGAGAAGAAGTGATACTATACTATGTATTTTGCAATTACTTTCTAATATGTGTTTAACCAATAGTCAATAATCAATAAACAATAACCACAATATCACGATCATGATAGTACGGCTTAGTCCCTTAGGACTGCCTATCCATAATAATGCAACCACAATAGTACGGCTCAATCCCTTAGGATTGCTACCTACAATAATACAATAGTACGGCTCAATCCCATAGGATTGACTATCCACAATAATGCAATAGTATGGCTCAACCCAAAAGGATTGGCTATCCATAATAAACAATAGTATGACACAATCCCTTAGGATTGGCTATCCACAATAATACAATAATAATAGTATGGCATAATCCCTTAGAATTGGCTATCCACAATAATGCAAGAACAATCAAGTCACGTCACGATACCAGAAATACAAGATGGAATCAATATATGAGCAGGGTGATCAGGGTGTACAGTGAATGTGAGAATAATAGATATATCAGAACTGAAATCTACACAACTAGCCTGTGTAACCATTGTGTCAAGAATCAGGTAAAATATTACTAAATACTTGTATTATAGTAATAATCAAATAATAAAAACTATCAAAGAATGTATTCGCTTGTGGTCGAGAGCAATGAATGTCAAATCGTATCCGTATCAGTGCCTCAAAAACCTAAACATGAAATATCAAGTCAAAACAGTATTTTAAAATCATAAACATGCTATACTGGCTTGAAACTAGGTCTCTAAGTCAACACTAGGTCCAACTAAGTCAAAATAGGTCAAACTATGTCAAACTAAGTCAATATTAGTTAATACTAGAATAATACTAGGTTTCTAGGCTACACTAATAAGTTCCTAACATATATTACCCTAATATATACTTATACCTATAATTTCTAGCAATATCTTGGCCTATTGCTATTTACCTTATCCCGTATCACGGTATCTTAACCTGTATTACACATTTACCTAATATTTACCTAATACCTTAGCTCGTATCTCAAATACCTTAACTATTAGTCAATATCTTAGTTCTAGGATCAATACGTTGGCTAAACTAGGTTTTCTAGTCCATAATAGTCAATACTTTGCTAATATCAAAGTTTCTAGACTAATACCTTAGCCGTATCACCAATACCTCAACTATGGGTCAATACCTTGTTAATACTAGGTTTTAAAGTCATACTAGTTTGCTATGATATAATAATATCATATATACTATATAGATATACTAATATATACAATAACTTAGTCTAACACTTAATACCTAGCCAATACCTTAGTATTACCTCATTACCTAGCTATTACCTTAGTATTACCTCATTACCTTAACAAATACCTTAACATATAACTTGGTATCTAACTCATTACCCAAGCTAGACACTACCATTACCATGGTATCTTAATCCAATACCTAATATCATAACCTTACCTTAGTATCCTAGTATTACCTCATACTATTTCTAATATTTTGGTATCTTGGTATTCTAAATATCTTGATACATCATAGGATACCATACTCTAATTTATCTCACACATATCCTACTTATTTGTACATGGTACCATAGTACCATATTAAATATCTTATGATACCAACCCCCAAGATACTAAATCATGACCATAACCTGCACTTAACTTACATCAAAGATACTCACCCTACTCTTGGCACTTGACATCTTGATATTACCCATTACCTAGTTGTAATACCTAATATTTTAGTATCTTGACCAATACATTATCCTTCTAGATATTTATCCAATTAACTCTAATACTAATACTTGATACTAAATAGGATACATTACTCAAGCCCCAATACTCACTTACCGTCACTCATGATACTTGAATGTCATGATACCAATATCCTCATGGTACCTAAGTATCACACTAGTACCTTGCCCCAAACTCTAATACCTTGACAAATAACTTACATATACTTAGCTCACTTGATAACCACTTGTATCAACACTAACACACATACTAACTAACGCCATATATATATATATATATATATATATATATATATATATATATATATATATGCTACCATATTTTCTAGGAAAGGGTATTTTAGTAATTTTATAATTAATTAAATATTATGCTTGATAAATAAATATATTATTGTATTATTTAATTGTTGTTAAATGTTAGTTATATATTTTTGGACTTTGTGTTAGTGGACCTAACTAGTTTAGTTTAGACTCATGGACCAACATGTATTAATTGTTAGAATTGAGCCCATTTAGAAAGTCCATTGATTAGGAGGAGGATTAAATTAATTAAACCATTAGACTAGAAGCTTTCCTCCTTAATTATTTCTTCATGAGAGGCCCCAAGGGGTATATTGGACATTTTATAGTAGCTTGAGGAAGGGGAAAGGGGGGTCGGCCTATATTTAAAGAGGGAAGAAATTTTTCTCTCCTCTTTTCATTTGCAAACTAGATCTAGAATTTCCCTCAACCAAATTCCTTTATTCCCACTTCATTTTCCTAGCAAATTTTATCCTAATTCCTTCCCAATTCACCATTGGATACTAGTAAAGCAAGGATCTAGAAGGAGAAAGCAAAGAACTACAAAGAGGAGCAAGGATCTACAAGTTGGAGGCCAATTTTATCAAATTTGGAGGTTGCATTGGGAATCCATCTCCCAATAGGTACAATTCATTTCCTCCCCTTAATTTAGGTTCTAAATCTGAGATTTAACCATGAGAAATTAACCCATATGCATAGGCTACCCATAGGATTTGGTTTTGTGTTCATAGGAGGCCTATTGAGAAAGTTATGGTGCTTTTTGTGTCAATTTTGGAAGAATTCCGAGATTGACATTTTTTTTGTGTGTCAATTGGTCCTATAGATCAATTTGGCACGTGCTTGTGTGTTTGGAGCTAGTATCGTGTCCACAATTGGGTATGTGTAGGTCGTATCCCAACAATTTGGTGATACGTGTTGATTTGGGAGTTTTCCCTCCGACACGGGACTTTGAGCATGTCACATTTTGACACGGACATGTAGATTTATGTTTGACTCTTCGTATTGTTCATAAATAATATATTAGACTTGTTTGTGTCCTTCGGGGTACATTTGGATGTGTGGTGGACTCGTGTCGTAAGCGTATCCTAGATCTAGTGGGACGGGTGTGATACGTTCCATGTGTTTGTGCAATTTAAATTTTAGATCTATTTCTCTTGTGTTCTTAGTTATGATATAGTATAATTATAAATATGTATGTATATATATATATATATATATATATATATATATATATATATATATATATATATAGTAACATAAACATATAGCATCATATATATATATTTACATATAACATATACACTATATATATCCTACAATATATATAATATATATATATTTACATATAACATATACACTATATATATCCTACAATATATATACGTACACTACAATATATATATATATATATATATATATATATATATATATATATATATATATATATATATATATGTATGTATGTTATTGTTATATGTGTTTACTATGTACATATATCTTATATAGTTGTAGTTATGTATATATATGATATTATATTGTTATATGTATTATTTTGAACATATGTATATTTTATAAGTTGTAAGCTATATATATGTAATTAGATATTGTGTTATATATTATATATTGTGTTATATATATTGTATATTGTGTTATATTTATATATATATAAGAGATAGGAGAGGCGACAACAGATTAGTAACGGTTCCAGCATCATAACAGCAGCAACATAAATAACAACAGCAGCAGCAGCAGTAGTGACGGCTGCAGCAGCAACGGCGACAACAACAGCTCAATAGTAGCGACGGCAGCAGAAAACTGTCGCTATAACAACAGTACAACAGTAGTATATCAGAGATTTTTAGCGACGGCAGCGAGGGGTCAGCGACACATATGTGGTTATATTAATATTATGTATTTAATTATATATATATATATATATATATATATATATGTGTGTGTGTGTGTGTGTGTGTGTGTGTGTGTGTGTGTGTGTGTATAGTATTTAATATATATGTTCCTAATTTTCTAATTGTGTTTAGTATACTATATGCATAATATTTAGTTGTTAGCATATATTTAATATTGGGTATTAATATAAATAAGGTATTGGATATTACCTTGAGATACCAAGGTAAGTATCAAGGTATTTGGGGATACCCAAGGTATTGGGTTTGGGTATCAAGATTATGGGTTAGTGTTGTGATACCAAGTTGGTTCGAAACCAAGGTATCCATTTAATATTATAATTAGGATATTATATATAATTAATAATTGTTTGATATGTATATGTGAATTTTTAACTATTGTTTTTACGTATCCTAAGATACTGTATACTAGTATCCTAAGATATAGTTTATGACCTAGACTCTAGTGTTTGAAACCAATATCTTTGAGATAGACTTGTGCAACCTAGAAATAGATAGTGTGACATAATTGACCATAGTTTGACTATAGTTGACCATAGTTTGACTATAGTTGACCATAGTTGACTTAGAGTTGACCTAGTTTGACTTTTGACTTAGAATTGGCTTGTTGACCTAGAAGTTGACTAGTTTAACTTATTTTCTTTCCAAAACCTTATATTGATATTATATTCCATATTTAGGTCTTCGAGGCACCGTATCAGACATCTGTAAAACTGTTCATTGGACTTCAGACGAGTACATTCTCTGATAGTTTCTTATTTATGATATCATGTATGTTCATTGTATCTAGTGTAGATATCCTTGTTCTCTTGACACGATGGTTACACGGATTGGTATATCCGGATCTCGTCATGAGATGTTATTCCTTGGTATATGGTGTATCTTGTGCAAGCCTTGTTTCATTGATTATCTTGTATATGTACAGATTGATTCTCGGGAAGACTAGATATCTTCTTAGGGAATCTCATGCCATAGCGTACCATGGTTGGATCTATTATACCAGTCGAGGGTGGGGAGTATTTTAGTGTAGATATGTGATCATACCCTCCTTGTATCAAGTCTTGCCCTTGAATAGTGTTAATCATACAGCGCATGTATGATTAGCCAGGCCATAAATCTTATATCATGTTCCCAAGCCGATCACATGTTAAAGCTAGTACTCATACACTTAGTCATTAGTATTCTTGTTCATTGTCATATTGCTTATTATTGTATTATTCCAGTATTTCCTTATTGTATATCTCTTGTACTTATTGTGCATCTTGTATATTCATATCTATTTACTGTTACATAGTTTTTATCATTGATTAGAACTGCTGTTAGAGATGTACTCTGCTCCTTTCCTGACTGGATATATTTTTCTCAGATGACACTGAGGACTGGTACCCTACACATTATGGAACTCGGGATGTTGTGGGTTTAGAGTCATAGACCCTGGCTCAGGAGGGACTTATCCCAACTAAGACAGATGACCCGAGTTTAGTAGCTTCTTAGTATTCTTTTGTACTAGATTTATCTCCAGCTTATTTGTTACTATTCTTTCAGACTCATTGATGTTATTATTTTAGACTCATGAGTTTTATGTGACTATTCTATTCTTTTATCTGATTCGTGCTCATTTCCATCTTAGATCTGTGATTGAGTATATTATTATTATTAGTGGTTCATTATATTGATAGATAGATTACCCAGACAATGTTCTACCGCCGATTCTGCGGCGTAGGCTGGACGTTGTTCCCGACTTGCATCCCTACCTCGGGTGCGGGTCGTGACACATTTTTAGTGGTGGCCCGTGTAGGTCTATTCGATATCGCAATTAGTACGATTCGTAATGGTGCTCTGAATTGAGTACTATTACGAGCCTGTGTCAGGATATAGGATATAGGCTATAGGCTGAGAATACTCAATCATATCTAGGAAAATTCTTTTGATTCATTCAACTATTCTCCTTTGATAATGACATTTGATCTATTAAACTGTCCTTTCCTTGAGTGTCTTACATCATGTGCCATATTGATTTTTTCTTTCGCTTTGTCTCAGGATGCCGCCTAAGACTAGATCGCAGCAGGGGAGAGCAGCTTCTGAGAGGTCTGCGACATCCCGAGGGCCTGCACCAGTCACTTCTCCGGTGATTGGAGTATCAGCTGCTTTCGGAGGTCCACCACCTACTCAGAGGACTGTGCCAGCTGTATCTGAGGGGCTTCCACCTCCACCTCATGTGCCAGCACAGGCAACACAGATGTTTATACTGTTTCGTGAGATGCTCGAGGCACAGAGGGCTCAATCAGAGGCACATCAGAGGCAGATCGACGTTTTACGGCAAGGCATCGAGAGTGCTCATCAGCTTGCTTGTGTCGTAGTAGAGAGAGGAGTTCCGGTCCAGCAGCAGGTTGTTCCTCAGGTTGCTCAGCTTAGGCCAGGAAACATTCAGGACTTCAAAAAGCTGGAGCCTAGGGTCTTCAAGGGGACGGAGGGCATCGTCTATGTTGATGATTGGCTCGAGGATATTGAGAGTCTTATGAGGGTTTCCCGTCTTTCTGAGGATTTGAAGGTTGAGGCGGTAGGACTTCAACTGTTCGACGTCGCTCGTACTTGGTTCAGGAATGAGCCGATTCTGGTTGACGCAGGACAGTCTTGGGAGGTATTCAAGGACCTCTTCAAGAAAAAGTTCTTCACTTGGGCAGACAGGCTAGACTTGGGGAGGCAGTTTGAGAACCTTATTCAGGGGAGCATGTCTGTGGAGGAGTATGCTGCGGAGTTCGGCAGGTTGAGCCAATTTGTAGAGTATTTGGTGAGAGAGCCGAAGGTTTGGGCTATTCGTTTCCGTGAGGGTCTAAACTGGGAAGTGAAGATCCTTATTCCATCTTTTTATGAGACATACTCGAATATACTTGCGGAGGTTTGCAAGGTTGAGAGGGAGTTGGGTTTGAAGCCCAAGAGAGACCATAATTCTTTTCTGGGGGCAAACAGCAGTGCAGTATCTGCCAAACGTCCTCATTTCTAGTGCAGGCCTTTCTAGCAGCCACAGCAGTACCAGACTCCAGCTCGTGCGCCGTTTCATCAAGCACCACAACAACATAGACAGTTACAACAAGCTTCATGCCACTACTGCAAGAAGCCCGACCACATCTGGAAAGTTCGCAGAAGGACGCTAGGAGTTTGTTTGTATTATGGTACTGAAGGGCATCAGCTGAGGGAGTGTCCTTCCAATCCTCGTCGTGCAGTTCAGGAAGCAACTTCAGCTCCGAGGGCACAGACGAGACCACCTGCAGTACAGCCGAGGGGACCGCTTCCGACACAACAGTAGCGTTATATCCAGCATCAGCAGCAGGGAGGTGCGCGTCAGGGACGAGCATTTTCTATGACCGTCGAGGAGGAAGAACCCATCGGAGATGTCATCGCAGGTTATATTCTTCTTGATTCTATTCCAGCTTTAGCTTTGTTTGATAGTGGTGCTTCCCATAGTTTTGTATCTATTTTTTTTGCTCTGAAGCATGGTTTGGTAGCTGAGTCTTTGCTTAGGACTTGCAAGATCATGACCGAGGAGGCATTATCCTGGTTAATAATATTTGCAAGGATCGAAGAGTTACTCTAGGAGGCCAGGAGTTGGGTGCGTGTCTACTTTTAATACCACTTCCTAGCTACGACATTATACTCGGGATGGATTGGTTGAGTAGGCACCGTGCTAGCATAGATTACAGAGGAGGTAGAGTTTTGTTTGGTCCTCCGGGAGAGCCAGGGTTTGAGTTTGCTAGAGGAGCTGCAGAGCAGGGAGAAGGCATTATTTGTGGAGCTATGGTGGAAGATAAGGAGTTATCGCATCCGTTAACATCAGAGTTCTTAGATGTGTTTCCTGAGGAATTGTCAGGATTGTCGCCAGATCAAGATATTAAATTTTCTATAGACTTGGTGCCAGATGCAGAACCAATTTTGCAACATGTCTATAGAGTAAACAACAGCGAGCTGGTCAAGCTGAAGAAGCAGGTGGACGAATTGCAGGATAAGGGATTTATCAGATCGAGTTCTTCACCATGGGGAGCCCTGGTATTGTTTGTACCAAAGAAGGATGGATCAGTGCACATGTGCATTGATTATAGGACATTGAATAATCTCACTATCAAGAATAAGTACCCTTTGCCATGGATTGATAATCTGTTCAATCAGTTGAGTGGTGCCAAGATATTTTCTAAGATAGATTTAACATCAGGTTACCACCAGATGAAGGTAAAACTGGAGGACATACCGAAGAGTGCTTTTAGAACTCGGTATGGTCAGTACGAGTTTATGGTGATACCGTTTGGGTTGACTAATGCACCGGCGGTATTTATGAACTTGATGAACAAAGTGTTCCATTGGTACCTTGACAAGTTCATGGTGGTGTTCATCGACGACATACTCATATACTCGAAGACACCAGAGGAGCATGATGAGCATTTGTGGATTGTGTTAGAGGTGCTGAGGAAGGAGAAACTTTATGAGAAGTGATCCAAGTGTGAGTTCTTCCTGGACAAGGTGGAGTTCTTGGGGCATATTGTGACTGGTGATGGTATTTCAGTGAATCCGAAGAAGATCGCAGCAGTGAAATCTTGGAAGACCCCGAGTTCGGTAGCAGAGATCAGGAGTTTCTTGGGATTGGCAGGCTACTACAACAAGTTTGTGCAAGATTTTTTGAGGATTGCCGAGCCGATGACTAGACTCACCAGGAAGGATGTAGAGTTTGTTTGGACGGAGGATTGCCAGGCTGCTTTTGAGGAATTGAAGAAGAGGTTGACGTCTGCTCCTATTTTGATGTTGCCATCAGGGTCTGGAGGTTTCACTATTTATAGTGATGCATCGGGGAAATATTTGGGTTGTGTTCTTCAGCAGAATGGAAAAGTGATTGCCTATGCATCTAGATAATTGCGTCCTCATAAGAAAAACTATCCTACCCATGATTTAGAGTTAGCAGCAGTCATCTTCGCCCTGAAGTTATGGAAATACTATTTGTACGGAGAGCGTATGAAAATCTTCACAGACCACAAAAGTTTGAAGTATGCTTTCACGTAGAAGGAGTTGAACATGAGGCTACATCGGTGGTTGGAACTGATAAAGGATTTTGATATATCTTTGTAGTATTATCCTGGGAAATCTAATATAGTTGCAGATGCTTAGAGTAGGTATCCGGTAGCTATGTTCTTGACGCGGGATTAATATTTGTTGGAGGACTTGGAGAGCTTGGGCATTGAGGTAATAGTTCCTGGTTGTGCGATGCAGATGTGAGGATTGCAGATACATGCAGATTTGATGGACAGGATCAAGGCAGCATAGTATGAGGATGTATCTCTGAGGAGCATCAGAGCTCAGGTGAGAGCAGGATTGAAGGATGATTTCACCATTGCTGAGGATGGTTCTTTGCGGCATGGAGTTAGGTTGTGTGTGCCTATTGGGGATCTGCGTGAGAAGGTATTGCAGGAAGCGTATCGCTCTCAGTATTCCATGCACCCAGGTGCCAATAAGATATATCGGAATATGTGAGAGAGTGTGTGGTGGTATGGCATGAAGAGGGAAGTGGCACAGTTTGTATCCAGATGCTTAGTGTGCCAGCAGGTGGAAGCCGAGAGGCAGAGGCCAGGAGGTTTACTTCAGCCATTACCCATTCTAGAGTGGAAGTGGGAGCATATTACTATGTATTTTGTGTTCGAACTTCCACGATCTCTAAGAGGAAAAGACGTGATTTGGGTCATCGTTGATAGGTTGACCAAGTCAGCCCACTTTTTGCCTTTCAATGTGGGTTTGTCTACAGAGAAGCTGGCAGAGATGTATGTGAGACAGATCGTCAGGATACATGGAGTTCCCGAGCATAGTCTCGGATCGGGATAGTCGTTTCACTTCTCATTTTTGTAGGAGTTTGCAGGCGAGTTTGGGCACTCAGCTCAAATTCAGAACTGCATATCATCTCCAGACAGATGTGCAGTCAGAGAGGACTATTCAGACTCTCGAGGATATATTGTGCACTTGTGTACTAGATTTTGGGGGTTCTTGGGAGGACCATCTCCATTTGGTAGAGTTTGCTTATAACAATAGTTACCGGGCTAGAATAGAGATGTCACCTTTTGAAGCTCTGTACGGTCGGAGATGTCGTACTCCATTGTCATGGGACGATATTGGGGAGAGAGTTTTGCTTGGGCCAGAGATGGTTGTAGATGCAGGGGAGAAGGTTTAGTTGATCAGAGAGAGACTTCGTGTGGCGTAGGACAGAGAGAGGCATTGGGACGATAGCCACCGGAGACCTTTGGAGTTCGAGGTATAGTTTTAGATTTTTATTTTGTGCTTGTTATTGGTTGTTTGTCATAGATTAAGTTCTTAAGGTTGTATTTTTTTCTAGGTGGGTGGTTTAGTGTTTCTGAGGATTTTTATGACACGGGGTATGATTCGCTAGGCGGGAAGCTTAGTCAGTGATTCATCAGACCTTTCACTATTTTAGAAAGGGTCGGTGCAGTTGCTTATAGACTGGACTTGCCACCTGCATTGGAGGGAGTGCAAAACGTGTTTCACGTATCGTAGTTGAGATGGTATATGGCAGATCCTAGTCGTATTTTGGATCACTCGAAGATAGAGGTGGGTCCTACTCTTAGCTATCCAGAGCAGCCAGTTGAGATTTTGGATCGGAGAGAGAAGGTACTGAGGAACCAGACTATTCCTTTGGTACGCGTCGCATGGAGGTATCACTCTCCAGGGGAGTCTACCTGGGAGAGAGGATGAAATGCGAGAGCGTTATCCATATTTGTTTGTGCCTTGAGGTACGTTCTTTTATAATTAGTTCTGTTCTTTAGTTCTGTTCATTTGCTATGTTCTGTTATTTTCTGGGGGTAGTTTTCGTCTTTGAATTTCGAGGACAAAATTATTTTAAGGAGGGTAGACTTGTCACTACCATATTTTCTAGGAAATGATATTTTAGTAATTTCATAATTAATTAAATATTGTGCTTGATTAATAAATATATTATTGTATTATTTAATTATTGTTAGATGTTAGTTATGTATTTTTGGACTTCTGTTAGTAGACCTAACTAGTTTAGTTTAGACTCATGGACCAACATGTATTAATTGTGAGAATTGAGCCCATTTAGAAAGCCCATTAATTAGGAGGATGATTAAATTAATTAAACCATTAGACTAGAAGCTTCCCTCCTTAATTATTTTTTTATGAGAGGCCCCAAGGGGTATATTGGATATTTCATAGTAGCTTGAGGAAGGGGAAAGGTGGGTCGGCCTATATTAAAGAGGGGGAGAATTTCTCTCTCCTCTTTTCATTTGTAAACTAGATCTAGAATTTTCTTCAACCAAATTTCTTCATTCCCACTTCATTTTCCTACCAAATTGTATCCCAATTCCTTCCCAAATTACCATTGGATACTAGTGGAGCAAGAATCTAGAAGGAGGAAGCAAGAATCTACAAAGAAGAGCAAGGATCTACAAGTTGGAGGCCAATTTCATCAAATTTGGAGGTTGCATTTGGAATTCATCTCCCAATAGGTACAATTCAGTTTTTCCCTTAATTTAGGTTCTAAATCTGAGATTTAACCATGAGAAATTAACCCATATGCATAGGCTACCCATAGGATTTGGTTTTGTGTTCATAGGAGGCCCATTGAGAAAGTTATGGTACTTTTTGTGTCAATTTTGGGGAAATTTTGAGATTGACATTTGTTGTGTGTGTCAATTGGTCCTATAGATCAATTTAGCATGTGGTTGTGTGTTTGGGGCTAGTGTCGTGTCCATAATTGGGTACGTTTAGGTCGTATCCCAATAATTTGGTGATACGTGTTGATTTAGAGATTTTTTCTCCGACACGGGACTTGAGCAATGATTTGGGGACAATACTAGTTAATACTAGACCAATACTAGGTTTCTAGGCTCTACTAATAAGTTTCTAACAAATATTACCCTAATATATACTTATACCTATAATTTCTAGCAATGCCTTGGCCTATAACTATTTACCTTACCCCGTATCGCAGTATCTTAACCCATATCACACATTTACCTAATACCTTAGCCCGTATCTCAAATACCATAATTATTACTCAATACTTTAGTTCTAGGGTCAATACCTTGTTTAAACTAGGTTTTCTAGTCCATACTAGTCAATACCTTGCTAATATCAAAGTTTCTAGACTAATACCTTAGCCGTATCACCAATACCTCAACTATGGGTCAATACCTTGCTAATACTAGGTTTTAAAGTAATACAAGTTAGCTATGATATAATAATATCATATATACTGTAGTGATATACTAATATGTACAATAACTTAGTCTAACACTTAATACCTAGCAAATACCTTAGTATTACCTCATACCTAGTTATTACCTTAGTATTACCTCATTACCTTAACCAATTCCTTAACATATACCTTGGTATCTAACTTATTACCCAAGCTAGACACTACCATTACCATGGTATCTTAATTCAATACCTAATATCATAACCTTACCTTAGTATCCTAGTATCCACCATCACCTGTAGTATCGGTCTCCTCGACCATCATCACAAATGCTCCGTCCTGCCGAGGTAGCACCCTCTGCGGGTGATAAGCAATCTGCGGTGCTACAGGTGGCCTAGCTCTACCTCTCTGCCCTCGATCTGCACCCTGGCCTAGACGATGAAGGGTCCAGAGACAATCCTTCACCATATGCTCCGTTGATCCGCAACGTAAGCATTCTCCAATTCTCTTCCGACACATCTTCCAAGTGTGCCCAGTCTTCTTATAATAGGTGCATTGAGTAGCCTATCGCACCTGTCTCTGAGGCTGCTGTGGTATCTGTTGTACTGGAGCTTGTACTGGAGCAATAATTGGTTCATATATCTGATATTGCTGCTGATATGCTCCGAACTATACTGGGAATTGTTGTTGCTGGAACTGCGCCCTTTTCGTCGATCTCGCACTGCTGCTGGCACCCCCAAACATATCACGGTCCCTCTTCAGCTTCAAGTTTCACTCCCGCTCGACCTTGCGTGCCTTCGAAATTATCTCAGAATAAGTCTCATAGAAAGACGGAATAAGAATCTTCACTTCCCAATTCAGACCATCGCGAAAATGGATAGCCCAAACTTCTGGCTCCCTCACCAAGTACTCCGTAAATCGGCTCAGCCTCCCGAACCCTGCGGCGTACTCCTCTACGGACATGCTCCCCTGTGTAAGGCTCTCAAACTTCCATCCTAAGTTCAATATGTTCGTCCGAGCAAAGAACTTCTTCTTGAAGAGGTCCTTGAACACCTCCCAAGACCGTCCTGCATCAATAAGAAGTGACTCATTCCTGAACCAAGTGCGGGTAACGTCGAACAGTTAAAGTCCTACCGCCTCAACCTTCAGATCCTTCGCAAGACAGGAAACCCTCATAAGACGCTCGATATCCTCGAGCCAATCATCAGCATAGACTATATCCTCTGTCCCCTTAAAAATTCGAGGCTCTAACTTCTTGAAATTTTGAATGTTGCCTGGCTCGAGCTGAACATCTTGTGGTTGTGGAGGAGCCCCTCTTTGAACTGCTACAATAGCTACCTGATGGGCATTTTCCATACTCTGCCACATCATATCTGACTGCCTGTGATGGGCCTCCATTTGTGCCCTCTGTACCTCCATCATCTCTCTAAATAGTGCAACCATCGATGCGGCATCTCCTAAAAATGGAGGTGGTGGGAGTCCCTCCGAAGTAACTGGGTTATTCCTCGAAACATGTGGAGGAGAACCCCCGAAGGCAGCAGAGACTTCTATGTGAACAGATATCGTAGGAGGTACAACCCCTGTTGTCTTAGTGGGAGGTGAAAGGTGGCAGACCTCTCAGAAACTGCTCCCGATCGATGGGATCTGGTCTTAGGCAGCATCCTGAAGACAGATCAAAACAAAAGAGATCAATTCGACACAAGATAAGATATTATCAACGAAGGACAACAATATTCAAAGTATCCAAAAGGAATCAAAAGTAGCGATTTTAAATCAGATTGGAATTTCTAGTTGTGATTGAGTATCCCTCTCTTATCCTAGTGTCCTATATCCTATCGCAGGCTCATAGTAGTACAACTAAGTTGTCGCACTACCATGACATAGCATAACTTGGAAGCCTGACCTGCATGGGCTACCACAAAAATGTGTTACGACCCGCACCCGGTGAATGGGCACGAGTACGTGGGTACGTCCAGCCTATATCGCAGCATCGGCAGTAGAACGATGTCTAGGTCGACTATACTATCTAATCATCTCACAATAATATATAATCTGTCAATAATATCTCAACTCCAAGAAGGAGGGCACTAAACTTAATACAACATAATACTCAATCACAATTCTATAGCACGATAAGATATCAAAGGAGTCTAATATAACTATGTAGTCTAAAATATAACAACAACAAATAGAAATAATATCCAAATCTCAAATATACGTTAGAAATAAATTCGGTACCAAAATGCTAAAGAGAAGTAACAATGCTAACAAGTAATTCCGGCTAGATCTTCCGACAGTCACTCATGAACTAGTGGGTCCACGTATGCACCATCAATCCGGATCCTCTGAAAAATATTATCCAGTCAAGAATGGAGCGAAGTTGTCACGCCCCAGTCCCAAAATGCCGAGGGACTGAGCACGTGCGCAATGGCCAGCAGCACGCACCGATGGACAACCCAATTTAATGGATCCATCAGGGCATGCTTAAGCTGTAGTCAACAGGAAATAGAGCTTTGTTACCAGTCTCAGGTTATTCTAATCTCATCCACAACAGATATCACAGATTAATAGACAGAGTAATGTAACTAGAAATAACTGTCAAATCTCAATAAATTCCTCGGGAAACAAATCCGAGAATATGTCTGGTACAACCATGCAAATAGACAGGAAATAAATAACTGGAAATAGAAACAGAGATAACTGAATCTATACAGCCAATGCTCAGGAGTAGTCCTCTGGTGCGATCTCGTCCTCAGGTCCTGGTACAGCTCCTGGAAGTGGTCCTGTACGGTGTAGCTCTGGGTGGATCTCTTCGGCTATACCTGGGGACATAGTCCATTCCAGGTCCTCAGGGGACATAACAAGGTATAGAAAATACAAGCCAAAATAAATGCAGTGCAGGAATTAAATAAGCAATAGGGCAAACTATGTAACCAGCTAAGTGAGATGCAATATGAGAGTAGCACGAGAAACTCAGGCTGAAACTACTACAATCTCTGTGTCGGGGAGCCGGTAGCAGTGATATCATGTAGTTGTCTAGCTCAATGGGAGACTACGACGCCGGCATAATATAACATCAACCTGTAGCCTGTGTGTCTCTCCCCACCCAATATAATCACGCATATCATGACCATAACGTCTCATGCTCATGCCAGCGGGATCATAGCTAATGCAACAAGTCATAATGTCTATAAAATATCACTGCCAAGTCCTGTATCCTATACAGAATCACCATGAATGTCTCAGGAAGACTCTGTCTCATGAATAGTGTCAAGTGTCCTGGGTTCTGGAGTACTTGATAAGACAAGTACCAAGAGTAAGGGTATCGAATATCCATCTCTAATGACGTACCCAATACCGCGTACGGGGTTGGCACCCGACTATGATCGGACACTAAGCACGTCACACGTTTCCTAGGTTAAGAAGTTTGAAACAAGTTACATTTAATGCAATCAAGTAAGCTACTATGTCAAGAATTACTAAGATTTGGCAAGCTTTACTTGCCCACTAATGTATAAATAAGTCAAGGAAAATAAGTAGCAAGCTGCAGAGTTTGGCAAGGTACACTTGCCTGTGGTTCTGGCTATGTTTGCAGTTCTGACTTCAGTTGAAATTGCAGGCGGTACTCCGGTTGCTGAAACAAATATCACCATCAGATCCAGAAAATATCAATCAGCTAGAAATGCCTGTCCTTGGGTCCAATTTGGAGACAACGGCAGAAACGGCAGTTTCGGGCCAAAACGGGGTCCACCGGTGGGCCCGCTTTGCACCGAAAAATGCGTCAGGGTCAACGGTCTCCAAATTCACCAAAATCAGTGTCAACAGGTCAGAAACGCTGATACGAACCCAACGAAACTTTCAGAATTGAATTTCGATGAGCCGATCACAAAATCGCCCGTCGAGCGGGGCCTGTGGGGCCAACGACACGCGATTTTGTCAACGTTCTCAGAATCGAACCAAACTTGACCCACAGGACCAACGTATTGCTACGATTCTGATGGCGTAAGTTTCGTCTCGATCCGACGTGTGTACACAAAGTTAGGTCGAATTACAGAAAAGTCAGATACGGGGCGATGTCCGCGGATACGCGTTGATTCCGGTGTGCACGCACGCCCGAATCAGCTTCTGCGAAATCCCACACGTCCGTATCGACGAGGCGCTCGTGTCTGTGAAGACCACGCGGGACCAAGTCATCCCGTTTGGCGGGGCGTACTCAATTTCGGGGTGAAACAGGGTCTGGTTTTTCCTATTTTTGGATCGCGGTGTGCGATCACCACAGGACGCGATGTCCCGAACAGTTTGTCCGGACACTGAGAGGGTCATACAGGCTTCGCAACGCAATTTGCGGAATCGAAAACGGAGCTACGAACAAAAAGTTACACGCACCTGAAGGGGACCCGGAAACCGGGGTCGAACCGTGTCCGACACGTGTCCGACTCGTGTCGGACACAGGGCAGAGATTAGGGTTAGGGTTAGGGCTCGGCTGAGCTCCGGTGGCTCTGCGGCGGCCTAGGGCGGGGGAGGCCGGCCGGGGGCAGCGCTCTGCGGCCAGGCGGAGACGGCGCGGCGGGCTGGGGAGTCGCCGGCGGCCGGAGACGGCGCTGCGGGCTGCCCAAGCGGCTGCTGCTGCCGCTGTCGATCCGGAGGCCGGCGGAGGAGGAGGAGAAGAGGGGGCGGCGCAGTCCGGGCGGTGGTCGACTGGGGTGGCACCGTGGCGGCGGAGAGCGGCGGCGTTCGGCGAGGAGGCGGTGACGGAGCGGGTGACCGGAGGGGGATTTAGGGTTTCTTATATAGGCTGCGGCGGGTGGTCGTGGGGCCGAGGGAGGCGGCCTTGGCGGAGTCGTGGCCGCGGGGGAGGCGGGGCTCGCGGGGACGTGGCCAGCGGGCGGAGCGGCGGGCTGCGCGGCCGGCGGAAGCGGCGCGGGGCGTGGGTTCGTGGGGCGAGCGGGGGAGCGGGTACGGGCGGCGGGTCGGGTTTGGTCGACCCGACCCGACCCGCTAGCCACGGGTGGGCCGAGATGAAGTTGGGCCGGGCTGGGGTTTGGGCCCAGTGGGCCGGGTTCATTTTAATAAAAAATAATAATAATAATAATTTTAATTTTAATAATCAGTAAATAATTAATAATTAATAATTAATTAATTAATTAAATAAATAGTTTTAGGCCTTTAAAAAAATAGGTCCGGGGTCCGATAAATTCCAGAAAAATTACCTTAAGTCCAGTTTTTCATTTTACATCCAAAAATATTATTTTCATAATATTTTAATATTATTTATTATCATTTAAAAATCATTGAATAATTAAAACCCTATTTTTAAATTACAGAAAAAATCCCAGAAAATTCCAGAAAATTGTGAAAAATCCAGATTTTAAAAATTTAAAAATTCAGGGGGTTTACAATCTACCCCCCTTAAGAGGATTGCATCCTCGCAATCAAAGAATAACCGGTCAACAGAGATGACGCGGTCGCAAGTATCGTTTGAAAACACATCACAAGAGGCTTCTGGGAAATACCGTTTCCCTAAAATTGAAAGTTTACACTTTCCAGGAAAATCTAGTTAAAACTATAACTTTCATGGAAACCAGGTTATTATTAAAAAGTTGCAACTTACTAGGTTGGGGCTGAGGTCACGAACCAAGAGGCACGAGCTACAACAAGTCTAGAAACGGATAACTATGAATCACTTACTCGCCTCAGCGTCCTGCACAGCTATCGCGTAGGCTTGTCCTCGTCCTTGCAGTCGATTCTTCTGCTGTTGAGCCTGCTGGAAGAGTAGTTCCTGGGGTATCAAGGGTGGCCTCGGCTGATACCCTGCTGAAGCTGGTGGTAGGACTCCTTGAACTTTCGTTTGCGGTACTTCCAATGCTGGAGAGGCTGACCGCGGTACTGGTAACGCTTGCTGGTTACCCTTTGGTGCTCTGTCTCGACGCTCAGGGCATTCCCTCAGTAAATGCTGACTGGATCCGCAAGCCAAACATAATCTCATTTTCCGTCTGCACTTGTTTTCTATATGACCTCGCCGGTGACAATATGGGCAAACAGGTATTGCCTGTGGAGATGCTTCTGGTGGCTGGTGTACGTGAGGTCTTTTTGCAACTTCTTCCTGTGGTGCTGAAGTGGAAGTCCGTTTCAGACTAGTCTCTCTCCTGATGACGCGCTCAATGCGTCGCGCTGCAGCAAGGACGTCAGAGTACGAGGTAGGCGCAACGGATCCAATTAATTTCTGTAGCTCAATGTTTAGTCCGTCGAAGAATTTCTCAGCCTTCTCTTCTTCTGTCGGGATCAATGTTGGAGCGAAGCGACTTAGACGAATGAACTCAGCGTTGTACTCTTCCACCGTCTTAGTATCCTGAGTAAGGTGATTGAACTTGTCCCGAAGTTCTGATCGAGCGATAGCTGGAATGTACATCTCCTGAAAGAGTCTAGAGAACTCTTCCCAAGTGACTCGGTCTGGTCCGAGCCGTGCTTCCTCAGATAGCCACCAATGATGTGCATTATCCGTCAACTGCATTCTGACGACAGTCATCCAACGTTCCTTTGGAAGCTCAGCTGCTTCTAGTTGATGTTGGGTGTTGGTGAGCCACTCATGAACTTCAGTGGGCTCTTCTTTGCCTGAGAATGTATGGGGCTTCAGCTGTCGAAAGTCGGTGATAGAGCCTGTTGTTGGCTGTCGAGCTGGTAGGTTGGCCTGCTCCAGAGCAGTTACTAAGCTGCGACTCAGAGCCTCTTGTTGAGCTTGCATTATTGCACAGACCATTTGAACCATCTGCTGTCCGTCCATGGCTGCCCTGGTGGAATTATGGGCAGTGATAGAGTAACTGGCGCCGTTGGTGGAATGTTATCGCGCTGGACTCTCGAGGTATATTGTTGAGCTGATTGTCCTCCATCCATTAGTGTTACTTCATCTTCGTTGGTTACCTCAGCATCTCGCTGTGACGTTATGGGAGTCTCGTCGTTTGCTCGTGAATCCATAACCCTGCAACCAAAATAAATAATAAGAGGCGCACAGGAATCAAGGCAGGATGCAAGTCAAGGAATTAATTCGATATGGATATCAAGAACGTTTCAAGCAAGTGGATGAGATCCTAAAAACATATCCTATCTTATTTGCAGGCCTGTTCGGTCCCTGAGTTGAAACCGAACAATTTAGTCGAAGACCTGCATGGGCCACCATAAAAACTATGTCACGCCCCAGTCCCAAAATGCCGAGGGACTGAGCACGTGCGCAATGGCCAGCAGCACGCACCGATGGACAACCCAATTTAATGGATCTATCAGGACATAACAAGGTACAGAAAATACAAGCCAAAATAAATGCAGTGCAGGAATTAAATAAGCAATAGGGCAAACTATGTAACCAGCTAAGTGAGATGCAATATGAGAGCAGCACGAGAAACTCAGGCTGAAACTACTACAAGCTCTGTGTCGGGGAGCCGGTAGCAGTGATATCATGTAGTTGTCTAGCTCAATGGGAGACTATGACGCCGGCATAATATAACATCAACCTGTAGCCTGTGTGTCTCTCCCCACCCAATGTAATCACGCATATCATGACCATAACGTCTCATGCTCATGCCAGCGGGATCATAGCTAATGCAACAAGTCATAATGTCTATAAAATATCACTGCCAAGTCCTGTATCCTATACAGAATCACCATGAATGTCTCAGGAAGACTCTGTCTCATAAATAGTGTCAAGTGTCCTGGGTTCTGGAGTACTTGATAAGACAAGTACCAAGAGTAAGGGTATCGAATGTCCATCTCTAATAACGTACCCAATACCGCGTACGGGGTTGGCACCCGACTATGATCGGACACTAAGCACGTCACACGTTTCCTAGGTTAAGAAGTTTGAAACAAGTTACATTTAATGCAATCAAGTAAGCTACTATGTCAAGAATTACTGAGATTTGGCAAGCTTTACTTGCCCACTAATGTATAAACAAGTCAAAGAAAATAAGTAGCAAGCTGCAGAGTTTGGCAAGGTACACTTGCCTGTGGTTCTGGCTATGTTTGCAGTTCTGACTTCAGTTGGAATTACAGGCGGTACTCCGGTTACTGAAACAAACATCACCATCAGATCCAGAAAATATCAATCAGCTAAAAACGCCTGTCCTTGGGTCCAATTTAGAGACAAGGGCAGAAACGACAGTTTCGGGCCAAAATGGGGTCCACCGGTGGGCCCGCTTTGCACCGAAAAATGCGTCAGGGTCAACGGTCTCCAAATTCACCAAACTCAGTGTCAACAGGTCAGAAACGCTGATACGAACCCAACGAAACTTTCAGAATTGAATTCCGATGAGCCGATCACAAAATCGCCCGTCGAGCGGGGCCTGTGGGGCCCACGACACGCGATTTCGTCAACGTTCTCAGAATCGAACCAAACTTGACCCACAGGACCAGCGTATTGCTACGAGTCCGATGGTGCAAGTTTCGTCTCGATCCGACGTGTGTACACAAAGTTAGGTCGAATTGCAGAAAAGTCAGATACGGGGCGATGTCCGCGGATACGCGTTGATTCCGGTGTGCACGCACGCCCGAATTAGCTTCTGCGAAATCCCACACATCCGTATCGACGAGGCGCTCGTGTCTGTGAAGACCGAGCGGGACCAAGTCGTCCCGTTTGGCGGGGCGTACTCGATTCCGGGGTGAAACAGGGTCTGGTTTTTCCTGTTTTTGGATCGCGGTGTGCGATCACCACAGGACGCGATGTCCCGAACAGTTTATCCGGACACCGAAAGGCTCATACAGGCTTTGCAACGCAATTTGCGGAATCAAAAATGGAGCTACAAACAAAAAGTTACACGCACCTGAAGGGGACCCGGAAACCGGGGTCGAACCGTGTCCGACACGTGTCCGACTCGTGTCGGACACAGGGCAGAGATTAGGGTTAGGGTTAGGGCTCGGCTGAGCTCCGGTGGCTCTGCGGCGGCCCAGGGCGGGGGAGGCCGGCCGGGGGCAGCGCTCTGCGGCCAGGCGGAGACGGCGCGGCGGGCTGGGGAGTCGCCGGCGGCCGGAGACGGCGCTGCGGGCTGCCCGAGCGGCTGCTGCTGCCGCTGTCGATCCGGAGGCCGGCGGAGGAGGAGGAGAAGAGGGGGCGGCGCGGTCCGGGCGGTGGTCGACTGGGGTGGCGCCGTGGCGGTGGCGGTGGCGGCGGAGAGCGGCGGCGTTCGGCGAGGAGGCGGTAACGGAGCGGATGACCGGAGGGGGATTTAGGGTTTCTTATATAGGCTGCGGCGGGTGGTCGTGGGGCCGAGGGAGGCGGCCTGGGCGGAGTCGTGGCCGCGGGGGAGGCGGGGCTCGCGGGGACGTGGCCAGCGGGCGGAGCGGCGGGCTGCGCGGCCGGCGGAAGCGGCGCGGGGCGTGGGTTCGTGGGGCGAGCGGGGGAGCGGGTACGGGCGGCGGGTCGGGTTTGGTCGACCCGACCCGACCCGCTAGCCACGGGTGGGCCGAGATGAAGTTGGGCCGGGCTGGGGTTTGGGCCCAGTGGGCCGAGTTCATTTTAATAAAAAATAATAATAATAATAATTTTAATTTTAATAATCAGTAAATAATTAATAATTAATTAATTAATTAAATAAATAGTTTTAGGCCTTTAAAAAAATAGGTCCGGGGTCCGATAAATTCCAGAAAAATTACCTTAAGTCCAATTTTTCATTTTACATCCAAAAATATTATTTTCATAATATTTTAATATTATTTATTATCATTTAAAAATCATTGAATAATTAAAATCCTATTTTTAAATTACAGAAAAAATCCCAGAAAATTCCAGAAAATTGTGAAAAATCCAGATTTTAAAAATTTAAAAATTCAGGGGGTTTACAGAAGTACAACCCAATAGCAGTTCTAATTAATTGACAGAAACTATAAAACAGAAAAATAGAGGATGCTATCTACGATGAGAATATAACTAATGATCAAGAACATTGAAGGAATAAGCAATACTAGCAACAGAATATAAATCAATGCGTACAAGAATGAAGGAGATAAACTATAATGTCAGAAATAGAACAGATTAATCCATGAACTGGAAATGGAATCTACAATATGTTATGTGTTTGAGATACTAACTAAATATGTTATCGGCTTGGGAGATTCAATGATTACACTAAGGAGCTAACTCAACCATACGTGAATTGAATGATTAGTTAGTAGCCAATGATTACACTACTAGCCGATAGATCTTGATTACATATTTAATTGGTATTTTTCTCTCCCCGACTGATACGATGGATCGAATCATGACACATTACTAGCCAATGTATCCAATGTTTAACCTATAATATTCAGTGTTATCTAATACCAACAAGGAACAATATTCGATACCATCTCAATAAACAAGATAAATATCTCATGACTGACGATCCAATAACAATATCAATCCGTGTACATAGTACTAACTAACTAACTAACTAACTAACTAACTAACTAACCATTAACTAAACAACCACTAAACTAGCTAGGAACTAAATAACACTAGACTGATACACTGCTGCCCACTTGCACTTGCTGTTGATGGCTTGCACTGCATATTGCTGCTGCTCGTGTAGTTGCCACTGTGTTTGCTGCTATATGCTGCTGCTGGTGTAGCTGCTCACTGAATGCTGCAGGCTGCTGCCACTACACTGCCTGCTGTTGATGTTGCTGTTTCAGTTGCCTCGAATGCTACACGCTGCCTGCTCTGTGCTAAAACTGCTGCTGCA
The DNA here is from genome assembly GCA_036927795.1 of Iris macrosiphon. NCBI lineage: Eukaryota > Viridiplantae > Streptophyta > Magnoliopsida > Asparagales > Iridaceae > Iris > Iris macrosiphon. The sequence continues at coordinate 63,285,515 of JAYESA010000004.1, read as the reverse complement.
TGTTGCTGCATTTGTTGTTGCTGCTGCAGCTTATGCAGTTGTTGCTGCTGAAGCTTGCAGTCGCTGCTGCGCTGCGTTTGCTGCTACACACTACTACTCAAGCTGCTGCTGTGCTCGCTGCTTGGCTGCTGCTGTGCTCGCTACTGCTACTGCATATGATGTTCACTGAATTCTGCACAACCCAACCCCCTCCTAGCACATACATACACAAAACTACATATATGCACATACACACAAGCACACATCCACACCTATATACATATCAATATAAACACAACACTCTCACTCACACAAGTATATATATAAATACATAACTATACACACACTCAAATATATATATATATATATATATATATATATATATATATATATATATATACATGAACATATATATATATATAACTACTATGTATATATATAATCACACCATACATATATATATATATATATATATATATATATATATATATATATTATATATATATATATATATATATATATATATATATATATATATATATACATATATAAACATACTTACATATATATACATACATACATACATACATACATACATACATACATACATACATACATACATATCAATATATATATAAATATGAATACATTATATATACATAACCATAAATTATGATACTCTAATAGCTATACGCAAGGTCAATTGAATCTAAAAATGCAATAAAATAAACACGTGGAGTGCATCGCACCCGTATCACACTAGATCTATGATATGTTTGCGATATGAGTCCACCACACAACCAAACGTACCCCGAAGGACACGAGCAAGTCTAAAATAATATTTATGAACAATACGAAGAACTAATTACACATCTACGTGTCCGTATCAAAATGTGACATGCACAAACCCCCGTGTCGGAAGAAAACTCCTAAATCAATCCGTATCTCCAAATTGTCGGGATACGACCTACACGTATCCAATTATGGATACGATACTAGCCACACACAATCAAATACATGTCAATTTGATCTAATTAACCAATTGACAAACACAAAATATGTCAATCTCGAAATTCCCCCAAAATTGATACAAAATACCACATAACTTTTTCCATAGGCCTCCTATGAACCTAATTCCAATTCCTATAGGTAGCCTTAACATATGGGGTGGTTCCTAATAATTAAAAGATAGATTTAGAGTCTAATTAGAGGGAAGAAACTGAATTGTACCTATTGGGAAATGGATTTCCAATGAAATTTCCAAATTGGGTGAAAAGAGCCTCTAACTTGTAGATCCTTGCTCCTCCTTATAGATCCTTGCTTCCTCCTTGTAGATCCTTGCTCTAATAGCCTCCAATGATGATTTGAAAAGAAATTAGGAAGAAATTTGGTAGGGATTTGATGTAGAAATAAAGAAATTTGGTTGAGGAGAATTCTAGATCTATATTGGAATGAACAATGAAGAGAGAGAAAATTTTTACCCCCTTATATAGGTCGGCCCCTTCCCCCTTTCTCAAGCTACTATGTCAAGTCTAAAATACCCCTTAGGGCCTCTCATGAAGAAATTAATTAAGGATGGAAGTTTCTAGTCTAATTGGTTTAGCTTAATTAATCATCCTCCTAATGATTGGGCTTATTATTGGGCTCAATTCTAACTAGATTTAAATATTGCTCCATGGATATAATCTAAACTAGTTAGGTCTACTAACACAAGTCTAAAAATAAAATATAACATGCTAATCAATAAATAATACAATAAATAAATATTCAACATGCACAATATTTAATTAATTATAAAATAACCTAAATACTCTTTCCTAGAAAATGTGGTAGTGACAAGTCTACCCCCCTTAAAATAATTTCGTCCTCAAAATTTAAGGGTGATCGTACTCCTTCTAGGTCAAACTCCCAGCAATCATAGTCCAAGAAGGTCTTATCTAAAATCACACAAAGAACAGTCCTATGCAAGGAACAACATGAATGGTCATGGTCTCCGCCTATTTTATTACTGTTATCTCTGTCAAGGTATTCTATTAGCTACACTAACTATATAACACAAGCATCCAAAAGGTACTAAAGAAGCAATCAATCAAAATAGATGAAAGAAATATAAAGAAAGAACAGAACTGACTAACCCATCACCTGTAGTATCGGTCTCCTCGACCGTCATCACATATGCTCCACCCTGCCGAGGTAGCTCCCTCTGCAGGTGATGAGCAATCTGCGGTGCTACAGGTGACCTAGCTCCACCTCTCTGCTCTCGATCTGCACCCTGGCCTAGATGAAGAGTCTGGAGACATTCCTTTACCACATGCTCCGTTGATCCGTAATGTAAGCATGCTCCAAGTCTCTTCCGGCACATCTCCCAAGTGTGCCCAGTCTTCTTACAATAGGTGCATTGAAGAACCAGTTGCACTTGTCTCTGAGGCTGCTATGGTATCTGCTGTACTGGGGCATGTACTGGAGCAATAATTGGTTCCTGCATCTGATATTGCTGCTGATATGCTCCGAACTGTACTGAAAACTGTTGTTGCTGGAACTGTAGCCTCTTCGCCGGTCCCGCACTGCTGCTGGCACCCCCAAACATATCACGGTCCCTCTTCGGCTTCAAGTTCCACTCCCGTTCGACCTTGTGTGCCTACGAAAGAATCTCAGAATACGTCTCATAGAAAGACGGAATGAGGATCTTCACTTCCCAATTCACACCCTCGCGGAAACGGATAGCCTGAACTTCTGGCTCCCTCACTAATTACTCCGCAAATCGGCTCAGCCTCTCGAACTCTGCGGCATACTCCTCTACGGACATGCTCCCCTGTATAAGGCTCTCAAATTGCCTTCCTAAGTCCAATCTGTCCGTCCGAGCAAAGAACTTCTTCTTGAAGAGGTCCTTGAATACCTTCCAAGATCGCCCTGCATCAGTAAGAAGTGGTTCATTCCTGAACCAAGTGCGGGCAACGTCTATAAACCCCATAAAATTTTAAATTTTATTTTAATTTTTTTTAAATTATTGAATTTCTTTAGAGTATTTTCATAGTTAATTAGAAAATAAATTTCTTCATTTAATTAAATAAATTTTAAATAGTTAATTAAATACAAGTAATAAATACAACTATATACTTGTACTCATATATATACGAGTATATATATACATATATATATATATATATATTAGTTGTTAAAATAATAATAATGATAATAAAATAAAAAGGAAAAGAAAAACAAAAGAAAAGAAAAACAAAAGAAAGAAAAAGCAAAACCTAACCCAACACCTAAACCTATTCCCCACCCACAACCACAATACTAACCTACACGCACGAACACGACAGACACCCCATGGACGACTCACCCGCTCCCCACTCTCGTTATATATATATATATATATATATATATATATATATATATATATATATATATATATATATATATATATATATATATTATACTAAAACCCTAACCTTAATTTTAAACCACCGCCACGATCGCAACTTCCCCTGGGCGCCGCTATAGCCGGCCACGGCCGTCGCTGCTGCCGCGCGTGAACGTCGGCGCGCACGCGGGGATCAACAGCAGCCGCAGCAGCCGCGATAACACAGGCAGCCCGACTCCCCTACTTCAAGGTGATGTAACTCCCTCTTCTTTGATTCTTTTCTCGAGCAGTTTCTTCGTATACGTTCACAACCTAACCCTCTAGGATTCTCTCTAAGCGGGACAATTTTTTGTGTCCCAGATTGGTCGAAAAATCGACTGAAAGTCGGCCGAAAAACTGACCAAGAACAGTCCAAAAATTTGATCCAAACCCCCACGTTCATGCCCAATTTGCCACCAACCCATTTAATATTTTTAAAATCTAAATAAAATATTTTTTTTCTCAATATGACCAAAATTTTTACTATTCTTTTAGTTTTTATTAGTTTATTTTATTTGTTAAATTATTCGGCCTCCAAAATGACCAAAAACTTGGTATTTCAAAACTAAAATTTTGTGATACGGAGTACGCCCCACCAAATAGAACTGCCTCATCATATACCAATTGCACCAAAAGGCGCGTATGGTATAAACTGACGTTTGGACTTTCGCGGAAGTTGATTCAGACGTGTGTGCGTCGGAATCAATCCGTATCCTTAAAAAGTTCTCTTATCGCAACTTTTATAAATAACCACCCTACTTTGTGTACGCTCATCGGAACATGAACAAACTTACGCCATTGGATTTATGGTATCACGCTAGTCCTATGACCCAAGTTCAACGTGATTCTGAGATAGTTGAACCAACCGTCTATTCTCGGGTCCTACGGTTTGACTTGAAGGGTGAATTTGTGATCGGCTCACCGGAATCCAAAATTGGATATACCATTGAGTTAGTATCACCGTTTAGGATTTTTTGACCTATAATTTTTTCTAATATAGAGAACTTTACCCCTGGCACGTATTTCGATACAAAATGGGCCACATATGGACCCTACTTCGACCCAAAATTATCGTTTTGCCCTTGTGTCCAAATTGGATGAAAGGGTAGACCTTTCTGACTATCTCGCTGATTCCGGAGACTTTGGTGATATTTATTTCAGCATCCGGAGATGTTCATTTGGAGGCCATAGTTTCTGATTCCTTGTGCTTGACGTCTGGACGCTTACACTACGCAGATTGCTTGCCAGGCAAGTATACCTTGCCATTGTACTGTGATCTACATTCCATATGGTGCATGCATTTTATTTCTTTTATTTAGTTTATATATTTTAACTGCTATATAAACTGTGCGTCCAAGAATAACTTGGGTGCAACGACGGTGGCGTCGTATTTTATCCTTGTTATATATTATGCATGTCGACCTAGTTTTACGAGACCACCACATAATTTGGAGGCATCATTATATTTCATTGGTCGTGACACATCTGTTACACTAGTGTGAATCTCATGTAGGACACATACTTGCGTGACGGGCTAGCCACCTGTACGTATGGGACGTGCGATAGGGAATAACTGTTAATATTTGGTTCATTGACATATTTTGATCATTTATTTCTTTATGATTTCTGTAGATAAGATTTAGTTATGCCATGTGACTTGTGACAATTATATACCACTTGTGAATCATCATTCATAAGACAGCGTACGTATGTGTTATGGTTTTCATATATTGGAGTTTCCATATACATACATCTAGCATGCTTACGTATTCCTAGTCCTACGTATTTTGGGACTGGGGTGTGACATATTTTTGTGGTAGCCCATGCAGGTCGAGTTAGCCATTTCGGTTAGGTAATTGTACCGAGCGGGCTTGTACCTAGGATTAGAGTTTTAGGTCTCATCCACATTTGACTATGACTCACCTTCCTTCCAACCCGTTCTATTTAAATAATTGTATCATGTTTGATTCATGTACTTCTCATAATCTTTCGTCTATCTCTTGCAAAGAGAGAAATTTGTGCATGCAGGTTGAGAGTATATTGTCTCGGTTACCTTACTATACCGAGCAAGCCTGTAAATAGGATTAGAGTATAGGATCTCATCCACATATTTGACTTCCCTCTTTATTTTCGTTCCAAATTCTTTGAACTCACCTACCTTCCTTGACCTTCAAAAATTGTACATGCTTAATTCTCTTGACATCGGTATCCTTGTTTCCTCACATCTTCCTATTTAATGTACTTTCCTAATAATTCCTTGAGTATAGCCTCCTGGCAGAATATATGAATCATTATTGTTAGAAGATAACTATGATAACATACCTACTAAGAAAAATAAATTAGAATATTGGCATCTCCCAAAAGTTTAGCATACCTAATGAACCCTAGCATCCAACACCTGTAAATTAATTGACCATTATCCCTTGATATATTTATGAATGACTTGAGAGTAGTATAGACACTACTAGGGGTAGTTAGAAATTTGACTATATTGTTTGACCCTAGTATTGAGGAACCAATAAAAATCTAAGGTTTAATATTAGGACTAAACCTAACTTTCATGGTGAGATAATATGAGAGAACTATAAATTTAGATTCTTGTCTTGATATTAGCATAGATGTACCTTAGGAAACCAAGAGGAATGAACCAATACCTTAGTAAGAGTAATGGTACCCTACCTTCAGCTTAGTAGGTCCCCTAGAATCTATGATCATCGTTGAGTCATACTTGAGTCTCCATGAGTCATCGACCCTGCCATCTCATCCAACTATCTATATACTTTTCCATCTTGAGTTAATCCCTCCCTCCATCATAGATGAATTGTCATATCTCTTTACCCAATTAAAACTAATTAAATGATTAGAACATTTTCCTTGATCATACCTCGAACATAGAGACTAGCACACCCCTTCCTTAGGAACCATGATATTATTAAGAGTCTCTCTATTTACCTTCATATCTTGTTTCTCTGAAACTTTAACGCTCGTTATTTGTATGATGATTTTCTTCATCTTTCAGTTTATGCCACCTAACCCTTCTGATTGTAGGCCAAGTAATTCCTTTTATGTTAGGATATATAGTTTGCTAGGATTATAGTTGTTAATCTTGAATTTTGAAATTCTGTGCTTAGTAGTTAGAACTTGATAGTTTGAGTTGTTTATTTAGATTATGATTTTATGATTATCCTTTAGTTTCAAATCAAGTAATATGTTCCACATATCTCAATACAAGTTATATCCTCTTTTACTTGAGAGCCAGTAACTTCTCCATTCTTAATATTAACACTTTTGTTCTATAAGCACTATGATTAAGACTTAAGATGACCATTACCTATGGAGTTTTATAATGCAATAGGATACCTTAATAAGTACCAAAATCTTTTTCTCGTATACCCCAACAAGTATTTCTACTTTATTTATAAGGACAAGTTTATTTTGTAGAATCCCCTTAAGGCAGTTACAATATTAGTTGATTCTTGTAAGTTGGGTAGTATGCCTCACAACCTATTATCACATAGTCCTTTTGACCCATTAATAAAGTATAATTGAATGACACCAACTATAGGCTAGCATAAGAAGATAGTGTTTATCCATACTGTAGAACTTTAGAGGCCCATACCCCATTTGGTCGATCAGAGACTTAGACAAGAAGTTAGTATGGCAACTGTAGAGGCACAACACCGAACGAGTCTTATCTTCTTGGTAAACTTGAATTATTTTGTACCTTCCTTCATCATAATCTAGTGTACTTATATTTTCTGGACTACCTCGACTTATGCTGCTATTATAGCTTAGTTTTGCAAGCTTATTCTTTTATCGAGCTTGTTCATGACATATGTGTTATTAGGGGCCCACTCTAATATATTTGTCTATTTAGAATCAGTGTATTACGGTCTGATCAACCTTAGTGCACTTGGTTCAGCTCTGCACTAGCACGCGCGTGTGTTTGCAGTTGTGACTCAAGGTTCAGCTCTTCACCAACACACACAAATACTAGCAGATGTGACATCATAGGTTCCACACAATACTAATAGACACATCACCCCACTAGATCCCGTAGGACCGTATCCTCAGGGTAAAAAAAAGAGAGCGATTCCCAGTGCCCCAGGAACCGTTCGACAGACAAGTCCTTGTGCACAAGTTGTCCGAGACCAATGCATGGCATGAAACATCTATAATGCAAGCAAAACAATGATCAAGTAAAATACATCTTTCATCTTTCACACGACTAATAGCATACCCCACTAGATCACAAGGACCGTACCTCAGGGCGCACTATTAGTCTCTGCTTATACGAATCAAAGACTTATAGCAGTTCGATATAGCAAAACAGGCAAGCAAAACATATATTAGCAAGCAAGATAACGATTTTCATAACAACTAGCATGTAATATCTATCTCTTTCAGTACGATAGGAAACATGAGAGAAAACTCTATGTATGCAAGAATAATAGTAGTTCTTCTATCTCTTTTTACTAAAGCATGCAATTCTACTCTTACTTAGCATATAACAAAGAGACTTGTTCAAGCAATTCCTTTTACTTATCTTTTTAGCATAGCAAATGTTCGTTTTATAGCGGTGTCAATATAACTAAGCATATAACATTTCTTTTCTATCTTGACTTAGTATGGCAATGTTCTATCTCTTTTAAGACAAGCATACAAGTTCTCTTGTTAAGCATGCAGGTTCTTGTTCTATCAGTTCCAATACGAACATTATCTTATTAAACAAACAAGAATTGCAAAAACTTAGATTCATTATTAAGTTATGCAAGAATCAGAGAATAAAGTTCTGCCCACTCACTTAGATCAATCATCTTGTGGTTTGATCGAGAACTCTTCGAAAAGGCTTTTGCTCGATCAAGGAAAGCGATATCACTTGTACTTAGTGCCTACGTGGAGCGGGATACTACAAGAACGACGCAGTCTGGGTCATCGTCGACTGGTTAACCAAGTCAGCACACTTCATTGCCATTAAAGTTACTTTGAGCATCGATCACCTTGCTCAGACCTACCTTGATGAGATAGTTCAGCTGCACGGAGTACCAATTTCTTTTGTGTCAGATCGGGATGGACGATTCCTATCATATTTCTGGGAGAGCCTTCAGTCAACGATGGAGACCAAGTTAAAGTTCAACTCAGCCTACCATCCTCAAACCGACGGCCAAACATAGCCAATGAATCAGGTGCTCGAAGATATGCTGCGTCTCTGTACGATCGATTCAAAGTCAAGTTGGGACGTTCACCTATCGTTGGCCGAATTTGTATACAACAATGACTAGTCCAACATCCAAATAGCTCCGTACGAGGCTTTTTATGGGCGGAAGTATAGATTACTAATCTTTTGGGAAGTTGGAGAGAGTCAAATAGTTGGGCTGAAACTAGTCGAACAAACAGTCCAAAAGGTTCGGTTGGTCTGAGAGAGACTAAAAGTAGCACAAAGCCGACAGAAGAGTTATGCCGACATTCACCGATGATCCCTTGAGTTCTTCAAAGGTGACCATGTGTTTCTGAAGGTCTCGTCCATACAAGGAGTCACAAGATTCGGAGTAAAAGAAAATCTAAGTCTGAGATTCGTTGGCCCGTTCGAAGTACTCAAGCGAGTCGATCCAGTTGCCTATTAAATTATATTTCCACCAGCCCTATCAGACGTGCATGATATCCTCTATGTGTCGTAGCTCAGGAAGTACGTGCATGACCCGAGCCATGTGGCAGATTTTGGTCAGTTATATCTGTAGGCATACTGGTTGTACGTCGAAGAGCCCGTTCAGATCTTTGATCGAAAAGAGAAGTAGCTCCGGAATCGTGCAGTCCCGCTTGTGCGCATTTTTTGGCGGAACCACACAATAGAGGATTCGACCTGGAAACTTGAATCAGATATGAAGGAAAAGTTTTTCTCATTATTTTCTTGGGGGTAGGTTCTATTCCTAAGTTTCAAGGATAAAACTTTTTATTAGTTGGTTAATATGTAGTCTTCCCCTTTTTTTGGGAGCGCGGCTAAGAAATACTTGGTATCGTTCAATCGGGATAGATTGAATCAAGATCCTTTCCTCATTATGGATTTTTTTTTTTTGGAATCAAGTCTCACATTCAGCGGATCATGCCTCAAGGAAGGACTCTACGGCATAGTCACGAGGAGCCTTTCCATTGCGCTGGTTTTATTTTCTCGTTTTCGATGCCGCTTGGCTGCTTTCTCATTGGTTTTGTGACTTGCATTTTCTTGAACGATATTGATGGATTTTGTTATCTTTGGTCTTTAAACTTCGTATTTCTTATCAAACACTAGGAGGCCGAGGTAAGGAGATATTGATCATATGTTGATGCGTGCAGGTAATCATGTAGGCAACGCGCGAGTGGAGTCCTAAAGATCTCCCATTTCTCTTTCCTGATTCACCAACTTGTGAGTGGCCTTACTTCCGATTAGCGCCCTTCTTCCAAGTACTCATTCTTAATAATCTAACTCGTTTGTGCATTTCGATCAACGATACCATAATAATAAAATTGAGTCAAGATAAAAAAAAGTAGACTTGAAACACTTAATGTTTGTCACATGAAATCACTAAACAATCATATTGTTGCGTGCTTGTCCGCTATCCATGTATCTATTTTATGTTTTAATTATAGCTAAAATTTATTTATCTATAACTGTTTAATGGTAGTACATAACTTGAAATATGATCACATCAGTAGGTAGACTATGTCATCGTACTTTGCTAAAGTAGTTATGTTCATTATGATGTCTTGAAATGCTTCGTGTGTTAACATAGTATTTAGATAATCAATGGTCATGGACAACTTGTGCAAAATGTATATGGTTCATACGAATGGTCGTCGGGACACCAGGGTCGATTCGTCCCAGGCGGAACAACCATTAGTCGTGCTAGCGACTTAGCAAGGGTGAGGCAGGAGTTTGTAGCGGGGCTCACTACCTGCGTTGCAAGCATCACTGTTTACCTAGACTATAGTCCATGATGGCTCATCATGATAGTGATCCTTATTATATTTAAACTATGCAAACTAACTATGTCTTAGAGGTAGGGAAGGTCATGGTAAGTTGTGTACAGGTGGTTCAGATGCCGCAGATAAAAGTCACCGAGCGGTGGCATATTTTTGTTATGTTATTTTATTCTATCGCTTGTTGTAAAATTGAACTAAGGTAAAATAGAAAAATCACATAATAATAATGTTGCATGTGCACATGAATACTGTATCGATTTGGTGTGTTGGGTTAGCTCGCCCTCACCAGTACTTTTCGAAGTACTGACCCTCGGTGTAGTAGGTTCCCCGAGCCAAGGTGACGCAGCGAGGTGCTAAAGCTTTTCCTCTAACATTTCACTGGTATGACGTGTTCATGTTCGTGACTTTTGGAGAACAAGTATATATACTCAAGGACACATACCCTTTTAAAGCTCATAGGCGATGGTGCATGTCACCCTCACTTTTTCAGATAGGGGTAATTTAGTAATTTGTAATAGTTATTTTATTTTAAAGATTATATTTAATTAAAGTGCTATATATATTTTTGTTTTGTATTAATTATTTATATTTAGTAGGCTAGCCTATTATTTACATCTACTACTAGTGAACCCAATAAGACTTATCATGACAACTAGTGAGCCCAACATGGACTAGGCCCATTAGACCCATTCCCTCTAATTAATTAGGAGGATTAGACTAATTTACATTAGTGTAGAAACTTTCCAAAATAGCCATCATTAATTATTTTTCATAATTCATCATGTAGGAGCATTGTGGACAATTATTGGTGACATAGAGAGGAAAAAGAGGGTCGACCACATAAGAGGGGTCTTCTCTCCCTCTTCTCTTTATTTGTTCATTCAATTTAGATCCACAAATTCCTAGATCCCTAATTCACTTTATTCCTCCATTAATTCCTCTCAATTCATTCATATTTCCTCTCATTCTCATCACTCAAGGAGCATTGGAACTTAAAATTACAAGAAGCACTAGGAGAAGGAGCTTTGGCAAAAAGATCATGTCCGGATCGTGTTCGTGAGAATAATTTATTATAAATCCATCTCCCAATAGGTATAATTCTAATTTTAACTTCATTGTAGGTTCTAAATTATGCATTTGACCATTAGGAACCCTCTCATGGTATAGGACTACCTATAGAAATAAGTTCTAGGCTAATTGAACATGTATTGTGATTTCTCCATGACATTTTATGTCTATTTTGGGGCAATTATGAGATTGATACATCAAGTATCTGTCATGAAGCTAATTTAGTTATATGGGACTTAGATTGGGGTTGGGATACTAGCTACGAGTCCATAATTGGATACGTGTAGGCCGTATCACGATACATCATGGTACGTGTCTGTAGAATTGGGGATTTTGAGCCAATAGGTATAATTTCTTATAATTACATGATAATTAGATATTATATATATTTATATATCATAATTTATATATTAAGAGAGTTTCATATGTTTTAGAGGTTAGTATCATTGTGGTGTTGGAGTAGGAATAGAGTATCTTAGCGCACCATGGTATAGTGTGATACTAGTGCATATTAGGTGTTTGATAATTAGTATCAAGTGTTAATATAGGTATCATAAGGATATTTGGTGTGTGTTTGTATTGGGGTTGAGGAGAGTGTGCTTGTTATGGTTTTGGGGAGTGTGTGTGTAGAATACAAGTGGGGGAACACTTTTTCTACATTCGGCAGCTTTTTAGTGCTTTTCAGTTGTTTTTCATCATAAGCAGCAGCATAGGCAGCAGTAATAGCAGCAGCATAAGAAGCATAAGCAGCATAAGTAGTAGTAACAGCAGCATAAGTCGTAGCTTATAGCAGCAGCAGTAGCAGCATAAGCATAAGCAGCAGTATAAGCAGCAGTAACAGCAACATAAGTAGCAGTTTATAGCAGCAGCAACTTAAGCATAAGCAGCAGCTGTTAGAAGTTAGTGATGCACAATTGTGTCCTAGTATATGTGTAGGGTTAGTGTGTGTTAGAGTGGGGTATTTGAGTATGTTGGTAATTGTGTCAAGTGTGCTTTAGTGAGAATGTATTCTAGAGGGTATTCATAGTTAAGTGGTATCTTGATATCAAGATATCATGTACCAAGGTTGAGTGAGGGGTATTAGAGTGTCAAGATATTGATAGGTATTAGTGAGTAAGTAGTGTGTTGAGTGAAGGTTAGTGTTGTGATATTTGGGTATTAAGTGTGTGTGTGTGGTACCATGTTCCATTGTGTGTGTTAGTTAAGTTATTTATATTAAGGTATTCAAGATACTTAGTTATGAGTTATACTAGGGTATCAGGTAGTTACCATGATACGACATAAGATACTAGGATATGGGGATAAGGTATTGGCTCCAAGCCAAGGTATTAACTCATAGCTAAGGCATTGACCCATAACTAAGATATTTGGCCATAGTTAAGGTATATGAGATACAACTAAGGTATTTGATTAGGATACTAAAAAAATTATCTATAGGCCAAGGTATTAGTAGGTATAGTAGGTAATAGTGTATATTATAGTATAATAAGCTAGAAACCCACCAGAATGATCTAGAAACCTAGATATAACCTAGTAACACTTAGTTTTAACTAGTATGGCTCTATAAACCAACTTAAAAGCTAGTTATTAACCCAAATTGGGGTAACAACCTAGTTTGACTACTATGACCTAGTTTTGACCTAGAAATAACATTAAAACCATATTTTAGCCTATTTAAGTATGTTTATCACTCTAATATACTAAATGACATGGCATTTCATATATAGGTCAGTGTGACACCAATTCTGACACCGTTTTGTATTCTTTGCTCTGGACCACAGGCGAGTACATCTCTCTGTTAGTTTTTATTTTATAATAGTAGATATATCACATGTTCTTTAACTATTTACTTAATTCTGACACAGTGGCTACACGGACTGGTACTAAATAGATCCTGTCATGGCATGTTATCCCCTACCATATTCAGCGGGTACTGCTTCACATGTATTCATCGTGTGTATCGAGTATTGATTATCGTGTACTTCGTGTTCACATACTGCTCGTGTTCGGTGTACTTATATTCGTGTTCGTAACGTGTCGTGATTGGATCCATGAGTATTGGTTGGGGATGGGGGAGTAGGAGTTGGTTATGTGATCAAGCCAGTGTATTCATGTACATGTCGATTACATATCACACGTGTAATCGAGTTACCATATTATATTCGTGTTCAACCTAACCCGATTATATAACATACTTGTACTCTAAGGAACATTAGCTAGTTTATCTATTTTTATTACTTGCAGACATTCCATATTACTTGTTTTTTCCTTTTCAGTACATTACATGTTTACTATAATTTATTTTATTTTCTAGTTGCTAGTTCATCTTGTATTCTTTTATATTACTTGGCATATATGTTCTACCATGTATTTGGAACTGCTTTCAGAGTTTTGTACTTTGCTCCAATCCTGATTGGATATATTTTTTAGATGATTGGCTTGAGGAGCAGTATCCCACTTACTATGGGCCGTAGGATGGCGAACAATTAGAGGATACTCTCCTAGAGCAGAAGAACATAGTGCCAGTGATTGGGGAGGCTTAGACTTATATTGTTAGATACTGTATTAGTCTTATTTTAGACTCTTGGCATGTACTATTATTTTGGGAGTTGCTTTGTGCCTAGACTCATATTGTAGACTTGTGGATATATTTGTGACTCTTGTACGTCTTTTTTTTGTTCTATATCGAGCTATTTCTTCCCCTAGTTTGATATTGTGATTGAGTATTGGTTTCATTATCATATATCATATTGTTCCTCCATTTGGAATTGAGATAGCATGACAGGTACCTTATATATTTGGTAAAAGATGTTAGATAGTATTGTTGATCCAAACAACATTCTACCGTCGATGCTGCGACGTAGGCTGGGCGTTGTTCACGTACTCGTATCCTCATTCCAGGTACGGATCGTGACACATTTGTAGTGGTGGCCTATGTAGGTCTAGAGATCGCAAGTAGTACGATTTCGTAGTGATCGCAAGTAGTTGATCTGGTGCAGGTGTTTGCACTCTTTCAGCAGATTATGGAGGCACAGAGGGCCCAGACGGAGGCACAGTAATGCTAGTCTGAGGTCATGAGGCAGGACATTGAGAATGCCTACCAGCTTGCACTCGCCGTAGTCGAGAGAGTTTCCTTGGTCCAGCTACAGGTAGCGCCACCTCAGCCCGCCCCGTAGCAGCCGAAGCCAAAAACTATCATTGACTTCAAGAGGATGGGGCCCAAGGACTATAAGGGAATTGAGGGGATTTTTATGCAGATAACTAGATCAAAGACATAGAGAGGAACATGCGGCTGGCACAGATTCCAAAGAGACTATAAGTAGAGGCAGCAGGGAGCATGATGTATGACATTGCTTTGACATGGTTCAGAATCGACCCAAGGATCTTAGTACCTTACTTAATTGGGAAGATTTAAAAGAGCTTTTCAAGAAGAAGTTATTTCCAGACGTAGCTCTGACTTCTCTAGAGAGGCAATTTCAATACCTCGTCCAGGGCAGCATGACAGTGGACAAGTACACAGCAGAGTTCTGTAGATTGTGTCACTTTGTGGAGGGGCAGAATCCCCGAAGAAAGGCCCAAAAGTTCAGAAAGGGTATGAACAGGGAGATCAAATCCCATACTAGCGGTCATCGCACCACTATATTTGAGAAGATTCTGACACAGTGGGCGGAGGATGATTTGGAGCTTAGCTCCAAGAGGATGAGGGATACTTTATGAGCTAGCAGTAGTACGGGCCCAACAAAGCGGCCTCACTTTCAGCAGCAACATCAGAGATACTTCCAGCAACTTAGGCAGCAGTTCCCCGCACCAGCTAGAGCGCCAGTACAACAGGCACACCAGATTCAGAGGCCAGCGTAGCCGGCTATTCCTTGCCTATTTTGCAAGAAGTCGGGACATTGATGGGATACATGCAGGATGAGATTGGGCCAGTATTTGTTCTGCAGTTCAGGAGACCACCTGTAATCCCCCTGATTTTCAAGAATTTTAATTTTTGAATATTTACATTTTTCTGGAATTTCTGGTATTTTCTGAGAATTTTCTCTAATTAAATTAAGGTATTTTAATTATTAACTAATTTTTAATTGATGTTTAATAATATTAAAATATTATAAAAATAATATTTTATGGTGTAAAATAGAAAACCAGACATAGGGTAATTTTTCAGAAATTTATTGGACCCCGGATGGATTTTTAAAGCCCTAAATACTAATTTAATTATTAAACCCAAATAAACCGGGTTTATTTAACTGAACCAAACCAAACCAAATCAAACTGAACCGGACCGGGTTTATTTTTAAACCAAATTCCTTATCGGGTCGGATTCGGGTCCAACCCAGACCCGACCCGTTAACCCGTCCAACCCGACCCGCATAATTGAATCTGGATCGGGTCGGATCCGCCTGACCCGACCCGTCCAACCCGACCCGGCCCGACAATTAATTCCCTTCCCTGCAGAACCCGACCGCCTCCGGCCGTTACCGCCGCCGGCGACGTTTCTACTCCGGCTTCCAGAACCCGCCGCCGTCGCCGACCGCTCACATCCCCGACCCCTCACCTCCGCCGGCCGTAACAGCCGCCGTTCCTTCTCCTTCTTCCTCCCTATAAATCCTCTCCTCCAGAAACCCTAGCCACCCTCTCCGACGATCACCGCCTCCTTCTCCGACGACCCTCCCTCCTTTCTCCTCCGTCCAGACATCTCGCTGACGGTCCTCCCCCGTCGAGCAGCCCCGATCTCCTCCCTCACAGAATCCCTCAACCCCGCTGGACCCTAGTCGACGCCTCCCCGCACCTCCCTCAGCCGCCGGCCAGCGTTGCCTCGCCCACAGACTCCGCCGGCCGTCCTCGAGCCTCCGACGCCGAGACCCGCTGCTCCGCCCAGCGCCTCCTCCTCCGGCCAGTGCTCCACCGCTGCCCTGCCTCCCTCCGGTGAGTTTCAGAGGACACGGACACAGGCTGGACACTGACACAGAAGCCGGACACAGTAAACCCTAAACCCTAATTTCAGTATAGTGTCGGACACGATTTTGCCTCGAGTTTTTCAGCCCAGTTCAGGTGCGTGTATCTTTTGACTCGTAGCTCTGTTTTTAATTCCGTAAATTGTATCGCGAAGCCTATATGACCCTCTCGGTGTCCGTGCAAATCGCTCGGGGCATCGCATCCTGTGGTGATCGCACACCGCGATCCAAAAACAGGAAAACCAATGCCCTGTTTCACCCCAGAATCGAGTATGCCCCGCCAAACGGGACGACTTGGTCGCGTGCGGTCTTCACCGATACGTGCGCATCATTGATACGGACGTGCGGGATTTCGCAGAAACTGATTCGGATGTGCGTGCACACCGGAATCAGTACGTATCCGCGGACAACGTCCCGTATCCGACTTTTCTAAAACTTGCTGTAACTTAGTGCACACACGTCGGATCGAGACGAAACTTGCGCCATCAGACTCGTAGTAATATGCTGGTCCTGTGAGCCAAGTTTGGTTCGATTCTGAGAACGTTGACAAAATCACGTGTCGTGGGTCCCACAGGCTCCACCCGACGGGCGATTTTGAGAACGGCTCTTCGGAATTCAATTCTGGAAGTTCAGTTGGGTTCGTATCATCGTTCCTGACCTGTTGACACTAAGTTGGACTATTTTTGAGACCTTTGACCCTGACGCATTTTTCAGTGCAAAGCGGCCCACATTTGGACCCCGCCTTGATCTGAAAATGACGATTTTGCCCTTGTCTCCAAATTGGACTCAAGGACAGGCGTTCTTAGCTGATTGATATTTTCTGGATCTGTTGGTGATATTTGTTTCAGCAACCGGAGTACTGCCTGGAAATCCAGCTGAAGCTCGAGCTACAATTGGAGCAGTAAACTCAGGCAAGTGTACCTTGCCATAAAATACAGTTTATTGATTCACTTTGATTCTCTTGCTTTAATTTCTGTGACTGTTGTACTTGCCCTATCAAGTACTTTATACCCAGGACACTTGACACAAAGCATGTTATAGAATCTTCCTGATTATTCAAGGAGGTTTTGTATAGATTTCATGATTTAAGCTTATTTTTCTTAGAACTTAATAAATGACTGACTGCATTAGTTCTAATCTTGCGTAACATGAACATTGAGAACTGTGACGTGAGATTTCATTGGGTGGGGAGAGTATTACCATATCAAGGCTGATTATATTATATATATATGGTTATCTGGAAGTGTCCTAGTCTCTGACACAGAGCTTTGGCACCTGTACTGGCCCTTCGAAAAAAATACTGCTATAGTTTCTTGTCACTGATCCTGTAGTAGTCTCAGCCTGAAGTATGATTAATAACTCTCATCTTGCATGATCACTTAGCTGGTTAGTTACTTACCCTGTTATTTCTCTATTTCTGCACTTCATTATATTTTGGCTTGTGTTTTCTGTACCTTGCTATGTCCCCTGAGGACCTGGAATGGATTATGTCCCCAGATTTAGCAGACGAGATCTACCCAGAGGTGTACGGAACAGGAGCACTACTCGGAGCAGTACCTGAATCTGACGACGAGGTGATCGCTGAGGACTTCTCCTGAACAATTGCTGCGTCATGCTCAGTCTTATGGAAAATAGACTTATTTCCTGTTTAATTGAACTCTTTATTCCCTGTCTTTGAGAACTTGTGTAAACAGACTTAATATCGGATTGTTCTCCGATTTTATTTGCTTTGACTGTTGTTGTTTAAATATTTCTTTACTGATGTTGATATCTTATATCTATGGATGAGAATAGTAAACCCTGACTGATGTAATACAACTTAAGTATGCCCGATGGATCCATTAGATTGGGTTTGTCCATCGGTGCATGCTGCTGGCCATTGCCACGTGTCCAGTCCCTCTATATTTTGGGACTGGGGCATGACACCACCAGTTGAGGGCTTGTCCTAGGGCTCCGGCTCATCCAACTCAGGGCGGGGCCCAGGCACAGAGAGCACCCGTGAGACCACCAGCGGGACAACAGAGAGTAGTTTCGTTGTTGACACAGCAGCAGAGGTTCGTACAGCACCAGCACTAGTAGAGAGGTGCACAGCAGGGGTCGAGCTTTTGCCTTGATCATCGATGAGGAGGAGCCATTTGGTGATGTCATATCAGGTTTAGTCTATCTTGATTTTTTTAGCTCATGCTTTATTTGATTATGGTGCTTCACATAGCTTTGTGTCTATATCTTTTGCTTTAAAGCATCATCTTGAGACTGAACCATTGGCGAGGACTTGCAAGATCATGACCGGGGGTGGCATTATCTTGGTCAGTGATATTTGTAAGGATCGAAGAGTTTCTTTGCGAGACCAAGAGTTGAGCGTGTGTCTACTCGTATTGCCACTTTCGAGCTACGACATAGTACTCGGAATGGATTGTTGAGTAGGCACCATGCTAGTATGGATTATCGTGGAGGCAGAGATTTGTTTTAGATGTCAGAAGAGCCAGAGTTTGAGTTTGTCAGAGGTGCAATGGAGTAGAGCGAGGGAGACTTCTGTGGAGCTATGGTGGAAGTAAAGGATTCGCCACATCCGTTGATAGTCGCCACATCCGTTGATTATCGAGTATATGGAGGTATTTCCAGAGGAGTTATCGGGGTTACCACCAGACAGAGATGTGGAGTTCTCTATAGACTTGGTGCCAAGTGTAGAGCCAATATCATAATACGTCTATCCGGGTAAAAAATAGTGAACTGGAAAGAGTTGAAGAAGTAGGTGGATGAGTTGCAGTACAAAGGCATCATCCACTCCAGTTTGTACCAAAGAAGGATGGGTCAGTACACATGTGTATCGACTACAGGGCTCTTAACAACCTCACTATCAAGAACAAATACCCATTGCCATGGATTGATGATCCATTTGATCAGTTGAGTGTAGCGAAGGTATTCTCCAAGATAAGCTTGAGGACAAGGTACCACCAGGTAAAAATAAAAAAGGAAGACATTTCGAAGACAGCTTTCAGGACTCGATATGGACAGTTTGAGTTCTTGGTGATACCATTTGGGTTAACCAATGCCCCGACACTATTCATGAACCTGATGAATAAGGTATTTCATCAGTACCTAGATCAGTTTATTATGGTTTTTATTGATGATATATTGATATATTCGAAGGCATCGGAAGAGCATGAGAAACACATAAAGATAGTTCTAGAGAACCTCAGAAGGAGAGGCTGTTTGGCAAGCTTTCAAAGTGTGAGTTCTTTTTTGATAAGGTTGAATTCCTTGAACATATAATTACAGGAGACAGGATCTTAGTGGACGCAAAGAATATATCAGCAGTTGAGTCATGGTCTACCCCAAGTTCAGTGGCAGAGATTATGAGTTTTCTTAGATTGGCAGCCTATTATCGGAGATTTGTTCAGGACTTCTCCACGATTGCAGAGCTGATGACTAGGCTGACCAGGAAGGACGTGGAGTTTGTCTGGATAGAAGAGTGTCAGGTCGCTTTTAAGGAGCTGAAGAAAAGGTTGACAATAACTCCAGTATTGATGTTGCCATCGGAGACAGGAGAATTTTCTATATATAGTGGTGTTTCGGGTAAGGGGTTAGGATGTGTGTCGCAGCAGAACAGGAAGATGATTGCCTATGCTTCCAGGCAATTATGCCCTCATGAGAAGAATTATCCTACCCATGACTTGGAGTTGGCAGTAGTCATCTTTGCTCTAAAGCTGTGGAAATACTACTTGTACGGAGAGCGTGTAGAGATATTTACAGACCATAAGAGCTTGAAGTATGTGTTTACAAAGAAAGAGCTCAACATGAGGCAGCGGCAATGGTTGGAGTTGATGAAGGACTTCGACATCTCTTTGCAGTACCATCCAGGAAAGGCCAACGTAGTCGTTGATGTCATGCCCCGATCTCCCGCAGGCTAATCGGCCGTCCCCGCTAGGCGAGAATCACCGCGCCAGCGCTCCCGTGGGACGATCGCTTCGGGCCATCTGGGCGTGATGCCGTACGAGCGTGAGCCGCGCCCATGCAAGGTCATGGTTCATTGGCTGGCGGTAAGAGGTCTAAGCCACAGAGTCACACAGATTGTCCGAGTGCAGCAGAATTATAAACGCATAGGTGATTTGGTAACAAGTTCACTGAGTCGACAATAGCGGAAGCATTGGATGACACAAGTTGAAGTAAAATAAACTCTTTATTGATATAAACATGTGTTACAGGCGGCGTTAGGCCGAGATTATAAGTCACTCAAGCCTCTCTCTCTGAAACAGTAAAAGCGTGCCAAGTGGCTACATTTGTGGAATGATGTTCAGACGATATTCAGGCGATGTTCCAATATTATGTCTTATATATGTGCTTCAGTTTCGGACGCAATGCTCTAAGGCTCCAGAGTGAACTTCACGCTTTAGCACGCACGAAGGAGGCATCCGCACCAAACGAGGTTCTCCCGTACCCTGCAAACAACCTGGTGGATTATCAGTACACGGATGCACTGGTGGGGAGGCTACTCGCCCGCTCGACAAATCCAAACACGTAATATAGGTTCCGTGCACCAACTATTTTGTTGTATTTCTAGTTGCCTTAGGATCAATTTTATGGCAAAGATTAAATAGCCTAACTCGTGAGGCAGTGCGCCGTGCGATATAAAAGGAAACACGGCGGGACTTACCAACTTACCATTTTACCTTCCCTGTCCAAGGCAAACCAAGTTAATTCAAGAACGAGCAACATATATGATTAATCAAGAGGCAATAACATGTGCAATACGAGTGTCGTGAGCGAGACTATATTTCTGATGCACGAGTTACAGTTATTTCAAGGCGCAATGTAATGACTCGCACGCGGATAGCCGCTAAGCAAGGAGGACTTATCTATATGAATAATTGTCGCTGGTATAGCCATAAAGGACCAATTTTAGTCAATGACGAGGATAGAATATAACGAAAAGTACATGGGGCGCTATAAACCATCCCGTCTAAGTACGTGAGACTATACGTGATGTTCCATCCGGATCGGATCAGCCCCGGTGCCCCAGAAATTGCCCGTGGAACGAGATCCGAAGATCACCTTTTTCAAGTTGTCCGCGATATACAGGTCAGGGTCTTTCCAAATCTATAACTTGATATGATAATCCGTGATTCTTGTTCTGAACCGAGCATTTCTCCATGAGCTGTGATACGTGACATGATTCTTGTTCAGATGTAAACTGGATGTGATAATTATTCGATGTAACTTGATATGATTTTTATTCATTGATTCAACTTGCCTTGATGCATGCCCCTGGTTCGGAGATTGCCTTGGTGACCTAACGGTCCTAGGTACTTGCAGGTTCAATTGCACAAAAGGACTATTCGATAATCTTTTGGCTGACTCAATGCATGAACGATAGGCGAACGTGTTACTTGCTTGTGGCATAATTTCGTGTGGAAAATATTGAGGCAAGGCAACATTAAGAACTTAAGTAATCGCGTTGGCTCAGGCCCGAAGGTAAGTCAAGGAGTGAAACTGTAAGGGACTTTTCGAGCTACATGATCTAGGGTAGCATGTGAGGGTCTGAATATAAGCAATATTTTAATTCCATGTTCTAACACAAGCAATATAAGTTAGGATTATTCCCTTAGCTAGGTGTGTTATATTCTTATTAGCATGCAGGGGGTGGTTCACCTAGCGACTAGCATGTATCGTTCCATATTTTAAGTGTGCTAGCTAAGCAAAGACAAGTTCACCGTAGCTACCTACCTTAGCTATAATTTGCCTCGGTTGAGCGATACTCTGAGCGAGCCTCTGAAAGTCTAAGCCGAACTCCTGAAGAGACAATTCTGGATATCCTTTGCCTCAAACGAGTATTCTTGCCTGAGCAAAGCAGGTCGGGACGTTGCACTTTTTGCCGTTTGAATCGGCAGTCCGCTTGAGCGGAATAGGGTGTTACAGTTGATGCCTTGAGCAAGTATCCAGTGGCTATGTACTGTAATACCCCATTCCACTCAAGCGGACTGCCGACTCAATCGGCAATAGTGCAGCTGTCCCGACCTGCTTTGCCTCGATCAAGAAGCAAAGGATATCCAGACTTGTCCCTAAAGGAATCCGGCTTGGACTTTCAAAGGCTCGCTCAGACGTATCGCTCTACCGAGGCGAATCATCGCTAAGGTGGGTGGCTACGGTGAACTTGTCTTTGCTTAGCCAGCACACATAAAATCTGGAATGTTCATGCTAGTCGCTAGGTGAATCACCCCTGCATGCTAATAAATCCAACGCACCTAGCTAAGGGAATAATCCCAACTTGTATTGCTTGTTAGAACATAGAAAATGGAAATACTGCTTATATTCAGACCCTCGTATGCTAAGTCCCTTAACGGTTTCATCTCTCGGACTACCTTCGGGCCCGAGCAAGGTGCCTGCTTATGTTCCTTAGAAACGCATGCTTGTCTGCTTGAATGTTACCGTATTTTCATACAAACCCCAGAAGACTACTACATAGTCATTCCGTGCCTGAACGAACCTGCAAGTATCCGGGACCGTTAGGTCACCAAGGCAATTCCCGAGCCAGAGAATTTGCACCCTGACTGAATAAATCACTGAATCACAGCTCGCGGAGCAAACTATTGAATCAACTGGCCTGGCAAGCCCTACTGAATCACTGAATCCTGCCTCAACAAGTTCTGTATATATACTGCATCGAACTTGTTCCATACCGGACTTGTTCAATATATACATATACTGCATCGAACTTGTTCCTGTACCAGACCGAGACCCTGACCTGCATATCGCGGACAACTCGAAAACGAGGTATAGTTCCACGGGCGGTCACCGAGGCACTGGTACCGTTCTGATCCGGATGGAACTACACGATAGTCTACTGCATCTGGACAGGATGGTCTGCAACCACCACTGCATCTTTGTTGCTTACCATCCTCGTTCAAGACTATAACGAACTGCACGATAGTCTACTGCATCTGGACAGGATGGTCTGCAACCACCACTGCATCTTTGTTGCTTTCCTTCCTTGTTCAAGACTATAACTGGTCCTTTATGGCTATGCCAGCGACTCCTGTTCATATAGATAAGTCATCCTCGCTTAGCGGTTATCCGCGTGCGAGTCACTGCATCGCATCGACTGAACACCTGAACGATCCTGTTAAAACGAGCCTCCTGTTTGCATATGCTTGCCTCCTGAATGTTTATACATGCCTCTGCTCGAATTTATACTGTTTGCCTCAATGTTTGCCTTGGACAGGGAAGGAGATGGTAAGTTGGTAAGTCTCACCGTGTTTCCTCTAACATCGCACGGTGCACTGCCCGACACGTTAGGCTATTCAATGTTTGCATGAAACTGATCCTAAGGCAACTAGAAAGGCAACTTAATAGTTGTGCACGGAACCTGTATTACGTGTTTGGATTTGTCGAGCGAGCGAGTAGCTTCCCCACCAGTGCATTCAATGTACTGATAATCCACCAGTTTGTATGCAGGGTGCGGGAGAACCTCGTTCGGTGCGGACGCCTCCAACATGCGTGCTAAGGCATGGACATCACTCCGAAGCAACGGTGCGTCCGGAACTGAAGCACATATACAAGACATAAGTTGTGAACATCGCCTGACCATCGCCTGTACATTTATTCCACAGTTGTAGCCACTTGGCACGCTTTTACTGTTTCAGAGAGAGGCTTGAGCGACTTGTAATCTCGGCTATACGCCGCCTGTAATATATGTTTCATATCAATAAAGAGATTACTTTACTTGTTTCAATGCTTCCGCTATATTTGTCGACTCAGTGAACCTGTTACCGATCGCCTATGCGTTCATGACTCCGCTGCACTCGGACAATCTGTGCGACTCTGTGGCTTAGAACTCTTGCCGCCAGCCAATGAACCATGGCCTTGCACGGGCGTGGATCACGCTCGTGTGGCATCACGCCCGGATGGGTTAAGCGATCGTTCCGTGGGAGCGCTGGCGAGGGTGATTCCCGCCTAGCGGGAACGGCCGATTTGCCTGCGGGAGATCGGGGCGTGACATGTTGGTATCAGAGCCTGGCTTCTACGCCTTGGACTTCAATTCGATATCTCTGTTTCGAAAGCTCGTTCGTGGATTATGTGCACGCTCTCTCTCAATGCCTCGATGGGATGTTCCAACAATAAGTCTAAATACTTTCAAAATACATTTTGAATGTTATGCTTGCTTGTCTGGTTGTATGCTGTGAGTGGCCTTTGTGCCAACCTGTGCGAACCCTTGAGAGTATCGCTAGTAGCTTGTCCGATTTTCACTAATCCTAAGTTTGGTTGAATGCATCTATTCGAGGGACGCCTTGAACTAGTGCACCATCCAAGACTTAGAAAAGGTGAAACTCGAGTGCTAAGACTTCGCTATCACTGAGCTGGTTGACGTGTTCACGCTAGAGGGTACCTTCGAAAGTGCGCACGATCCAGTCTAAGCGATATGCTAATTTCGAAGCTTGTGCAAGTGAATATCCAAATGAACAAGTACAAACGACTTGTCTAGGATTGCCTCAACCCTAGATTACTGCTTGTCCTTAGTAAGTCTCGAGGACGAGACTTTTTCTAAGTTGGGTAGGATGTAATACCCCGTTCCACTCAAGCGGACTGCCGACTCAATCGGCAATAGTGCAGCTGTCCCGACCTGCTTTGCCTCGATCAAGAAGCAAAGGATATCCAGACTTGTCCCTAAAGGAATCCGGCTTGGACTTTCAAAGGCTCGCTCAGACGTATCGCTCTACCGAGGCGAATCATCGCTAAGGTGGGTGGCTACGGTGAACTTGTCTTTGCTTAGCCAGCACACATAAAATCTGGAATGTTCATGCTAGTCGCTAGGTGAATCACCCCTGCATGCTAATAAATCCAACGCACCTAGCTAAGGAAATAATCCCAACTTGTATTGCTTGCTAGAACATGGAAAATGGAAATACTGCTTATATTCAGACCCTCGCATGCTAAGTCCCTTAACGGTTTCATCTCTCGGACTACCTTCGGGCCCGAGCAAGGTGCCTGCTTATGTTCCTTAGAAACGCATGCTTGTCTGCTTGAATGTTACCGTATTTTCATGCAAACCTCGGAAGACTACTACATAGTCATTCCGTGCCTGAACGAACCTGCAAGTATCCGGGACCGTTAGGTCACCAAGGCAATTCCCGAGCCAGGGAATTTGCACCCTGACTGAATAAATCACTGAATCACAGCTCGCGGAGCAAACTACTGAATCAACTGGCCTGGCAAGCCCTACTAAATCACTGAATCCTGCCTCAACAAGTTCTGTATATATACTGCATCGAACTTGTTCTATACCGGACTTGTTCAATATATACATATACTGCATCGAACTTGTTCCTGTACCAGACCGAGACCCTGACCTGCATGTCGCGGACAACTCGAAAATGAGGTATAGTTCCACGGGCGGTCACCGGGGCACTGGTACCGTTCCGATTCGGATGGAACTGCATGATAGTCTACTGCATCTGGACAGGATGGTTTGCAACCACCACTGCATCTTTGTTGCTTACCATCCTCGTTCAAGACTATAACGAACTGCACGATAGTCTACTGCATCTGGACAGGATGGTCTGCAACCACCACTGCATCTTTGTTGCTTTCCTTTCTTGTTCAAGACTATAACTGGTCCTTTATGGCTATGCCAGCGACTCCTGTTCATATAGATAAGTTATCCTCGCTTAGCGGCTATCCGCGTGTGAGTCACTGCATCACATCGACTGAACACCTGAACGATCCTGTTAAAACGACCCTCCTGTTTGCATATGCTTGCCTCCTGAATGTTTATACATGCCTCTGCTCGAATTTATACTGTTTGCCTCAATGTTTGCCTTGGACAGAGAAGAAGATGGTAAGTTGGTAAGTCTCGCCGTGTTTCCTCTAACATCGCACGGCGCACTGCCCGACACGTTAGGCTATTCAATGTTTACATGAAACTGATCCTAAGGCAACTAGAAAGGCAACTTAATAGTTGTGCACGGAACCTGTATTACGTGTTTGGATTTGTCGAGCGGGCGAGTAGCTTCCCCACCAGTGCATTCAATGTACTGATAATCCACCAGTTTGTATGCAGGGTGCGGGAGAACCTCGTTCGGTGCGGACGCCTCCAACGTGCGTGCTAAGGCGTGGACATCACTCCGAAGCAACGGTGCGTCCGGAACTGAAGCACATATACAAGACATAAGTTGTAAACATCGCCTGACCATCGCCTGTACATTCATTCCACAGTTGTAGCCACTTGGCACGCTTTTACTGTTTCAGAGAGAGGCTTGAGCGACTTGTAATCTCGGCTATACGTCGCCTGTAATATATGTTTCATATCAATAAAGAGATTACTTTACTTGTTTCAATGCTTCCGCTATATTTGTCGACTCAGTGAACCTGTTACCGATCGCCTATGCGTTCATGACTCCGCTGCACTCGGACAATCTGTGCGACTCTGTGGCTTAAAACTCTTGCCGCCAGCCAATGAACCATGGCCTTGCACGGGCGTGGATCACGCTCGTGCGGCATCACGCCCGGATGGGTTAAGCGATCGTTCCGCGGGAGCGCTGGCGAGGGTGATTCCCGCCTAGCGGGAACGGCCGATTTGCCTACGGAAGATCGGGGCGTGACATGTACTTGACGGGAACATACATTTATTGGCCGATCTTGATATCTTGGGTATTGAGGTACTAGTTCCTGGAGTTACGGCAAAGATGTAGAGTGTAAACCCCCTAACCAAAAAATAGGTATTTTGTATGTATTTTATATTTATCGTATTTATTTTAGATTATTTAAAAAAATTAATTAAAACCCAATTGTTTTATTATGATACTTCGCCGTGGTTTGGACATTAATGATATAGGATGACCCAAAAATCTACAACGTTCTTCGTAAGAAGTAGCCTACACTGGAGACACTACCTGTAGGATCTTTCCGTGATTCAAAATTCGATCATTTAGCATTAGTATATAGCACTAGTATAGCAACCATAGTTTATTATATTTAATATTTAGATATTTTTATATATAAAATTTATTCATGGTTATTTTCTAATCCAAACTTTCTTTAATTAGCAACCCATAATTAAATTGCCACAATGATATTTTTATGCCAATCAAATCTAGGCAATATTCTTTTTGAAAGATTTGCATATTATTTACCATTATTGATAAACCTTTAGAATCCCAATCAAATATCTATTATTATTGGTATTGGATAAGATTGACCAATTAGTTACTAACAACCAAATTAGGAAACCTTCAAATTGGGAAATCCCCTAATCATATTCCTAACCCTCCTCATACCCGCGACCCAAACCCGCGGGCACCCCTCCAAGCCGCGAGCCCCTCTCCCCATCATATATATATATATATATATATATATATATATATATATATATATATATATATATATATATATATATATATATATATATATATATATATCATCTCTAAACTCTAACCCTAATAAATAAAATTCTCCTCTTCACCTCCTCCCTCTTGCCGACACCATCTTCAAGACCGTCGACCCCCCCCCCCCCCCTCCCTCCCTCCTTCTCCTTCACGTAGACACCCCTCAACTACCTCCTCCATCCAAGAACCCTAGTACATCATCCTTCTACTTCTAGTAAGTTTTCTTTAATCATTATCTCCTTATTTCGTCAATCTTTTCTTTTATATATATATATATATATATATATATATATATATATATATATATATATATATATTGACCTGTATATGTGGTGATGATTAAACTCCATTGTTTTACACCCAAGAACCATAGTTTTGATGCATAATCCATAAGTTTTGTGCATGTATGAAACCTTCCTTGAAATCTTCTTTAATTTTTGTTAATGATCTATAAAGATGTTATTAATATGGATTAAATATAGTTTTAATTATTAATTTTAGAATTATTAATGGTTATTAAATTAGGATTTGAGCATATTTTATGTGTAGTTTTGACCTAGTTTTGGTGTATGCATATTGGAAACCCTTCGACCTTGTTAGGACTAAATGGTAGATAGAAAACCCTAATTTTCTTGGTGAATTACTATTTTTTCAGAAATTATATATTCTGAATTTATGTTAAATAAATATTATTTTGATGTCTTTAAATGTCATAAAAAATATGTACCATCCCTTGACATGCATACTAGCAAGGCTTGTTGCCAATCCTAATAGGATCAACTTGTAGATGGTAAACCAAATTAATTTTGTATAAAAGAAAAAAGGTATTTATTATATTTAATACTGTTTTTTATTAAATATATTCAGATTTCATTTTTAATTATAAAAATTAGGATTCTATTATTTTATGTAACAAGTTGACATAGTTTTGACAAAACTTGACCCCGACAGTTTCAGACTTAATCCTTGACTAAAACCCTTATTTTAGCATTTAAAATTATATTATTATATTTTAATTCTGATTTATGAGTATTTATTTCAGATTTATCTATTTATCAAAATTAAGTTTTTGGTGACTAGTAGGTAACTCGTTATGACCTAGTTTTGGTTTCTACTTGGTTTTGGACTCATAGAATTTATGGGAGATGACCCTACCACTAAAAACCCTATTTTATAATAAAATTCCATAATTAATAGTTTTTAAAATTGATATTTTAAAAATAATTTTTAGTAATGTTTGATGACTAGTAATAGTTGGTGTGTAACTACTTGTATGTGCAAACCAATATAGAATTAATAACTAGATAATAACCTAATTAAACAAGAAAATAAGAGTCTAATTAGTATAATAATTAATTGGTAGGTGTTCGAGACATTCCTGTGGAGAGCTCCGAACCAGATTTGTTGTGCTCGCATCTTGTCTTGGAAGACAAGTACACCTTACTTGATTGTATTGTTCAGTTTACATATGCCAAGTTTTTATTTGTTAGTTGTATGCACGCATCTTAGAGTAGCATATTTGCCTACAATATTATGAAGGTATGAGGTATCTTCTGACCTTACACTTGTTCATCACGTACACTGAGTGAGAGAGTGCATGGACTAGCGTATCGACCGTACGTCGATACATGAGTTCGCATCTTGTATTAGTAGTCGGTGTTAGTTTAGTTTCTAGATTTTTATTAATGTCATTGCATTATGTCTACACCGCGTATACGGTTTGGATACATTGGGAGGGGAGAATCTACTAGTGAGCGTATGGGATTTTTGTTTCTTACTGTGTATATGGTGTGACTGGCGCACCCCCGAGTCCTTTTGGACGCCTGTTGGGATGACCGTTCTTCTATTTCTTCCTTCTCATATGCCACTAAAGATGTCTCGAGTGCATATCACTTAGATGTTTAGTTACCCTATTTATTGTTTACTGCTTTACTTTTATGTATGTCGATTTTTTGTGTACTTGTTATGTCCCTCTGAGGACCTATCACCTTTTCCAGATCCAAATGAGCACTTGTACCCGACGGACTACGGAGTTGGAGATTTTACAGACAAGAACTTTGAGGTAGAGCCACAAGAGTTTTCTTGAGCATTCATGGATGACATTTGCTTAGTGTCTTGGGTGTCTTTATCTAGTTAGTTGACGCAGGACCATTTCTTTACTTCTTAGTTGTATTCTTTTGTACTCATTTTTCATGGATTGTTCGGCACTAGATTTTATTTTGTATTTGATTCTGAGACTTAACTATTCATTCAGTTCTTGTCACGCCCCAGTCCCAAAATAAGTAGAACTAGAAATACGTAAGCATGCTAGCTGTATGTATATGGCAACTCCAATATATGAAACCATAACACATACGTACATTGTATTATGAACAATAATTCACAAGTGGTATATATATGTCACAAGTCATAGGGCATAACTAAATCTCATCCACAAAAATCATAAAGAAAATAAACAACCAATCAACTATATAACTGAATCAAGTATAAGATGCTTGATAAGAATAAGTAGTTGGGTGGAGACAAATCCACTACCAAACTAGAATATAAGAGAAACAAAATAAGTACATCAACTAACGATCAGAGAGGTTCGAAGAGAAGACCTCCTCAAAAGATAATGAAGTAGCAGGTCCTGATCCATGCTCCTACGAATAGTTATGATCGTCTAGAACTGGAAAGGGACTAGGTCCTCAGAGGAACGTAATAAGATACATAGAAGCATGCCAAAAAAATACTGAAGATAAACATCCAAAGGGTCGTCTAACCACCTATGCGAATGCACTTTGAGAACAACTTTCCAACACGTGGGCTATCTGGCTAAAATGGGATTGGAATAATTCTCTCGGAGAATCAGGGGCCTACAAAGTATGACGTCTTTTGAACGTCAGAGGCCGCCTGTAGATAATATATAGGGGTCATTTGACCGCGCATCTCCGGCGGAGAATACAGGTTACACAAGGAAAGTGCAAAGGAGCCCAAACACCTTACTCGTTGTCCTCCCCACCCCATGCTCTAAGCATGTCATATCCATGATATGATGAGACCTCTAATAACTGCCAAGGCTTCTAATTATGCAAATTCTATCAGCAGTTATCCCTATCCGTCGTACGTCCTATACGTATCGGTGATCAGCCGAATACGCAAGTTCGTGTCCTACATGAGACTCACACTCGTGTAACAACTGTGTCACGGTCAATAAAATATAAGAATGCCTCATGATCATGTGGTGGTCTCGTAACACTAGGTCGACAGGTATAATATATAATAAAGAAAAAATACGACGTCGCCGTCGTTGCACCCATGTTATTCTTGGACGTGCTGTTTATATAGAAGTTAAAATATATGAACTAAATAACAGAAATAAAATACATGCACCATATGGAATGTAAATCACAGTATAATGACAAGGTATACTTGCCTGACAAGAAAGCTGCATAGTGTAAGCATCCAGATGTCAAGCACAAGGGATTCGAAACTATGGCCTCCGAATAAACGTCTCCGGATGCCAAAATAAATATCACCAACATTCCCGGAATAAGTGAGATAGCTAGAAAATACTACTCTTTCGTCCAATTTGGACAGGAGCAAAATGGTAATTTTGGGTCAAAGCGGGTCCACATGTGGGCCACCTTGCACCGAAAAGTGTGCCAGAGGTAAAGGTCTATAAATGGGACAAATTATAGGTCAAAAAAATTATAAACGTCGATACGAACTCAATGGTATGTCCAATTTTGGATTTCGGTGAGCCGATCACAAATTCGCCCTTAAAGTCAAACCGTAGGACCCGCAAATAGGCAGTTTGGTCAACCATCTCAGAATCGCGTGAAACTTGGGTCACAGGACCAGCGTGATACCACGAATCCAATGGTGCAAGTTTTGTCATATTCCGACGAGCGTACACAAAATGGGGTACAAAAGTCACAATACGGAAACTTTTTACGGATATGGGTTGATTTCGACGCGCACACACGTCCGAATCAGCTTCCGCGAAAGTCCACACGTCAGGATATACCATACGCATCTTTCGATGCAATTGGTATGCGATGAGGTGGTCCCGTTTGGCGGGACGCACTCCGTATCACAAAATTTTAGTTTTAAAGTATCAAATTTTTGGTCGTTAATTGGAGGCCGAATAATTTAACACATAGAACGAATTAATAAAAACTAAAATAACAAAAAAATTCTCGGTTATATTGGGAAGAAAATCCTTAAATTAGTTTTTGAAAATATTAAACAGGTTGATGGCAAATTGGGTGTGAACATGGGGGTTTTGGTTAAAGTTTCTGGACTATTTTTGGTCAGTTTTTCGGCCAACTTTCGGTCGATTTTTTGACCAATCCGAGACACGAAAAGTCATCCTGCTTGAATGAAAATCCTCGAGGGTTAGGTTGTGAACGTACACGGACAAACCGTTCAAGAAAAGGACGAGAGATGAGAGAGATATGTTACCTTGAACTAAGGACGCTGTGCACGTATACGCTCGTGCGGGCGAGGCAGACGGACGGCAGAGGCGGCGGCTCGTGGCTGCGGCGACGTGGCGCGGAAGCGGTCGGCGTGGCATGGCGGCGGTCGGCCGGGGGTCGGTCGCTGGGGCGGTCGGTCGGCGGCGCGGGGTCGAGGTTTAGGGTTAGGGTTAGGTTTGGATTAGGTGATAATATATATATATATATATATATATATATATATATAGAGAGAGAGAGAGAGAGAGAGAAAGAGAGAGAGGGGGGGGGAGGAGAGGGGATCCGGAAGGGGGAAGGTTTGTTGTGGGGTGGGGTTTTTAGTATAGGGATTAGGTTAGTTTAGGAATTAGGTAGTTTAAGGCTTTAGGTTTTATTTTATTATGTTTTATTTTATTTTATTTTTCTTTTGTTTTCTTTTTTCTTTATTATCATTATTATTATTATTATTATTATTATTATTATTATTATTATTATTATTATTATTATTATTATTATTATTATTACTATTATTATTATTATCATTATTATTATTATTATTATTATTATTATTATATATTTATTTATATATATTCACGTATATAAATGAGGTTATAGAAATCCAAAAATAATATTTGCACACAAAATAAATTCTAGAAAATTACTTTGTAAAGTTTTACTAAAATATTACACCCAAAATATTTTATAATTAATAATTAGATATTTATCTAGTTATAATAAATCAAATAACTGTATTATCTAATTAACTAAGTAATTAATTAAATGGTTATCCACAAAATAGGTAATAGTAAATAATATGCAAATCTATAAAAAGAGAATTTACCTAATTTTGGCACAAGAAATTATGGGATGCTAATTGTTGTACGTTGGAATTAGAAAATAACACAATTAAATTATATATATATAATACCTAAATATTTGACAATTAATCTATGGCCGTTACACTAATATCATACTAACACCAAGGGATCGAATATTTGTGCCACGAAAAGATCCTACAGGTAATGTCTCATATATAGGCTACTTCCTATGAAGGGCGATACAGATTTTGGGGCCATCCTACATTATTAATGTCCAACCCACGGTGATGTATCCTAATAAAATTATTGGATTTTAATTAATTAGAAAAATAATCTAAAATAAATACAAGAAATATAAAATACACACAAAATACCTATTTTTGGGTAAGGGGGTTTACAATCTACCGAACTTAAAAGAATTTTTTTCTCAAAATTAAAAATAAGGTATGATTTGCTAAATCCTTCACATTCGTATATAAGGCAAGTCAATCACAATCTCTTCCAAAAATTTAAATAACAATATCCAAATCTCATTCAAATCTATATGATTTCTCACATCAAAATTTATATTTCAATTTTCAACTATCATAATCTCCTCTAGACTTTGAACAATAAACAATTCTAATCAAATTTTATTCCTATTCTCAACTTAAGAATTTTGTACTCTTCAAATTTTAAACTCAATTTATATCCTCAATATTTTAAATAGATGATCCAACAATCAACATTCAGCTTTTAATTTAAATCATCAAACTATAAAAATTTGAGTTCAATCCATCAATGTTCATGTTTAGAGTTCTATTTATTTTTTTCAAGATTTAAATCGTTGATTCAATCTTCAATATTCAAAATTTAAATCATGTGCTCAAAGTATAAATATTTGGTCCGCAATATCAAGATTTCAAAATTTATTAAATTCTCATCATCTTAATCATTCTTCTAATATTTCTCAAAATTAAAATGACTTAAATCTCTCAATCTAATCTTACTTGATCATAATCTAAAAATATTTTACCTCAAGTTGACAATGCAACTTCTACCCAACTTAGAATTTACCTATCTATCACATAAGGCTATACATTTAAGAAATGTTTTCTCAAATTATTTAATCATGTTATTCAATCCTGAAAAAAATTTAACACACAAAATATCTCACATGTGGTGTGCCCTTAACTACAAAAGATAGTCACATGGTAATGTGATTGGCCTATGGGGTATATCTAGGACTCTCCGTGTATCAAACTTATACTAAGCACGAACGTTCATCTTTCCGAAATGGGGAAAGACGAAAAACAATAATAAAGAATTCAAGGAGGAGGTGATAGAATACAAGTACGGGGTTCAAGGCGATTTTAAGAATTTAAAAGGGAGTTGTCAAGGCAGTTGTGGATGAGATCCTATTTTGGTAAATTCCTATTCGCATGCTCATATCAGAACTGTACTGATACGTTATGCTCGAACATGTCTAGAGGGCAAGTATATTCATCTACTAGTCAACTATATATCTCAATCCACATAAAGTAGTTATGCGAAGAGTGAACCAAGCGCACTAAGGTTAGCTAGACCATAATACACTGATTCTGATTTTAGATAATGTATTAGTGTGTGCACCCAATAATACATATATCTGATCAAACTCGATAAAAGGATAAGATTACAAAACTAGGCTATAATAACAGCATAAGTCAAGGTAGTCCAGAAAATATAAGTACGCTGGATTATGATGAAAGAAGGTACAAAATAATTCAAGTTCACAAAGAAGATAAGACTTGTCCGGTGTTGTGCCTCAACAGTTGCCATACTAACTCCTTGTCTAAGTCTTTAGTCGACCAAATGGGGTATGGGCCTCTAAGTTCTACAGTCTGGATAAACGCTATCTTCTTATGCTAGCCTATAGTTGGTGTCATTCAATTATACTTCATTAATGGATCAAAATGACTATGTGATACTAGGTTGTGAGGCATACTACCCAACTTAAATAATAAACTAATATTGTAACTTACAGGAAAGAGGGTAGACAGATGTTAGCCTTGAGAAAATATCAGGAAACTATCAATAATGTACAACCTATTATAAACCTGGTGATACCCATAATTTGGATAAAAGGTACACATAGAGTAAAATAAGAAGACATGTGTTTTCACCTACCCGAGAAACTATCAGACTTGGAAGAAGTGGAAAACTAAGCTCGAGGTACATCAGACCCTTCGATGTGTTGGAACGCATCAAAGAAGTTGTTTATAAGATAGCATTACCTTAGACATTGGAAGGAGTACATGATGTCTCCCACGTATCCCAATTAAGGAGGTACGCTCTGGATACAAGTCATGTGCTTAAATCTCTGTTTTATGCGGATAACCTATAGTGTATATTAAGGTTGTAGAACTTAGAAAACCATATCTCTTTTAGATCAACTAGCGACCTAGACAAGAAGTTAGAATAATAACTGTAGAGATTGTAGAATCTTGTCTTTTGGAATTGTTTTTGTACATCTCACATCATAATCTAGCGTACTTATACTACCTTAAATTATGCTCTGCTATTATAGCCTAGTTTTGCAAGCTTATTCTTTATCAAGCTTGTTCATTAATTATGTATTATTGGAGTACTACACTAATACATTTCAGAATCAGTGTATGACGGTCTGATCAGCCATAATGCACTTGGTTCGCCCTTCGCATAACTACTTTACGTGGATTGAGATATATAGTGATTAGTAGACATAGGTACTTACTCTATGCGCATATTATATCAGCTACATAACTGTGCTAATACTAATATGTGAATAGAGATTACCAGAATAACATTTCCATCCACAACTGCCTTGACAATTTCCATTGAATTCTATAAACACCTTGAATCTCCATACTTCTAATCTATTACCTCCCCCTTGAACTCTTGATTACTGCTTTCCGTCCTCCCTTATTTCGGAAGGAAGAAACCTCGTATTTAGTATAAAAATGAAGTGTATTATTTCTATAGCCATTTCTATTGTTTTTACCAAACCCTATTATGAGAGTAGATTGCAGTTTAAAACTGTTCTTTTAAAAATGACTTTTCTACCATACGTTGTATTACGTTCCTCTAGTTCATATTGCATGAAAACATCATGCACCAGGCAAATCAACCTGGGAACGGGAAGAGAATATTCGATAATGTTTCCCCCATCTATTTTCAGATCAGGGTATGTCCAAAATATTTCAAATCAATCTTCAGCTATCTATGTCCTGATATTTCGAATCAATCAATCTTTCGTTCTCCTTATATGTTTGTTTTTATTTCGAGGACGAAATATTCTAAGGAGGGTAGATTGTAAACTCCCTCGACCAGATTTCAGTATTTTAATATTATTTTTAGTTAATTAGAATTAGTGCAACTTTTTAAAAATTTATTTACTATATATTCTATTGATTGTGCACCTGTTCATTACACAATTAATTAGGGCCTCACACTAGCTGTTAACCCTAAACTAATTTCACATCCCTGCCCTAGGCTTG
This sequence comes from Iris macrosiphon, assembly GCA_036927795.1. Classification (NCBI taxonomy): domain Eukaryota; kingdom Viridiplantae; phylum Streptophyta; class Magnoliopsida; order Asparagales; family Iridaceae; genus Iris; species Iris macrosiphon. The sequence goes on along the minus strand of JAYESA010000004.1, from coordinate 63,249,018 downwards.
CTAGACTACATTTTTTGTATTTTTAGCAACTCCCAGAAACCTCGTTTTGTGCTTCGTTTTAGTCGCACAAATATCGTTACAAACGTACGTATTTAATCCCTATTTTATTTTTCTGCTCTTTACCCATCTCTGTACCCTTAGGGATTTGAGGACCAGTAGGCACCTGTTTTGCCCAAACAAAAATACGATAATATTCTACTCTAATTGTATTACAATTATCATATTGACACCGTAGAAAAATTATGACCCTAACTGCCCCTAAATGATTAGTGAACACCGTACGCAGTATTTATTAAATAATAAATACGGTGACCCGTATCACCTGCAGAATCAGACCCTGCATCTGCCCAGGCCCACCCCACACTGTCCAAAACACTTCCCCAGCTTTTCCTCTCAATTCTGTGAATTTTAGTAATTTTTAGAACCAGGTGATTTTCCAGACAAATTTCATAATTGTGCAATTTCCCAATATTTGGACTTTATTGCAATTTATGAAAAGTCAAGGGTTTTTATGCAAAAATGTATGTGAGGTGGCCTAACCTCATTGGCTAGACAACCTAACACTTACATGTGGCATTATTATCCAGAAAAATCTATTAAAAAATATCATAAAATCCAAATTACTAAAATACCCCCAACATTCCCCCTAATTACAAAACTATCCCAACCCTAACCCTATATAACTACCCAGCCCCCTTCATAACCGAACCCATTCCCCCTCACTCCGGCCACCCTCCGCCCAACGGACTGCCGCCGACCACCTCGCCACTCCCCCAGCCATCCCCCAGCCAACGGCCACCCCCTCCGGCCACCGCCTCCGCCGCCCTGAGCCCCCGCAGCACACTCCCCTTTCCTGCACCACAGCCGCTTCCTCACCTCCGACCGCCCACCACCGCCGCTCTAGCCGTCGTGGACCACCGCCACCACCCCCAGTCGCTCCGCCTTGACCTCCCCTACCGACCCACCACCATCCCGCGGCCCCACGACGCCCTCCGCCGCCGGCAGATCCCCCGCAAACCCCCACCGCCTTACTCTGCCATCTTCCCCGAGCCACCCCGACCAGTTCCCCACCGCCCCTCCGGCAGCCTCGACCTCCGCCACCCACACCGGACTGTTCGCCTCGACCTCCTCCGCCACCCCGACGGCCTGCACCGCCGCCTCCGCCGCCGCTGTCGGTGCTACTGCTGCTGCAAGTTGCTACTGCTGTTATTGTTGTTGACTGCAGCTGCTGCTGCAGGCGATTCTCCGGCCAGCCGCCGTCGACTCCGCCGCCGTGCTTCCGCCAGCGGCAAGCCCAGTGGGCCCCCTGACAGTAGGTATACCCCCTATTATTTATACGTATATATGTATTATTTTATATATGTATACATGTATATATATATGTATACATATACTTATATATATATGTTATATATATATATTAATATATACTGTTATATTAATTATATACTGTATAAATACAGTATAATTATACTAAATACATATTTATTATTATATATTTTTAAATGAGTATTAATATATATTTATCTATATATGTATCTCTATGTATATTTATACATATATATTATAGATTTAAGATATTATATATATTTATATATATATTGAATGTATATTTACTATTATATTTACTTTAAAATATATATACAGTATATATATAATCATTATGTATTTTCATTATTTAAAATATACTTATTTCATTTATTTATAAATATAAATGTATATATTTATGTTTATACTTAAACATATAATATATTACTATATATTATTATATATATACTATATTACAGTATATAATATGTATTATACTTTATAAATATAATTATATATAGCACATATATGTATTTACTATCTTTATGGTATATATATATATATATATGTATATATGTATATATGCCTTGATTATTTCTGTTATTATATATATATATCATATATATATATATATATATATATATATATATATATATATATATATATATATATATATATATATATATATATATATATATATATAGTATATATAAATATATGTATATAAATATTTATATATATTCTATATGTATATTATATCATAGTACTGGTTATACAGTACATATATATTATATTATATATTTAATATAATAATGATATACAATATATATACATATGTTATTACTACTATATTTATAGTATATATATGTATATATATACTATGCATTTTCTTTTTATTATTTAAATGCACTTATTTCAATTATTTACATATATATTATTATATATAACAGTGGTCACATATAGACCCTGATAATATTATTATTATAAATACTGTATATAACAGTGGTCACATATAGACCCTGATATTATTAAATATACTATTTGCTGGATAGTACAGCATTTTTATTTCCTGCACTGTCTTTCAATTTAATATATTATTATATCAGAGGATATACCCTGATTATTATTTATTATATATCTCAGTGGATATACCCTGACTATTATATTATTATATATCAGTGGATACACCCTGATAATCGTATTATATATCTATAGCAGTGGATATACCCTGCTACTATTATATATACTTGCATTTGTCTATATACTATATATACTGCTATATATATTATATCTATATATATACATACTATATATATATCTATATATGTGTATAAGTATATATATATATGCTTATTATTACAGCCTTGATATTCACGAACCCTGTCTATTTTTAACAGAAACCACCTTCAGCACAGCCAGTGACCACCTGTCACCAGCAACCTTAAACCTGACTGTGAGATCAGGTTATCAACACTATCAGGGAGTAGGCAAGTATACCTTGCCAAGTACTGTTTAAATTCTCAATAATGTTATATGCTCTTGTTTCTGTATCTCATATATCATGATTACCTGAGGCTGCCTTGGGTACAGTCAGCTGATATGTTGACATTTAACATAATATTACATACTCACCAACAATTGTGAGAGTATTCTAATATTCTCCTAGACCCTATCACGGGAACACGCAACATGGTTGCAATGCATATTGGGATGCGAGCTGCGTATTTGATTAGCTACCAGTACGTGTGACCCGCATCACGGATTAGAATAATTCAAGAAATGTACAACTTGACTTTTAGTTACATTGGGCGGGGAGAACGACTAAAATACGTATGGGACACCCACCTCTTTATCATGTGCTGCACTCGACGGAGTGATACGGATGTTATATATATATTCGTGTGACCATACTCATCGTAGATGGAAAATTGTATAGTGCCCTTGAACGGGGGCATATGTGGCATATACTAGCCAGTCACTACAGATTGGTGAATTACGTCAGCATATGTCTAGCCACACAATTCCCATACGTACTAGGTTGTCTCAAATTGCATTTCACTTAGATGTTTAGCACCCTGTGTTTATTTATTTATTTATTCAGTATTTACATACATGGCATGTTATTTTTCTGTATCTTGTTACGTCCCTCTGAGGATCTGGTTCCCTGCCAGGTTTAGATGATACACTCTACCCCACAGTACCTGGACCTGGACGGGAGACTGGATATGCCCTTGAGACGGAGCTAGAGGAGATGCCGTCAGAGTCTGCCTGAGTACATCTGGAGCTGTTACTGCTACCTCGATAGATGCTACACTAGTCTATCTTATTTTTTTAGTCTGCATCACATTTTGTGTAGGTTTGATCCCACAAGATATTATTGGGTTTTGTACTATGACATTTCAGATTTAGCATCTATATATTCAGCATTTTTTCTGATATTTTGTGGATGAGATAGAATTACCTGTATTTAGACTTGTAGTATTTTAGGACAGCGTAGCACATCACTTTGGGTCCATTAAATTGGGTAATCCCTTAGTGACGTGTCAGCTAGCCAATGCCACGTGGTCTAGTTCCGTATATTTTTGGGACTGGGGCGTGACAATCAGAAGGGTTAGGTGGCATGAATTGAAAGATGAAGGAAAGTTTTAGTCGTCGCACAAATAGCGAGCGTTAAGGTTTTGGAAGAACAATATATGAAATTAAATAGAGAGACTCTTGGTAATATAATGATTTTCTAAGGAAATATGGTATGCTAATCTCTGTGTTAGAGGTATGATCCAGGAAAATATTCTATTCATTCATCTTGGTTTCCTAAGGTATTGTTCTGCTAATATCAAGGCAATAAGCTAAATTTATAGTTCTCTAATACTATCTCACTATGAAAGTTAGGTTTAGTTCTAATATTCAACCTTGGATTTCTATTGGTTCCTCAATACTAGGGTCAAACAATATGGTCAAATTTTTAACTAACCCTAGTAGTGTCTATACTACTCTCAAGTCATTCCTAATTATCAAGGGATAATGGTCAATCAATTTATAGGTATTGGATGCTAGGGTTCACTAGGTATTCTAAACTTTGTGATGTGTCAATATTCTAGTTGTATTCTTAGTAGGAATGTTACCCTAATTATCATCCTAACAATAAAGATTCCTATATTCTAGCAGAAGGCTATACTCAAGGAACTATTAGGGAAGTACATGAATCAAGCATGATGCAATTATTTAAATAGAACGGATTGAAAGGAAGGTGAATCATAGTCAAATATGGATGAGATCCTATACTCTAATCCTAATTGCAGGCTTGCTCGGTACAGTAACGTAATTAAGACAATATACTCTCGACCTGCATGGGCCACCACTAAAAATATGTCACGTCCCAGTCTCAAAATATATAGGACTAGGAATACATAAGCATGCCAGCCGTATGTATATGACAACTCTAATATATGGAAATCATAACACATACGTACGCTATATTATTAATAATAATTCATAAGTGGTATATATATGTCACAAGTCACAGGGCATAACTAAATCTCATCCACAAAAATTATAAAGAAAATAAACAACCAATCAACTATATAACTGAATCAAGTATAAGATGCTTGATAAGAACAAGTAGTTGGGTGGAGACAAATCTACTACCAAACTAGAATATAAGAGAAACAAAATAAGTACATCAACTAACGATCAGAGAGGCTCGAAGAGAATACCTCCTCAAAAGATAACGAAGTAGCAAGTCCTGATCCGTACTCCTGCGAATAGTCATGATCGTCTACACCTGGAAAGGGACCAGGTCCTCAGAGGGACGTAACAAGATACATAGAAGCATGCCAATAAAATACTGAAGATAAACATCCAAAGGGTCGTCTAACCACCTATGTGAATGCACTTTGAGAACAACTTTCCAACACGTGGGCTATCTGGCTAAAATAGAATTAGCATGATTCTCTCGGAGAATCTGGGGCCTACAAAGCATGACGTCTTTTGAACGCCAGAGGCCGCCTGCAGATAATATATAGGGGTCATTTGACCGCGCATCTTCGACGGAGTATACGGGTTACACAAGGAAAGTGCAAAGGAGCTCAAACGCCTTACTTGTTGTCCTCCCCACCCTATGCTCTAAGCATGTCATATCCATGACACGATGCGACCTCTAATAACTGCCAAGGCTTTTAATTATGCAAATTCTATCAGCAGTTATCCCTATTCGTCGTACGTCCCATACGTATCGGTGATCAGCCGAATATGCAAGTTCGTGTCCTACATGAGACTCACACTCGTGTAACAACTGTGTCACGGTCAATGAAACATAAGAATGCCTCATGATCATGCGGTGGTCTCGTAACACTAGGTCGACATGCATAATATATAATAAAGACAAAATATGACGTCGTCGTCGTTGCACCCAAGTTATTCTTGGACGTGCAGTTTATATAGCAGTTAAAATATATGAACTAAATAACAAAAATAAAATGCATACACTATATGAAATATAAATCATAGTACAATGGCAAGGTATACTTGCCTGGCAAGAAAGCTGCATAGTGTAAGCATTCAGATGCCAAGCACAAGGGATCAGAAACTATGGCCTCCGAATAAATGTCTCCGGATGCTGAAATAAATATCACCAACATTCTTAGAATAAGCGAGGTAGCTAGAAAACATTACTCTATCGTCCAATTTGGACACAGGGGCAAAACGGTAATTTTGGGTCAAAGCGGGTCCACATGTGGGCCACCTTGCACCAAAAAGCGTGCCAGAGGTAAAGGTCTATAAATAGGATAAATTATAGGTCAAAAAAATTCTAAACATCGATACGAACTCAACGGTATGTCCAATTTTGGATTTCGGTGAGCCGATCACAAATTTGTCCTTAAAGTCAAACCGTGGGGCCCGCAAATAGGTGACTTGGTCAACTGTCTCAGAATCGCGTGAAACTTGGGTCACAGGACCAGCGTGATACCATGAATCTAATGGTTCAAGTTTTATTGCATTCCGACGAGCGTACACAAAATAGGGTGCAAAAGTCGCGATGAGGGAACTTTTTACGGATACGGGTTGATTCCGACGCGCACTCACGTCCGAATCAGCTTCCGCGAAAGTTCACACGTCAGGATATACCATACGCGCCTTTCGGTGCAATTGGTACCCGACGAGACGATCCTGTTTGGTGGGGCGCACTCCGTATCACAAAATTTTAGTTTTAAAGTATCAAGTTTTTGGTCGTTTTGGAGGCCGAATAATTTAACACATAGAACGAATTAATAAAAACTAATATAAAATAAAAAATTCTCGATTATATTGGAAAGAAAAATTTTCAATTAGTTTTTGAAAATATTAAACAGGTTGATGGCAAATTGGGTGTGAACATGGGAGTTTGGGTTGAAGTTTCTGGACTATTTTTGGTCAATTTTTCAGCCAACTTTCGGTCGATTTTTTGACCAATCCGGGACACAAAAAGTCATCCTGCTTGAATGAAAATCCTAGAGGGTTAGGTTGTGAACGTACACGGATAAACCGCTAGAGAAAAGGACGAGAGATGAGAGATATATGTTACCTTGAAGTAGGGACGTTGCTGCACGTATACGCACGTACGGGTGAGGCGGACGGACGGCAGAGGCGGCGGCTCGCGGCTGCGGCCGCGTGGGGTGGCGGCGGTCGGCCGGGTGTCGGTCGCCGAGGCGGTCGATCGGCGGCACGGGGTCGAGGTCTAGGGTTAGGGTTAGGGTTTAGGCTTGGATTAGGTGTTAATATATATATATATATATATATATATATATATATATATATATATATATATATATAAGAGAGAGAGAGAGAGAGAGAGAGAGAGAGAGAGAGAGAGAGAGAGAGAGAGGGAGGAGAGGGGATCCGCGCGGGGGAAAGGTTTCCTGTGGGATGGGGGTTTTAGTATAAGGATTAGGTTAGTTTAGGAATTAGGTAGTTTAAGGTTTTAGGTTTTATTTTATTATGTTTTTTTTCTTTTGTTTTCTTTTTTTCTTTATTATCATCATTATCGTTATTATTATTATTATTATTATTATTATTATTATTATTATTATTATTATTATTTTTATTACTATTACTATTACTATTACTATTACTATTATTATTATTATCATTATTATTATCATTATTATTATTATTATTTTATTATTATTATAACTATATATTTATTTATATATATTCACGTATATAAATAAGGTTATAGAAATCCAAAAATAATATTTGCACACAAAATAAATTCTAGAAAATTACTTTGTAAAGTTTTAATAAAATACTACACCCAAAATATTTTATAATTAATAATTACATATTTATCTAGTTATAATGAATCAAATAACTGTATTATCTAATTAACTAAGTAATTAATTAAATGGTTATCCACAAAATAGGTAATAGTAAATAATATGTAAATCTATAAAAAGAGAATTTACCTAATTTTGGCACGAAAAATTATGGGATGCTAATTGTTGTAAGTTGGGATTAGAAAATAACCACAATTAAATTATATGTAATACCTAAATATTTAACAATTAATCTATGGTCGTTACACTAATGTCATATAACACCAAGGGGTCGAATATTTGTGCCACAAAAAGATCCTACAGGTAGTGTCTCCTATGTAGGCTACTTCCTATGAAGGGCGATACAGATGGGACCATCCTACATTATTAATGTCCAAACCAAGGTGAAGTATCCTAATAAAATTATTAGATTTTAATTGATTAAAAAAATAATCTAAAACAAATACAAGAAATACAAAATACACACAAAATACCTATTTTTGGGTGAGGGGATTTACAGTTCTTACTCTGTGATATTTGTGGATGAGACTAGATTTTACTTGCCTGTGATACTGTGACTTAGATACATTTTACACCGTACTACGACTGGTTAGGTCCATTAAATTGAGTTCCTATACTTGTTCGTACAGCTGACATGTGTACGTATACCTAGTCCTACGTATTATGGGACTGGGACGTGACATATTTTTAGTGGTGGCCTATGCAGGTCGAGAGTATATTATCTCAGTTACGTTACTGTACTGAGAAAGTCTGCAAATAGGATTAGAGTATAGGATCTCATCCACATATTTGACTTTCCTCTTTATTTTTGTTCTAAATTCTTGAACTCACCTACCTTACTTGACCTTCGAAATTATATTCTCTTAATTCTCTTGACATCGGTATCCTTATTTTCTCACATCTTCCTATTTAATGTACTTCCCTAATAGTTCCTTGAGTGTAGCCTTCTGCCAGAATATAGGAATCATGTTTGTTAGGGTTAGAAGATAATAATGATAGCATACCTACTAAGAAAAACAAATTTGAATATTGGCAGCTCCCAAAGGTTTAGCATACCTAATGAACCCTAGCATCCAACGCCTGTAAATTGATTGGCCATTATCCCTTGATATATTTAGGAATGTCTTGAGAGTAGTAGAGATACTACTAGGGTTAGTTAGAAATTTAACCATATTGTTTGATCCTAGTATTGAGGAACCAATAAAAATCCAAGGTTGAATATTAAGACTAAACCTAACTTTCATATTGTGATAATATAAGAGGACTATAAATTTTGATTCTTGTCTTGATATTATCATAGCAGTACCTTAGAAAACTAAAAGAAATAAACCAATACCTTAGTAAGAGTAAGGGTATCCTACCTTCAGCTTAGTAGATCCCCTAGAATCTATGATCATAGTTGAGTCATACTTGAGTCTTCATGAGTCACCGACCGTGCCATCTCATCCAACTATCTATATACCTTCCCATCTTGAGTTAATCCCTCCCTCCATCATAGATCAATTGTCATAGCTCTTCACCCAATTAAAACCTATTGAATAATTAGAACCTTTCCCTTAATCATACCTCGAACACGGAGACTAGCATCCCCCATTCCCTTAGGAAACATGATATTATCAAGAGTCTCTCTATTTACTTTCATATCTTGTTTCTCCGAAACCTTAACGCTCGTTATTTGTGCGATGACTATATTTTTATTTTATTTTTTAAATTATGTCACCTTACTCTTCTAATTGTAGGCCAAGTGATTCCTTTTTTGTTAGGATATATAGTTTGGTAGGATTGTAGTTTGTTAATATTGAATTTTAAAATTTTTTGCTTAGTAATTAGAACTTGGCAGTTTAAGTTGTTCATTTACATTATGATTTTATGATTATCATTTAGTTTTAAATCAAGTAATTTGTTCCACATATCTCAATAGATGTTATATCCCCTCTCACTTGAGAGTCAGCCACTTCTCCATTCTTAATAATAATACTTTTGTTCTATAAGCACTATGATTAAGACTTAATAAGACCATTACCTATAGAGTTTTATAATGCAATAGGATACCCTAATAAGTACCAAGATCTTTCCCTCGTACACCCCAATAAGCGTTTCTACTTTATTTACAAGAACAAGGTTATTTTATAGAATCCCCTAAGGCAGTTATAGTAATAGATGAATCTTTGTAAGTTGGGTAGCATGCCTTACAGCATAGAATTCTATAGTCGTTTAAATACACCAATAGGTTATAAGTGAACGGCACCTGAATATATGCTAGCATAAGTAGATAATGTTTATCCAAATTGTAGAACTTTAGAGACCCATACCCCTATCTGGTTGACCAGAGACGTAGACAAGAATTTAGTATGGCAACTGTAGAGGCACAAACACCAGACGAGTCTTAGATTCTTAATGAACTTGAACTATTATACTTTTATTCATCATAATCTCACATACTTATATTTTTGGACTATCTTGACTCATGTTGTTATTATAGCCTAGTTTTGCAAGCTTATTCTTTATTGAGCTTGTTCATGACATATGTATTATTGGGGGACCACACTAATACATTGTCTAAATTAGAATCAGTGTATTATGGTCTGGTCAACCATAGTGCACTTGGTTCGCTCTTTGTATGACTACTTTACGTGGTTGAGATAAAGTTGACTTGGCTTGTTAAACGAATATACTTTCCCTCTAGATAAGCTCGAGCATATTGTGTCGGGTACATAACTATACTGATACGAGCCTACGAATAGGAATTTACCAAAATAGGATTTTAATCCACAACTGCCCTAACAACTCTCTTTTGAATTCTTCAATCGTCCTTGAATCCCGTACTTGTAATCTATCCCCTCCTCCTTGAACTTTTTATTATTGTTTTTCGTCTTCTCCTATTTCGGAAAGACGAACGCTCGTGCTTGATTTAAGTTTGACACACGGATAGTACAAGGTATACCCTATAGGCCAATCACATTACTATGTGACTATCTTTTGTAATTAAGGACATATCACATGTAATAGATTTTGTGTTAAGATTTTGAGGATTATAAAGCATTATTGAATGATTGAGAAAAAAAAATTATAGCCTTATGTTCATGAAAGATTGGTAAATTGTAAAAGTTGCATTGTCAACTTGAGATAAAGGTTATATGAATGTAAAAATCTTAGATCGTGATCAAGTAAGAAAAGATTGAGAGATTTAAGTCATTTAATTTTGAGAATTTTTTTTGGATAATTATGATGATGACTTAAACTGTAAGAGAAGAATGCCCTATGGAATAAATTTTAAATTTTGGATATTGGATCAAATATTTATAATTTGAGCATATAATTTGAATTTTGAATATTGAAGATTGAATCCTCGATTTAAATTTTAAGAATAAATATAGAATTCTAAACATGAGCATTGATAGATTTGATTTAAAATTTTACGATTTGAGAATTTAAATTAAAAGTTAAAATTTTGATTGTTAGATCACATATTTGAAATATTGAGGATGGAAATTAAATTTAAAATTTGATGAGTACGAAATTCTTAAGTTTGAAACTAAGAATAAGATTTGATTAGAGTTATTTATTATTTAAAATAAAGAAGAGATTATGATTGTTGGAATCATGATTTGAAATCTGATATAGGTTTTTTAAATCTTGAAGATGTCATATAGATTTACTTAAATTTAGATTTTGATTATTTCTAAATTTGAGAAAAGATTGTGATAGGTTGAATTCTGATTTAAACAGTTATTATTTTAAGTTTGAAGAGATTGTGATGGATTTGAATAAATTTTGTTATTTAAATTTTTGAAAAGATTGCGGTTGACTTGACTTAGATACGAATTTAGAGGATTTAAACATTTGATGACTTCAATGAGAACAATGTAGGCCATAGTGGCTATGGAGAATTTATATAAAAGAGGGACATTATTTTTCGATCATTAAGTCATAGATAGCTTAAAATCATTCATGTAACCAAGTAGTGACAGTTTATCCTCCGTCATATCAACGATACTTTATTTCGGGTACTCATCTTCTCTATTGTATCCTCGATTTCATGTGCAAGTTTTTCTTGTATAAAAAGTTATTTATGCCATATCACCTTACCTAGAGTAGACCATACTGTCTCTCAGAATTTATTACAAGATTATATTTTCCCATTTCCAAGTTTGAGGTATGATAATTTATACATGACATTGCTCTACCATTTTGCCTTCTCTTATTTTGAAATTGTGCCTTATTTTTAATTTTGAGGACAAAATTCTTGTAAGTTGGCTAGATTTTAAACCCCCTCACCCAAAAATAGGTATTTTGTGTGTATTTTATATTTATTGTATTATTTTAGATTATTTAAAAAAATCAATTAAAAACTAATTATTTAATTAGGATACTTTGCCGTGGTTTGGACATTAATGATATAGAATGACCATAAAATCTACAATGCTCTTCGTAAGAAGTAGCCTACACTGGAGACACTACCTGTAGGATCTTTCCGTGACTCAATATTTCGATCATTTAGCATTAGTATGGCACTAGTGTAGCAACCGTAGTTTATTGCATTTAATATTTAGATATTTTTATATATATAATTTATTCCTGGTTATTTTCCAATCCAAACTTTCTTTAATTAGCAACACATAATTAAATTACCACCATGGTATTTCAATGCCAATCAAATCTAGCAATATTCTTTTTGAAAGATTTGCATATTATTTACCATTATCATTATCCCTTTATAATCCCAATAAAAAATTTATTATTATTGCTATTAGATAATATTGACCAATTAGTTATTAACAACCAAATTAGAAAATCCCACAATCCTATTCCTAACCCCCCTCCTACCCACGGCACTATACCCACGCACCCCTCCAAGCCGCGAGCCCCTCTCCCCATCTTATATATATATATATATATATATATATATATATATATATATATATATATATATATATATATATATATATATATATATATATTCATCATCTCCAAATCCTAACCCTAATAAATAAAATTCTCCTCTTCACCTCCTCCCTCTTGTCGACACCATCTTCAAGACCGTCAACCCCCCCCCCCCCCCTCCTTCACGTGGACACCCCTCAACCACCTCCTTCATCCAAGAACCCTAGTACATCCTCCTTCTACTTCTAGTAAGTTTTCTTTAATCATTATATCCTTCTTTCTTCAATCTTTTTTTTATATGTTGGAAACCCTTGGACCTTGTTAGGACTTAATGGTAGATAAAAAACCCTAATTTTTTGGTGAATTACTATTTTTTCAGAAATTATATTTCCGAGTTTATGTTAAATAAATATTATTTTGATGTCTTTAAATGTCACAAAACCAATGTACCATCCATTGACATGCATACTAGCAAGGCTTGTTGTCAATCCTAATAGGATCAACTTGTAGATGGTAAAACCTAATTAATTTTGTATAAAAGTAAAAGTTATTTATTATATTTAATACTAATTTTTACAAAATATATTCAGATTTTATTTTTAATTATAAAAATTAGGATTCTAGGTGTTTTATGTAACAAGTTGACATAGTTTTGACAAAACTTGACCCCGACAGTTTCAGACTTAACCCTCGACCAAAAACCCTTATTTTAGCATTTAAAATTATATTATTATAATTTAATTCTGATTTATGAGTATTTATTTCAGATTTATCTATTTATCAAAATTTGATTTTTTTTGTGACTAGTAGGTAACTCGTTATGACCTAGTTTTGGTTTCTACTTAGTTTTGGACTCATAAAATTTATAGGAGATGACCTTATCACTAAAAATCTAATTTTCCTATAAAATTCCAGAATTAATAGTTTTTAATAATTAATGTTTTAAAAATGATTTTTTATAATGTTTGATGACTAGTAATAGTTGGTGTGTAACTACTTGCATGTGCAAACTAATATAGAATTGATAACTAGATAATAACCTAATTAAAATAAAAAATAAGATTCTAATTAGTATAATAATTAATTTGTAGGTGTTCGAGACGTTCCTGTGGAGAGCTCCGAACCAGATTTGGTGTGCTCGCATCTTGGCTTGGAAGGCAAGTATACCTTGCTTGATTGTATTGTTTAGTTTATATATACCTAGTTTTTATTTGTTAGTTGTGTGTACGCATCTTAGAGTAGCAGATTTACCTAGTATGTTATGAAGGTATGAGGTATCTTCTGACCTGCCACTTGTTCATCACGTACACTGAGTGAGAGAGTGTATGGACTAGCGTGTCGACCATACATCGATACGTGAGTTCGCGTCTTGAATTAGTAGTTGGTGTTAGTTTAGTTTCTAGATTTTTATTGACGTCGTTGTATTATGTCTATACCGCGTATACGGTTCGGATACATTGGGAGGGAAGAATCTACTAGAGAGCATATGGGATTTTTGTTTCTTACTGTGTATATGGTGTGACTGGCGTACCCTTGAGTCCTTTTGGACGTCTGGTGGGATGATTGTTCTTTTATTTCTTCCCCCTCATGCGCCACTAGAGATGTCTCGAGTGCATATCACTTAGATGGTTAGTTATCATATTTATTGTTTACTGCTTTACTTTTATGTATGTCGATTTCTTGTGTAGTTGTTACGTCCCTCTGAGGACCTAGAACATTTTCCAGATCCAGACGAGCACTTGTACCCGACGGACTACGGAGTTACAGATTTTGTAGACGAGGACTTTGAGGTGGAGCCATGGGAGTTTCCTTGAGCATTCATGGACGACAGTTGCTTAGTATCTTGGGTGTCTTTATCTAGTTAGCTGACGCCGGACCATTTCTTTATTGCTTAGTTGTATTTTTTTAGTATTCTTTTGTACTCATTTTTCTTGGATTGTTCTCCACTAAATTTTATTTTGTATTTGATTCTGAGACTTATCTATTCATTCAGACTTATCTATTCATTCCGTTCTTACTCTTTGATATTTGTGGATGAGACTAGATTTTACATGCATGTGATATTGTGGCTTAGATATATTTTACAGTATATTACGACTGGTTAGATACATTAAATTGGGTTCATATACTTGTTCGTACAGTTGGCATGTATACGTATACCTAGTCCTACGTATTGTGTGTCATGCACCAGTTCCAATTATAAGGAACTGATCCACGTGGCATTGGCCAGCAGGTACACTCCGACGGGCATCCCAATTAATGGACCCGTTGAAGTGCACCTAAGCTGTAAAGTACAATGATATAACCCAACATTTAAATATAAGCAATATAACTAATCTCATCCACAGACATAAGAATATAAAATATATAGAGAAAACAAGTCTACTAATGTACAGGAAGATAATAGGTCTGAAAATATATCATAATACAATACGGATAGAATCACACAGGGACAAACCCGCTAATATAAGTACTGAATGAAAGGAAGCAAAAGATAACTAGGGCAGATATCTGCTAACTAGATAATAATACCGGACCCAAGGTGAAGTCACTACCGGTGATCAAGCGAAGACCTCGGAAAGGATCTCGTCCTCTGCTACAAGTCCTGCTCCTAGATATATACACCCGGTTCGTACTCCTCCGAGTAGTCCTTCTCGCCTATGCCTGGAAGGGAACTAGGTCCTCGGAGGGACATAACAAGGTACAAAAATAGCATGCCATAGTAAAATAGAAAGGAATCATGTGATACGTCGGTGTAATCTAGAATAACCACCGAAGTGAGACATAACTTGAAGACAACGTTCGACACGTGAGCTTTTCAAATATAAATTCGTAGCTCCGAGGCACAGAGATACACTGTGCGTATCCGTAGTTCCGAGCACAGAGACACGCAGTAAGTACTATAACTCCAGATATAAGATCTCTACGTAAATAAGAATATATATATATATATATATATATATATATATATATATATATATATATATATATATAGTGCATGCGAAGTAGTCCAAGCGTCTAGTAACTGTCTTTCCCTCCCAATGCGGTCAACGAGATGCATCCACAGCTCGCTGAGCCTGAACCTCTATCTAAACAGTCTCATCATACTGAAGTAACTAGCACCAATCACGATCCTATAGTCATCACAGGTTCCGGTCATGTTGACACTATAAGGATACAGGAAGTCTGGCACGATGACAGTGTCTGAATGTGTCCTAGGATTCCGATGTAACCAAGTAGGTACATAAAGGTATCGAGAAATATCTAATAATCGATACTAGACGTTACCGACGAACGTCTGCACCCGGATATGACCGGGAAGCTAAGTAACAATTTTGATCCAAACCGCACATATATGTATAGATGAAATAAATAAGTAAAACTGGAACTGAGTTACAGAATGGCAAGGTACACTTGCCTGGATCCGGATGCCGAAGGCGGGGCTCTGGTATAATGTATAAGTCCGAGGATCCCAAAGTACCTAGAGATGATATAGAAATTAATTAATAATTTAGCTCGAAACTATCGTAATGAAGAGATGACATTGAGAACTTAACCTAGGATTGTTATGGCTATAACTCACGACTAAGCATACTAGCTAGGGTATTAACCAAGGTTGACTAGGGAAGCATTTAAATAAATACAAAATCATCAAATAGCATAACGTCCTCAAATACTATCCTCAAACACTAGTATTCATCAAGTGTGGATTTTGTCACGACCCGCACCTGGATATTCGGGCACGAGTTCGTGAGTACGTCCAGCCTACGCCGCAGCGTCGGCGGTAGTACGCTGTCTAGGTCATATTCACGGTTAAATTAAAATCTAGCTCATTCACAATAACAAATAGGCAAGGATGATAACAGGAAATAGGAATGCTAAGATTTCAAATAAAATAAATATGACAAACAGATCCATAGTTATTACAGAACCAGAAATTAAATCGGGGACAAACCCGATTACTAGGCTGAAAGAAAAAAAATAATAACAAACTGCTAGCTACTCCTCAGAAGTAGCCTCCTGAGTAGGAACCGGCTCCTCAAAAGTATCATCTGCTACATCATATGGGCCATAAAAGGTGGGGGCATAGTCCTCATCATCGCCTAAATGTCAACGAATCCAGTCAGGAAAGGAGCAAAGTACCAATACACAACAAAGCTTAAACTAAATATTTATGACAAGTAGTGAAAACTGACTAAGCATCATGATAAGAATATGCATAATAAGTAGTAAAATTAACTAAGGTTAAGCACTAAAAATTAGGAATATAAGTAAAACAGGATCAATTGCTATAAACTAGGGACATGAGTAAAACAGGAATATAATGAGACAAGAAAATGTAACTGTAACAAGACAAGAAACTATGTGTGTGTAATTGTGTATTTAGAATACATAGTTGGCATGTAGGGGTTTATAAGGCTAATCCGGCACGTCATAGACGGCTATTAGTCAGGAATAATCAAGATCCGGCTGATGGTACAGTCGTGTACCAACAGCTATTAGTCAGGACAGGGGGAAAGGTAAACTACATGCCTCCTAGTATTCTTCCACCCGACATGAAAAAGCAAGACATAAAATCCAAATCCTAACACTAAGTGTAATCATCAATGGTACTAGTAGAGCAAGGAATTAATTATCACAATATAAAGATTAAACTTGAAGTGCAGGTACTTGCCTGATGTTTCGGATCCCAACTACAGTTCTATCCTCGGGAAATTTCCAGAAATGTGTCCGAATGCTGAAATAAATATTACTATCATGCTCAGAAGATATCAAATAGCTAGAAACGCCTGTTCTTGAGTCCAATTTGGAGACAAGGGCCAAAAACGGCAATTTCGGATCAAAATAGGGTCCACATGTGGGCCCGCTTTGCACCGAAAAATGTGTTAGGGTCAAAGGTCTCCAAATTCACCAAACTTAGTGTCAACAGGTCAGAAACAATGATACGAACCCAACGAAACTTTCAGAATTGGATTCCGATGAGCCGATCACAAAATCACCCGTCGAACGGAGCCTGTAGGGCCCACGACACGCGATTTCGTCAACGTTCTCAGAATTGAACCAAAATTGGGTCACAGGACCAGCGTATCGCTACGAGTCCGATGGCATAAGTTTTGTTTCGATCCGACGTGTACACAGAAAGTTAGGGCTTGATTCAGAAAAGGCGGATACGGGGCGGTGTCCGCGGATACGCGTTGATCCCGGTGTGTACCCACACCCGAATCGACTTCTGCGAAATCCCACACGTCCGTATCGACGGCGCGCACGTATCTGTGAAGACCGCACGCGACCAAGTCGTCCCGTTTGGCGGGGCGTACCCAGTTCCGGGGT
This sequence comes from Iris macrosiphon, assembly GCA_036927795.1. Classification (NCBI taxonomy): domain Eukaryota; kingdom Viridiplantae; phylum Streptophyta; class Magnoliopsida; order Asparagales; family Iridaceae; genus Iris; species Iris macrosiphon. The sequence continues at coordinate 63,231,184 of JAYESA010000004.1, read as the reverse complement.
GAATCGGGTCGTTATTTTTCCTGTTTTTGGATCGCGGTGTGCGATCACCACAGGACGCGATGCCCCGAGCGGTTTATTCGAGCACCGAGAGGGTCATACAGGTTTCGCAATGCAATTTACGGAATTGAAAATGGGGCAGTGAGGAGAAAGTTACACGTACCTGAACAGGGCTCGAGAAATTAGGATTTCTCGTGTCCGTGTCGTATCCGATACGCGTCGACACAGGGGAAGAATTAGGGCTAGGGTTAGGGTTCTGGAAGCTGCCGGCGGCCGGAGATCAGGCGGCTCGGGCGGCTCGGGCGGCTCTGCGGCGGGGGAAAGGTCGGCCGGGGCTAGGGCGCTGCACGGCATCGCCGGGGTGCTGTCGAAGGCGGCCGGCCGCTGCTGCTCGTGCGGGAGGAGGAAGGAGAAGGGGGGCCGGCTGCTCACGGGCTTGGGGCTAGGTGGCACTGGGCGAGGAGGCTCTGGGCGAGGCGGCGCTGGACGAGGCGGCGCTGGGCGAGGGTGGCGGTGAGCGACGGAGCGGCGGGTAAAGTTCTGGGGAGATGGCCGGAGTCGAGGGGGGTTAGGGTTTATATAGGAGAAAGAGGGGCGAGGGGAGGCCGGGTTAGGCGGAGGGAGAGGGGGACGGCGGCGGTGGAGCTAGGGTTCAAGCGGGGGAGCTGGGGATGGCCGGAGGCGAGGGGGGTCTGGGGTTTAAATAGGAGGAGAGGGCGCGGGGGTCAGCCGGTAGGCGGAGGGAGAGGGGGACGTGGCGCCGGAACGGGCGGAGCAGAGGCGACGTGGCCGGAGCTCGCCGGAAAACGCGCCGGGGACGTGGTCGTGGGGGAGAGGCGGTCGCCCGGGTCGGGCAGGCGGCGGGTCGGGTCCGGCCGGGCGGATCCGACCCGACCCGTTAGCCCTGATGGGGTGGGTCGCGGGTTCGGGGCTGGGCCCAGTGGGCCGGGCTGGGTTTAGAGAAAATAATAAATAATAAATGAATTTATAAATAAATAAATAATTAATTAATATAATGATTTTTTAGGTATTTTAAAAAATAGGTCCGGGGCCCAATAAATTCCAGAAAAATTATCCTAAGTCCAGTTTTCCATTTTACACCCAAAAATATTATTTCCATAATATTTTAATATTATTTATTAACAATTAAAAATTATTTAATAATTAAAGCCCTGATTTTAATTACAGAAAATTTCAGAAAATTGTGAAAAATCCAAGTTTAATATTTTTTGAAAATTCAGGGGGTTTACAGATTTGGTCATTAATAAATAATGTTCATATTCTCATCCTTAATTATACCATCATTACTACCTAATAAAATTATATTGGCACAACACTCTCAAGTGTACACATGCAAAATACTCAAATCTGAAATTATATTCTACACAAGGCATGAACTCAACCACTAAACAAATAATGTTTATCATGTATACACTCCTCAATATGTATTTAATTAAACATGGGCTAATTATCAATCCAAACTTCCATAACTCACTATTCATAACGAACACAATACTTTATTATGTAAACAATTTTATCATGGTATTGACCTATTTCTAGAACATAATCACATCCTCCTCATGCATCACACAACCATATACCCCTAGACATTAATGTTAGTATTCTGGAAATAGATCTTATCTAGTGTTATTTAACAAGTGTAGCAAGCATTTCAATAAAAATATTGGAGAACATCTAAACCTAGCTAGGTGATCATATGCATTTAAAGAACAACATGAAAAGATGATGAAGAAGAAGTTTAATAATAATAATAATAATAATAATAATAAGAAGAAGAAGAAGAAGAAGAAGAAGAAGAAGAAGCAAGTTACCAAGGTAGGGGGTGGTTATTGGTAATGGCAGCGGTATTGTTGTGGCTGCTGTCGGTGATGGGGTGGCTGTGGTGGTGGTGATGGTGATGGTGATGATAATGGTGGTGGTAGTGGTGCTCGATGGTGGTGATGGGAATGGTGATGGCGGCTATGGTGGTAAGGGTGGTGCTCGGTGGTGATGGGAATGGTAATAGCGGCTGTGGTGGTGAGGGTGGTGCTCGATGGTGATGTGTAGGTTTAGGGTTCCAAGAAGAAGAAAAAGAATAGGAAGGAGATGAAGAAGAAGAAGAAGAAGAAGAAGAATATGTTCGACTGTGAGAACAGGAAGAAGAGTGAGGAGAGAGATGGTTTCCTTGGGGTTAGGGCCGACCTAGGGATGAGGGTGTGTGTGCCCTAAAATAGGGGGAAAGGGGTGGTTGTGATTAATGGATGAAAGAATAAATGGCTAGAATTTAAGTGTGAGTTGATAAGGATGAATAGTGTCATATATATAAATATATATATATATATATATATATATATATAGAGAGAGAGAGAGAGAGAGAGGTGACCGGTGACATGACCCAAAGGGGTTCTTTATTTGGTTTATACCAATAAGAGGTTGACACCTTGCATTACTTTTGCATTTGGGTCCCTTAAAGTTTGGGGTTTACAAATGAAGGAAAATGAGTAAGGATTTGATGTGGAAAAATGGTATTTGATGTTTTATAGGATGGAGAGGGTGTTGGGTGTTTTGTATGAGTCTCATTATTGGGTGTGAGGGTTTATTTGGGATCAAGTTCAGTCGGTTTCACCAAATTAAATAAATATTGTATCATAGGTGCTCTTAAATAAAATGGGAGTACATGGGGTCTCAATTAGGAGCAACACAAATATCATGGATATTGTAGGCTTGGTATTAGTCTTTGATCCTTTAATTGGTTAGGCACAACGGATTGAGTTTGTGTCCCAAAAATCGATGGCAACGATATAGGTACAAGGCATATAATTTAAATTAATTTTTTGTGACAAAAAAGTTGTGCAATTAAAATAGAGCAGAAGGGAGTATATTTGTGAGTGATAGAAATATCATGTGCCTAGGTTGGCTCGTCTAGGTCAAGAATGTAAAATTTTATTGGAAGGTAAAGGCTATTATTGTGCTCCAAATATTGTAGCAACGGTAAGGTGCACCAAGAGTTTAAATTAAGAACCAGTCCTCATTACCCTAATTTCTAATCCTTAAACAGCCTGAAGCTAAACCAAAATTCTCACCATACCCAATCTACCTAAAAAAATTATCGAAGGGATTTACATCCTTCCCAACTTAGAAGAATTTCATCCCCGAAATTAAAGTAAAGCACGAATAAGAGTTGCGAGAATTAAAAATATAACAGGTAATTGAAATGCAGTATGTAAATTCGTACCTTGGTCCTTAAATAAATAAGAACAATGTTGTCGAACAGAATCCTCATGCTCCTAGGTAGACTCGCCCGGCGAATGATGCTTCCATGCAACCCTGATCAGTCGAATAGTCTGCCCCCTCAAAACTTTCTCACTGCGATCGAGTATCCCTACTGGCTGCTCCACATATTATAAACTGGGCCCGACTGTAATCTCTGAATGATCAAGCATATGGCTATAGTCTGCCACGTATCTTCTCAACTGTGATACGTAAAATACGTCATGCACGCCTTTTAATGACAGAGGCAGTACAAGACGATAAGCTACTTCGCCAACACGCTCTAATATGTCGAAAGCTTCGATGTACCTCAGAATCAGCTTGCCTCGGCCCCCAAATCTGATGGTACCATGAGTAGGCATCATCTTCAAAAACACATGATCACCTTCCTTGAATTCCAAAGGTCTACGGTGTGCATTTGTCCAATGCTTCTGCTTATCCAGTGCAGCGCGAAGATGGCTCTGAATCTGCTTCACTTTCTCTACTGTCTGAGTCACCAACTCTGGACCAAGTATCTAGCGTTCTCCTATGTCACTCCAATACATCGGAGACCTGCACTTTCTGCTGTATAGTGCCTCAAACGGTGCCATCTGGATGCTTGCTTGGTAGCTGTTGTTGTAGAAGAATTCTACCAAGTGTAGATGGTCCTCCCAAGATCCTCCAAAGTCGATCAGGTACGCTCTTAATATATCCTCTAGTATCTGAATTGTGTGCTCTGACTGACCATCAGTCTGTGGATGATATGCAGTGCTGAACTTGAGGCGAGTTCCTAAACTCTCCTGCATACTCCGCCAAAAATATAACGTAAATCTGGAATCATGATCTGATACAACGCTAACAGGCACTCCACGTAGTCATATTATCTGCCTTATGTACATGTCAGCCAATATCTCCGTGGACTACCCAACTCTAAATGACAAAAAATGTGCCAACTTGGTGAGTCGGTCCACGATAACCCAGACTGTATCCTTTTCGCTAGGGGTCCTCGAAAATCCCGTAACGAAGTCCATGGTAATGTGCTCCCACTTTCACTCAGGAATGGAAAGCGGCTGCAATAGTCCTGCTATCCTCTGATGTTCGGCCTTGACTTGCTGACAGACCAAACATCTCACTACGAATCTTGTAATCTCTCTCTTCATCCCATACCACCAGTAGTGTTGTCTCAAATCTTCGTACATTTTTGTATCCTCGGGATGAATAGAATAAATTGAACTATGGGCCTCGGTCATCAACTCCTGGCGTAGCTCGCCACTCGAAACATATAGGCGATCTTCATACCTCAATGTTCCATCCTTATGAATACGGAATCCCGTCTGCATGCCAGCCTCTATCCTCTCTCGCATTCGTCGAAATCTCGCATCTGTAGGCAAGACTGCCTTGATCCTCTCAACCAATATAGACTGAACCTCTAGATTGGCAAAATATCCATCAATGCCTGGTAATACAACCTCTATCCCAAGCTCCTTAAGGTTATCTAACAACTAGAGCTGAGTCGTCAAGAAGTATGCCATGGGCTTCCTGCTTAAGGCATTTGCTACAATATTCTTCTTGCCAGGGTGGTACTTGTCACGCCCCAGTCCCAAAAGTATGTAGGACTAGGAACACGTAAGCATGCCAGCCGCATGGATATGGCAACTCCAATATATGGAAACCAAACACATACGTACGCTGTAATATGAATATAAAATCCACAAGTGGTATAAACATATGTCACAAGTCACAGGGTACAATCTAAATCTCATCCACAAAAAATTAATATAAATGAATAACCAGCATCTATATAACTAGATCTCAACATAAGTATCTATGGATGATAGTTGGATGGAAACAAATCCACTACCAACTCGAATGGAAAAGTACAACACAATAAACACAATATAAGAAAACCAGCTAACGACTACGGGCTCGAAGAGAAGACATCCACGAAACATATACAACCATCCAAATCTGCACTCCTGTAAATACTTAAGAATAGATACACCTGGAAGGGGACCAGGTCCTCAGAGGGACGTAACAAGATACAGAACAGCAAGCCAATTTGAATACAGTAAACATGTATAATAGGTAAAAAATATGTAAGTACGCTGTACAAGACAATCTATATGAATGCAAATGAGGATAACTTTTCGATGTATGGGCAAGGGTAGGCTACTCGATCTACCTCACAACTCACACACTCGTCAGTAGACATCATAAATCGACATACCGCGGGGATAGCGACCAGCGAGACTCCAGAAATCGACATACCGTGGGGGTAGCGACCAGCGCGACACACGTCCGTAGTGCAAGCTATATACTATGGTTTACCAGAGTGGTTAAAAGCCCATACGCCTAATAATTGTCCTCTCATGATACTAAGTGCCATGTGTGTGTCAATATATCTAATATATAGTAATGACTGAAAGAAAACTACACATGCAATGAATAAACAGAAATGCAATAAATATACAGAAATATACTAAGCATGCAAAATACTGTAAGTAATTTGGCAAGGTATCTTGCCTGATCTGAAAAAGAATGAAGTCCCAACTCAAGGCATCGTCCGATCTACCCGTCACATAAATTAAATAAGTTAGGTTACAAAAGTGGGTGAATATGTTCCTCCATTTTAATCTATTTTAATTCTAAATAAAATAACCTAAATAGTATTTTTAATCTTATTATAATCTAATTTTATTGTTAAGCTCTAATTTTGGTCCAAAGAAAGTCAACTTTAAGGATTTGTGATCCGTGTCACGCAAATCGAGGCAATCTGTTGAGCAAAAAGTCAACCAACTCAAATCCTGGATTTGTGTATGGAATCCTATATATTTCAATGCTACATGAACACTAGAATAGATGGTTTCATAAAATTATAAGTCAGTAAAGAGTTATGGCCACAAGGGCGTACAGATGACAGTTTTCGGTGGTTTCCTATTTACGTCTACGTTGCACAAATTTTACAGTAGAATAAACTTATATTTTAAATTCTGTCAAAATACTTTTCTAGAAGTTCATTATGTCAGCTTTTCGAAACTTTAAACGGTTTATAATTCCGAGTTCGGGATCTCCCGAAATCTCAAAAATACCAAAACGCGTCTGATTTCGGACAACTGGCACTTTTAGAATTTTCTGGAAAAATAAGTTCTTAAATTATTAAAATAATTTATATATTCAGAAAACTAACCTTGATATGGTTCTAACAAAAAAAACTGGTACGCGTTTGGAGTCCGGAGCTAGGAGATATCGTATTTTTAAGTTGTCTTAACATACTAGAAAATGAGGCTGAATTTATGACGAATTTTGACTCTTTTTGGACGAAAAAAGGTGAATTTGGGGGGAAAATATATGAAGGATGAGGTATTTATAAGGGTAGAGACTACTTAATTGAATACGACTATGATTGGCTAATTTGAATATGAATAGGATCAGTTTAAATAAGGATAGGATATGCATGAAGTTGCTTTCCTAGTAGGCTCAGGATTTGAATTAATTTAAAAATAGAGTTTAAGTTTATCTCAATAATTTATAATCTTAAATAGAATTAAATATAATACAAATAATTTATATATAATCTTATTAATATCTATTAACACTAAATTAGCATCTATCTAATATTAAGACTATATATAACCAAATAAATCCTAATTAATTTCAAAAATCTAAATAAATTTCTTAAAATTCTAAATAAATTATAGAAAAAAATATAATTAAATATTTTAACCTAAAATAAATATTTGGTAGGAATAACATGCAAGTATGGTCTCAAAGTAAATCATAGAAGTCCTAGAAATTTACGTTCCCTATGTTTTAATTACCTAAAAATTCTAAAAAAAATCTTCAAAAATCTAAAATAACCTAAAAATGATTCTAAATAAATATTTATATAAGTAAAAATATCAAAAAATTTATTTTCTAATTAACTAAGAGAATACTCTAAAGAAATTTAATTTCTATAATAAATATAATAATATAAAATATACACAAAATATCTATTTTGGGTGAGGGGGTTTATAGTACTGTAACTCGATAGCATAGTCTGTCATCAACTCTAGCCAACACCTTTGTCTCATGTTGAGATCCTTATGAGTGTAGACATACTTCAGACTTTTGTGATCTGTGTAAATTTTAACCCGCTCTCCATAAAGGTAGTGCCGCCATAGCTTTAGTGCAAATATCACCGTATTTAGCTCTAGATCATGTGTCGGGTAATTCTTCTCATGAACCCTTAGTTGTCTTCATGCGTAAGCTATCACTTTGTCGTGCTGCATCAGTACACATCCTAGTCCTCTCCCAGACGCATCACTATACACCACAAATCTTCTAAATCCAGAAGAAAGTGTCAGGATCGGTGTTGTCGTCAGACGCTTCTTCAGCTCATCAAAAGCCGTCTGACACTCCTTAGTCCGGATAAACTCCTCGCATTTATGCGTCAAATGCGTTATAGGTGCAGCAATCCTCGAGAAGTTATTTAGAACCTCCGATAATATCCGACAAGTCCGAGAAAACTCCTAACCTCCTTAACTTATGTAGGGGTAGGCCACATCTCCACTGCGACAATCTTCTCTGGGTCAACTGATAGTCCATCTTCAGTGATTATGTGACCAAGAAAAGGTACCCTATTGTAAATCCCCTCGACCAAATTTAGGCCTACGTAGCTTAGATAGAGAGACTAGGGTTAATTTGGAGCCAATTAGAATTTGATTACAGTATTTTATATTATTGTGCAATATTTATCACTTAGTGCACCTTACCGTTGCTTCGATATTTAGAGCACTACGCTAGCTAATATTGCAAACAAATTTCATACACTTTTCCTAGACAAGCCAATCTTCCATTATAACATTTGTGTAACCCTTAAATACTCTATATTGTGCTTCATTTTAGTCGTGCAATAATTGTTACAACCGCCCAGTTTTAAATCCCAATAAATCCAACCTTGCGTAGTTGCCCGTTCCAATCGAAATTGGAGACCTCGACCTGTTTTATTCAACCCAAATATTTACATTATTCTATTCTGAGTCTGCTACGTCCATGATACTTGTGTCCCACCAAATTTTACCCCTATGTATTTTTAATTAATTAAAAAGCATCACTTACACTAATTTTGATAACATAAGTGTAAGGACCCAACCTCACCCAAAACTAGATCCAACCTAGCCCATCTACACCCTAAATTCCTTCATGTTAACATGTCCCCATCCCAAGGAGCCCTAGCCAGATCAATTCCCTAGGAGGACCCCCTTTCTCTCTCTCCTATATAAATACAACTCACTCTCTCTCCAAACCCTAAAACCTACAATAGCTGAACCCTAGCAAAACCCGACTCCCCCTTTAACCTGTCGCCTCCCTCCATCCCCGATCACTCAGCCACTATCCTCGACCAACTCTACCGCTTCAGCCACCATTCCCGACCTTCCTCCACCGCCTGCACCCTCGACCGTTAGCCCCCTCATCCTCCATCTTCGTCATCATCGACACCATCAACCATCCCCAACCCGATACCATCAACAACCCAACTCCACCGCCACCCTCCTCATCACCCCTCCATAGCCCGACCAACGCTACCCTGACCGCCACCTCCACCATGACCAGCCCCACCGCCAGCACCCGCCAACCGCCGCTGCTGCAACTACTGCCGAGGCTGTCATGGTTGCTGCTGCTGTTCCTCCGTGCCACGCCGGAGCTCAGCCACAACTAGGTACATGTGTATTGCATCCTTCTCCTTCATAAGTCGAGGGATCGACGGGTCATGGAACAGACACGAGTAACAAAATTTCCCAAGTGCAATGTACGTGTGTGTGGTTATGTTAAATTAGAAATTTATGTTAAGTAATTACTCTAATAAATGACTTGTTAATATAAATACTGTGTTGACCTAAAAATCTAGACATTGACCTAGTATACCCTAACATGATAGTTAGGACAAGTATTTCTGTACAAAACGTAATTAGTTTTGTATCATAACTTTGGTAATTCGTTGCCTTGAGGTACACGGTAACTGAGGATAGGACACGTGTACGTCTTAGCTGTGTGCACACACGAACCTTTTAGTTGACCAGTGTGACCCCTTGCGTCAGTGGCTAAGAGCAGCTTAGTGTTTCTATGCGTATTACTTTAGTGACTGATGATTGTATTGCTATATTATATTATATGTATAGGGTCGCTGGACCATTCAGGAGAGACTTCAGAAGCAGGTTATTGGCACTCGCAGTTTGAGGACCCAGATAAGATACCTTGCCATATTTACTATTTAATTTAAATTATAAAATGTTGTATGATATCTTGTTGCATTATTTTATATAATTGTGCGCGTCCGAGATTGACTCGGGTGCAGTCGACGAGTACGTCGATGTGTAGTATAATTAACGTAGTCACTAGCAGACTCACCCACCATTGTGAGAATATTCTGATATCTTCCTAGACCCTGACACTTATACACACATCACGGTGACAAACTTATGTTGGGATGCGGGTCCGCATACCCGACTAGCTATCGATACGTGTGACATGCATCACAGTTAGTACGTAATCAAGGTTATCTTATTAGTTGAGACTTGGCATGTAGTTACGTGGTATGCACGTCGTATAGTCGACTTGTATATCTGCATTGGGCGGGAAGGACAACTAGTAGGTGTATGGGATACACACATTAGAATCCGTAGTATCCGGAGGACCCACGGGTCCAATGACTTCCTTTATACAGATACCGCGTCCTTCGAAGCGATACGGACATATATATTTGCAGATACCTCATTCTTCGGAATGATGGACGTTACATATATAGATACCACGCTCTTCGGAGTGTTGGACGTTATGCCTACACCTACCCATACGTACCAAGGTTGTCCTTACATTGCATTCACATAGAAGGTTAGTATACCCCTTTATTTTATTTAGTATTTATATATGGCATGTATTTTTGTATCTTGTTACGTCCCTCTGAGGACCTGGTTCCCTTCCAGATTTGGATGAGGCATATTATCCTAATGTGCATGGACCTGGGCAGGAGACGAGGTACGCCTCCGAGGAGGAGCTAGAGGTGCTTCCATCAGAGTTCCCTTGATCGCTGGTAGGCCTTCCTCCTAGGGCTGGAGCATCATTATCTAGTCAGTCGATGCTCTAGTCATTACTCTTTCATCTAACTTTCAGTACTTTTATTTTGTCGTAGTAGTGGGTTTGTTCCCACCAGACATATTTTGGATTGTACTATGACATTTCAAACTGACATTTATTTTCCAATATCTATTTCAGTACTTCTTGTTTATATTGTGGATGAGACTAGATATTACCTGTTGGATGTTAGTACTAGACTTGTTAGTATTTTAGGACAGCGGTGTACGCTTTGTTGGGTCCATTAAATTGGGTAATCCTTCGAAGACGTATTAGCTGGCTATTGCCACGTGGCCTGGTCCCGTGTATTTGGGACTGGGGCGTGACACATATTCAAACAGAACTTGTACTTGTTGAGCTTGGCATACAGCCCCTCTTGCCTCAGCGTCTCTAACACGATCCTGAGATGATCCTCATGCTCCTCCTGACTCTTGGAATACACCAAGATATCGTCGATAAATACCACCATAAAGTTATCCATGTACTGGTGGAAAACCTTGTTCATCAGGATCATAAACACAGTTGGCACGTTGGTTAAACTAAATGGCATGACTAGAAACTCATATTGCTCGTACTTCGTCTGAAAAGCTGTCTTCAGAATATCCTCATTTCTCATCCTGATCTGATGATATCCGGATCTGAGATCGATCTTCGATAATATGCATGCGCCACTCAGCTGATCAAATAAATCGTCGATGTGCGGCAGATGGTATTTGTTCTTTATCGTTACAGCATTTAGTGTCCTATAATCAATACACAAACGTACCGTCTCGTCCTTCTTCGGCACAAATAAGATAGACGCTCCCCATGGAGAAACACTAGCCTGAATGAAACTCTTGTCTAAAAGATCATCTACTTGGACCTTTAACATAACCAACTCTTTCGGTGCTAGTCTGTAGATGGGGGAAGTAATTGGCTTGGCTCCGGGAGTCAACTCTATAGTAAACTCTCTCTCTCTGTCAGGTGGCAGGCCTTGAAGATCCTCGAAAAATACATCCTTAAACTCTGATATAATATGGGGGTACACTGGTTCACCTTCTATAATGTGTGATGCGAGGGTAGGTTGGACACCATGCTCTCGGGCTCCCCGAAGAAACTCAAACTCAGGGTGATCAGGTCTAAATATAATACATCTACGTCGGCAATATAATGTCGCATGGTATTGGCTCAACCAATTCATGCCTAAGACAATGTCATAGTATGTCATGTAGAAGACTAGAAATCGGGCACACATCTCTCGCCCGCAAATAACTACTGAACAAGATCTACAAGTCGCTAACCAGTACTATTCTACCTCCCGTAAGAATCTTCTTAATCTTTGAAAGGGGTGTAGTTGTTATTCTATGGGTGGCTACGAAACTAGCAGCTATAAAAGAGTGTGTGGCACCAGAATCAAATAATATTACTAATGGTAATAAAACTACAAAAATAGTACCTTCGATCACCTCTCCAACGATCTTTGCCTCCTCAATGGTTATCGCAAAGACCTGGCCCTGTCCCGGTGCTGGTGCCCTCGGCTGCTGTCGAGCCTGCTGGAAACTAACTGCCTGTGGATCCAAGGGTGGCCTCCTCTAATTTTCTTCTGGTGCTGGTGGTCGTATCGCTCCAACTCCTGCGTAGGGCGACCTCGGTCCTGGAAAGACTGGCCCGGGAGGCTGCTGGTAGGGCCTCCGTGCTGGTAAGGCTGATCGATGAACCATCGATACTGGAACCCTCTGTTTTGGGCAATCCCTAACTGCATGCTAGTTAGATCCATATCTCATGCATACTCAACAATCCCGCAACATGTGTCCCCTCTTGCCACAGTAATGGCAAGTGGGAATCACTGGTCCCTGCAAGGGTGCTGCTCTCTGCTGCTGCGGTACCAGGGGACATTTTGTAGTTCCTCCATGTGGTACTCAAACTGATAATGATGATGCATAGGAGCGCCTCAGACTGGCCTCCATCTTGTTGATATGATCCTGGCATTGGGCTGCTAACGGAACCTCGGAGTAGGAGGTGGGGGCTATAGATCCAATAAACCTCTGTGTCTCAAAACTTGTAAAATCCCTTCCTAGAAAATCGTATAAACCTTTTATTTATTAATTATTAATTAAATTGTAGTAATTAGGTCTAAACAGGAGAAATAGATTTTTTAATAATTTTTGTATTAGGTGTTCGGGCCCTTAGATGACTTATGGGACCTTCAGGAATTTTTCGGAATTTATTCCATGTAGGAGACCCCTTGAGCAGTTGCTAGCCTAACGATGTGCAATACCCTATTCTATAAATTTTCTTATGAGTATATATATATATATATATATGTATATACAAATATATACATATGTATATATATTTTATAAAGAAAAGAAAAGAAAATAAGAATTTACTAATTAACTAATATAATAATAATATTATTATTACTACTTAGTACTTAGGAATCCAATTGCTGCAACCTAACTTTCCTCCCCACTTTAGCACCCCTTCAGCATAATTTCCATGACCGCCCCTTTTGACTCTTCAGCTTGCATAACCCGCATTAGCCTGCGTGAGATTGACCCCTTCAGCGCCCTATTGACTATTCACCCGCGGATCCCTCTCTCTCTCTCTCTCTCTCTTAATATATAGCATATATATATATAATAAACTCTCCAAAACCCTAACCTAAAACTTCAGACTTCTTCTTCCCATCTAGAGCCGTCACCACAGCCAGAGAAGCCTCCCCAAGCCATCCAACCATCCCGTCGACGCCGACATCGCGAACCGCAGTCTCCCACTCGAGGCACCTTCGCTCCGGCACGAATTCCCGTTGACTCGCTCGACAAAACGTCGATCCGTTTTCATAGGTATGATCTTCCCTCAACCCTCTCCAGTATTTGTTTTATAGTTAACCTCGGAAAACGTGCGTCCCTAGGTGTAAATCAGCGTCCAAAATGGACGGACAGGCAGAATTCTGCAATCGCAGAATTCCAGATTGACCACCCGTATTGTCGAGTTTGTATCTCCCACCACAGAGATCCGAATCCGATAATTCTTTTTGATACCTGTAGAATACATGATCTACTTTATTTTCTGTATATAACCCTAGGCTAATAGTTGCTGTGGACATAGTTATGTTCGTCACAAAACTGTGCGCACCCACTTTTTCCGATTTTCCAAAAGTTGGAGATCGGAGCGCGCCCCGCCAAACGGGACCGCCCCGCCGTGTGCCAAGTGTACCAAATGGTGCACACAGCATAACGGGACACGTGAAAATTCGTGGAAACTGATTCGGACGCGTGTGCGCGCCGGAATCAGGCCGTATCCGCGGACACATTTCGTGTCGCCACTTTTGTAGAACTCGCGAGTATTTTGTGCACGCTTGTCAGATTGCGACGAAACTTGCGCCACTGGACTCGTGGTAACGTGCTGGTCCTGTGACCCAAATTTCATGCATTTCTGAGACGGTTGACCAGATCGCCAATTGGCGGGTCCCACAGTTGACTTTTTGGACCAAATTATGTTCGGCTCATCGGAATCCAAATTTGGATATACCGTTGGGTTTGTATTGACATTTAGAGTTGTTTGATCCATAGTTTGTCCCATTTAGAGACTGTTACCCTCGACACGCTTTTCGGTACAAAGTGGGCCACACGTGGACCCCACTTTTGCCCGAAATTACCGTTTTGCCCCTGTGTCCAAATTGGACGAAAAGGATGTGCTTTTTAGCTATTTTGTTCATTCCAGAAACGTTGGTGATGTTTATTTCAGCATCCGGAGACGTTTGTTCGGAGTCCTTAGTTCCTGGTTCAGTGTCCTTGACATTTGGGCGCGTACACTTTACAGATTCTTGCCAGGCAAGTATACCTTGCCATTGTACTGTATTTACAGTCCATATGAGGCATGCATATTTATTTTCTGCTTATTTAGTTCATTTATTTTAACTGTTATATAAACTGCGCGTCCAAGGAAACTTGGGTGCAACGACGGTGTCGTCGTACTATGTTTTTACTTATGTATATGCATTGGACCTACTTTATGAGACTATCCCATTTTTATGAGGCATTTATGTTTCATTGGCCATGACACTATTTCTTACACGAGTGTGAGTCACATGTAGGACACGGACTTGCGTACTCGGCTGGCCCCCGGTACGTATAAGTCGTGCGACGGATAGGGATAACTGCCAATAGAAACTTTGCATGCTAGTAGACCTGGCGGTTATTAGAGGTTTATTGTGTCATGGACATGACATGCTTAGAGCATGGGGTGGGAAGAACAACAAGTACCGCATTTGAGCTCCTTTACACTTTTTCTGTGACGCCCGGATTCTCCGCTGGAGATACGGGTGGTGATGACCCATATATATACATTGGCGGGCCTCCGCCGTTCAAAAGACGACGTGCCTTTGGGCCCCTGGATCTTCAAAAGAGAACCATGCCAAATCCTAGTTTTCAGCCAGATAGCTCACTTGTGGGGAAAGGTGTTCTTAACTGCATTCACTTAGACGGTTAGGCGACCCAATGGATGTTCATTTTTCAGTACTTTATTGGCATGTGTTTTTTGTATCTTGTTACATCCCTCTGAGGACCTGGTCCCTTCCAGATGTAGGTGAGCAGGAGTATCCGCAGGAGTATGGACCTGGACCTGATGCTACCTATCAGCCTGAGGAGATCTTACCTTCTGATTATATGTGATTCATTGCAGCTGTTTAGAGATTTTAGTTGCTATTCTTTTCTAGACATTTATTCTTATATTAGAGTTTATTCTCTTCTCTCTTTAGTAGTTTATTATAGTCGATTTGCAGTGGATTTGTTTCCACCCGACTATTGCACTTTGAGATTACTATTTGAGACTACTTCTTTGATATTCATTTATTGATTTCCATTATTCTATTATTTGTGTTGTGGATGAGATATAGAACTGCGTGTGACTTGTTGTGACATATATTTACCACTGTGGATTGGATATTCATGTACAGCGTACGTGTGTATATGGTTTTCATATATTGGAGTTCGTATACATACGGCTGGCGTGTTACGTATTCCTAGTCCTACGTATTTTGGGACTGGGGCGTGACATGTTTTTGTGGTGGCCCATGCAGGTCTAGAATATATTGTCTCGGTTACGTAACTGTACCGAACAAGCCTGCGTAATAGGAATAGAGTATAAGGATCTCATCCACGCTTGATTGAAATTCATCCTTCCTATTTAATACTTGCATCCTGTTTGATTTCTGTACTTTTCTAATCGTTTCGTACATCAACTGCAGAGAGATGGATTTGCAGAATGGATGTACTGCCGCTGATGGCAACGCAACTTCTGGAGTCAATGGTCAGACTCAAGGAGGGACCCCAACAATTCTTAGGCTTCCGGGGCCAGATGGACAGACTCACACCCCAGTTCCATCTGACCTTCCCGCTTCACCTATTGGGAACCTTCCACCTGTCCCAGTACCGCAAGATGGCCAAGCGCAGATGTTCCAATTCTTTCAGATGATGATACAGGAACAAAGGCAGCAGGCAGCCGAGCAGAGGCAGCAGGCAGCCGAACAGAGACAAGAATTTATGGCAGCACTGGAGAGGATGGCTGCACATGCTACTGTACCAGCCCAAACACTAGCTCCAGTACCTCGAGCTAAGGTTAGATCAGTAAAGGATTTTGTTCAGATGGGTGCAAGGCAGTACAAGGGCACTGAGAGCCCGGAGGAGACTACCAGCTGGATCACTCACACACAGAAGCTACTGGAGGCATCGCAGTTACCTACGGACCTATGGATGACGGGTGTACGGACGCTTCTAGATGGTAATGCCCATCACTGGTGGGAATCCATGGAGCGCCAGTTGGGTACTTACCAGACATGGGAGCAGTTCTTGGAGTGCTTCGAGGGAAAGTACTTTCCGGACACTGTCAGGGACACCTTGTATGATCAGTTTCTTCACTTGGAGCAAGAGAACCGAACCGTGGACGAGTATGATGCTGAGTTTAGTCGACTCAGCAAATATGGCGCTGCTTTGATACCAAATGACTTGGCTAAGGCTAAGAGATTTCATCGAGGACTGACCCAGGAGCTACAACATTATACAAGCACGCAGTCCCGAGCCTCTTATGCTGAACTACTGACAGAGGCCAGATTTCAGGAAACCATTAGCAGAGGAAGGGGAGCTCAGCTGAGGACACAACAAGGATCAGCAAGGATACAGCAGGGACCAGCCAGGACACAACAGGGAGGACCTATCAGACGCCCCTTGGCACAACAGCATCAGCAACACCGAGCAGGACCGTACCGGATTCCGGAAAAACCCTAATATAATTATTGTGGGAGGATCGGACATGTTGAGAGAGATTGTCGGACCCGCTTGGGTCAGTGTAGGAGATGTGGCTCTGGACAGCACATGGTGAAAGACTGCCCCATGCAGCAGGTACTTCCGCCGCCAGTTCAGAGATTAGCGCTTCCAGCACCGAAGCCAGCACAGCAGATGACTGGACCAGGAGCACCTCGAACCCCAGCAGCAGGAGGATTTCAGAGAGGACCACCGCTACCCACTCAGGAGGAGCAGTATATGAGGACTGGACATGGACAGCCGCAGAGGAACGGGAGAGCTTTTACATTGGAGGTAGATGACCTGGATCATGAGGTGGATGTCATAGCAGGTATTACCCTTGCTTTTACTTTTCCTGCTGTGACATTATTTGATACGGGAGCCACCCACTCATTCATATCATCTAGTTTTATTGCCAAACACAATATTGCTTCTACACCATTATCTAGTTGTGTTAGAATTCTTACCGGAGGAGGAGTTGTACCAGTTAGTCGAGTTTGTAGATCGGGCCCTATAGTGATTCGTGGCAGAGAGATGAATGCCCAACTCTTAGTCCTTCCTATGCCAACTTTTGATATTGTGCTTGGAATGGACTGGCTGAGCAAGAACCACGCTTTCTTCGATTGCTTTGGAGGAAGCATTCTTTTTAAGGTACCAGGCCAGCCTGAACTTGAGTTTGCCCGAGGATCCATAGAAATCCTTGATGGTATGCAGCTCGCAATGGACGATGTTGTCTATCACCCTATTATTTCAGAATTTCTAGACGTCTTTCCAGAGGATTTGCCAGGACTACCCCCAGACCGAGACGTAGAGTTTTCAATTGAACTAGCACCCGGATCAGCACCTATAGCATCGCATGTTTACAGACTGGCGAAGAAGGAGATGGACGAGCTGAAGGCACAGTTAAAAGAGCTAGAAGAGAAAGGTTTCATCCGACCGAGTACATCACCCTGGGGAGCACCAGTGTTGTTTGTACCCAAGAAGGATGGGTCAGTGCGTATGTGCATTGATTACAGGGCCTTGAATGCCGTGACAGTGAAGAACAAATATCTATTGCCACGCATTGATGACCTGTTTGATCAACTCAGTGGAGCTAAGGTATTCTCGAAGATAGATTTGAGATCGGGATATCACCAAGTGAAGGTACGGAAGCAGGACATTCCGAAGACCGCATTCAGAACAAGATATGGACACTACGAGTTTTTGGTCATGCCATTTGGATTGACCAATGCTCCAACGATCTTCATGGACTTGATGAATCGAGTCTTCCACCAGTACTTGGACCAGTTCGTGGTCGTCTTCATAGATGATATACTTGTCTATTCGAAGAGCCACGAGGAGCACGAGGAGCATCTGCGGATTGTTCTAGAGACTTTGAGGGGAGAGCAGTTATATGCTAAACTCAGCAAATGTGAGTTCTTCTTGGACAGAGTTTCATTTCTTGGACATGTTGTTACAGGAGATGGCATTTCTGTTGATCCAGAGAAGATCTCAGCAGTTGAGACATGGCCTGTTCCTAAATCAGCAGCAGAGGTGAGGAGTTTCCTTGGACTTGCGGGATATTACCGACGGTTCGTGGAAAACTTCTCAAGGATAGCGGCACCTATGACTCGTCTGACTTGTAAAGATCAGGAATTTATATGGACTGACGAGTGTCAAGCAGCCTTTGAAGAGTTGAAGAAGCGACTGACTACAGCACCAGTATTGGCGATTCCGTCAGGATCAGGAGGATATGTGATCTACAGTGACGCATCAGGGAAAGGCTTAGGATGCGTATTGATGCAGCATGGCAAGGTGATTGCATATGCATCTAGGCAGTTATGAGTGCATGAGAAGAATTATCCAACTCATGACTTGGAACTTGCCGCCGTTGTATTTACTCTGAAGCTATGGAGATATTACTTATATGGGGAACGAGTGGAAATCTATACAGACCACAAAAGCCTCAAGTACGTCTTCACGCAGAAGGAGTTAAATATGAGGCAACGTCGATGGCTCGAGTTGATGAAAGATTTCGAGATAGAGCTTCATTATCATCCAGGCAAGGCTAACGTGGTAGCAGACGCGTTAAGCCAGAAGCCAGCAGTTTACTTCTTGACAGCACAGAGGGAACTTTTGGAGGACTTGCAAGAGCTTGGCATTGAAGTGATACTACCCGGAGCAGATGAGACACTAGCCAACTTGCAAGTACAATCATCATTGGTAGAGAGGATTAAGACAGCTTTGCCTACAGATGCCAGATTCAGGAGACTAAGGGAAAGGACAGAGGCCGGAGAGCAGACAGGATTGCGCATTCATGAGGATGGGACATTACGATGTGGTGATCGTCTTTATGTTCCGAATGGAGAGATTCGACAGGAGCTGATGGCAGAGGCTCATAGTTCGATCTATTCTATTCATCCTGGAGGCACCAAGATGTATCGTGACTTACGACAGCATTTTTGGTGGCATGGGATGAAGAGAGAGATAGCTCGCTTTGTAGCTAAATGTCTGGTATGTCAACAAGTGAAGACGGAGCATCAGAGGACAGCAGGATTATTGCAACCACTTCCGATTCCAGAGTGGAAGTGGGAGCACATCACTATGGACTTCGTCACGGGTTTTCCCAAGAGTCCAAGTGGAAGAGATGCAGTGTGGGTAATAGTGGACCGACTCACCAAGTCAGCCCATTTTATACCTTTTAGAGTGGGCCAGTGGACAGAAGCTTTAGCTGACTTATACATGAGGCAGATCATGAGATTGCACGGCATACCAGTCAGCATTGTATCGGACAGAGATTCGCGCTTCACATCGCACTTTTGGAGGAGCATGCAAGAGAGCCTTGGTACTCGTCTGAAGTTCAGTACATCTTACCACCCGCAGACAGATGGGCAGTCAGAGCGTACTATTCAGACCTTGGAGGACATGTTGAGGGCTTGCATGTTAGACTTCGGAGGATCATGGGAGGACCACCTACATCTTGTAGAGTTTTCTTACAACAACAGCTATCAAGCGAGTATTCAGATGGCTCCGTTTGAAGCATTGTATGGAAGAAAATGTAGGTCTCCTGTGTGTTGGAGTGACGTGGGAGAACGTCAGATTCTGGGACCCGAGTTGGTGGTCAACACCGTAGAGACAGTCAAGAAGATTCAGGGACACTTGCGAGCAGTGCAAGACAGGCAGAAGCAGTGGGCAGACCTTCACCGTCGTCCCTTGGAGTTCAAAGAGGGCGATCACGTCTTCTTGAGGATATCACCGACCAGAGGCACCATCCGATTCGGAGGGCGCGGCAAGTTGAGTCCAAGGTATATTGGACCATTTGACGTGCTCGAGAGAATTGGAGAGGTGGCATATCGACTTGCGCTACCACCTTCACTGGAGGGAGTACATGATGTATTCCACGTGTCGCAGCTCAGGCGATATGTGGCAGATAGCAGTCATGTTCTCGACCATTCAGAGATCACCATTGGGCCGAGCTTGTCATACCAAGAGCAACCCGTGGGAATCCTTGATCGTCGAGAGAAGGTATTGAGGAACCAATCTATTCCCTTGGTTCGCGTAGCATGGAGGCATGGCGCACCAGGAGAATCAACTTGGGAGCGCGAGGACGACATGCGCAAGCGTTTTTCGAACCTATTCGCAGACCAAGGTATGAATTTACATTGTTAATTTATATCTTATATCATCCTTGCATTCTATCGTGGCTTAATTCTAATTTCGAGGACAAAATTTTTACAAGTTGGGTAGAATGTAAAACCCCTTCCTAGAAAATCGTATAAACCTTTTATTTATTAATTATTAATTAAATTGTAGTAATTAGGTCTAAACAGGAGAAATAGATTTTTTAATAATTTTTGTATTAGGTGTTCGGGCCCTTAGATGACTTATGGGACCTTCAGGAATTTTTCGGAATTTATTCCATGTAGGAGACCCCTTGAGCAGTTGCTAGCCTAACGATGTGCAATACCCTATTCTATAAATTTTCTTATGAGTATATATATATATATATGTATATACAAATATATACATATGTATATATATTTTATAAAGAAAAGAAAAGAAAATAAGAATTTACTAATTAACTAATATAATAATAATATTATTATTACTACTTAGTACTTAGGAATCCAATTGCTGCAACCTAACTTTCCTCCCCACTTTAGCACCCCTTCAGCATAATTTCCATGACCTCCCCTTTTGACTCTTCAGCTTGCATAACCCGCATTAGCCTGCGTGAGATTGACCCCTTCAGCGCCCTATTGACTATTCACCCGCGGATCCCTCTCTCTCTCTCTCTCTCTTAATATATAGCATATATATATATAATAAACTCTCCAAAACCCTAACCTAAAACTCCAGACTTCTTCTTCCCATCTAGAGCCGTCACCACAGCCAGAGAAGCCTCCCCAAGCCATCCAACCATCCCGTCGACGCCGACATCGTGAACCGCAGTCTCCCACTCGAGGCACCTTCGCTCCAGCACGAATTTCCGTTGACTCGCTCGACCAAACGCCGATCCGTTTTCATAGGTATGATATTCCCTCAACCCTCTCCAGTATTTGTTTTATAGTTAACCTCGGAAAACGTGCGCCCCTAGGTGTAAATCAGCGTCCAAAATGGACGGACAGGCAGAATTCTGCAATCGCAGAATTCCAGATTGACCACCCGTATTGTCGAGTTCGTATCTCCCACCACAGAGATCCGAATCCGATGATTCTTTTTGATACCTATAGAATACATGATCTACTTTATTTTCTGTATATAACCCTAGGCTAATAGTTGCTGTGGACATAGTTATGTTCGTCACAAAACTGTGCGCACCCACTTTTTTCGGTTTTCCAAAAGTTGGAGATCGGAGCGCGCCCCGCCAAACGGGACCGCCCCGACGTGTGCCAAGTGTACCAAATGGTGCACACAGCATAACGAGACACGTGAAAATTCGTGGGGACTGATTCGGACGCGTGTGCGCGCCGAAATCAGGCCGTATCCGCGGACACATTTCGTTTCGCCACTTTTGTGGAACTCGCGAGTATTTTGTGCACGCTTGTCAGATTGTGACGAAACTTGCGCCATTGGACTCATGGTAACGCGCTGGTCCTGTGACCCAAATTTCATGCATTTCTGAGACGGTTGACCAGATCGCCAATTGGCGGGTCCCACAGTTGACTTTTTGGACCAAATTATGTTCGGCTCATCGGAATCCAAATTTGGACGTACCGTTGGGTTCGTATTGACATTTAGAGTTGTTTGACCCATAGTTTGTCCCATTTAGAGACTGTTACCCTCGGCACACTTTTCGGTGCAAAGTGGGCCACACGTGGACCCCACTTTTGCCCAAAATTACCGTTTTGCCCCTGTGTCCAAATTGGACGAAAGGGATGTGCTTTTTAGCTATTTTGCTCATTCCGGAAACGTTGGTGATGTTTATTTCAGCATCCGGAGATGTTTGTTCGGAGTCCTTAGTTCCTGGTTCAGTGTCCTTGACATTTGGGCGCGTACACTTTACAGATTCTTGCCAGGCAAGTATACCTTGCCATTGTACTGTATTTACATTCCATATGAGGCATGCATGTTTATTTTTTGCTTATTTAGTTCATTTATTTTAACTGTTATATAAACTGTGCGTCCAAGGAAACTTGGGTGCAACGACGGTGTCGTCGTACTATGTTTTTACTTATGTATATGCATTGGACCTACTTTATGAGACTACCCCATTTTCATGTGGCATTTATGTTTTATTTGCCATGACACTATTTCTTACACGAGTGTGAGTCACATGTAGGACACGGACTTGCGTACTCGGCTGGCCCCCGGTACGTATAGGTCGTGCGACGGATAGGGATAACTGCCAATAGAAACTTTGCATGCTAGTAGACCTGGCGGTTATTAGAGGTTTATTGTGTCATGGACATGACATGCTTAGAGCATGGGGTGGGGAGAACAACAAGTACCGCATTTGAGCTCCTTTACACTTTTTCTGTGACGCCCGGATTCTCCGCTGGAGATACGGGTGGTGATGACCCATATATATACATTGGCGGGCCTCCGCCGTTCAAAAGACAACGTGCCTTTGGGCCCCTGGATCTTCAAAAGAGAACCATGCCAAATCCCAGTTTTCAGCCAGATAGCTCACTTGTGGGGAAAGGTGTTCTTAACTGCATTCACTTAGACGGTTAGGCGACCCAATGGATGTTCATTTTTCAGTACTTTATTGGCATATATTTTTTGTATCTTGTTACGTCCCTCTGAGGACCTGGTCCCTTCCAGATGTAGGTGAGCAGGAGTATCCGCAGGAGTATGGACCTGGACCTGATGCTACCTATCAGCCTGAGGAGATCTTACCTTCTGATTATATGTGATTCATTGCAGCTGTTTAGAGATTTTAGTTGCTATTCTTTTCTAGACATTTATTCTTATATTAGAGTTTATTCTCTTCTCTCTTTAGTAGTTTATTATAGTCAATTTGCAGTGGATTTGTTTCCACCCGACTATTGCACTTTGAGATTACTATTTGAGACTACTTCTTTGATATTCATTTATTGATTTCCATTATTCTATTATTTGTGTTGTGGATGAGATATAGAACTGCGTGTGACTTGTTGTGACATATATTTACCACTGTGGATTGGATATTCATGTACAGCGTACGTGTGTATATGGTTTCCATATATTGGAGTTCGTATACATACGGCTGGCGTGTTACGTATTCCTAGTCCTACGTATTTTGGGACTGGGGCGTGACAAAACTCAGGCCTTCGTAGAACTTCTCGGCCTTCTTTTCCTCAGTTAGATTCAAGTACGGGGAAAATGACTCAAGCGGAGGAACTCGGCATTGTACCCCTCAATGGTCAAACTGGCCTGCCTGAGGTTTTGGAACCTGTCCCGAAGTTCTGCACTGGCAGTGGAAGGAATAAACATCTCCTTGAAGAGCCTAGAGAACTCCTCCCAAGTGACCCGATCGGGCCCTAAATGCTCCTCCTCTGAAAGCCACTAGTGATGAGCGTTGTCGGTAAGCTGCATCCTGACAGCGGTCATCCATCTGTCTCTGGAGATCGGTGGCCTCCAACTGGTGTTGAATGTTGGTAAGCCATTCGTATACCTTCGTCGGCTCCTCCGTGCCAGCAAATGGAAGTGGTATCACACAACGAAAGTCTATGAAATACCCCAGCGTCGACTGGCGAGCTGGTGGTAGTGCATGTCCCAAAGCGTCACAATACTCTCTCTCAAGGACTCATCCTGGGGCTGCTGGGCCTGCTGCTGAGCCTGCAGCTGGACCTGCTACCGGCCTGCATCATAGCGTAGATCATTTGGAACATTTGTGGCCCGTCCATGGGTTGCCCAGGTGGAAAGGGCATATATGGCATCTGTGGGGGAATTGGAGGTGGTGGGGGCAATTGTTGCTCCTCCTGTCCTGCGGCCTGCTGGCCCTCATGATCTACCTGGTGCGGAGACTGGTGCCCGTCCAAAGGGACCGATGGCTTCCCAGATGACTGTCCCTGGGGAGCTGGGGTCAACAGAAGAACCTGCCCCAGTGCCGGTTCCCCATATGATCCGGCGTCACGGGGGATATCGCCCGGCTGCACGACACGTTTGCTACGGAGATTCATAACTCTGAAAAGAAGTCATTTAATATCAGCGTTTTGGAATAAAAAGGATGCAAATTTGGAAAAAATAATTGAAATAGAGGTGTTATATGAAGTACTCAAGTATGTAGATGAGATCCTAATATATATTCCTAATTGCAGACTCGCTTGGCACAGTCAGGTAACCAAGATGATTTAAATTGGACCTGCATGGGCCACTACAAAAACTATATCATGCCCTAGTTCCAAATATAAGGAAATGAGTCGCGTGGCATTGGCCAGCGGGTATACTCCAACGGGCATCCCAATCTAATGGACCCGTTGAAGTACACCTATGCTGTAAAGTACAATGATATAACCCAATATTTAAAAATAAGCAATGTAACTAATCTCATCCACAGACATAAGAATATGAAACACATAGAGAAAACAAGTCTACTAATGTGCAGGAAGATAACAGGTTTAAAAATGTATTATAATACAATACGGATAGAGTCACACGGGGAAAAATCCGCTAATACAAGTACTAAATGAAAGGAAGCAAAAGATAACTAGCCGGTATCTGCTAACTAGATAATGATACCGGACCCAAGGTGAAGTCACTACCGGTGATCAAGCGAAGTCCTCGGGAATGATCTCGTCCTCTGCTACAAGTCCTACTGCTAGATATACACCCGGTCCATACTCCTCCGGGTAGAGTCACGACCCGCACCCGGAAGTTCGGGCACGAGTGCGTGGGCAAGTCCAGCCTACGCCGCAGAATCGGCGGTAGTACGCTGTCTAGGTCAAATCCAGCTTTACTAACTAGCTCATTCACAAATAACATAGACAAGATAATAACGAGAATTGAACTTAAGATTGCAACTGAAATAAATGTGACAACAGATTCAAATGTTTTAGTACAGGATTTCAAAATAAAGTCGGGGACAAACCCGATAAATGAGATAAGAATATAAATGAAAGATAGCTACTACTAGCTACTCTGCAGCAGGGGTCTCCTGGGTGGGTTCTGGCTCCTCATAGGTAACATCAGTCCCCTCATAGGGACCATAATAGGTGGGGGCAAGGTTCTCATCATCGCCTAAACAACAGATCCAGTCAGGAAAGGAGCAAAGTACACAGTGCACAATAAGATTAAACTAAATATTTTATGACAATTAAATATTGGATATCATGTTGAGAAACAGCATTAGCAGAACATTATTATCTCAGAGTTAGCGGTAAACAGGAATATGAGAGACAAAAAAATAAATGGAACAGGAAGTGATCTACAATAGCCAGCAAGAAATATAACATGACCAGAACTATCTGTGTGAACTTGTGTTTGTTTTTAGAATACATAGTTGGCATGTAGGGGTTTATAAGGCTAATTTGGCCGTCATAAACGGCTAGTAGACAATTCAATCGAGATCCGGCTGATGGACAGTCGTGTACCAACAGCTATTAGTCAATCCAGGGGAAAGGGTAAACTACATGCCTTCTAGGTATTCTCCCACCCGACATGAAAAACAAGACAGGAACTACCAATATTCAAGACATGAAATTCAACATTTCTAACACTAGGTGTAAACATCAAGGGTACATGTATGTCAGGGAATTAATTATCACAATATATAAAGATTAACTTGAAGTGCAGGTACTTGCCTGTTGTTTGGATCTGATTAAATTAGGTTCTTGGAGGAAAAGTCCAGAGATGAGTCCAAAAGCTGAAACAGACATTACCATCATGCTCAAAAGATGTCAAATAGCTAGAAACGCCTGTCCTTGGGTCCAATTTGGAGACAAGGGCAAAAACGGCAGTTTCGGACCAAAACGGGGTCCGCCGTTGGGCCCGCTTTGCACCAAAAAACGTGTCCGGGTCAAAGGTCTCCAAATTCACCAAACTTAGTGTTAACAGGTCAGGAACGATGATACGAACCCAACGGAACTTCCAGATTTGGATTCCGATGAGCCGAACACAAAATCGCCCGTCGAGCGGGGCCTATGGGGCCCACGACACGCGATTTCGTCAACGTTCTCAGAATCGAACCAAACTTGACCCACAGGACCAGCGTATCGCTATGAGTCCGATGGTGCAAGTTTCGTCTCGATCCGACGTGTGTACACAAAGTTAGGTCGAATTGCAGAAAAGCCGGATACGGGGCGATGTCCGCGGATACGCGTTGATTCCGGTGTGCACGCACACCCGAATCAGCTTCCACGAAATCTCACACGTCCGTATCGACGAGGCGCACGTATCTGTGAAGACCGCACGCGACCAAGTCGTCCCGTTTGGCGGGGCGCACTCAGTTCCGGGGTGAAATAGGGTCTGGTTTTTCCTGTTTTTGGATCGCGGTGTGCGATCACCACAGGACGCGATGCCCCGAACAGTTTGTCCGGACACCGAGAGGGTCATACAGGCTTTACAACGCAATTTGCGGAATCGAAAACAGAGCTACGAGGCGAAAGTTACACGCACCTGAAGGGGACCCGAAAACAGGGTCGAATCGTGTCCGACTCGTGTCGGACACGCGGGACTGAATTAGGGCTAGGGTTAGGGTTCGGACACTGCTGGCCGGCGGCTTGGGCGGCGCCGCTGCGGGGGAGGCCGAGGGCGGCGCCGGCGGCGGGCGGCGCGGCGGCTTGGGAACTCGCCGGCGGCGACGGCGCGGTCTGCCGGTGCTGCCGCTGTGCTGCTGCTGTCGAGCGGCCGCTGTCGACGCCGTGGGCAGCCGGAGAAGAAGAAGAGGAGTGGAGGAGGTTGGCTGGCCGCGGAGGAGGACGGCGGCGCAAACGTCGTGGCGGCGTGCGGCGGAGGTGGTCGTCGGAGGGCGCCGCGGCGAGCTCGTCGTGGTGGTCGGCACGGCGAGTGGAGGGGTTTATAAAGGGGCCGTCGGGGGTGGTCGTGGCCGAGGGGGCCGCGATGGGCGGTGACGTGGGGGGGTCGTGGCTGGCCGGAGCGGGCGGCGCGCCGGGCGGGGCGGCGCACGACGCGGGGGAGACGACCGGGTTCGAGGGGAGTGGGGAGGCCGGGTAGGGTCGGGTCGGGTGCGGGTCTGGGGATCCGACCCGACCCGCTAGGGGGCTGGGCTTGGGTTCGCCCAACGGGCCGCGGGCCGGTTGGGCCCAACGGGCTGGGCCGGGTATATAAATAATAATAATAATAATAATAATAATAATAATAATAATAATAATAATAATTAAATAAATAATTATATAAATAGTTTTAGGTGTTTTAAAAATAGGTCCAGGGCCCAATAAATTCCAGAAAAATTACCCTAAGTCCAGTTTTCCATTTTACACCCAAAAATATTATTTTCATAATATTTTAATGTTATTTATTATCAATTAAAAATTTTGTAATAATTCAAAACCCTGATTTTAATTACAGAAAATTCCCAGAAAATTCCAGAAAATTGTGAAAAAAATCCTAATTTTAATATTTTTGAAAAATCAGGGGCTTACAATCTACCCAACTTATAAAAATTTCGTCCTCGAAATTTAAATTATGGCAGGGTTCTCTCTGTCCAAACTCACTTGGTCACAGTATAACGGGTTTCTCTTAGGTGAACATTGCGGTCGCTACCCAACTTAAAATTTTACCCCTATCCTTTAAGGCTGTACAACTAGTAAAGCTAGGTCTCAACTTAATAGATTTGGGTATTGAATCTTAAGTCTGCAACACAAAACACAGCACACATCACCTAGGGAAATGCCTTAGTCATAAAGGGTTGTCATCTAGCACTATAAATCAAACTTATACCAAACACAGGATTCTGTCCTTCCGAAGTAAGGGAAGGTGAGGATCAATAATAAAGAGTTTAAGGGCGAGGTGGTAGAACAGAGGTATAGGGATCAAGGCGTTTTTCAGGAATTCTAATGGGAATTGTCAGGCGGTTAGGGATCGAGGTTCTATTCTGGTAATGCTGAAACGATGTGCTCGGACGTATTTAGGGGGCAAGTAGACTAGTCGACTATACCTCAATCCACATAAGTAGTCATGCGAAGTGCGAATCAAAATGCACTAAGGTTGATCAGACCGTAGTACACTGATTCTGAGTAGACACTTGTATTAGTGGGGTTGATCAGGCCTCAATAATACATGTGTCATGAACAAGCCCGATAAAGGATAAGCTTGCAAAACTAGGCTATAAAATAGCAGCATAAGTCAAGTTCAGCAAAATTAAGTGCGCTAGATGATGATGAAAAGGAGGTGCAAATTATTGAAGTTCACAAAATAACACAAAATAAGCACAATAGCAAAAGTCTAAAGAATCTATACAGTTATCAATTTAAAAACATACTAGGTTATTTAGCAAGTTCAAAATTACTAGGTTGGGGCTGAGGTCACGAACCAATAGGCACGAAAACAATACTAGAAAAGATATCTACGAATCACTTACGCGCATTAGCTGCTTCCAGAGTTTGCGCGTTCTCCACGGTCATTACGTAAGCCTGTCCGCGTCCTTGAGCAGTGGGGCAGTCCCTCACTCGATGTTCTGCTGAGCCACAAAGTAGACAAACACCTAGCCTCTTTCTGCAAACTTGCCAAGTATGGCCTGGTCTATGACAATAGTTACAAGCAGCAGCTTGTTGGTTCTGTCCCTGGGCCTGGTGTTGGGGTGCTGGAGCTCGAGGGAGAGGACGCTGAGCTTGTTGCGGGGCCCCCTGCTGTTGTTGTTGTTGCGGTTGTTGAAAAGGGCATTTGTTGGGTCCCGCATTTTCGGTATCTCTTTCTCGCTTTAGCTTATGCCCCATGTCTCTCTCAACGCCTTGTGCCACGTTCAAGATTTCCTCGTAGGTGCGAGCTCGGCTGGTGGTGACGGCAAGGCGAATATCCGGAGATAGTCCCTTCTTGAATCTACGGGCCCTGTCCTCCGGGGTACGAACCATGCATTCCGTAAAGTGGCTTAACCTGCTAAATTCTGCAGTATACTCATCAACAGTCAGGTTACCTTGCTCCAGTCTCTCGAATTGGCTTTCGAGAGCTTCCCGAGCCACTTCGGGGTAAAATTTCTCCTTGAATAGCCTCTTAAAATCTTCCCAGGTGAGGTCAGGAGCAGATAGTTGGGGTTCATCTCTGAACCAGGTCCGAGCTATGTCGAACAGTTGCAGGCTTGCGGACTCCACTTTGAGATCATCAGGGACACGAGCAGTCTTCAGGAGTCTCTCGACGTTCTCTATCCATTCATCGGCGTAGAGAATACCCTCAGTTCCGTAGAATTCCAGGGGTCTGAGGTTCTTGAAATCTTTGGCACTTTCTGGCCTCTTTTGTGGCGACTCCTGGGACCTAAGAGCTTCTGAGAGGCTGGTCCGCAGAAGTGCAGTCTGTTCTTTCTGGGATTCCACCAATCCCTGGAACACTCCTAGCAGTTGTGCCCCATCTAGGGTAACTGCCGGGACAAATGGAGGCGGCGGGAGTGCAAGAGTCTCGGGCACATTCTGCTCAGCTGGTTCTGATGTGCCTCCTACCGTGTTCCTGGTCTGGACCATTCTGAAAGATTAAGGGATAGGAAGATCAGAATAGAAATACTTGGAAATCAAAGGCGATAGGAAAAATTGAGCAGCAATGATATCAAGAATTGAAATCGGGGCCCTATACTGTGAATGAGCTTTTCCTAGATTTCTCAATCTTATTTGCAGGCCTGTTCGGTCCCTAAGTTGAAACCGAACAATTTAGTCGTTTAGACCTGCATGGGCCACCACAAAAACGTGTCACGACCCGCACCCGGAAGTTCGGGCACGAGTGCGTGGGCACGTCCAGCCTACGCCGCAGAATCGACGGTAGTACGCTGTCTAGGTCAAATCCAGCTTTACTAACTAGCTCATTCACAAATAAAATAGACAAGATAATAACGAGAATTGAACTTAAGATTGCAACTGAAATAAATGTGACAACAGATTCAAATGTTTTAGTACAGGATTTCAAAATGAAGTCGGGGACAAACCCGATAAATGAGATAAGAATATAAATGAAAGATAGCTACTACTAGCTACTCTGCAGCAGGGGTCTCCTGGGTGGGTTCTGGCTCCTCATAGGTAACATCAGTCCCCTCATAGGGACCATAATAGGTGGGGGCAAGGTTCTCATCATCGCCTAAACAACAGATCCAGTCAGGAAAGGAGCAAAGTACACAGTGCACAACAAGATTAAACTAAATATTTTATGACAATTAAATATTGGATATCATGTTGAGAAACAGCATTAGCAGAACATTATTATCTCAGAGTTAGCGGTAAACAGGAATATGAGAGACAAAAAAATAAATGGAACAGGAAGTGATCTACAATAGCCAGCAAGAAATATAACATGACCAGAACTATCTGTGTGAACTTGTGTTTGTTTTTAGAATACATAGTTGGCATGTAGGGGTTTATAAGGCTAATCCGGCCGTCATAAACGGCTATTAGACAATTCAATCGAGATCCGGCTGATGGACAGTCGTGTACCAACAGCTATTAGTCAATCCAGGGGAAAGGGTAAACTACATGCCTTCTAGGTATTCTCCCACCCGACATGAAAAACAAGACAGGAACTACCAATATTCAAGACATGAAATTCAACATTTCTAACACTAGGTGTAAACATCAAGGGTACATGTATGTCAGGGAATTAATTATCACAATATATAAAGATTAACTTGAAGTGCAGGTACTTGCCTGTTGTTTGGATCTGATTAAATTAGGTTCTTGGAGGAAAAGTCCATAGATGAGTCCAAAAGCTGAAACAGACATTACCATCATGCTCAGAAGATGTCAAATAGCTAGAAACGCCTGTCCTTGGGTCCAATTTGGAGACAAGGGCAAAAACGGCAGTTTCGGGCCAAAACGGGGTCCGCCGTTGGGCCCGCTTTGCACCGAAAAACGTGTCCGGGTCAAAGGTCTCCAAATTTACCAAACTTAGTGTCAACAGGTCAGGAACGATGATACGAACCCAACGGAACTTCCAAATTTGGATTTCGATGAGCCGAACACAAAATCGCCCATCGAGCGGGGCCTGTGGGGCCCACGACACGCGATTTCGTCAACGTTCTCAGAATCGAACCAAACTTGACCCACAGGACCAGCGTATCGCTACGAGTCCGATGGCGCAAGTTTTGTCTCGATCCGACGTGTATACACAAAGTTATGTCGAATTGTAGAAAAGCCGGATACGGGGCGATGTCCGCGGATACGCGTTGATTCCGGTGTGCACGCACACCCGAATCAGCTTCCACGAAATCTCACACGTCCGTATCGACGAGGCGCACGTATCTGTGAAGACCGCACGCGACCAAGTCGTCCCGTTTGGCGGGGCGCACTCAGTTCTGGGGTGAAATAGGGTCTGGTTTTTCCTGTTTTTGGATCGCGGTGTGCGATCACCACAGGACGCGATACCCCGAACAGTTTGTTCGGACACCGAGAGGGTCATACAGGCTTTACAACGCAATTTACGGAATCGAAAACAGAGCTACGAGGCGAAAGTTACACGCACCTGAAGGGGACCCGAAAACAGGGTCGAATCGTGTCCGACTCGTGTCGGACACGCGGGACTGAATTAGGGCTAGGATTAGGGTTCGGACACTGCTGGCCGGCGGCTTGGGCGGCGCCGCTGCGGGGGAGGCCGAGGGCGGCGTCGGCGGCGGGCGGCGCGGCGGCTTGGGAACTCGCCGGCGGCGACGGCGCGGTCTGCCGGTGCTGCCGCTGTGCTGCTGCTGTCGAGCGGCCGCTGTCGACGCCGTGGGCAGCCGGAGAAGAAGAAGAGGAGTGGAGGAGGTTGGCTGGCCGCGGAGGAGGACGGCGGCGCAAACGTCGTGGCGGCGTGCGGCGGAGGTGGTCGTCGGAGGGCGCCGCGGCGAGCTCGTCGTGGTGGTCGGCACGGCGAGTGGAGGGGTTTATAAAGGGGCCGTCGGGGGTGGTCGTGGCCGAGGGGGCCGCGATGGGCGGTGACGTGGGGGGGGGTCGTGGCTGGCCTGAGCGGGCGGCGCGCCGGGCGGGGCGGCGCACGACGCGGGGGAGACGACCGGGTTCGAGGGGAGTGGGGAGGTCGGGTAGGGTCGGGTCGGGTGCGGGTCTGGGGATCCGACCCGCTAGGGGGCTGGGCTTGGGTTCGCCCAACGGGCCGCGGGCCGGTTGGGCCCAACGGGCTGGGCCGGGTATATAAATAATAATAATAATAATAATAATAATAATAATAATAATAATAATAATAATAATAATAATAATTAAATAAATAATTACATAAATAGTTTTAGGTGTTTTAAGGCCCAATAAATTCCAGAAAAATTACCCTAAGTCCAGTTTTCCATTTTACACCCAAAAATATTATTTTCATAATATTTTAATGTTATTTATTATCAATTAAAAATTTTGTAATAATTTAAAATTCTGATTTTAATTACAGAAAATTCCCAGAAAATTCCAGAAAATTGTGAAAAAATCCCAATTTTAATATTTTTGAAAAATCAGGGGCTTACAGGTAGTCATCCTCGCCTATTCCTGGAAGGGAACCAGGTCCTCAGAGGGACGTGACAAGGTACAAAAATAGCATGCCATAGTAAAACAGAAAGAAAACATGTGATACGCCGGTGTAATCTAGAATAACCACCTAAGTGAGACACAACTTGAAGACAACGTTCGACACGTGGACTTTTCAAATATAAATTCGTAGCTCCGAGGCACGGAGCCACACGGTGCGTACCCGTAGATCCGAGCACAAAGACACACATTAAGTACTACGACTCCGGATACAGGATCTCTACGTAAATAAGGATATATATATATATATATATATATATATATATATATATATATATAGTGCATGCGAATTAGTCCAAGTGTCTAGTAACTATCTTTCTCTTCCACTGCGGTCAATGAGATGCATCCGCAGCTCGCTGAGCCTGAACCTCTATCTAAACAGTCTCGTCATACTGAAGTAACTAGTACCAATCACGATCCTATAGTCATCACAGGTTCTGGTCATGCTGACACTATCAGGATACAAATAGTCTGGAATAATGACAGTGTTTGAATGTGTCATAGGGTTCCAATGTAACCAAGTAGGTACATAAAGGTAACGAGAAATATCTAACAATCGATACTAGACGTTATCGACGAACGTCTACACCCGGATATGAACCAGATGCTAAGTAACAATTTTGATCCAAAGCGCACATAATATATAGATGAAATAAATAAGTAAAAATAGAACTGAGTTACAGAATGGCAAGGTACACTTGCCTGGACCCGGATGCTGAAGGCGGGGCTCCGGTACAACGTCCAAGTCCGAGGATCCCAAAATACCTATAGATGATATAGAAATTAATTAATAATTTAGCTTAAAACTATCTTAATAAAGAAATGACATTGAGAACTTAAATAGGATTGTTACGGCTATAACTCACGACTAAACGTACTAGCTAGGGTGTTGACTAAGGTTGACTAGGAAAGCATTTAAATAAATATGAAATCATCAAATAGCATAACGTCCTCAAATACTATCCTCAAACACTAGTAATCATCAAGTGTGGATTTGGTCATCAATAAATAATGTTCAAATTCTCATCCTCAATCATACCATCAATACTACCTAATAAAATTACATTGGCACAATACTCTCAAGTGTACACATACAAAATACTCAAATTTGAAATTATATTCTACACAAGGTATGAACTCAACCACTAAAAAAATAACGTTTATCATGTATACACTCCTCAATATGTATTTAATTAAACATGGGCTAATCATCAATCCAAACTTTTATAACTCACTATTCACAATGTACACAGTACTTTATTACGTAAACAATTTTAGCATGGTATTAACCTATTTCTAGAACATAATCGTATCATCCTCATGCATCACACAACCATATACCCTTAGACATTAACGTTAGTATTCTAGAAATAGCTCTTATCTAGTGTTATTTAACAAGTGTTAGCAATCATTTCAATAAAAACATTGGAAAATATCTAAACCTAGCTAGGTGATCAAATGTATTTAAAGAACAATATAAAAAGATGATGAAGAAGAAGTATAATAATAATAATAATAATAATAATAATAATAAGAAGAAGAAGAAGAAGAAGAAGAAGAAGAAGCAAGTTATCAAGGTTGGGGGTGGCTGTTGGTGGTGGCAGCGGTATTGTTGCGGCTGCTGTCGGTAATGGGGTGGCTGTGGTGGTGGTGATGATGATGACAGTGGTGGTGGTAGTGGTGCTCGATGGTGGTGATGGTGGCTATGGTGGTGAGGGTGGTGCTCGATGTTGATGGGAATTGTGATGGCGGCTGTGGTGGTTAGGGTGGTGCTCAGTGGTGGTGATGGGAATGGTGATGGCGGCTATGGTGGTGAGGGTGGTGCTCGGTGGTGGTGATGGGAATGGTGATGGCGGCTGTGGTGGTGAGGGTGGTGCTCAGTAGTGATATGTAGGTTTAGGGTTCCCAGGAGAGGTGAAGAAGAAGAAGAAGAAGAAGAAGAAGAAGAAGAAGAATGAAGAAGAAGAAGAAGAATGTGTTTGGCTGTGAGAAGAGGGAGGGGAGTGAGGAGAGAGAGGGTTTGCTTGGGGTTAGGGTCGGCCTAGGGATGAAGGTGTGTGTTTCCTAAAATAGGGGAAATGGGTGGTTGTGATTGATGGATGAAAGAATCAATGGCTAGGATTTAACTGTGAGTTGATAAGGATGAATAGTGTCATGCAAAGAGAGAGAGAGAGAGAGAGAGGGTTGTGATTGATGGATGAAAGAATCAATGGCTAGGATTTAACTGTGAGTTGATAAGGATGAATAGTGTCATGCAAAGAGAGAGAGAGAGAGAGAGAGAGAGGTGACCGGTCACATGACCCAAAAGGGGTTCTTCATTTGGTTTGAACCAATAGGAGATTGACACCTTGCATTACTTTTGCATTTGGGTCCCTTAAATTTTGGGATTTACAAATGAAGGAAAAAAGAGTGAGGATTTTATGTAAAAAAATAGTGTTTGGTATTTTGTAGGATGGAGAGGGTGTTGGGTATTTTGTATGAGCCTCATGATTGGATATGAGGGTTTAGTTGGTGTTAAGTTCAGTCGGTTTTACCAAATTAAATAAATATTGTGTCATAGGTGCTCTTAAATAAAATGGAAGTACATGGAGTCTCAATTGGGAGCGACACAAATATCCTGGATATTGTAGGCTTGGTATTAGTCTTTGGTCCTTTAATTGGTAAGGCGCAACGGGTTGATTTTATGTCCCAAAAATCGATGGCAACGACATAGGTACAAGACATAGAATTTAAATTAATTTTTTTGTGAATGAAAAGTTGTACAATTAAAATAGAGCACAAGGGAGTATATTTGTGAGTGACAGAAATGTCCTGTGCCTAGGTTGGCTCGTCTAGGTCAAGAGTGCAAAATTTTGTTAGAAGGTAAAGGCTATTGTTGTGCTCCAAATATTATAGCAACGATAAGGTGCACCAGAAGTTTAAATTAAGAACCAGTCCTCATAACCCTAATTTATAATCCTTAAACAACCTGAAGCTAAACCAAAATTCTCACCATACCCAGTCTACCTAAAAAAATTGTTGAGGGGGTTTACATTGCGGGACTAGGGCATGACATGGGGACTTCAGGTATAGTCAGAGTTGATGGACCGGATCAGAGCTGCACAGTTCGAGGATGAGTCTCTGATGAGCATTAAAGCGCAGGTCAGGATATGATTGACAGAGGACTTCAGTATTACAGAGGATGGATTATTGCGGTACGGTACCAGATTGTGTGTACCGAGTGGAGCATTGCGCAAAAAGGTTTTTTAGGAGGCGCATCGATCTCAGTACTCTATGCATCCAGGTGCCAACAAGATATATAGAGATATGAGAGAGCATGTTTGATGGTATGATATGAAGTGAGAGGTGGCGAGCTTCGTATCCAGATGCTTGGTATGTCAGCATGTAAAGGCGGAGAGGCAGAGGCCAGGATGATTACTTCAGCCTTTACCCATTCCAGAGTAGAAGTGGAAGCATGTGACGATGGATTTTGTTTCAGGGCTTCGGCGTTCTCCAGGAGGTAAAAATGCGATTTGGTTCATCGTTGACAGGTTGACCAAGTCGGCCCACGTCTTGCCATTTAAAGTGGGTATGTCTACGAAGAAGCTCACGGAAATGTATGTGCAGCAGATAGTCAGATTGCATGGAGTTCCTATGAGCATAGTCTCGGATTGGGATAGTCGCTTCACATCCCACTTCTGGAGGAGTTTGCAGGCTAGCTTGGGCACCCAGCTCAAGTTTAGTATCGCATATCACCCTCAGACAGACGTGCAGTTGGAGAGGACTATCCAAACTCTCGAGGATATGCTATGCATTTGTGTTTTGGATTTCAGAGGCTCTTGGAAGGATTACCTTCACTTGGTAGAATTTGCTTACAGCAACAGCTACCAGGCCAATATCGAGATATCACCATTTGAGGCACTGTATGGACGAAGATGTTGCACTCCGTTATCTTGGGATGATATTGGTGAAAGAGCCTTATTGGGACCAGAGATGGTCGTGGATGCAGCTGAAAAGGTAAAGCTTATCAGGGATAGATTTTGGGTGGCGCAGGACAGACATCGGCATTGAGCGATAGCCATCGGAGACCTTTGAAGTTTGAGGTCGACGATCTGGTATTCTTGTAGATATCTCCGACATGGGACACGATTCGCCTTGGTGGAGGCGGGAAGCTTAGTCCACGGTACATCGGACCCTTCGGTATCCTTGAGAGAGTCGGTGCAGTGGCCTATAAACTAGACTTGCCGCCTGCACTAGAGGGAGTGCACAACGTATTCCACGTGTCACAGTTGAGACAGTACGTGGCAGATCCTAACCATGTATTGGATCACTCGAAGATCAAGGTGGGTCCGTATCTCAGCTTTCCAGATAAGCAGATGGAGATCCTGGATCGCAGGAAGAAGGTGCTGCAGAACCAGACGATTCCTTTGGTATACGTCGCATGGAGGTATCACTCTCCAGGGGAGTCTACCTGGGAACGAGAGGCCAAGATGCACGAGCGATATTCTTATTTGTTTGAGCTGTGAGGTATAATTCTTTCTTGCTTGTTGTGATTGTTTTGGTAGTTAGTTTCTTCCTTAATTTCGAGGACAAATTTTTTTCTAAGGTGGGTAGGATTGTCACCCTCACTTTTCCATATAGGGATAATTTAGTAATTTGGCATAGTTATTTTAATTTAGATATTATATTTAATTAAAGTGTTATATATATTTATTTGTTTTTTGTATTAATTATTTATAGTTAGTGGGCTAACCTATTATTTACACTTGATACTAGTGAACCCAATAAGACTTTTCATGACAACTAGTGAGCCCAACATGGACTAGGCCCAATAGACCCATTCCCTCTAATTAATTAAGAGGATTAGACTAATTTGCATTAGTGTAAATTTTTTCCAAAATAGTCATCCTTAATTATTCTTCATAATTCATCATGTAAGGGCATTGTGGACAATTGTTGGTGACTTGGAGAGGGAGAAAGGGGGTCGGCCACATAAGAGGAGTATTCTCTCTCTTCTCTCTCCTCTCCATTTATTCATTCAATTTAGATCCATAAATTCCTAGATCCCTAATTCACTTTATCCCTCCATCAATCCCTCTCAATTTATTCATATTTTCTCTCATTCTCGTCACTCAAGGAGAGTTGGAGCTTGGAATTACAAAGAGCATTAGAAGAATGATCTTTGGCAAGGAGATCCTGTCTGGATCGTATCCGTAGGAATAATTTATTAGGAATCCATATTCTAATAGGTAAAATTCTAATTTCACCTTCATTGTAGGTTCCAAATCATGTATTTGACCATTAGGAACCCTCCCATGGCATAGGGTTACCTATAGGAACAAGTTCACGGCTAATTAAATGTGTATTATAATTTTTACATGGTATTTTGTGTCTATTGTTGGGGAATTATGAGATTGACACATCAAGTGTGTGTCATGACGCTAATTTAGTTATATGGGACTTAGATCAGGGTTAGAATACTAGCTACATGTCCATAATTGGATACGTATAGGTCGTATCACGATACATCGCGGTACGTGTCAGTAGATTTGAGGATTTTGAGCCAATAGGTATAATTTCTTATAATTACATGATAATTAGATATTATATATGTTTATATATCATAATTTATATATTAAGAGGGTTCCATATGTTTCAGAGGTTAGTATCATGGTGGTGTTGGAGTAGAAATAGAGTATCTTGGTGCACCATGGTACAGTATGATACTAGTGCATGTTAGGTGTTTGACAATTGGTATCAAGTGTTAATGTGGGTATCATGAGGATATTTGGTAGTGTTTTGGTGTGTGTTTGTGTTGGGGTTGAGGAGAGTGTGCTTGGTGTAGTTTTGGGGAGTGTGTGTGTAGAATACAAGTAGGAGAACTCTTTTGCTACATTCAGCAACTTTTCAGTGCTTTTCAACATAAGCAGCAGCAGCATAAGCAGTAGTAACAACAGCATAAGCAGTAGCTTATAGCAGCAGCAATATAATCATAAGCAGCAGTAAAAGCAGCATAAGCATCAGCTTATAGCAGTAGTAGCATAAGCATAAGCATCATAAGCAACAGCCATTAGAAGTTAGTGATGCACAATTGTGTGCTAGTGTATATGTAGGGTTAGTGTGTGTTAGAGTGGGGTATTTAAGTGTGTTAGTATTTGTGTCAAGTATGCTTTAGTGAGAATGTATTCTAGAGTGTATGCATAGTTAAGTAGTATCTTGATATCAAGATATCAAGTATCATGGTTGAGTGAGGGGTATTAGAGTGTCAAGATATTGATAGGTGTTAGTGAGTAAGTAGTGTGTTGAGCGAATATTAGTGTTGTGATATTTGAGTATTAAGTGTGTGTGTGGTACCATGTTCCATTGTGTGTGTTAGTTAAGTTATACATATTAAGGTATTCAAGATACTTAGTTGTGAGTTATACTAAGGTATCAGATAGTTACCATGATACGACATAAGATACTAGGATACGGAAATAAGGTATTGGCTCAAAGCCAAGGTATTAACTCATAGCTAAGGCATTGACCCATAACCAAGGTATTTGGCCATAGTTAAGGTATATAAGATACGGCTAAGGTATTTGATTAGGATACTAAAAAAATTATCTATAGGCCAAGGTATTAGTAGGTATAATAGGTAATAGTGTATATTATAGTATAATAAGCTAAAAACCTACCGGAATGACCTAGAAACCTAGAGATAACCTAGTAACACCCAGTTTTAACTAGTATGGCTCTATAAACCAACTTAGAAGCTAGTTATGAACCCAAATTAGGGTAACGACATAGTTTGACTAGTATGACCTAGAAATGACATAGAAATCATATTTTAGCTATTTAAGTATGTTTATCACTCTAATATACCAATTGACATGGCATTTCATATATAGGTCAGTGTGACACCAATTCTGACATTGTTTCGCATTCTTTGCTCAGGACCACAGACGAGTATATCTCTCTGTTAGTTTTTATTTCATGATAGTAGATATATCACATATTCTAAAACTATTTACTTGATTCCGACATAGTGGCTACACGGACTGGTACTAAATGAATCCTGTCATGGGATATTATCCTCTACTGTGTTCATCGGGTACTCCTTCACATGTATTCATCGTGTGTATCGGATATTGATTATCGTGTACTTCGTGTTCACACACTTCTCGTGTTCAGTGTTCTTATATTAGTGTTCGTAACATATCGTGATTGGATCTATGAGTATTGGTTGGGGATGGGGAGTAGGAGTTGGTTATGTGATCAAGCCAGTGTATTCGTGTACATGTTAATTACATATCACACGTGTAATCGAGTTACCATATTATATTCGTGTTCAACCTAACCCGATCACATAACAAACTTGTACTCTAAGGCACATTAGCTAGTTTATCTATTTCCATTACTTGCAAATATTCCATATTGCTTGTTCTTTCCTTTTCAGTATATTACATGTTTACTATAATTTATTTCATTTCCTAGTTACTAGTTCATCTTGTATTCTTTTCTATTACTTGTCATATATGTTCTACCATATATTTGAAACTGCTTTCAGAGTTTGTACTTCGCTTCAATCTTGATTGGATATATTTTTTAGATAATTGGCTTGAGGAGCAATGTCCCACTTTCTACGGGCCGCAAGACGACGAACCATTAGAGGATACTCCCCTAGAGTAGGAGAACCTAGTGCCAGTGACTGATGAGGCTTAGACTTATATTGTTAGACACTATATTAGTCTTATTTTAGACTCTTGCCATGTATTATTATTTTGGGAGTTGCTTTGTTCCTAGACTTATATTATAGACTTGTGGATGTATTTGTGACTCTTGTACTTCTTTTCTTTATTCCATATCGAGCTATTTCTTCCCCTAGTTTGATATTGTGATTGAGTATTGGTTTTATTATCATATACCATATTGTTCCTTCATTTGTGTTGAGATAGCATGACATGTACCTTATATGTTTGGTATGAGATGTTAGATATTATTGTTGACCCAAACAACGTTCTACTACTGATGCTACGGTGTAGGCTGGACGTTGTTCACGTACTCGTATCCCCATTCTAGGTGCGGGTCATGAAAGTACAAACACGCACCCAAGGTGGTTTATCTTTTGAATTTTTGTAAGGGATGTAATGTATGGATCGGTTATCTCATTTTGCTTTCATCTTGAAAGTCCGCATGGAATCTCTTTACTTTTGTGTCAAGAGTTTGTAACAAAGATGTTCATTATCAATAAAGAGAACTTTTCTTTATTCCAATGTATGATATTCCATTTGCGTACTTTGTTGCATATGTTTCTAAAGTATATCATTATGCCTAGGCCTTGTGCGGGTGCACCTTATGCTCGCACGGCATCACGTCCGGTGGACGATTATCGATTTTAGCAAAAATCGGGACGTGACACTTATGGCTATTATACTCATGGTTAGGCAAAGGCTGAAGAGAACAAGGACGGACGCAGAAATTTAAGAGGAGGGTCAACATCAAATGTTAAGAAATCCTCAAAACTAAAATCACAGTGTGTGTGTGTGTGTGGGTGTGTGGTATATATATATATATATATATATATATATATATATATATATATATATATATATATATATATATATATATATATATATATATATATATATATATATATATAACACTCGAACGATTAAAAAAGCGGACGCAAAAACAAATTGGAGGATACAAGTAACAAACTAATGTTAGCTCCTGACATAAAAGAAAACAAAAGAAAAACTCATGCAAAAAAAAAAAATTGACTTACATAAATATAGAATTTTGTAGCCATAAATCAGACTCTTGTGCCATAAAATCAATTCGTGTTAATTTCATGGCTAATAAGATAGTTTTCATAATATATACTACTATATAATAAGAAAAGTTAAGACTTCACCATTAAAGTTTTTGTTTCAAAAATGTCCTTTTCTATATTCTAATAAAAATTGTTCATTAAATTTAACATGTGTAGTTAGGTAATTACGTATAGAAGAAAAAAAAATTAAGGGAAGTTGTTGTTTGCTCTTATGAAATATTATAAAATACGTGCATTTATATATACTAGTATTGTGTAATAGTAATATATGATTGTAAAATTAAGGAAAGTTGTTGTTTGCTCTTATGAAATATTATAAAATACGTTTAATGCACGTGTGTATATGCTAGTATTGTGTAATAGTAATATATGATTGTAAAATCAATTTCATGACTAATAAGACAGTTTTCATAATATTGTGTAATAGTAGTTTATGACTAATAAGACAAGTTGTCCATCTAGGCCATGAATGGTTCATGTAATTAATCATGGCCTTGGAAAAGAAAGTCATTCATTTCCTGTATTAGGATACCAATAAAAAATAGGAGGAAAGAAGGGGGGGGGGGGGGGGTATGGTTCCCCCACCCACCCAAGGATTTACTTTTTCACTCTAAGGATTCAGTTTTCCTTCCTCGTTGACTTTTCAAACACGAAAAAAAAATTGGTAGAAATTACTGTTTTCGAAAGGAAAGGGAAGAAAAGAGCAAAGAATTAATTTTCTTGCCTTTCCGCGAACTAAATGAGGCCATACCATTCTCCATAATATTATTTTGGTTTC
Source organism: Iris macrosiphon (assembly GCA_036927795.1). Classification (NCBI taxonomy): domain Eukaryota; kingdom Viridiplantae; phylum Streptophyta; class Magnoliopsida; order Asparagales; family Iridaceae; genus Iris; species Iris macrosiphon. Next base: position 63,188,914 of record JAYESA010000004.1, on the reverse strand, counting down.
CTAGTTCTTTTTAGTAAAGTTTCTAGCTGCATTTAATATTAGACTTGTTTTTATTACATATAGGTCATTAGTAAAATTTTAAATTTAATTTTTTTTCTCAAATGATCTCACTTGTCCCAACGTAAGTCCTCCGCTGGAAGAGAACCTACCCTTCCACCGCTGGAAGAGAACCCACCCTTCCACTATAGGAATAAAATCGATTTCTAAACTCCACAAAGAGAAAACAAACATTATGTCGATACCCTTTCTATGACTACATTTTTACTATATTTTATCTTTCTATATTGTCATGCATATCCCTCTCTTGCTCGAGCACAGATATGTTGTACCATATTTCTGTTTCCTTTTTATTACATGTGGGTCTATCATTTTTTAATATCACTTGAGGTACACATGTAATAGAGTAGAAATAGAAATAACGAGTGCCTTGCTCAATCCGCACGTCCTCGGGTCCAAGTGTTAAAAACCAAAAGGCTTACTAGATTGTTGTAATTTACTGTATAAAAGTAGAAATCCGCTGTTGATATAAGCTAATGAAGCAAAGTCTAAAACACAAAATAAAGTTACTAATAATGAGATGCATCAAACTGTAAATGAAAATCCATTACATGCATCGATAAAAGATGTTGTTGCAACAGCAATAACATGCATATATATATATATATATATATATATATATATATATATATATATATAGCAAAGTAAAGCCATAATTATTGAGACCTAAAGCAGCAAGAGTCGGCTCAACTGGTAGCAACCTGAGCATGATGATAAGTAGTCGGAAATCCATGAAAGTGATGAAGTGGCAGCAGTGCGGAATCAGCGGCGGTGTTGATCCGATGGCAGTTGTTCCTGATCTCCCCCTGAGCCCCCGTGAGCACCTCAATCTCCCCCATCTTGACCATCGCCCTCTTGAACTTGGTTGCCCATCCCCCCGGGTGATCCGCGTTGTCGTCCACCTCCGCCTTCAGCGTCGGGTCCGTCACCAGTGCCTGGTCCGAAGTCAGCAGCCCCAGCGTCAGCCCCACCCCCACGTAGTACTTGTTGTCCAGCACCTCCGGAGTCAGCAGGTCCAGCGCCGCAACTATCGGCGTCGACAACGTGCTATTGGCAGGACACCTGTACGTACGTACGTTCAAATATTAATTAATATGCAATTTTCTCTTACTATTACTCTAAAATTAGATAGATCGACCTGTTCTGCAGCAGTGAGGCGTAGGCGGGGCTCAAGGTCGGGTCGACCGCGCTGCCGCCGGTGGAGTTGTAGAGCCTGTTGGTGAAGGCGCCGCAGTGGGAGACCCCGATGGTGTGGGCCCCGGAGAGGACGACCATCTCCTGTGCCGTGAGGTTCTTGGCCGCGAAGTTGGCGATGAGCTGGCTGGAGTTGAAGGTCGGGCCTGGGAGGTTGGAGAGGGCCTCGCTCTCGAGGGAGACGACCCCGTCGCGGCGTCCCGAGGGGACCTTGTAGGAGATGTTGCCCGCCAGGGCAGCGCTGTCGCGGGCAGCGAAGGCCAGGATGTCCGCGCAGGAGACCGTCTTCGGGCACGCCGACTCCACGGCCGACTTCGCCGCGTCGATCACGTCGAAGCCGTGGAGGCTCGGGTTGTTCGGGATCGCGTCCTTCTCCGACTTGCTGCCTGGAGTTGAGTCCAGGAGTACCGACCCATCACAACCCTGACTCCCAAAAAAAACAAACAAGTCGGAGAAGGACGCGATCCAGGACCACCATAAACGTGCATTAAAGAGAGTTGATTTAAGGAGACAGTTGAGGCTGTCGCAGCTGATTAAAGTACTGTCTGCTCTTTATTTTATTCTTAACTTTCATTTTCAAAAGCACTTAAATAATTGTTTTGACCATTATCCTGAAATTACAAATTTGGCTAACCTTTACATATTCGTTCGGTATATAAATTTGTTTAGATGCTAGTCATCGTCAAGTCATGTCAGTATGAACTACGACCAGACCTACTCCATTAAAGTTTTTCTTTTTCTTTTTCTTTTTTTTCCTTTTCTTCTTTCGTATACTAAAATGATCACACTGCAGCCATTGATCCAACAGTAAATTGGAAGCTAATATGCACTTAAAATATTTTAAAAGTTTAAAATTTACAATTTGTTACTACTTTATCACCATAAACTATTTTTATAAGAAGAAAAAAAAATTCAACAAGACAGGCTTTGCCCATCTTTAACTCATCTCAAACCCTAAAACTCACTCAGTCCCCTCTAATCCCCACACACCATAGATATCGGTAGGTGTGGGATTGGGCTAGGTTCATGGTTAGATTAGATGAGTGGACTTTTATACTTCTCATGGAAGACTTGACAATGTAGCCTTATGCTTTGCATTTGATAATCAAATCAAGCATAATATGTTAACTCAAAGTAGTGACCTCAATCTTTCAAAGTTAAGGTAATGATAGCGCTATATAATCTATATTAGTAAAAGTTCAACTTCACTGTAAATTTTTTTATTTTTAAATATATTCTTACATATATTTTACTAATTAAAAATATTTATTAAAATTAATAGGAATATCTATATCTGTACTACTATATAATATAAAAATACCTGTCCTTCCTTACCTATGTTTACAAATTAAATTGCTCATTAAATTTGACACGGATAGTTAGATAACTACATTTAGAAGGAAAAAAAAAATTAAGAAAAAGTTATTGTTCTTTTCAAATAGTATAAAATACGTACAACACACGTACATATATACTAGTAATAAGCCACCCAGTCATTTCAGACGGAGGGTAGATTCGAATCTGTGCTATCTCCCCCAGAAACCCACCACCATACCATTGGACTAGAACCCCGGACACACACACACACACACACACACACACACACACACACATATATATATATATATATATATATATATATATATATATATATATATGGTCCGGATATGGAGCTCCGTTTCCGGAGTTCCGTTGGAGCCCCTCGGCCGCTGGATCGCGCGGCATCGCACGGGCCCCGCTCGATCCGATGGTGCAGGGGTGGCGGGGCTTTTAAGAAACTCCGTGGACAGATATCTTGACCCGGACCCATATATATATATATATATATATATATATATATATATGGTAAACGGGATATGAGTCATGTACATGTGGACCAATAAGAATGTATTCTTATATCCAATGTACGCTAGTACATTACATTCCTATTGGTCAACATGTGCATTGGCTCATGTAAGAATATGAGCCTATGGCTCATATCCCTTTTTTCATATATATATATATATATATATATATATATATATATATATATTAGTGTTAATTAATACTGGGTACGTGACCTATTTGGCCAATGGTCACTGACCGCGAAACGTGATCGCAGGCCACGTGTCAACTCTTTATTGATCCATTTTTTTAGTGGTGGACCCATATAAATAGGAAAGGTCAATAGAAAACTGACACGTGGTCGACGATCACGTTCTGCGGTCAGTGACCACGGAAAAAATATTATTTCCGTAAAAGTTTATGATAACACAAATTAGTTGATGGTAACATAAGGTGTAAGGTAATTAGGTGCAAATTAATTAACCCAGAATATGGGAGACTAACATTTGATTCAGATCATGATACAGAAAGATATACCTCAAATCATCAGAACAAAGAGGCTTCAAGTGATGAAGACGAATAATTTCTTTAGTTCCAAGAGTGTATATATATATATATATATATATATATATATATATATATATATATATATATATTTATATTTATATTTTTTGTGCATGCACGAGAGACCGTCTTTTTCTTTTCTCCTCCTCAACAAACTTTTCTCTATTTTTCTCCTTCTCAAATCAAAATTTACGTTTGCATCCAATTTTTGGACAAGTGCTAGCTAAGTTTGAATCGTTTCTTTCGAATCTGTGTGCAGAAACGAGAAGCCGGTGGCTAGAGGGTTTTATCTCCGAAAGGATTCTAGAACAAGTCTATCTCGAATAATTTCTTAGGGCTGCTTTGTACACGACTTCTCTAAAACCGGTAACAGTAAACTTTGTTATTTTTGTTTACACAAAATAAAAAAAAATAAAAAAAATTCTAACAATACGTAGGTCTATACGTACGTACCCTGACGAAACAATCATGGAAGTGCATGCGAATGAGGCCCGGGGCGACGGCGGAACTATTGGCAAAGGCAGCAGCCACTGTCTGCTGCACTAGCTGCTCAGCAGAAGGACAGGTGCTCTCGTAGAAACCAATCTTCAAATCACCAAACACATTAATGGCTGGAAGAAGAAGAAGAAGAAGTGAAACAAGAAGCCACTTGGTATGTGAAGAAGAAACCATGGTTGAAGCAAATTAAGGAGCTAGCTTGGGTCCTTGATGGGTTGAAGCAAGCGGAAGGCTAGCTCATTTATACAGGAAAATGATCAAAGTGGACGTACGGCGATTAAAGAAATGACTAAATTGTACCTCCAAAATGTTTCTACCAATGTTTTCAAACCGGACCGATGATCGAACCGAAAATCTTTGGCATAGGTCGGATCCGGATTCAATTGGAATTCAAATAGATCCATTATGAGAACCAAATCATATAAGATATTTACATTTATTTTTTGGTTTGGTTTAAATCTTAGTAAGTATAGTTTGGTTTGATTTGGTTCTTAATAAGTATGATTTGATTTCTCTCAAAACCAAACCAAGTACCAAATCTCACATGATAAACTTTTTTGAGTTTTCAAATAAAATAAAATAAAAACCAAAATGGCTGGTTCAATTGTGAATCGGTTCGTCGGTTCACCGGTAAATCCCGGTTCAGAAAAAATAAACTACCGGTTCTTTTATAAATCCGGTTGAGGTCAGACCGAACCGATTTTTGGGTCAGATCCAGTCCGATTCGGTTCATCCGCCGGTCCGTTCCGGTTTGACAACACTAGTTTCTATAAAGTGTTTCTACTTATATGACAACAAACGTGTCATATTAAATAGCATTATGTGACATCTAACGTAACAGTAGATATTTTAAATTTAAAAAAAATAGTTACCCAATTTTTTTTATTTTAATATTAATATTAAATTTAATTTTAAAATTGTCACGTCAATTGTTATCTTAATTGTTACGTAGACGTGTATGGTTGAAATAACTTTTTGGAGGATCTTGATGTATCAAGTGTCATATTAACTGCCACATATTAGTATTATTCTAAAGAAATTTAAGAACCCATAGGTAGAATGGGTTTGGGGCATGCATTGAATTGACTGTTAGGAATAATCCACCATTAGAACTTTTTTTATAATAACAAAGAAGTTGGCCTGCCAGGGAATATGAGCTTAAGAATATAATCTATTTTTGGATTGTAAGGCTTGATATTGTTTCCTTTTTTTTCTAAAAGCAAAAGAAGAATTGTACCTAGTGTAGTTAGCCATGGAATAAAGTATTTCCATAATTTGCCCCAAAAGTAAATTAGTCGGTCAACAACTTTGGGTGATTGCCTGTGAATTTTCAGACAAGAAATTAAAAACCAAACCCGGCCGTCATTATCTTATCTTAGTGATGGAGGCCGGATATCTACACTTCGAAATGCTGATGGAAACTCTTTGATAAGGGCTAATTATAAGGGCACTGCAACTTTTACTTGGAGCTAGTCCAGGATTGAGGCTAGTCCATTAATGTGCAAAGTTTACTCACACTAGTCCATTAGTTTACTCATACTAGCCCACTTTGAAACCCTTCTTCCCAAACACTCCCAAACCCTCCCCATCCCACCGGAGCCCTCCCCTCCCGCCGTCCTCCTCCGCCTCCTCCCCCACCGCAGCCTCCCATCGCCGCGCCTCCTGTCGTCGTCGCCGTCAAAACCAAAAATGAAAATGAAAAAAATAGAAGAACTGTCAAAATTTGACATATATGTTGATTTTTAGGACTGTCAAAATTTTGACAGTCCTACCAATTGGAAGTACTGTCAAAATTTTGACAGTCCTACCAATTGGAAGTACTGTCAAAATTTTGACAGTCCTAAAAATTCAACATATATTTTTAGGACTGTCAACATTTTGACAGTCCTACCAATTGGAAGGACTGTCAAAATTTGGACAGTCCTAAAAATGTATGTTGAATTTTTAGGACTGTCAAAATTTTGACAGTCCTACAAATTGGTAGGACTGTCAAAATTTTGACGGTCCTTCCCATTGGTAGGACTGTCAAAATTTTGACAGTCCTAAATTTTTTTTTTCTGTTAATTTATTTTTGTTAATTGTTGGGGGGGGGGGGGCAATTTCAAAATATCCTTAAAATTTCTATCCTTAAAATTTGTTAAAGTATTTTGTTATTTAAAATAGTAAACTTATTATTGGTACATTAAAAATTTTGTAAAAAAAAAAAATTACGAAAAGTAAAATTTGGAGGTCGAAACATCGTTTTTTTGCGATTCTAAAAATTTGATAAGTCCGTCAAACGATGAAACGGTTTATCCCGAAGTACTTTTCCATACGGTCATTTTGGCTCAAACTGGAGCTTGTTTCGATCTCCCAGTCAAAAGTTATGATACTTTAAAGTTTTATATTTTATATTTTTGTCTGTAATATGTACGTCTTACTTCGGATGAAAATTCTCTCTATACGAATTGTGTTACTCTCGTCGAAAACATACAAATAGACCTATTTTGTGACAAAACAAATAGTTATGGCCGTTTGAAGTCTGAGCGACGGTAGACGTAATATTCGTACGGTAGATTTTTTTTTTTTTTTGGGTTCAATAATAACATATTTTATTTTGGATGTTAAACTAAATAAAAAAAAATCAAAATCCAAAACTAACTAAATAGAATTAAAGTTAAAAAAAATTCTGACAATTAAAATGAGGACTGTCAAAATTTTAACTTTCATTGTTTGTGGGACTGTCAAAATCCTGACAGTCCTAGTTTTATATAAAATTTTCAGTGGGTTAAAATTAGGACTGTCAAAATTTTGACAGTCCACATAGCTTGTGGGACTGTCAAAATTATGACAGTTCTAACAATTTGTAGGACTGTCAAAATTTTGACAGTCCTGATTATAACAGTGGGCTAGCCCCGAGTAACTTTCATGATGGCAAACTTGTAATTTTTTTCTAAATTTTCAATGGGCTAGCCCCGAGTAAAATGTGTAGTGCCCTTATAATTACCCTTGATAAGAAGGAAACATCCCCGGGATAACTTTTACTATTCAATAATGCTAAGTTTACTACTAAATACTTACAACCCTTTCATCCTCTTGCTATGTGGGCCACCCCTGGCCCCACCTCACCCCCAATGAACGACTGCCACGTGGCATTCCGGCGACCCGGGCAGCCACCAGACCCATCTCTCCTCCCTCCTTCAATGAACGGCCGCCACGTGGACGCCACGTGGCAGTTGTAAAAAAGTTGTAAGCATTTGGTTGTAGGCATAGCATTGCCCTTTACTATTAGTACTCTCGTTGTATAAACTAAGAAGCTTCACTTGAGATGTGCAATGACGCTATAGACAATTTTTGCTGAAAAATTTCGAAGTCTGTATAAGGATCACAAGTTCAAATATGTTACAACCTTTTACGTCTTGATTCGGCTTGTTGAAGAAGACGATGCTGTCAATCAGCTAGAAGAGCCGGTATAGCCCGTTGAAGAAGGGACAATGTACTCCAACTAGCTACAAGAGCCGGTACAGCCTGTTGAAGAAGATGATGCAATTCAATCAACTAAAATAACGGGTATATTTTCTCTCGTGGAACTTGCAAAAATAAATCCACTCAGGTAAAATATTCTTAATGAAAACAATATCGCTGCTTTATGCGCACGCAGTACTCGCACGCGGCGGCCTAGCGAACCGGTCGCGGAGCACAAGGGGGACGGATTGGTGGAGACCTCCGCACGCCGCCACTTGCCAGTACCAAGCGCGCAAAGCAACTTTTTCGTAATAAAAATGCCTATTAAGTCATAAATGAATAATTGACTAAAATTTAATAAAGATTTTTAAGTGCATACCTCGATCTACGTGCATTGAAGCACTATTTATAGCATAAGAGAATGGTATAGCTATAATTACATTGAGTTTGTTATTCGTTTTGCCACTTTGGGCTTTAGGATTAGGCTTTAGCCCAATAAACTTCTTTTTTAAGAGAGTTTTGTAATTATGAATTAATACTTTTATGACATTTTGGGCCTACTATTATTATTATTATTATTATTATTATTATATAATCTATACATATATAACATAAGCCTTAATGGTTTTATGCCTCTTAATGGTTTTATGCCTCAATGCGCTAACAACTTTAATTGATACACTTTAACTATTTTTGTTTTAGTTTGAATTGCAGTTGTGTTTCATTCGAAACTCGATCTGGTGTATAACACAGTGTCAAAGTCAAACAGTTTACGGATGCACATGGTCAAATAAATTATTCTTTAGGAACTCAAATTGATATTTTCAAAATAGCACGTAGCCTATCGAACGTTCTGAAAATAGACGTTTAAGCAAATTTATGTCTCCTCATCTACATTAATCCAATTACTAGCCCATACTAGTCTGTTCCAACATGATGTCAATATAGTACTTTAGTTTTACATACTTCTAGAAATCTAGTCTTCAATTTGGATATTGTCTTCATCATGGTTTGCGTTTACCCATGGACAAGTTTGATTAATAGAAGTAAGTAAGTTCATCAGTAATGAACTTGTTTGACTTTGCACATCTTGATGTTGTGGAGCTAATATTACTTATCCATGGAAGTGGAAATAAAAATAATTCATTTATTTTGTTCGAGGGGGCCTTCATACTGCATATAGCTACAAGAAATAACATTCCAGTGTCACGAGACTCCCATTTATACAAGTTCTTGGGAAGGTAAAGATGTACAAAGTCTTAGTACCTATACATATGTAGAGATTATTTTCGTGACTTCATGAACTGCATCATCCATGATACAATCAATAATTTTTACTTGCGTCAAGCGCTACACCCTCATGTAGCTACAGATAAGAGTTTCTAATTCAGATTTTTTTTTCATACTCAACTGATTCTCGTTTACGAATGGTTATCATGTATCCGTGGTTTGGTATCATGCACACATAGTTTGGTTGTCATGACACTACAAAAATAAGTCAAATTAGCGATGTAGAGAAACGTCAGTAATATGTAAAACAACATCGCTAAATAAAATTAGCGACGTACTTAGCAACACAAACGCATGGTCGCGTATTCCTTATCGCCGACGACATAAATGTCGTTATTCATCATTGTAGCGACATCTAGCGATGAATGAACATCATTAAATTATTTCTGATTAGCAACGTTTAGCATCTCGATGTCGCTACTTTAGCGACATCCTTGTGTGTTGCTGCACGTCGCCAATTTAGCGACGAATTTAGCTATATTTTGCAACAACAGGCTGACATGACAAATTTTACCATGTCAGCAATTTGCCGATGTTATGTGACCACCTAGCGACGTTTTCGCTACGCTTAGCGACGCTAGGATACGTGTTAGCGATGTATCCCGAGCGTCGATCTTTGTCGTTGAGCATCGCTAATCTGGAGAAAAAAATTGAAAAACATAATCCTACAAATCATATATCACATACATATCACCAAATACATCTCACATATATATCTCACATACATATCACCATAGGTATATCTCACAGATATATCTCACAGACAAATCACTAAAAGTCTCAAAGACATCACAGACTAAACGTCTCACAGATATATCACAGACAAATCACTAAAAGTTAGAAACAAATACATAAAAGACTAAAGTCTAAAACAAATAAATCAATAATATCAACATCTCATCATACAATCTCACAAAAAGTCTAAAGCAAATACATAAAAGACCCAATGATGGGTCAATACACACAAACACACGAATAAGATGTCCAAACTAGGACTACTGATGATTTGGAGGAGGAGGAGGAGGAGCACTATCGTGCATCTGAAAAATGAGCATGTCAAACTGCTCCCGTGAAAGTGTTACCGATGTCGATGGAGAATGTAGTTTCATCAGTGGAGTGTAACCCTTATTTTTTGAAATTTACCAAATTTTAGCTTTTAAATTTACTATCAACATCGTTCATAAATAAAAATTTCTCTTTTTATTTTTATTAATAGAATTATATATAAAATGCCTAGTTAATATTTTTAAGTTTAAAAAAAAATAGTTAAAGGAAATAATTTAAAAATCATAATTATTTTATTTTGACTAATAAAAAGATTTTATGAAAAGAGTTACTAATTTATTTTTATAGTTTTTTGGATTAATTAAATTATAGATTATAGTATTTTTGTTTATCGAATCAATATAAGTTTAAAGAGAAAGAACTTATTTAATAGTTTTACTAAACATTTTTCTTACTAGACTTTTTTTAGATGAATAATGGAGCATTCTTGATCATAGGTTATGGAAACTAATTATGGGATTGGTTATTTGTTGTTTTTAGTTATCCATTGGAATGTTATAGAAGATTTCTTGATCCTCATCCACTTTCTTTTTAATTTTTACAATTTTATCGTTCTTTGCTTAGAGATCAAGCTATATCCCATGTTACAAGAGAAGCCTCCTCTCCTTTTTCATTTCATTTCTTTTCACAACCATTTCCAAATCAAACCCATTTCCCAAAGCCAACATCTACTATAGTTATCTTCGTCAACAGCCATTGTTCCTGTTCGGACCCGTGTGTCCATGTCCAGATTCTACCGTGTCCGACTCCGGGTGTCCGTATACATTCTATCATTTCGTATCTAAGTTCTTTTACACCACAGTACAGCCTTATGGTCCGACTCGGACACAAAATCCAGAACCAATACAAAAATCCAATTCTCGTATCCGTGTCGACACGTTCATACCCCCAAACTGAACCCTAATCCTGACCTAACCCAACTCCCGTACCGAGAACAATCGCAGTTGTAACCGATCCGCCCGTAGTCGCCGTTGGTGACCGACGAGCCTCGAGCCGTCCGCTCCGTCGGCTTCAGATCTGATCTGCCGTCGAGCTGGTGCCGTACCCAAATCTGCGGCCTTTTGCGTCGTCACACTCTTCCTCCGTCTAGGTCTGGTCGCCTCTGTCACGACCCGCACCCGGAAGTTCGGGCACGAGTACGTGGGTACGTCCAGCCTACGCCGCAGAGTCGGCGGTAGTACGCTGTCTAGGTCAATCCATCTAACTAGTCTAACTCATTCACAACTAACATAGGCAAGATAATAATGAGAATAGAAACTTAAAATTTGCAACTGAAATAAATGTGACAACAATTCAAATGTTTAATACAGGAATTTCAAATGAAATCGGGGACAAACCCGATTAAATAAGATAAGAAACAAAATAAAAGATAGCTACTGCTAGCTACTCTGCAGCAGGGGTCTCCTGAGTGGGTTATGGCTCCTCATAGGTATCATCTGTACCCTCATAAGGACCATAATAAGTAGGGGCAAGATCCTCATCATCGCCTAAATCAACAGATCCAGTCAGGAAAGGAGCAAAGTACACAGTGCACAACAATGTTAAACTAAATATTTATGACAATTAAACATTGAATATCATGTTAAGGAAACTGCATAAAGGAATGTTGATACCTCAGAGTCAAAACTATAACCAGGAGTATGAGAAAACAGAAGTAAACGAGCAGGAAAAGAAACTACACAGTCAGCAAGAATATAACATGACCAGAAGTTATCTGTATGAAACTTGTGTTTGTTTTTAGAATACTTAGTTGGCATGCAGGGGTTTATAAGGCTAATCCGGCCGTCATGAACGGCTATTAGTCACGAATAATCGAGATCCGGCTGATGGACAGTCGTGTACCAACAGCTATTATTCACGGCAAGGGGAAGGGTAAACTACATGCCTTTCAGTATTCTCCCACCCGACATGAAAAACAAGACATGAATTCCAATATTCAAGACATGAAATATAGTATTCTAACACTACGTGTAATCAGCAAGAGTACTAGTGGAGCAGGAAATTTAATTATCACGATATAAAGATTAACATGAAGTGCAGGTACTTGCCTGTTGTTTGGATCTGTTTAATTTGGTTCTTGGGAGAAATTTCCACAGATGAGTCCAAAAGCTGAAATAGACATTACCATCATGCTCAGAAGATGTCAAATAGCTAGAAATGCCTATCCTTGGGTCCAATTTGGAGACAAGGGCAAAAATGGCAGTTTCGGGTCAAAACGGGGTCCGCCGGTGGGCCCGCTTTGCACCGAAAAACGCGTCCGGGTCAAAGGTCTCCAAATTCACCAAACTTAGTGTCAACAGGTCAGGAACGCTGATACGAACCCAACGAAACTTCCAGATTTGGATTCCGATGAGCCGAACACAAAATCGCCCATCGAGCGGGGCCTGTGGGACCCACGACACGCGATTTCGTCAACGTTCTCAGAATCGGACCAAACTTGACCCACAGGACCAGCGTATCGCTACGAGTCCGATGGCGCAAGTTTCGTCTCGATCTGACGAGTGTGCACGAAGTTAGGGCGAATTGCAGAAAAGCCGGATACGGGGTGATGTCCGCGGATACGCGTTGATTCCGGTGTGCACGCACACCCGAATCAGCTTCCGCGAAGTCTCACACGTCCGTATCGACGAGGCGCACGTATCTGTGAAGACCGTGCGCGACCAAGTCGTCCCGTTTGGCGGGGCGTACTCAGTTCCGGGGTGAAACAGGGTCTGGCTTTTCCTGTTTTTGGATCGCGGTGTGCAATCGCCACAGGCCGCGATGCCCCGAACAGTTTGTCCGGACACCGAGAGGGTCATACAGGCTACGCGTAGGAATTTACAGAATCGAAAACGGAGATCAGGGTTGCAAGTTACGAATACCTGAAGGGGACCGAGAAACCAGGGTTTTGAACCGTGTCCGACACAACACTGCGCGATACTGTGTCCTCAGTTCACCCCTGTGTCCGGCCGTGTCCGGGCTCGTACCCGCATCTGGGTCGTGTCCGCGTCCGGCAAGGGGTTCAGGCGGAGGCGGCGCCGGTCCTGGGTGGTCAGCCGGCGGCTCGAGCAGCTCTCGAACGGCGGGGAGGAGAGAGGAGAAGGGGAGAGGGGTTCTGGACGGTGGCGGATCTGGGAGGAGGAGGTCGACGCAGGGACGGCGGGTCTCGGGGGTCGCCGGAGGTCGCCGGACGGGTAGAACTAGGGTTAGGGTTTCGGGTTTGGGAGTGAGGGCGGAGGTGAATGAGAGGGGGTATAAATAGGGGACTGCGAGGGGGCTCGGCCGGGGCGTCGTGGCGGAAGATCCGGAGGGGAGGGGCGACGTGGGGAGGTTCTCCGGCCACGTCGCCGGAGAACGCGGTGGGCGGCGGGATTTTCGGTCGTGGGGAGAACGGGTAGGGGTGACCGGGTAATGGGTCGGGTCGGGCGCGGATCCGGGTCCGCCCGACCCGCCCGACCCGCTAAGGAGATGGTTGGGCTGGGCTGCCTAATGGGCTCGGCCCACTGGGCCGGGCCGGGCCCAAAACTGAATAAAATAAAATATAATAAATATATTAATATTAATAATAATAATAATAAATAAAACAGTTAATTAATTAATTAATTAGAAAAAATTATTTTTAGGCATTTAAAAAAATAGGTCTGAGGCCCAGAAAATCCAGAAAATTACCCTAAGTCCAGTTTTCCATTTTACACCCAAAAATATTATTTTCGTGACATTTTAATATTATTTATTAACAATTAAAAATCATTTATTAATTGAAAACCTTGATTTTAATTACAGAAAATTCCCAGAAAATTCCAGAAAATTGGGAAAAATCCAAGATTTAATAATTTGGAAATTCAGGGGGTTTACAACCTACCCAACTTACAAAAATTTTGTCCTCGAAATTTAAGAATAACAATGGGACGAAAAAGAAAGGCCGGAAATTAAAATACCTCAGGGTTCAAAAAGATAGGGGTATCGCTCTCTAATCTCGTCTTCTCGCTCCCAGGTGGATTCGCCGGGAGAATGGTGCTTCCAAGCTACGCGAACCAGGGAGATAACCTAGTTCCGTAGGACTTTCTCCGAGCGATCCAGGATCTCCACGGGTTGCTCTTGGTAAGTCAAACTTGGGCCTACTTCGAGCTCTGAGTGATCCAAAATGTGGCTGGGGTCTGACACATACTTTCTCAGCTGCGACACGTGGAAGACGTTATGGACTCCATCCAGAGAGGGTGGCAATGCCAGACGGTATGCCACTTCTCCGATTTTCTCCTGTATGCCAAAAGGTCCGATGAATCTTGGGCTGAGTTTTCCACTCCTTCCGAACCTAATGGTGCCACGTGTCGGGGAAATCTTTAAGAATACCAGCTCTCCAACCTTTAACAAAGTCATAATCAAGTCTTAGTTCCATAAGCAAAATATTTAATTTGACTTGAATTTCATAAATTTAATTACCTCAAATTCTAAGGGCCTTCGGTGGCTATTTGCCCAATGTCGTTGCCTGTCTTGAGCCACTCGAAGTCTGTCCCTTATTTGCTTTACCTTCTCAGCTGAATCGATCACCATCTCTGGTCCCAGCAGGGCTCTTTCTCCAACGTCGTCCCATGATAGCGGGGTACGACATCTTCGTCCATACAGAGCTTCAAATGGAGTCATCTCGATGCTGGCTTGATAACTGTTATTATAAGAGAACTCCACCAGATGTAGGTAGTCCTCCCAGGATCCTCCAAAATCCAGAACACATGTACGGAGCATATCTTCAAGTGTCTGGATTGTACGTTCCGATTGTCCATCGGTTTGGGGATGATAAGCTGTGCTGAATTTGAGTTGCGTCCCCAAGCTGGCCTGTAAGCTCTTCCAGAAGTGAGAGGTGAATCTTGAATCTCGGTCGGAGACAATGCTTACTGGAACTCCATGCAGCCTGACAATATGCCTGATATATAAATCTGCCAGCTTTTCTGTAGATAGCCCTACTTTGAAAGGTAGAAAGTGTGCCGACTTGGTCAGTCTATCTACTATCACCCAGATTGCATCCTTTCCACTAGGTGTCCTCGGAAGTCCGGAAACAAAATCCATTGTAATATGTTCCCACTTCCACTCCGGAATGGGTAGTGGTTGAAGCAATCCTCCAGGTCTTTGTATTTCAGCCTTAACTTGTTGGCACACTAAACAACGGGATACGAACCTGGCTACTTCTCTTTTCATGCCATGCCACCAAACATGCGTCCTCAGGTCCTTGTACATCTTGTTGGCTCCTGGATGTATAGAGTACTGCGATCTGTGTGCCTCTTGCATAATTTCTTCCCTTATGTCTCCTTGAGGTACACATAATCTATCGCCATGCCTCAGTGATCCATCTTCATGAATTCTGAAATCTTCCACTAATCCAGCTTGCACTTGACCTCGGAGGCTTCGCAGGCCTTCGTCTTGAAACTGAGTCTCCTTGATCTTGTCTATTAAGGTAGATTGAATCTGCAAGTTCATCATTTGGCCCTCTTTTCCTGGGATAATTACTTCAATACCCAGACTTTCCAGGTCCTCGAGCAAGTGTCGGTTCAAGGTCAAGTACATCGCCATAGGGTATCTGCTTAGAGCATCAGCAACTACATTGGCCTTCCCAGGATGATATTGAAGGGTGATATCAAAGTCTTTCATTAGTTCTAGCCACCTTTTTTGCCTCATGTTTAGCTCTTTCTGGGTGAAGATATATTTTAGACTTTTATGGTCTGTAAATATTTTCACCTTTTCTCCATAAAGATAATGCTTCCATAGTTTAAGAGCAAAAATGACAGCTGCCAATTCTAGATCATGAGTTGGATAGTTCTTTTCATGGGGTCGAAGCTGTCTAGAGACATAAGCTATTACTTTCTTGTTCTGCTCCAAAACACATCCTAGACCTTTTCCAGAAGCATCACTATAAATAGCGAAACCTCCGGTTCCAGAAGGTAAGGTCAGAATAGGGGCAGTAGTCAGCCTTTTCTTCAACTCCTCAAAAGCATGCTGACATTCATCAGTCCAGGTGAACTCTTCATCTTTTTTTGTTAATTTTGTCATGGGCTCCGCAATTCTAGCAAAGTCCTTCACAAACTTCCGATAGTAGCCAGCTAGTCCCAGGAAACTTCTAATCTCAGCTACAGAGTCTGGAGTGGGCCAGGATTCTACTGCAGCTATCTTCTTAGGATCTACTGCTATTCCATCCCCAGTCACCACATGTCCCAAGAATTCTACTGACATGAATGAATGAGAAGCTCCAGAGTCGAATAAAGTAATAGCTGGTATTGAATTTATAAGCACAGAACCTGTGATCACGTCTGCTGTGGCTTCCGCTTCTTCCAGAGTCATTGCATAAGCACGGCCTTGCTGCGGTGCACCCCTCTGTTGCTGCTGTTGGTGCTGAGCAAAGCGTTGTTGTTGTGTTGGAAGCGGGGGTCCCCTCTGTTGTACTGCTGGGGGCCTGGCCTGGACTGGAGCCTTTGGTGCAGCTGGGCGTCCTTGGGCAGCAGGACAGTCCCTCAATTGATGTGCTGGGGAGCCACAATAGAGACAGGCACCTAGCCTCTTTCTACAGTCTTGCCAAGTGTGGCCTGGTTTTTGGCAATAGTTGCAAGGGGGAGCTCGCTGGTTCTGACCTTGAGCCTGGGGTGTTGGAGCTCGAGGGAGAGGACGCTGAGTTTGCTGCGGGGCCCTCTGCTGTTGTTGTTGTTGAAAAGGGCGTTTGTTGGGTCCCGCATTCCCGGTATCTCTTTCTCGTTTCAGTTTGTGCCCCATATCTCTCTCGACGCCTTGAGCCACGCTCAAGATCTCCTCATAGGTGCGAGCTCGGCTGGTGGTGACAGCAAGGCGGATATCCGGAGATAGCCCCTTCTTGAATCTACGGGCTCTGTCCTCCGGGGTACGAACCATGTACTCTGCAAAGTGGCTTAACCTGCTAAATTCAACAGTATATTCATCAACAGTCATGTTACCTTGTTCCAGTCTCTCGAATTGGCTTTCGAGAGCTTCTCGAGCCACTTCGGGGTAGAATTTCTCCTTGAATAGCCTCTTGAAGTCCTCCCAGGTGATATCGGGAGCAGATAGTTGGGGTTCATCTCTGAACCAGGTTCGAGCAATGTCGAACAGTTGCAGGCTTGCGGACTCCACTTTGAGATCATCGGGAACCCGAGCAGTCTTCAGGAGTCTCTCGACATTCTTTATCCACTCATCAGCGTAAAGAATGCCCTCAGTTCCGTAGAATTCCAGAGGCCTAAGGTTCTTGAAGTCTTTGGCACTTCCTGGCCTCTTGAGTGGCGACTCCTGGGACTTAATAGCTTCTGAGAGGCTGGTTCGCAGGAGTGCAGTCTGTTCTTTCTGGGATTCCACCAATCCCTGGAACACTCCAAGTAGCTGTGCCCCATCTAGAGTAACTGCCGGGACAGATGGAGGCGACGGGAGTGCAAGAGTCTCGGGCACATTCTGCTCAGCTGGTTCTGTTGTGCCTCCTACTGTATTCCTGGTCTGGACCATTCTGAAAGATTAAGGGATAGGAAGATCAGAATAGAATACTTGGAAATCAAGGGCGATAGAAAAAAATTGAGCAGCAATGATATCAAGAATTGAAATAAGGACGCTATACTGTGAATGAGCTTTTCCTAGAATCCTCAATCTTATTCCATACCCTGTCCTAGGGTATTACCCTATTTTAGGATAGGACCTGCATGGGCCACCATAAAAACGTGTCACGACCCGCACCCGGAAGTTCGGGCACGAGTACGTGGGTACGTCCAGCCTACGCCGCAGAGTCGGCGGTAGTACGCTGTCTAGGTCAATCCATCTAACTAGTCTAACTCATTCACAACTAACATAGGCAAGATAATAATGAGAATAGAAACTTAAAATTTGCAACTGAAATAAATGTGACAACAATTCAAATGTTTAATACAGGAATTTTAAATGAAATCGGGGACAAACCCGATTAAATAAGATAAGAAACAAAATAAAAGATAGCTACTGCTAGCTACTCTGCAGCAGGGGTCTCCTGAGTGGGTTCTGGCTCCTCATAGGTATCATCTGTACCCTCATAAGGACCATAATAAGTAGGGGCAAGATCCTCATCATCGCCTAAATCAACAGATCCAGTCAGGAAAGGAGCAAAGTACACAGTGCACAACAATGTTAAACTAAATATTTATGACAATTAAACATTGAATATCATGTTAAGGAAACTGCATAAAGGAATGTTAATACCTCAGAGTCAAAACTATAACCAGGAGTATGAGAAAACAGAAGTAAACGAGCAGGAAAAGAAACTACACAGTCAGAAAGAATATAACATGACCAGAAGTTATCTGTATGAAACTTGTGTTTATTTTTAGAATACTTAGTTGGCATACAGGGGTTTATAAGGCTAATCCGGCCGTCATGAACGGCTATTAGTCACGAATAATCGAGATCCGGCTGATGGACAGTCGTGTACCAACAGCTATTATTCACGGCAAGGGGAAGGGTAAACTACATGCCTTTCAGTATTCTCCCACCCGACATGAAAAACAAGACATGAATTCCAATATTCAAGACATGAAATATAGTATTCTAACACTACGTGTAATCAGCAAGAGTACTAGTGGAGCAGGAAATTTAATTATCACGATATAAAGATTAACTTGAAGTGCAGGTACTTGCCTGTTGTTTGGATCTGTTTAATTTGGTTCTTGGGAGAAATTTCCACAGATGAGTCCAAAAGCTGAAGTAGACATTACCATCATGCTCAGAAGATGTCAAATAGCTAGAAACGCCTGTCCTTGGGTCCAATTTGGAGACAAGGGCAAAAATGGCAGTTTCGGGTCAAAACGGGGTCCGCCGGTGGGCCCGCTTTGCACCGAAAAATGCGTCCGGGTCAAAGGTCTCCAAATTCACCAAACTTAGTGTCAACAGGTCAGGAACGCTGATACGAACCCAACGGAACTTCCAGATTTGGATTCCGATGAGCCGAACACAAAATCGCCCATCGAGCGGGGCCTGTGGGGCCCACGACACGCGATTTCGTCAACGTTCTCAGAATCAGACCAAACTTGACCCACAGGACCAGCGTATCGCTACGAGTCCGATGGCATAAGTTTCGTCTCGATCTGACGAGTGTGCACGAAGTTAGGGCGAATTGCAGAAAAGCCGGATACGGGGTGATGTCCGCGGATACGCGTTGATTTCGGTGTGCACGCACACCCGAATCACCTTCCGCGAAGTCTCACACGTCCGTATCGACGAGGCGCACGTATCTGTGAAGACCGTGCGCGACCAAGTCGTCCCGTTTGGCTGGGCGTACTCAGTTCCGGGGTGAAACAGGGTCTGGCTTTTCCTGTTTTTGGATCGCGGTGTGCGATCGCCACAGGCCGCGATGCCCCGAACAGTTTGTCCGGACACCGAGAGGGTCATACAGGCTACGCGTAGGAATTTACAGAATCGAAAACGGAGATCAGGGTTGCAAGTTACGAATACCTGAAGGGACCGAGAAACCAGGGTTTTGAACCGTGTCCGACACAACACTGCGCGATACTGTGTCCTCAGTTCACCCCTGTGTCCGGCCGTGTCCGGGCTCGTACCCGCGTCTGGGTCGTGTCCGCGTCCGGCAAGGGGTTCAGGCGGAGGCGGCGCCGGTCCTGGGTGGTCGGCCGGCGGCTCGAGCAGCTCTCGAACGGCGGGGAGGAGAGAGGAGAAGGGGAGAGGGGTTCTAGACGGTGGCGGATCTGGGAGGAGGAGGTCGACGCAGGGACGGCGGGTCTCGGGGGTCGCCGGAGGTCGCCGGACGGGTAGAACTAGGGTTAGGGTTTTGGGTTTGGGAGTGAGGGCGGAGGTGAATGAGAGGGGGTATAAATAGGGGACTGCGAGGGGGCTCGGCCGGGGCGTCGTGGCGGAAGATCCGGAGGGGAGGGGCGACGTGGGGAGGTTCTCCGGCCACGTCGCCGGAGAACGCGGTGGACGGCGGGATTTTCGGTCGTGGGGAGAACGGGTAGGGGTGACCGGGTAATGGGTCGGGTCGGGCGCGGATCCGGGTCTGGCCGACCCGCCCGACCCGCTAAGGAGATGGTTGGGCTGGGCTGCCTAATGGGCTCGGCCCACTGGGCCGGGCCGGGCCCAAAACTGAATAAAATAAAATATAATAAATATATTAATATTAATAATAATAATAATAAATAAAACAGTTAATTAATTAATTAATTAGAAAAAATTGTTTTTAGGCATTTAAAAAAATAGGTCTGAGGCCCAGAAAATCCAGAAAATTACCCTAAGTCCAGTTTTCCATTTTACACCCAAAAATGTTATTTTCGTGACATTTTAATATTATTTATTAACAATTAAAAATCATTTATTAATTGAAAACCTTGATTTTAATTACAGAAAATTCCCAGAAAATTCCAGAAAATTGGGAAAAATCCAAGATTTAATAATTTGGAAATTCAGGGGGTTTACAGCCTCGGCCGCCTGAACCTTGACTGCGCCGCCTCGATCCCACCGCAGCACATTCAGCTCCAAATCCCCGTGCCTAGGCCAACGCGGTCCGCCGGCGGTCGAGCCCCGTCTGTCCTCGCAGATCTGCACGCCGCCTCCGTCCATCCGCCAAATCTTCTGCGTCCAGCACCTGCATCCGGATCTCTCCGATGATTCCAGAGTTCCAGCGGGCCACTTGACCTTCCACCGGCGGCTTCCCATTCAGTAGAGCCCTCCTCCCGCTGTATGCTTCCCTTTTCCCTCCTCCCTCCTCCCTTCTACTTTCTTCCCTATTTGATATTGGGTTTTGATAAGGGCACTACACATATTACTTGGGGCTAGCCCAATGTAATTTTTCCCAAAATTACAAGTTTACCACTCTTAAAGTTACTTAGGGCTAGCCCACACCAAACTATATAAGTGAACAAATTTTCTATTTTAGGCTTTTCACCCTCACTTGAAGAAACTCTCATTCTCCAAGTGTAAACCTAAATTTGGAAATTGATAGTTGTGGTCTCAAGTGGAAGAGAATTTTGCTTTGGTGATTGTCCAACGAATATTCTTCCGGTATGTCTTCGACAATATACGATGAATAAGTTTTACGATTGTCAGAATTTTTTTTTTTTACTATTGTAGGAAGAATGCATGAAAATATCTTCGATGACGAAGTCGGATCATGCAATCTATTAAATATGCACTCCGGACGTTCCGAAGAACATGTCGGTTGTTCTGAAGCACGTACGGTACATAAAACGATAACCCTATTTCAACAGTCATCGTGTAAGAACTGTATAAAATTAGACAGTCCTATATAAATATAGTACTGTCAATAATTTGACAGTCCTATATAAATACATGACTGTCAGAATTTCGACAGTCCTATATAAAAGTAGGACTGTCATAATTTTGACAGTCCTATATACTAATAGGACTGTCAAAACAGTGACAGTCCTGGATCTTAAAGACTAAATTATTTGAAGTGCCAATTATATTAAGTTATTAATTTTTATATTATTTTATATTGGTTATAGGACCAACCTTGTATAGATGTTGTGGTACATCCTGCTATTGGGGTTGATGTGGATGATATATTCTCAACGGATATTCAATTTACAACCCAGGAAGAAGCATTAGATTGGTGCAGAGAAGTTGAAAGACGACATAACATAGTAATTGTCATTGCAAGATCCATCAGATCTCGGCCGGGCCAAAAATATGTAGAGCTGGGGTGCGAAAGAGAATGTGTGTTTAGGGAGCATCATAAAAAAAGGGTGTTGTTGAAAAAAAATCCCTAAGAAAAACGTTGGGACGAGAAAATGTGGTTGTCCATTTAGGTGTTGATTGTAAAAGTAGAAGATGTGAAGTGGATAATTGAAGTTAAGAATAGAAGACACAATCATCTTATTCCAGGGACACTTACGGGTCATGCCTATGTGGCACGGTTGAAGGAGGATGAGGGAAAGTTGGTTGAAGAATTGTTCCTTTCCGGAGTTGCACCGAAATAAATTTATTCTGCCGTGCGACAAAAAGAAGATGGGAACAAGTCTACCATGAGGACCATCTATAATAGTTTGGCCAGAGCAAAATGTAATAGTATGAAAGGAAGAATGGCAATGCAGCAAGTATTGAAGTTGCTTGGGGAGCATCACTACGTGGAGTACCATAGAAGACATCCACAAACTGATAAACTCCTTTCGTTGTTTTGGGCTCATCCTGATTGCACACACTTGGCTCGGTCCTTCGTAGACGTGTTGATCCTTGATTGTACATATAAGACCAACAAGTTCAAGATGCCTCTTTTTTACGTTGTTGGGTTTACGTTTATGGGAAAAACATTTACAGTCGCTTTTTTTTTATGAAGAGTGAGACAGTAGAGGATTGCGCATGGGCGTTGAGGAAACTACAATCCCTTTACACAGGTTACAAAGAGCCCTCTATTTTTGTTACCGACAGAGAATATGCGCTGATAAATGCTATAGATATTGTATTTCCTCATGCGCATAGACTACTATGAACTTGGCATATAAATCGAAATATCCAAGCTCAATGTTGTTTCGGATAAATAAACGAAAGATGTAAGGAAACGACGGGTTTTATTACGAAAATCCCGCTCTTTGGTTTACAAACAAGTTTGTACAGTTAATCCTATACGAGGAATGTCGAGTACAATTTATTTAATCTGGGTAAATATTGCTATAGGAGTCTGATCTGCAGTCGATCACTTTATCTCTTGGACCACACGATGACGAAGAAGTGTCGTAGAAGACAAAAAGCAGCTTCGAAGGTTGCTAAAGAGAGTGGATGCTCGATGCCAAAGTCGTCGACCACTACTCTTTGCCCGAGCTCTGGATTCTTCTCTCTCAAAGACTCTTCGGTTATGATCTTCAAATCTTCGACCGTTTTTCCTCCAATTTTTTGACCTTTAAATCTGCGACCTCGACCTCTGTTGATAAAGGTCTCTATTTATAGAGTTTTAGTGACATTCACCACTCCGTCGGCGTAGAAATCGAGTAGTGGAAAGTACATCACCCTTTTACACGATGGTTACAATAACCGTTGCCCGCGTATAGATGATCTTTTGAATGAGCGTGTGACGCGTGTCCAATCAAGAGGCAACGCGTATAACTGCTGCGAAGATCACGGCGTAAAAGCCACGTAGGTAGTTATCCTTCGCGTAGAAGAGGTTGGCGTAGAAGCCAATAACTGTCACCATGGCATAGAAGCCAAGTAGGCATAGAAGCCGAGTAGGCGTAAAAGCCGAGTAGGCGTAGAATCCGAATAGGCGTAGAAGTCGAGTAGGCATAGAAGCCGAGTGGGCGTAGAAGATAGCTGATCCTCCTCTCCTGACTGAGGCCTTAAGCAAATTCTGGACCGAATAGCCTTAATACGCGCCAATGCAAATATGGCTTGAGTTGGCGTATTCCAAGGAGATAGCGTACAACGTGCTCCCATAGCTGAAAATAGTCCGTGGCGTAATGTGCCAAAGTGATGATGTTGACGTTTTAGCCAAAATTACGGCTTTTGGAGATATAATTAAATCTCTTGCATTAAATGCAGAGATCTGCCCCCATCCTGCACATTAAATGCAGAGGCGTGTCTTCGAAGATTTGCTATCATCCTGCGTATTAAATGCAGAGACGTGTCACGAAGATCTGCCGTCCCGAAGATTTGCCATCATTCTGTGTATTAAATGCAGAGACGTGCCTCGAGCTCTGCCATCACTCTGCGCATTAAATGCAGAGACGTACCTCGAGCTCTGTACGAAGAGCAGCTTTTGACGTGGCAGTCTGTTCGTCTTCTGCGGAGCGTAAGAAGCTCATGCCTACCTGTGTAAAACTAGGCAGCGTATTTCCTTGTATGCGTAAAAGCAGTTTACGCCAAGGAGATATCACTAAACGACAGTCTGGGTCGCTGTGTCGCGCCATCATTATAGCTGTCGTCTGGGTAGTCATGTAGTACTCTTTGTTAGGAGTCAGACGTCAGGTTCACTACACGACTTGTCAGGTTCACTACACGACTTGTCAGGTTCATTTCGGGGAATACGAAGCGTCCCTCGTACACTTCAATGCTGCATTAAAAGCGGATGAGTTTTACGCCATAAAGGCGATGTAGCACCCCTTTTACGCTGGAGCAGCCTGGACATACTGTATTTACGCGGATGGTCCTTGAGCTTATATTTTACGCTGAGCTCAGCGGAAAAGCTCTGTTGCACGTTGATGGCTCGGAAGTCATCTTTTTACGCTGTACGGCATCAACATGCTGCGTATAGCTATCCAGTATATTTTTCATGCTTCTATAAGACCCCCTTCAAAGCTTTTAAATTCCTCGTAATTTGAAATGCTTTGAATGAAGCATGAAACGGTCAAGTCTGGCACGTTCTTCAAGGCTGACTTTATGGTAGAGTTATTGGGGATCCGTTGGGATTCGGTGGGCTCTCTCTTGCTTATAAAAGGCTGAGGAGTTTAACCTGTTCTTTCCACATTTTCTTCACCACACAGAGATGATCGCCGGAGTTCGTCAGGTCAATTTGAGGAAGAAGAAGACCATGTTCTTCCAGCATGTAAGGAGCCGAAAAAGATGGCATCTTTGAGCAAATATCCTCTGCAATGATGGATCATGGAAGGATATCATAGCCTCCTTTGCTCGGGGTAATCGGCAACTTTGTATGGCGGTTCTTCCGGAGAGAGGAAGGGTCTCACTTGACCACGCAGCTTGCAAGCTGTATTTTCTCCTGTCATTCGTGGATAAGAGCAGACAAACTAGCTCTGTCCTCGAGTATTGAGTTGGGTGAAATACCTCAACTCAATCTGTCATGGCGCACGGAGCATGGGATCTGCATAATTTAGGCAGGCCCAGTTTTGTATCCTCCCTCCATTTATCATTTTCTTGTTAGTCGGTTGCGGAAACCGACCAACTGTTGGAGGAGATGGATGAAGAACTCCGCTCATACGAGAACCTGGCAGAACAGATCCTGGGCGTGGCCTTCCGACGATAATGAGAAAATCCTTTAAAGACGGGATTTCTGTCACGCCCCAGTCCCAAAAATATCGAGGGACTAGACACGTGGCAATGGCCAACAGCACGCACCGATGGACAAATCTAATTTAATGGATCCATCGGGACATACTTAAGCTTTATTACAATAGTCAGGGTTTACTATTCTCATCTACAGATTAAACATAGCAATATAAAAAAAGTATTTAAACAACATCCAGTCACAAGTAAATAAAATTGGAGAACAGCCCGATATTAAATCTGTTACAAATATTCTCTTGAACAGGAAATAAAGAGTTTAATTGCCATAAAAACTGAGCATGGAAGAAGCAGATGTTCAGGAGAAGTCCTCAGCGATCACCTCGTCCTCAGGTACTGGTACTGTTCCGAGAAGTGCTCATGTTCCGTATACCTCTGGATAGACCTCGTCTGCTAATCCTGGGGACATAATCCGGATCCAGGTCCTCAGGGGACATAGCAAGGTACAAGAAAGCTCATGCCAAAAATAAATACAGTGCAGCAATAAATGAAATAATAGGGTAAACTATATAACCATCTATGTGAAATGCAAGTTGAGAGCATCACTAGAACTTAGGCTGATACCACTACAAGCTCTGTGTCGGAGAGCCGGTAGCAGTTATACTATGCTATATAATTTACTATGTTGTGGCCTATATATATATAATCAGCCTATAGCCTGTGTGTCTCTCCCCACCCAAATGTAATCATACGTCTCATGTCCACGATGCCTCATGTCCATGTCACATAAAATCATATCTAATACATTGAGTCATACTATGTCTATGAATATAATGTCTAGGAATATAATGTTTAAGAATATAATGTCTATGTCAATCCTGTATCCTACACAGAATCACCTTGAATATTTCAGGAAGATTCTGTCTCATGATTCGTGTCAGGTGTCCTAGGTACAACGCACTTGATAATGCAAGTACGAGAATATAAAGGGTTACGAATGTCCATCTCTAGATGACTTTACACAACTCCGCGTACGGTGTTGGCACCCGACTATTAATCGGACGCTAAGTAAGTCATACGGTCCTAGGTTTAAGCATGTATAACAGTTTATAATTAAGTCCAAGTAATAGGTATCAAAGACTGCAAGTTGGCAAGGTACACTTGCCTGGGGTTCCGGCTCCAATTGTGGTTCTGACTTCAGCGGAATTTGCAGGCAGTACTCCGGTTGCTGAAATAAATATCACCATCAGATCCAGAAAATATCAATCAGCTAAAAATGCCTGTCCTTGAGTCCAATTTGGACACAGGGGCGAAAATGACATTTTTAGGTCAAGGCGGGGTCCACATGTGGGCCGCTTTACACCAAAAAATGTGTCAGGGTCAAAGGTCTCCAAATTCATCTAACTTAGTGTCAACAAGTCAGGAACGATGATACGAACCCAACGGAACTTCCAGAATTGGATTCCGATGAGCCGATCTCAAAATCGCCCGTCAAGTGGAGCTTGTGGGGCCCACGACACACGATTTTGTCAACGTTCTCATAATCGAACCAAACTTGGGTCACAGGACCAGCGTATTGCTACGAGTCTGATGACGCAAGTTTCGTCTCGATCCGACGTGTGTATACTAAGTTACAGCGAGATTCAGAAAGGTCGAATACGGGACGTTGTCGGCGGATACGCGTTGATTCCGGTGTGCACGCACATCCAAATCAACTTCTGCGAAATCTGCACGTCCGTATCAACGACGCGCACGTATCGGTGAAGACCGCACACGACCAAGTCGTCCCGTTTGGCGGGGCATACTCAGTTCCGGGGTAAAATAGGGCATTATTTTTCCTATTTTTGGATTGCGTTTCGCAATCACTACAGGTCGCGATGCACCGAGCGGTTTATACGGGCACCGAGGGGGTCACACAGCCTACGCATCACAACTGACCGAATCGAAAATGGGTAAACGAGCAGAGAGAAACGGTACCTGAACAGGGCTCCAGAAAACTGAGTTTTCGTGTCCGTGTCGACACGAAGTGGGCCGTGTCCTGACGGTGTCTGCAATAGGGTTAGGGATTCTGCAAGTTCGTCGGAGGAGGGCGGCGCTGCGGCTGTGTCGTCGGCTCGGGTCTCCGGCGAGGTCGGCTGGGACGGAGTGGGCAGCGGGGAGGAGATGGGGCTCGAGTGAGGTGGAGCCGCGACGAGGCGCTGGGAAGAAGGAGGGGGAGGTCGACTGGGACGGAGCGGGGCTGGGCACGGCGGCGAGGTCCGGTCGAGTGGATCAAGGGGCGGCCGGAGTTGTCGGAGAAGTGGGGCGGAGGAGGAAGAAGAGGGAGGAGGGCGGCTAGGGTTTAAATAGAGAGGGGGAGGAAGACGACGGGGTGGCCGGTTAAGGGAGGCGATGAGTCGGCGGTTGCGGGGGAGCCAGAACGGTTAGGAGGTGAGCGGGCGACAGGTCGGCCGGTGGAGGGGAGGCGTGCGGTCGGGCTCCGTCGGTTACAGGGAAGGAGAAGGGATTCGCTGGCGGGCCGGGTCGGGTTCGGTCGGGTCGGGTTGGCCGGATCCGACCCGTTAGGGTCAGGCGGTTCGGTCCGGTTTGGTTGGACCGGGTTCAGGCCGGTTCAGCCCAGTTTGAACCCGGTTCAACCCGGTTTATTTTGAATTTTAATAAAAATAGGTTTTGGGGCTTTTAAAAATACTTTCGGGGTCCAATAAATTCCCAGAAAATTACCCTATGTCTACTTTTTCATTTTACACCAGAAAATATTATTTTTATAATATTTTAATATTATTTAATATCATTTAAAAATCCTTTAATTATAAAATACTTTGTTTTTAATTCCAGAAAAATCTCAGAAAAATACAGAAAATTGGGGAAATTCTAAATTAAAATTTTCTTAAAAATCAGGGAAATTACAATCTAATAACCAGTCAACAGAGATGACACGGTTGCAAGTTTTGTTTGAAGCACATCACGATTAAGAAAAGTCAAGATTGAGGGTTTAAAATACATAGGAAAAATCATTTTCCTAAGCAATGAAAGTTATAAAATTTTCCGGATGAAGGAAATCTAGAAAATTATAGTTTAGAAAACCAGGTTATCCTTTAAAACATATCAGGTTAACAATTATAAAACATTCTAGGTTATTTAGCAAGTTCAAAAATTACTTAGGTGATCACTAGGTTATCTATTATTAGCAAGTTAAAACTGTTTAGTTAAGTCTAGGGCCACGAACCAGCAGGCACGAAGTAAAGCAATACTAGAAACATAAAACTATAAAAACTTACGCGCATTAGCTACTCCATGGTTCTGCGCGTCTTCCAAGATCATCGCGAAGGCTTGTCCGCATCCTTGTGGTGGATTCCTCTGCTGCTGCTGGGCCTGTTAGAAGAGTGCTGCTTGTGGTGCCAAGGGTGGCCTCGGCTGATACCCTCCTGGTGCTGGTAGAGCTTGTTGGTTTGTCCTTGGTGCTCCTCCTCGATGCTGAGGACAATCCTTGGCTAAGTGTTGATTGGTTCCCAAATCAAGCATAATTCTAACTTGCGTCTGCAGTCCTTCTCAAAATGGCCTATCTTGCCACAGTATTGACATGTAGGTAATGTCTGCGGAGAGGCTATGGGTGGCTGGTGTATGTGAGGTCTCTTTGCAGCTTCTTCTTGTGGTGCTTTGGCTGATGTGGAAGACCGTTTCAGACTGGTCTCTCTCCTGGTGACGCATTCCATGCATCGGGCTGCAGCGAGAACATCCGAGTAAGAGTAGGTGCGACGGATGCGATGAGTCTCTACAGCTCGAAGTTTAGTCCGTCGAAGAATTTCTCAGTCTTCTCTTCTTCTGTGGGGATCAAAGTAGGGGCAAAGCGACTTAGACGAATGAATTCTGCGTTATACTCCTCCACTGTTATAGCATCCTGAGTGAGGCGATTGAACTTGTCCCGAAGTTCTGATCGAGCGATAGCCGGAATGTACATATCCTGAAAGAGTCTGGAAAACTCTTCCCAAGTGACTCGGTCTGGTCCGAGCCGGGTCTCTTCAGATAGCTACCAGTGATGAGCATTGTCCGTCAACTGTATTCTAACGGCAGTCATCCAACGTTCTCTTGGAAGCTCTGCTGCTTCCAACTGGTGTTGTATGTTGGTGAGCCACTCATGAACTTCTGTTGGTCCCTCTTTGCCAGAAAAGGTACGGGGCTTGAGCTGACGAAAATCAGTGATAGAACCCATCACTGGTCGCCTGGCTTGTGGGTTCGCCTGCTCCAATGCGGTTACTAGGCTGGTCCTCAAATACTCTGCCTTGTGACGCTGAGTCTCTTGATGAATTTGCTGTTGGGCTTGCATCATTGCGTAGATCATTTGAAATATCTGCTGTCCGTCCATGGATTGCCCTGGTGGAAAGACAGGCATCTGTGGAGTGAACTGTGGCGGAGGTGGGATGTCGTCACGCCAAAACCTTGAATTATGCTGGCCTGCTTGATTGCCTTGAGAAGATTGTCCTCGGTCTTCGGGTGTCACTCCTTCATTATAAGTAACCACAGCGTCGTGTGGTGTACTCAAGGGATTCTCGTCTCCGTTTCTTGGATCCATTACTCTGCATCAAAAATAAAATATAAGAAGCGCACAGGATTCAAGGCAAGATGCAAGTCAAAAAATTTAATTCGAATATGATATAGATATCAAGAACGTTTCAAGCAGGTGGATGAGATCCTAAAAATTTATCCTATTTTATTGCAGGCCTGTTCGGTCCCTAAGTTAAAACCGAACAATTTAGTCGTTGACCTGCATGGGCCACCACAAAAACCATGTCACGCCCCAGTCCCAAAAATATCGAGGGAC
Source organism: Iris macrosiphon (assembly GCA_036927795.1). Taxonomy (NCBI): domain Eukaryota; kingdom Viridiplantae; phylum Streptophyta; class Magnoliopsida; order Asparagales; family Iridaceae; genus Iris; species Iris macrosiphon. Next base: position 63,159,261 of record JAYESA010000004.1, on the reverse strand, counting down.
TAGACACGTGGCAATGGCCAGCAGCACGCACCGATGGACAAACCCAATTTAATGGATCCATCGGGACATACTTAAGCTGTATTACAATAGTTAGGGTTTACTATTCTCATCTACAGATTAAACACAGTAATATCAAAAAAAGGTATTTAAACAACATCCAGTCACAAGTAAATAAAATCGGGGAACAACCCGATATTAAGTCTGTTACAAATATTCTCTTGAACAGGAAATAAAGAGTTTAATTGCCATAAAAACTGAGCATGGAAGAAGCAGATGTTTAGGAGAAGTCCTCAGCGATCACCTCATCCTCAGGTACTGGTACTGTTCCGAGAAGTGCTCATGTTCCGTATACCTCTGGATAGACCTCGTCTGCTAATCCTGGGGACATAATCCGGATCCAGGTCCTCAGGGGACATAGCAAGGTACAAGAAAGCTCATGCCAAAAATAAATACAGTGCAGCAATAAATGAAATGATAGGGTAAACTATATAACCATCTATGTGAAATGCAAGTTGAGAGCATCACTAGAACTTAGGCTGATACCACTACAAGCTCTGTATCGGGAAGCCGGTAGCAGTTATTCTATTCTATGTAATTTACTATGTTGTGGCCTATATATATATAATCAGCCTGTAGCCTGTGTGTCTCTCCCCACCCAAATGTAATCATATGTCTCATGTCCACGATGCCTCATGTCCATGTCACGTAAAATCATATCTAATGCAGTGAGTCATACTATGTCTATGAATATAATGTCTAGGAATATAATGTTTAAGAATATAATGTCTATGTCAATCCTGTATCCTACACAGAATCACCTTGAATATTTCAGGAAGATTCTGTCTCATGATTCGTGTCAGGTGTCCTGGGTACAACGCACTTGATAATGCAAGTACGAGAATATAAAGGGTTACGAATGTCCATCTCTAGATGACTTTACACAACTTCGCGTACGATGTTGGCACCCGACTATTAATCGGACACTAAGTAAGTCATACGGTCCTAGGTTTAAGCATGTACAACAGTTTATAATTAAGTCCAAGTAATAGATATCAAAGACTGCAAGTTGGCAAGGTACACTTGCCTGGGGTTCCGGCTCCAATTGTGGTTCTGACTTCAGCAGGATTTGCAGGCAGTACTCCGGTTGCTGAAATAAATATCACCATCAGATCCAAAAAATATTAATTATCTAGAAACGCCTGTCCTTGAGTCCAATTTGGACACAGAGGCAAAATAATATTTTCAGGTCAAGGCGGGGTCCACATGTGGGCCGCTTTGCACCAAAAAATGTGTCAGGGTCAAAGGTCTCCAAATTCATCCAATTTAGTGTCAACAGGTCAGGAACGATGATACGAACCCAACGGAACTTCCAGAATTGGATTCCGATGAGCCAATCTCAAAATCGCCCGTCAAGTGGAGCTTGTGGGGCCCACGACATACGATTTTGTCAACGTTCTCAGAATCGAACCAAACTTGGGTCACAGGACCAGCGTATTGCTACGAGTCCGATGGCACAAGTTTTGTCTCGATCTGACGTGTGTACACTAAGTTACAGCAAGATTCAGAAAGGTCAGCTCGGGGCTGCGTCGGCGCTGCACGGCGTGGAGGACGGCGGCTCGGGTCTTCGGCGAGGTCGGCTGGGACGGAGTGGGCAGCGGGGTGGAGATGGGGCTCGGGTGAGGTAGAGCCGCGGCGAGGCACTGGGAGGAAGGAGGGGGAGGTCGACTGGGACGGAGCGGGGCTGGGCACTGCGGCGAGGTCCGGTCGAGTGGATCAAGGGGCGGCCAGAGTCGTCGGAGAAGTGGGGCAGAGGAGGAAGAAGAGGGAGGAGGGCGGCTAGGGTTTAAATAGAGGGGGGGAGGAAGACGACGCGGTGGCCGGTTAAGGGAGGTGATGAGTCGGCGGTTGCGGGGGAGCCAGAACGGCTGGGAGGTGAGCGGGCGGCAGGTCGGCCGGCGGAGGGGAGGCGTGCGGTCGGGCTCCGTCAGTTACAGGGAAGGAGAGGGGATTCGCTGGCGGGCCGGGTCGGGTTCGGTCGGGTCGGGTTGGCCGGATCTGACCCTTTAGGGTCAGGCGGTTCGGTCTGGTTTGGTTGGACCGGGTTCAGGCAGGTTCAGCCCGGTTTGAACCCGGTTCAATCCGGTTTATTTTGAATTTTAATAAAAATAGGTTTTGGGGCTTTTAAAAATACTTTCGGGGTCCAATAAATTCCAGAAAAATTATCCTATGTCTAGTTTTTTATTTTACACCAGAAAATATTATTTTCATAATATTTTAATATTATTTAATATTATTTAAAAATCCTTTAATTATAAAATACCTTGTTTTTAATTCCAGAAAAATCTCAAAAAAATACAAAAAATTGGGGAAATTCCAAATTAAATTTTTTTTTAAAAATCAGGGGGATTACAATTTCCCTCATATGTAGTCATGAAAATAAAGAAAAAACCCTTTGTAGAATTGATTTCCCTCATATGTAATCATGTTTTTAATAAAATCGTCTTTTTTTGTGCATATGATCATCTTGCCATATATTTTGCTGTGAAATCTGAATATGTGTAGCTTCGACACGTCTGGTAATTTTACGCCGACTCTGATAGAAAGAGTGCTAGGTCCCGTCCTGTCTTTTACGCATAACTAGGGATGCGCAGAAAGCCGCTTAGCATTCGAGTATACGAACTGTCCTGCTTTTAGGAATGGGGGAGCTGCGTATAATTCTGAACTGTCACTTCTGATAAACAGAATTATTGTTCAGACCATCATCTTTCAAGAATGATTTCTCGAAAATCCCTTGGAACAGGGCGAGAAATGGCTGTCAAAAACTGAGTCGCCATCTTGAGTCGTAGATGAAATTTTCAGACTGGAGTCTGAATGAACCTCCAATCGACCCAAGAAGAAGAGTAATCTTCAATGTTGAACTCTGTATGCTTTGGGTACTTGGGATATTTTGAGGTCAAGAAGGAGTATCTTCTGTGTGAACTCTTGCAATTGACCGCCTTGAGAATCGTTCGGATATACGCATATTCTGGCCTGCGTATTCTCAGATATGTGGAAAGTCATAGATCTGTAACTGTTTAATGAGCATAAAATCATAAGTTCGTAGCCTCTCGAGCGTAAAAGCTGCTGAGCATGAGAGCATCCGGGCGTAGAAACTGTAGATTTGTAGCTTCTGAAAAGAAAATCTTTCGAGCGTGAAGTTGTGGATGTGTTGCCTCTGAGCGTAAAAGCCACCGAGCGTAAAATCATAGATTTGTAGCTGCTGAGCATAAAGTCGTAAGTTTGTAGCCTCTCGAGCGTAAAAGCTGCTGAGCATGAGAGCATCCGGGCGTAGAACTATAGACTTATAGCCTGTGAGCGTAAAACCGTAGATCTGTAGCTGTCGAGCGTAGAAAGCTCCTTAGCGTAAAACCACGAATCTGCTTTGCACGAAAAAAAACTTTTCGAATTCGTTGACTGTCCGCCTTCTCTCAGTAATATGCTGACGTAGTCCCCAATCATAACCGAATATTAAATGTGAGATTTAGTTCGGGATTCGAGGAGTCCATCCGAACTCTATATATACCCCAAGCTTTTCAGAAAAAAACTTTTCATCCGTCTTTTGCAAAAGAAAGCCTTCGACTATTCGAGTTCTCTCCTTCGTCTCCTCTCCGAGCATTCAGAGCTTTCAACAATGGCCCCGAAACCGATCTCCTCCTCTAAGGGAAAGAAGACCGACTCATCTTCTCGCTCTTCTGCCCAAGCGAGAGCGACTTCCGTCGGGCAAGGCGAGCTTCATTCTGAGCGAAGTCTCCCGTCGACGAGCAGTGCACCCGGTCTTAAAGGTAGAGTTTTTGGGACAAAAAAGAACGACTAAAAATCTTTCGCACACGTTGTACGTGACTGCGCTAGGTCGTCTTCTGTGCTGATAGCCTCTTCGAGAAAGATGATGCACAGAGATGTTTCATCTTTTACGCCCATATTTCTAATGTGTCAGCGTAAAAACTCTATATTTTTGCAGTCGAGCGTAAAGCACAGACTGTCAAAACTTGGCGTATACCAAAAAATTTGAGTGTTACGCAGGGATGGAAATTTCGGCATAATAACTCAAATTTTGGCAGTCTGGCGTAAAACACAGACTGTCAAAACTTTGCGTATACTGCCAGTCTTGAATTTTACGACTTGGAATAAGATTCCAGCGTAAAAGATCAAGCTTTTTACAGTCTTGGCGTAAAGCACAGACTGTTGATTTTTGGCATATGCTGCAAGATTGTCTAGTATAGAAACTGACTTGTCTTTCTTGTATTTTGTAGTTAACTTGCATGCGTCTCCGTTGGCTGACGTGATGGATTCCGCTGCCGGGATGCTGCACTCCAACTACCTGGAGGATTTGTCCCACGTGACATTTTCCATCTCTGGACCCCAATATCGGCTCAAGGAGAGCGGATGCTGTTGAGCATGATCAACGGAGAGCCCCTGACGTACATAGACGGGGACCAATACATAAAGCCGGCTTTTCTCTTCGGGGACATGATAGACAAGCAGTCCCAGACGAAGCCCAAGAAAGAACTCTGGGTTTTCCCTGCCGGGGGCTTGGTTCTGTATCTGCCCAAGATGCTGAGAGACTATCTCATCTCGGCATTCTTCCATGCTACACATCCCAGGAGGATGTCGTGGAAGCTGACTCCAGATCTTTACGGCCGGGCGGGGAAGATATTTTATCTGAAAGGAGCTGACCAGGGGTCGTTTGTTAGCCGTCCTTCTGGCTCTGTGATGCCGTTCAGGGGACTGTACCCGGGCAGTGTCCCGAGTGAAGACAGTTTAGTAATCCAGCCGGTCCAATTACCGACCTTCTGCAACGATTTCATGGGGCACGGAGGAGTATACCCTAAGGTGAACCCTCGGACAAGTGGGTGGATCACCCCTACAAATCTTCGATGGGCTCGCTTAGCTGAATGGGCCCTGAAGCATTTTCAGGCCGAGCTGGAGGGTATTGGTATGTTCGCGGCTGTGCGTGCTACCAGTGTTGGGTTACCTCTCAACCCCAACCTATTTTTGGCACTGATGGAGCAATATATCTCGCTCACCGGGACTTTTGCCACTCCACTGGGGGAGTTGGGATTGGCCCTCCACGAGATGGCAGAGATCTCGAGACTGTCGATGGGGGATACTCCATATGAAGAGTATGTTCCCACGAACCAGGAGTTGGGGGATTCAGACCCTCGGGTAGTGACCGTGTACCAGGAGCTGATGTGCCACTACCTCGCTTGCACCGCTTTTTATGGTGAGCCTTCAGATTTGGCTCACACCAATAAATAGGCGTCCTACCTCTTCTTTCATCGGGCCAGGACTACTAAGCCGGAGAAAGTCTTGGAAGGCAAGGATCAGCCTCTGACTTGTCTGAGCGTGCTTAGTGCTCAGGTAGTCGATGATCTCATGGAAGACGCTGGGGCTCCGAACCAGATCCTCGATGAAGGGATAGGGAAATATCCCGCAGGCACTAAGGCCTATAGTTATTTTGAGGCATTGCCGCAAGCCTCTGTCCAAGGAAGCTCAACTGGCTGGCTTCCTCTCCATATGGCTGCGCCGAATGGTGGTGCCCGGGATTTCATCTGCGGACCGCATTCACCGCAACACGCTATGGCCTGTAGTGCGTCTGGTGTTCGGGGGCAAGACTGGGCTTGCTCTCTGCCATGGTGTGCCGCATACAAGCCGGCCTGAGGGCCATGACTGATGGGCTGCTCGCCGATGAAACTCGGCGTGATAGTTTTCCCAGGGTAGAATTACCATACCTGTATTTGATGGGATGGTTAATTTTCCATAACCCCAGGGTGATGTCTCCCGGCTCTGGCAGTAGTTCGGGGGGTAGTTTCTTGTTGAACTACAAGAATTTCTCCTAGAACGTGACCACAGTTTTAGACTGTCGGCGGGTGCTGAACTTCAGTCACAGCTGGAAGCTTTTCTGCACTGTCCCCTCTGTACATCTGAATTAACAGGGGATCAGACTTTAGGATATAGGCGACGGGAAGACCGTTCTTTCTCCTGAGACTTTCAATTGGTTGGTCTGCATTAGACCTTCCCATCTACTGTACAGAAGTGAAGACCATTGCTTCTTTGAGCCCTACCTGCCTAGTCGGTTCGCCAGGCAATTCGGGTACGACCAGTTGCATGTGGGCAACGCCGTCACCAGCTTCAGGTCCAGAGGTGGACTCATTGATGGAGCGAGGGGATGGCGATACTTCATCATGGGTTGCACTGAAGCAACTTTTACCGTGCCCGTCATTTCACTCTCCACGGAGCTGCGCATGCTCCATTCGTATGCCCAGTTTTATGTGGCAACGAACACCTTCCATCATGATTTTGATATGCATAGAAGTTTTAGGGTGCCCTCTTCCAAGCCTGGGGGAAGAGTCGAAATACCCTCAGTCTCTTCCGACGAGGGTGAAGATTCCGTCAATCTAGATGAGCCTCTGTTGGCGGTACCGAGGGGTGAAATACCTCCGCCTGCAGGGCCTCTGGTAATCTCTGGGAACCGAAGGGCTCCTGCTCCGAAGGAGGCTTCCCCTTGCAAGAGGAAGAAGAAGATGGTTACTCGTCCTCTCCGGATTCCCGGCAATGAGGCTCCTAGAAGTGAGCCTGTATCTCCCCCTGTTGGGGATGATTCTTTGATTGGAGGTTCCTCGCCTTTTAGAGAGGGACCCTTTACAGTTCCGGCTGGCGGTGCCGGAGAATCTCTGCTGGAGGCTGCTGTCGCTGCTACTGCTTCAGGTAGTGGAACGAGGTCGCCTTCGGGGCCGAGCACAATAAGATTCCGTATACCTTTATCCGGATCAGCATCGGGAGAGACCCCTGTCGTGCCTGTAAGCGCACCTAGCGAGATTCCAGCCGATGAGCCTCGGTTGAAACTTGACGAGGACCTGGAAGACTATTTTCCAGTGTCAGTTAGCACACCCCCTTCTCTAGGTATGATAGCTTGCTTAGCATCATTAATAAATGATTTAGCTGTACTGGCTGCATACTCGACCTATATGCCATTGGCCATGGGTAAATGTCGTTTTATGCCTCTTTTTTAGGAAAATTAACATCATGTTGATATTAACTTTCTTTTGTCTTCTTTTCAGGGGAAGACATCTTCGGGGAGGGCAGTGTCGACGATCTTTTGGCACTGTTTCAGGTCCTGGCGACGACACGGAGGTGCCTGACTTTGAAGAGGAAACATCTTCGGGTGCCGGCTCGCCCAAAGTGGTTCCGACATCTCAGGAGGAGGATGAGCCTTTCATTGCGACAATGCCTCCTTTGAGTACGCCGGTCCCTTCGTCCGGTGTGGCGCATCTTCTTTTGTAGCACCACCAGTTGAGGCGACAGCTGTGGCAACATCGTCTGCGGTCGTTCCTGGAGGGAGGTTCGCCAATATTGCAGCCACTCCCAGCGTACATTCGAATCTAGCCCTGCTGACCGAGCAGTATATTGGTATCTTCTACACCACCATAAAAATGTTGATATCAATGGTGTTGGAGAAGAATCTAAGTTATGAGGCTCTGAGGAGGTCGTCTCAGTTCATGATAGTGCCGATCAGAGAATACGATGACACTGGGGTAGCTGATACACTGGAGCAGATAGTTAATGGTTTGGAGCAACCCATTAACGAATATCTGCAGCTATCTTGAGGCAACATTGACGACCTAGTCCAGGCTGAATATGACTCCTTGACTGCACAGCTTACTGAACAGATGGCGGGCCTAAATAAATCCATCCAGACACATCAGCAGGAGATGGATGAAGGAAAAGCTGTCTTGGAGGAGGTCATTCCTCTTCAAACGAAGTGCCAGGCCGTGCATGAAGAGAATATAGCGAGGGTCCGCAAACTGGAAGCAAAACTCGCTCAGGCAAAGGAGTGGGCTTCTTAGTCGTCGGAAGCTCTAGATGTGGTGAATGGTCGACTGGGCCTAGCTCGACAGAACTTGGCGCGTGCAGGAGTTGCCTGTGCTGGTTTTGTTCGAGCTAGATCCGAACTGTCCCTCCTGAGCAATGACGAGGCACGGCTGGAGCGGGCCCGCGCTATTATTTTGAGCTCCAGGACTGAGAAGATGACCGCGCTGGCGCAGCTGATTCGCGACCTGACCGCTCCTCCCAAATGATGTACTTTTTTGCTTTCCAATGTACTTTTGCTCTTTTTAGGAATAATAAAGAGGCTTTCATCTGACTTTGTTGACCCATCATTTTGGAATATAAATGACAGGTTTGGGTGAAAGTGATATCAGAGGTAATATGGACGTGATATACTCTCGGTAAGTTTTAGTAGGACAAATCTATTCAGAGGTTATATGGACATGATAGAATATGCTTCAGCTAAAATTTGTACACAAAACACTATCAGAGGTAATATGGACGTGATAGGTCTTGAAGTTCCAAATTAGTTTAAACATATCTATTCAGAGGTTATATGGACATGATAGAATACGATCCAACTAGTTTCGTTTTGGAAGTAGTTTTGTCAGAATGAGATTTTCGCCATATTCCACTTTGAGCAAAGGAGGTTAAGCATAGTACCTCTTCAGGAATTTGCCATTGATAGGAGCCATCAATAAGACTCCGTTAGGCTTGGCTAACCTGTAAGCGCCATTTGAGAAAGTCGTCTCGATCACATAAGGGCCTTCCCATTTGGGCTGAAATTTACCCTTACTCCTGTGAGTAAGAATCATCGGCCTTCTCACAGCTAATACTAGCTCGCCGACTTTGAACACTCTTTCCTTTACTTTTTGATTAAAAGTTCTGGAAATGCGTGCCTGGTAGAACGCGATGCGTTGTTGAGCTTGGAGGCATTTCTCGTCTAATCCTTCTAACTCTTGAAGCCTTAACAGGTCACTCTTTTCTTGAGTCAGCTCATTAGCCACTGCTATCCGGAGTGACAGAATTTGGACTTCGATGGGGAGAACCGCTTCGCTCCGTAAACCAATGAGAATGGGGTGCAACCTGTCGGTGCTCGTACCGTCGTGCGGTATACCCAGAGACATTCTCCTAGCTTCTCATTCCAATCCCTCTTGTTCGAAGAGACAAACTTTTTCAAGAGCTTGATAATGGTTTTGTTGAAAGCTTCCACCAAACCATTAGCAGCAGGATTATATGCCGTAGAGGCCACATTTTGTATCCGATTTTTATCGCAAAATTGATGAAATGCTTGGCTGATGAACTGAGGTCCATTGTCATAAATTATCCTTCGGGGTATCCCGAAGCGATAAATGACATGATGCTTGATGAAGCTGATCACGTTGGATGCCTTCACCTCAGCAAGATGGATCGCCTCTGCCCATTTGGAGAAATAATCCGTGATGGCCAGTATGAACCGGTGGCCTCTGGAAGAAGACAGGTGAATAGGACCAATGATATCCATACCCCATGCTTCGAAAGGCCAGGATGCAACCGTAGGATATAGATGTTCAGGAGGTTGATGGATAAAGTCTACGTGGACCTGACAGGCTCTGCATTGTCTTGCATACTTTATTGCATCTGTGATCATAGTAGGCCAGTAATAGCCCATTCTCCTAATACGATCCTGTAGCTTAGGACCGGGTTGATGCGCTCCGTATACACCATCGTGAGCTTCACGGATAATTCGCTGTGCCTCGTCATCGGAGAGACATCTCAATAGCGGGCCGTCGTAGGTCCGGCTATATAGACACTACGAATATGCATCAAAATAGAAGCGTAATGACCGTCTTTTGACGGATACTGCTTCTTTAGGGTCCTCCGGCAAGATTCCGTATGCTACAAAATCTATAAAGGGACTTCTCCAGTCTCTCTTGGGAGGATCTGTGTTCACAGCGTAGCTGCTTTCTATGTGAAAGTTATTTTTTACGCAGAATAAATCTCTGTTAAGAAGGATCACCAAATTCTGCCTTCTTATAGGAGTAGCTAAATCTGCAGCTAGACTGGCTAGGGCATCAGCTTCCAGATTTTGAGATCGAGGTACATGCTCTAGGAAGAACCCTTTGAATGTCATGGCTATCTCGACCGTTGCTCGGTGATAGGGGATGAGGTCTGGATTCCGGACTTCATATATTCCTCTGACTTGATTGACGATCAGCAGAGAATCACCAAAAGCTTCCAGAGATTCGACGCCAAATTCTTTAGCTACTTGGAGCCCGATTAGTAGAGCGTTGTACTCCGCCACATTATTAGAGCAGGGCTCGCTAAGAGAATATGCTCGGTAGATGACGAGTTTATCAGGAGTAACCGGGACAATCCCTACTCCTGACACCACGTTTCCCCTGGGACCAGTTCTGGAGGCACCATCGAAGAATAGTTGCCATGCATCACTTTCCATTACGGAATTACATTCTGCAACTTCGTCGGGAATGTCTTCGTACAGTTTAGAGGTCTCCGGGATCGGATGAGGAGCTAGGAAGTCAGCCAACGCTTGGCCTTTTATGGACTTCTGAGGGACGTATACCATGTCATACGGTGTTAATAACATCGCCCAAGTCGTGAGTCGGGAATTAAGAACACTTGGCTTGTTCATCAATACCCGAAGAGGATTGATCCCGGAGATGATATGGATGGTCTAGCCCGTGACATAGTATCGCGTCTTCTGGATAGCGAACATCAGAGCCAAGCATTCTTTCTCCACTAGATTGTACCGGTGTTCGGCTCCGACCATCATCCTGCTGAGGTAGTAGATAGCCTGTTCATGACCCATATCGTTCTTCTGTGCGAGAAGAGCTCCCAGTGAATGATCCATCGCTCGAACGTACAGCAAGAATGGTCTTCCTATGACGGGAGGCACCAGAACTGGCGAACTAGTGAGGTAGCGTTTGATATCACCGAATGCTTGCTGACAGGCTTCGTCCTATACGAAGGATACACCTTTCTTCATGAGACGAGAAAAAGGCTGACATCTCCCAGAGAGGTTGGATATGAATCTTCGGATATAAGCCAGACGACCTTAAAATCCCCTGAGTTCTCTCAGATTACCGGGCGGTCGCATTTCTAAGATGGCCTTGACTTTATCAGGGTCCACTTGAATGCCTTTGGCGGTAGTGACAAATCCCAGGAATTTGCCACTATATACACCCAGAAAGGACTTTGTAGGATTCATTTTGAGTTGATGTTGGCGCATCAACTCAAATACTGTCTTCAAGTCTTGGATGTGATTATCCTTGAGGCGGCTTTTGACAGCTACATCGTCCACATAATATTCCACTGTCTTGCGTAAATGCTTATGGAATATGTTACTCATAGCCCGTTGGTACGTAGCCCTGGCATTCTTCAATCCGAAGGGCATGATCGTATAGCAATATACCCCCAATGGTGTCCGGAAGGCAGTATGCTTCTCGTCTTCAGGATGCATCTTGATTTGATTGTATCCTGAAAATCCATCCATGAAAGACATACGTTCAAAACCGCATGTATTGTCAATCATGACGTCTGTGATGGGAAGAGAAAACTCATCCTTGGGGCAGGCTGCATTCAGATCTCTGTAATCGATGCAGACACATACTTTCCTATTTTTCTTCATGACCGGGACAACATTGGCGACCCAGTCGGAATATTGTTCTTTCCGGATGAAATCGTAGGCTATCAACTTCTTGACTTCAGCTTCAATGGCGTCCATCATGTTCGGGCGGAACCGGCGTTGGTGCTGCTACACAGGCTTTGAATCGGGCAATATATTGAGTTTATGAGTAGCCACCTTCGGATCAAGACCTGGCATATCCTCGTAATTCCACGCAAAGACGTCGATATATTCTTTTATCAGCTGGATAATTTCTTTCCTTTCTTCTTCGGAAAGGTTATTACTGATAAATATCGGCTTTGGCGAAAGTTTATCCCCAATGTCAATCTGGATAACTTCATCTTCGGTGGGAGGTTCTCTCTGCTCGAAGCAAAATTCCCATTGTGTATCCATTTGTTGAGCCCAAGCGTCATTCTCAAATGGTTCGGATTCTTGCTCGTCTTCTTCGAAAGGATCTGCCACTACCGTATTTACCGATAATGTTCGTTCGAGAGCATCAGATGAGTCGGAGGATGAGGAGCAGTTCTGAAAAGAGGAAAAGATATCCTCGTTTGACTCAGAAGTTGCAAGAGAGGTGGTATACCCTAACCCGAAACTGGTTCATTGATAGTAGGGATCTCCGTACAGCGGTATTCGTCTGCCTTTCCCGTAGTTGAGACCTAGTTTCAGCTTCAAGTCATAACCCATACTTTGCATGATCTTCAAAGCTTGCGGGCTGTATCTGTGAACTTGCATTTTGCCAGCATCGTCATCGAAAGAATCTTCTTGTACAGTCAGTTCATTGCACATGCGGCCGAAGACTATTGAATCCTGACTACTGCAAGTAGGCGGGACAATAAAGATAGAATCCTCATGTGGTCTATATATCGTGGTGACATTGGATGATGATGCTACTTCCCACATATACGAATGATAGAAGTCTATAGCTTCCAAGAATTTTTGTGCTATAGGTTCTATATCGTCATGGGGAGAGGATTCCTGATTTGGAATTTGAGCGTCAATATACTGAAAAAAAGGATCTTTATTATCATCCGAAACCGCGTTCCTGGTTGCATTTACATCAATCGACTGCCTGTTGCGCCGAAGGTTGATGACCAAGGGTGGAGGCTTCTGGTTCAAAGTGATCACTAGAGGATCACCCCCTTTTCCTGACCTAGTTTTGTTCAGGTAGATAGCCATAGGCTCCATGGCTTTTGGGCGGGTAGTCCTCCCTTTCACCTTGATTGACAGAGGTTGTTCGGCAGAGGGTTCTTCTGGCTCCCGGTGGGATTCCTTCTCTACTTTGCCTGACACCTCTTCCATGTAGTCTTGAGAGTACAAACGGCATCAGAGTAGTAGGATTCTACTCCTCTAAACGGGTTCAGGTCAGCAAACTCCGTTTGTACTGTTCCTTGGGCATCTACATATTTAAAGCATTGATGTAGAGTCGAAGGAACGATGTTGTGGTCGTGGATCCAAGGTCTACCCAGCAGAATATTGTAGGACACCTCTGAATCAATGACATAATATGTAGCCACTGATCTAAGGTCGCCAATCTGGATCCTCAGATAAATTTTTCCCAACGACTTACTTTTCCTGGCGTTGAAACCCACGATTGTAGTGGTGGTGTAAGCCAATTCGCTGGTAGGAATCCTCAGCGGTCTGAGCAGACTATGAGGAATGATGCTGATTGATGATCCCGGATATATGTGAATCCGGTCGACCTCCATGGAACTGACGTATCCGGTATAATAGAGGGGCCTGTCATGCCTATTATGTTTTAACAGCATGTCATCTTGAGTGAAAGTGATGTTCGGGACCACCTCCATCATACTGTGGCACTGAGGACATTCCACGAGTTCTTCGTCAGGGGACTTGAGCTGGGTCAAGTATGCCTCCGCCTGCATTAATGCTTCACTCAGGGCTTGACGAGTGTCTTGGGAGAGCCTGAGTAGTTCGAAGATGGACAACCTGGCTGGTGTATTAGCCAGTTGGGCCAGGATATCGAAGTTGTATGGCTTCTCTAAACCTTGTTTTGAATATTTTTCACAGGTTTATCGAAGCGCACTTCTTTTTGCTTCCCCTTGTCCGTCGAAGTTGGTCTCGAAGTACCGGTCTCTAGTATGGCGGGTTCCGGTTCTGAAGGCTTGGCAGCTGAAGCGTCTGCCGGTGCATCCTCCTGACTTGCTCCATAGTCCTTGAGGTAAGCTTTCCCTGAACGGGTTCCAGTAGCCAAGACCTCGTCTTCTGATGTCGAGTGTACCGCAACCATGTGACATGGTTTATGCTTCGAGTTCTTTTTAGACTTAGCCTTAGCAGCTTGAGTCTCCTCTTCGATCTTTGGCACTAGATCTGGATGAAGCCACATAATCTCACCTCGCTGGGTAGTTAGGGGTACCAGGTCATAATTTTGACCTTTAGCTGGAGGAAGATTAACGATGTTCATCGTTGTCCGGGACATAGGTGTAACACCATCCGGGACTTCTTAGGGAGGCAGATTGCCAAATTACAGAGAGATCATGTTGGCTGTGACCGTCTTCTCTCTGTTGCGCAGAGTGATGGCCTTAGCATCGATCAGCTCCTGGATCTTCCTTTTCAGTACATAACACGCCTTCGTAGGGTGGTGTATGTATCTATGGAAGATGCAGTACTTGGGATTGTTAGTACTGCCGACTTTATTAGGCCACTTCTCCTCGGGAAGGGTAATCTTGCCGCTTTTGACGAGACACTCGAATATGCTTGGAATATCGTCGTCGTCGAAACAGTATACTTCAATGGGCCTGGAAGTCCCAGGTTTCGTCTGTGTGGTTGCCGCAGTCTTTTGCCTGGACGTATTGATTGTCAGAGCTTCTTTCCCCTTTGAACCACGAGGATGGTCGATGTTGGGGGATGACCTCTTGCCTCTATCGGAGGCAGAGATCATGATGCCATTATCACGCGCCTTCCGACTGTTGTCCTCGGCGGCTACTGCTGAGATGATGAACGAGGGCCAATCATGGAACTGATATGGTCCTGTGAACACCGAGATTACGGGAAGAAGGTTCTTCCTGCAAATGTCCACCAATGCCGAGTCTGGAACTCCGGGAGGCATTTGCAAAGTGGCTTGACGAAAATGTTCGATGAAGGTGCGAACGTCCTCTTTTTCCTTCTGCTTCACTTCGATGAGAGAGGACATAGACATGTCCATCTCTCCTTCGTAGAATCATGCGAAGAATAAAGCTTTGAAGTCTTCAAAGGAAGTAATGCAGTTGTCCGCTAGGCTACGGTACCATTGATAAGCCACTCCCGAGACGCAGCCCTTGAACACCCGAGTGAGGAGGGCGTCATTCCCTTGCAATAACACCGTCATCATACTGAAGTAGTTCATGTACTGACTTGGTGATGTTTTTCCCTCGAACAAAGCCATGGTCTGTAGTTTATATCTAGGAGGGAAAGGGGCCTCTTTCCAGATAGCTGGGTAAGGCTGGTTGATTTCCAATTTCTTGAGCTGATCTTTGTGCTTCAAGGCATCGAATTGGGCTTTCAACTCCTGTACTACCTGCATCAGATTTTCAGCCGGTAGTGGGACCACGGAGTGGTGAGGAATTGGTTGCATTAATACATTCTCCGAGCGAGGAAGCGGAGGAACTGCTGACTCCTGATCTAGAGCAGGCTCTTGGATTGTGTTGGATGGTGGTAAGTCCACCCCCACAAGTATCTGGGTTGGAGGGACCGATGCTTGAGCCATTGCAGCTGTATGTTGAGTCAGCATCATCTGGTGCATGTTCTCTATCATGGATTGCATTTCTTTCAAAGATGTCTCCAGTACAGTAATGCGTTTCTCAGCGCTCCCCGACAGGGAAGCTTCCTCGTGTTCATCTCCAATGGCATAAACTCCCATTTCCCTGGGTGTCATTGAAGGATGAGTATAGGTCTCTGTAGAAGTTGACTCTATACTTTCAGCATCTGATTCGGGAGACTGGCGACCCCCAGCTTCGGAATCAGAAGAGTACGAAGCCGATTATCGCGACCTCGAACGGGTGTTTTGGAACACCCCAGCTTCAGTGTTCCTAAGGAGTTGGTTGAATCTCCTTCGGCTCGGAGTTCTAGAGGGATGACGTCTTGAGCTCGATCTGCCTCTAGGTATGTGTGAAGCCATGTTCACAGATGCATGTGCGGGGTCTTCTTCGTGGAAAGACGGAGAGTAGTTCAACCAGTCGAAAATCGACTATTTTGTTTCTGAACAGCAATAATTAATTACAATCCTATGACTATTACAATAGTGCTCGTTAGGAGGCGTAATAGACATGCTGGAAGTTCTCCTATCCTTGCGTTTCTGGATCAGATACTCACGCAGGTCAGGAGGATTTGTAGAAGAAGAAGAAGAAGATGGCTTGTTCCTTCTGTTCGCATCAGTAGGCATACGGATGTTGGGAACCATAGTTTTCCGTGTGCCACCCGTATACAACAGGTTGGCCATCTGGGTAGGGGATAATCCCCAAGGAGTTTGTCTTTCCGTAAACTGAGCCTGCTTTACGCTGAGGGGCCTCACCTGGCATAAATTGGAGCTCTGCTCAGGTTGGCATAAAGCCGAGGAGGTCCTCAGTCGTCCGTCAGCTCCTCGCGTAATCCGGAGGGCGGGCAGATTCTTCCCTTGCTGGCATAAAGGCCGAGAAGTTGAGTATTCTGTCACTTGCTTTTCCTTGCGTAGATTGCAGAGATCATCTGCTTTTTCGCGGAGGGAAGATGCATCTTTACACGCGAAGTGCGTTTGGAACTTCTGATTTGGCGCTAAGGTATTGTCAGAAATTTTGTCTGCCACGTCATCGACGAGAGACTGGATTTTACGCGCAGAGCGCGGATTAGGCTTCTGGACTAGCGCTGAGGCATTGTCCAAAGTTTTGTCTGTTTCGTCAGTGACGGGAGACTGAGTTTTGCGCGCAGGGTACGATGTATACTTCTGGATTAGCACTGAGGCATTGCCAGAAGTTTTGTCTATTCCGTCAGTGACGGGAGACTGAATTTTACGCGCAAGGCGCGGAGGGAGCAATGCTACAACCTCGTTGGTCGGAGAGGTCGAAGAGTCGACAGGAATGGTAGGGGATGTCTTGGGAATCCAGACCATACGCAGCTTTCTGTTGTCTTGGACAGAGAGAGAGTGAGAGCTACCCCCTGTTCGAAGCATGTCTTCGTAGGCAGACTGGTCGAACTGGACGACCAGTGTCTTCTTTACGGATCCCACGGATACCGCATCGTGTTGAGCAATTGCTTCCTCATCAGAAGAGAAAGATGTCCCCAGCAGAGTTGCCATCTTGTTTTGGATAAATAAACGAAAGATGTAAGGAAATGACGGGTTTTATTACGAAAACCCCGCTCTTTGGTTTACAAACAAGTTTGTACAGTTAATCCTATACGAGGAATATCGAGTACAATTTATTTAATCTGGGTAAATATTACTATAGGAGTCTGATCTGCAGTCGATCACTTTGTTCCTTGGACCACACGATGACGAAGAAGTGCCGTAGAAGACAGAAAGCAGCTTCGAAGGTTGCTAAAGAGAGTGGATGCTCGATGCCAAAGTCGTCGACCACTACTCTTTGCCTGAGCTCTGGATTCTTCTTTCTCAAAGACTCTTCGGTTCTGATCTTCAAATCTTTGACCGTTTTCCCTCTAATTTTTTGACCTTTAAATCTGCGACCTCGATTTCTATTGATAGAGGTCTCTATTTATAGAGTTTTAGTGACAGTGACCACTCAGTCGGCGTAGAAACCGAGTAGTGGAAAGTACAGCACCCTTTTACACGATGGTTACAATAACTGTTGCCCGCGTATAGATAACCTTTTGAATGAGCGTGTGACGCGTATCCAATCAAGAGACAACGCGTATAACTGCTGCGAAGATCACGGCGTAAAAGCCACGTAGGTAGTTATCCTTCGCGTAGAAGAGGTTGGCGTAGAAGCCAATAACTGTCACCATGGCGTAGAAACCAAGTAGGCATAAAAGCCGAGTAGGCGTAGAAGCCGAGTAGGCATAGAAGCCGAGTAGGCATAGAAGTCGAGTGGGCGTAGAAGATAGCTGATCCTCCTCTCCTGACTGAGGCCTTGAGCGAATTCTGGACCGAATAGCCTTAATACGCGCTAATGCAAATGTGGCCTGAGTTGGCGTATTCCAAGGAGATAGCGTACAACGTGCTCCCATAGCTGAAAATAGTCCGATGGCGTAATGTGCCAAAGTGATGATGTGGACGTTTTAGCCGAAATTACGGCTTTTCGAGATATAATCAAATCTCTTGCATTAAATGCAGAGATCTGCCCCCATCATGCACATTAAATACAGAGGCGTATCTTCGAAGATTTGCCATCATCCTGCGTATTAAATGCAGAGACGTGTCACGAAGATCTGCCGTCCCGAAGATTTGCCATCATTCTGCGTATTAAATACAGAGACGTGCCTCGAGCTCTGTCATCACTCTGCGCATTAAATACAGAGATGTGCCTCGAGCTCTGTACGAAGAGCAACTTTTGACGTGGCAGTCTGTTCGTCTTCTGCGGAGCGTAAGAAGCTCACGCCTGCCTGTATAAAACTAGGCAGCGTATTCCCTTGTATGCGTAAAAGCAGTTTATGCCAAGGAGATGTCACTAAATGACAGTCTGGGTCGTTGTGCCGCGCCATCATTATAGCCGTCGTCTGGGTAGTCGTGCAGCACTCTTTGTCAGAAGTCAGACGTCAGGTTCACTGCACGATTTGTCAGGTTCACTGCACGACTTGTCAGGTTCATTTTGGGGAATACGAAGCGTCCCTCGTACACTTCAATGCTGCATTAAAAGTGGATGAGTTTTACTCCATAAAGGCAATATAGCACCCCTTTTACGCTGGAGCAGCCTGGACATACTATATTTATGCGGATGGTCCTTGAGCTTATATTTTACACTGAGCTCAGCGGAAAAGCTCTATTGCACATTGATGGCTCTGAAGTCATCTTTTTACGCTGTACGGCATCAACATGCTGCGTATAGCTATCCAGCGTATTTTTTATGCTTTTACAAATGTAAGAGAAAATTTGAAAATATGGACGGTAAAATTGACAAGCTTTGCTTCGAAGAATTCTACAGTGATTGGAGTCTTGTATGGCGAGCAAGTACTACAGACAGCTACGACACAGCATGGTACATGTTCCAACAAAAGTAGAAGACGATTAACACGACATACATATCTTATATCAAAGATACTTGGCTAGAACCACATAAAAAGCAATTCGTCTTAGCATGGACAAACATGGTGAAGCATTATGGCACAATCAATACGAACCGGGTCGAAGGATCACACTCAAGTTTAAAAAGATATCTACGGTCATCGGTCGGTAATTTTGTCTTCGTTTGGCAAACGATTCATTTGATGATTATTTCTATGATGAACGAGATTATAGCATCATTTGAGATGAGCCTCAATATTGCAAAGCATAAATACAAGCATGAACACCTCTTGGATGGTTTAATCCATGTAGTATCTTACAAGGCCTTGGGCTTATTGTTTGAGGTGATTGGTAGGTCAAAGTCGGTTGGTTATGATCTCAAAGTTTATGGTTATTCATATCGACATTCACTCGGACTTCCTTGTGTACATAAGATTAACGAATATCGTCGTGAATCTATACCTATTCCAATAGATGTTGTTGATCAACGTTGGAGACAGCTGTCGATAATGCCGACGGTGGAAGTTCAAGATAATTTCTTTTCTTTGCCACAAGTGAAACTCCTGCACGCAAGGTGGTGTGTCATATCGAAACCGGAGAGAAGATCCATTGAGGTTAAAATCCAAGAAATTATAGTCCCGGCAATAACTCGATTGCAAGAGCCATATGTTGTTCGAACTCCTAAGGGAAGACCACACTCAAGAAAGAGTAGAGCAAAAAAGAAGGAGAATGAGTCAACTAAAAGAGATCTATCCTTGTTCGAATATATTAAACGCAGTTTGAAGGCAAAGTCCATAATCGAAAGGGTGGTATTTCCACAGAAAAAGAGTAAGCTTACTATTTGAAGGGGGAAGAAACAGAAAATGAACGATGCAGTCACGGCGAAGGGTTTAGATAACTTTTCTGCTTCATATAGTCTATACATTGAAAATTTTCTACCTGAGATACGGGATTTCATTTGGTCTATTTTTGATGTTCCTAAGGATGGCCATTGTTGATATCATGCACTAGCAAGACAACTAGGCTATCCAGTTGAAGCAGGATGGAGACAGGTTAGGAAAGAGCTGTACGAGGAGTTGGAGTCTCGACTACCCTTCTATAGGCAGATACTCAATGAAGAAATTGTTAGCAAGCTTACCTTGTACGTAAACAGTTACCGGACCAGACCATTACATGGATGTCCCGCCTGCTGCTTACGTATTCTCTAATAGGTATAAGATACCTATTATAATTATCTCACAAGACATTAACAATACTTTCTTTCCAATGTGTGCTCCCCCGGCTGAACACAGAGTATCCAATCTATGTTCGATAGGGCTTGTCGGACAATACTTCGTCATCCCAAGGTTGATCGGTCATTCTCCTATTCTGCCACCTTCTACGCTTTGGTATAAATACACACCAGAGGAAGCGATCGCATGGACGATATCCTACACGGATGCAATGGCTGCCTATAAGAAGATGATGAAGATGGAGGATCCAAAAATCATGTCGAACGACTACTTTGATATTCTAATCGATTGATACTGTATATTGAAATGTATGTTGTGCAAAGAGCTATGTATGTTTAACTGTATATTGAACTATATGTTGTGTGTATGTTGTGCAATGAAAGAAGTTATCTACACCCTAGGACTGTATGTTATGCATTGATACTAATCGATTTTGACTGTATATTGTGCATTGATACTAATCGATACTAGGACTGTCAAAATTTTATATAAAACTGTCAGGAAATTAGTACTGGCAAAATTTTGACAGTCCTAGAAGAAAGTAGGACTGTCAAAATTTTGACAGTCCTAAACTTTATCCACTGTCTGTGGACAGTTATATGTAAGTTTAGGACTGTCAAAATTATGATAGTCCTGGAAGATACTAGGACTGTCAAAATTTTGACAGTCCTAAACTTTACCCACTATCTTTGGACAGTTATATGTAGTTTAGGACTGTCAAAATTTTAACAGCCCTGGAATATACAAGGACTGTCAAAATTTTGACAGTCCTAAACTTTATCTACTGTCTTTGGACAGTTATATGTAAGTTTAGGACTGTCAAAATTTTGACAGTCCTAGAAGAAAGTAGGACGGTCAAAATTATGACAGTCCTGGAATATACAAGGACTGTCAAAATTTTGACAGTCCTAAACTTTACCTACTGTCTTTGGACAGTTATATGTAAGTTTAGGACTGTCAAAATTTTGACAGTCCTGGAAGATACTAGGACTGTCAAAATTTTGACAGTCCTAAACTTTACCCACTGTCTTTAGACAGTTATATGTAAGTTTAGGACTGTAAAAATTTTGATAGTCCTGGAAGATACTAGGACTATCAAAATTTTGACAGTCCTAAACATTCTCCACTGTCAAAATCTGCACATTTGAGTAGCAAACTTAGAACACAAATTGTATGTATTTAAAGTACGAATTATAGTAAATTTTTAAATTGTAGCAATTGTAGCAAATTTTCAAATTGTAGCAATTGTTGCAAACTTAGAACACAAATATTCAAAGTGCGAATTGTAGCAAATTCATTCAAAGTTTTACAAGTCAAATTCAAACTTAAAACTTTTACTTGTCTCAAAACTCAAATTCATTAAAAGTTTTACAAGTCTTCAAATAGGGCCTAAACTTCATGCCGCCTCTTTGTACGTTGCTCTCTATTTTTCAAGAAAGGAAAATCTTCAGCGTTGTCGATTTGTTGTAGTTTGTCATTGATTGCCATATAATTCGAACCCTGGCAACTTACGAGACTTCTTCCCAACTTCTTCACTTTCCTAGCCTATTCATGAGAATTAAAAAAATTTGTTATGTTATAAATATTTACAAATATCAAACTGAAAGTGAAGAAGTTGGCTCACCATCTTGACCAATGCAGTATACAAGACCGATTTGGCAGGAAGATCTGAAGGTACACGCACAATATCGCCTCCGCGTTGGAACAAGGTAGATAGTCCGACACCAGCGTAATAGGCGAGGTAGTCGTCGCTACATTCTGTCATATTTACTACTACTTACCGTTCAGTGTCTCTAATAACGTGGCGTTGCCACTCGGTGAAGAAGTTCGAGACCCAGTTGAACGCCGCAGGAATATAGTTTAGCGGTTTGGTACCTCGCGGAGCAGTTATCATTTTCAAAGTGCGCTTTGGGACAGTTTGTACGTAGCCAAATTGACGGAGCACTCTATCCGGCATATAAGCCTCCTCGATTTCATGATAACTTATAAGAACGTGATATAAAGCGACTGGTTGCAATGGACGACTAGTCTGTCGTAAATCACGGTATGGATCCCAAACAATCTGCACCGCATAAAATTTAGCATAACGTCATTTAGCATAACGTAGTCAATTATTACAAAACATTAAAAAATTAGGTCTCAATTCACCTCTTCTGTCATCATATCTTCGAGTGCATTCTGTAGGGCGGCCAATGTGTGAGGACGTTTGGCATCTTCCTTAGTTGGCTTCCATTGACACATTTTAGGAAGGTTCTCGTCATACCCTCGGTTCAGTTTAGCCCGCTGCAGGGTTGGAAAGTGCTCGTATATCCATGCCTTCAAGTAACCAGGTTAAAAAAAACATTAGTCCAAAATTTACAACAAAATTTTAAATTATGTATACAAGTTGACAAAGATATATCTATACATGGAGTAGAGTCTGGCATCCGGATATTGTCTTCGAACCCACACGGGATGCCGCACCAAGCTCGCGGTAAAGGTATGCTAGTATACCGCTTCCCCAAGATATTTCTTTCACCGTGTCAATGTTGTCCAAATTGAGGAGATATTTGGCATGTATGGACGTTCCAGACTTATCCGTAATGCCGACAGCCCCTAAGATGAACTGCATATATCCGCGGGCCAGATTATCTCTATTATCTATTTTGGGGTCCGGATCAACGAATATCTCCTCCAAATATTTTAGAGGAAGTCCATAGGACTTCTTGAATTCTCGAAGGGTGGTAAAACTAGTGGCATCAACTCCCAGTCACCCTGATACATAATCCACAATATGGTCATAAAAGTTGATGCTCGACTCATCAAAAGTTTGATTCATCATGACTCGACCATCAACCCTAAGTCCCAATATATGATGGACGTCATCAAGGGTAATCGTCAACTTCCTATTGGGTAAATGGAAAGTGTTGGTTTCTGGATGCCATCGTTCTACAAATGCTGATATCAGTGCATTATCCACCGTCGTATATGAGTAGCTACCCAAATATTGTAAACCGGTGGGACTGATTTTTGCCTTCACATCGTCTCCCAATAATTCATACCTCCATGTATTGCATTTTTTCCCGTGGTTGATCACCGTCAACATACGAGAACTCTCCTGAAAAGTAAACAATTGGATGAAGTTATACCTCTATGTAAAATATACTCATCTATAAGTAATTGGATGAACTTTGAACTTACAACTATATATAAAATTATCATAACGTAATGTACTTAACGGATTGTTCCATATTTGGTATGCAATATAGTTTTCGATCGACGGTAACATAGAGCAACCGTTTGGACGAGTCTCGACTGGACTATCTGGCTGCTCAGAAGGTCCTGAACCATCAGTAGCCCAGTTTTCGAGGGTTTGTGGGAGACTCTCGACAGGACTATCTGCAGGCTGAAAAGGTCCTGAACCATCAGTAGGCCGATTTAGGACATTTGGCATGTCCTCTTCGGAGGAGGAAGAAGAACCGGAAGAACTAGGGGGAGCACGTCTCTTCGAACGAGTGACAGTATTATTCGTCAATCGATGTTTCCTAACTTTACGGCGTGCCTCGGGCTCGCGGATAGTGACACCTGGTTCAATAGTACGCGAAACATTGCGTTCCTTACGCATCGACGTAGTAGAGCGTCTTCTCATGATATCTTCATCCACAGTGCCCTTCCGAGGATCATGACTATAAGACAAAAAATAAAATTTTATTTAACATCCTAAATTAATTTAACATTCAGGACTGTAGAAATTTCTACAGTCCTTTATAAATTTAGGACTGTAGAAATTTCTACAGTCCCTCCCGATACTGCTCGATACTTTTGACGATTGTCGATATTGTATGCCCCAAAATCGGGTACGACCATCCAAGTAAACATCTAAACTACATCCTAAACTACATTCAGGACTTGTATGCCCTCATTTGAAGAATGGAAAGCAAATCACTCAAAAATTTTGAAATGCAATAGGAATTTATAAAAATTTTGGAAAATTTTATAAATGCAATAGAACAAGGAGAAGGAAGAATTGTACCTTGATTCTTTCGAGACTTTGGGAGCCATCGACAAGGAGGACGAGGTCGAGGAGAACGGTTCCGGCGGGAGGGGGGAGGGCTCCTGTAGGGTTTGGAGAGTTTGGGAGGAGGGTTTCAAGTTTGGGCTAGTATGAGTAAACTAATGGGCTAGTGTGAGTAAACTTTGTTCATTAATGGGCTAGCCCTTAGTAAACTTTGTAGTGCCCTTATCAAAAGCCTTGATATTTTTGACTTCTAATTCCTTCTCTCTCTCTTCAGTGACCGAAAGAAGCATATGGGTTAAGAAGTGCTAATTATATTCAACCTAATTAGTTAGGCTAAGTATGAGTTTGAGTCATTTGACCTAATGTAATAGTGGGCTATGTTTGGGCTGAACCTAATAATCGATTTTAATTATATTTGGGCTAAATGTTTCATGCACTAAATGATGCAATAAGCTTACAATCATATGGTCTTAAAATAATCCGAGCCTAAGACTATCTTATTTTCTATTTTAATGAAATGGTAGGTTTTTACTAAATTGAACTTTGGCACAACCAATTAATAAAAATGAACTTTTCTTAATGGGCTTTAGTAAGTAATACTAGGTTTTACATATATGTGAGTACTGAACCATAAACTTGAGATGGGCTAAATTTTAGCAGGGCTCTAAGTAAGTTCTAAAAAAGTTTATATATATATATATATATATATATATATATATATATATATATATATATATATATATATATATATATATATGTATATATATATGTATATATATATATGTATATATATATGTATATATATATATATATATATATATATTATTAAATATTGTACATCTCAAAAAGGGTTTTATACATAGAGTAAGTATACTTCTAGTAGGTTGTGTGTGCTTTATAAAATAACGAACGAGGGCTTAGCTTGGTATTTTATAAATGGAAAAAAATTATTTTTCTATGAAGTTAAAATTAGTTTTGGATTGAATAAATAAGTTAGGTTATGTATAAGAAACAATTATAAATATACAACCAAGAAAGGCTAGCTAAACTTATATTTTAACTTTCCAGCCTAATTGTATCTCTTTCAATGTTAGCTAATTTGTGCATTTCTTGTCTCTTCGTGGGTCATTGTGGACTCAGTATCTTCATCTCGAAATTAGTGTCGAACTGACTTCTTTATATCAAACATGGCTATTCGGACTGTACTGGACTCAATGGAACTGTCTGTTTCGTCTTTTGGAATTACCTACAGATATAGCAGCTGAACCTATTTCCGTATCGACACGTTTGTGTCGCGCACGTTGCCTCCGACTAAACTGGGGCAAGTATATTATACTTTGGATTTACCTTTATATTATAAATGCTAATGTTTGTTCCATTCATTCTTGTTAGTTATTTGACACTATGATTCATGCATACGAACGACTTGTCTTGATTCATGATTCAGCTGTATGCCTGTCGTGACTAGTGATCATCAGAATTTTGATGCGTGAGTATCCGAGTTTTGATGCGTGTTTATCATGTCATGATTTTGTGGCATCTGTGTCGTAATTTGTGATCATCGATATTCGTGACGTGTTATCAGTATCGTGATTCGTGATTATCTGTTTTTTGTGAGCCGTGACTATCCTTATTTGTGATTCGTGATTCGTGTTTCGTGATTACTTGTCTTTTGTGATTGTTATGAGAGAGAGTCAGACGAGAGAATATACTAGTAGACATATGGTAAACTCTATTTTTCTATTCAACCCGAGAGATAGCAGTCGTACACTTCACGTACGACGTGCCATATTAGCCTAGCCCCCACATGTCGAACCTTGTATTCTAGGTCACATGGTATTACTATCCTTGTCAAATCTTGATATTCTTGTTCTAGACTTACTCGTTTACATATTGCAAGTTTACATGATTATCAGTTCTTGATTTTGTGATTCTAGTTTTATTTGTTTACATGTTGCCCATTTTTATGTTGTCAGTTTCATGTTTGTACTTGTTTCCATTATATGATGTCATTACCTGTTATTCTAGTTTTTTTCTTCTATTGTACAGTTTCTATCATGATAGATTTATATATGCATTATGTACTTTCATAGCTGTAATAATACTTTGCTCAAATCCTGACTGAATACGTTGAAAATATTAGGAAATGTTGTGTCCACACTCTTGGACTTTCGAAAGGTGCTATAGTTGAGACCGCTCTTGCCTCCTTGGACATCTCTAGAGAGGTCTAGATTTAGTATTTCCCTTTTTTAGTACTTTCACTAGTTTTATTTCCTTCAGTTATTGACCGAATTTGTCTCCAGAATATTTTATAACTTGTATAATCATTTTGAGATTCTAGACTTGTGACTTTAAATGTTTTTGCGATATTGTATATGATTTATCTTCCTTATCCATATCTTCCTTTAGCATGCTGTGATTGCGTACATATTGTTATTGGTTGGGCTTGTATTATTTTTTGAGGTCTAGACATCGTTCTATTATCAATACTGCGACATAGGCTAGGTGTGCGCTTGCACTCGTGCCCGATCATCCGGGCGTGGGTCGTGGCACATTTTTGTGTTGGCCATTCACGTCTCGTCTTCACAAAATAGTGCGATGTCGTGGTAGTACCTAGGCTTAGTCGTACTCTGAGCCTGCAATAGAAGAGGGTTGATGAATTATAGGAGATTACATGAAGCATATTACTCAATCACTCATTAGGATTTTTTGATGGATTCCTGGTATGACCCTAGAGAATCTTACTTTGAACCATATTTAAATATATTTTTACCTTTTTCTGTTTATCCTCACTTTTTATTCAGCTTGAAAACCTGTTCGTTGTTGAACCTAATTCTTGAATCAAAATTATTTTATGGACTATGTTGAGGGTTTATTATGGTGACCTATTTGGGCGATACAGTGAGAACTACAGGCGTCCATCTTAGTTATGGAGTTTAGAATTTATCGCTGCTATACTAGTTGGCGACGTAGAAATTTCTAGAGACATAATTCGGATATACATTGTCATGCCCTGACCCCGAAGGACCCAAATCACAACTGGGCGTGATGCCGTGCAAGCCTAAGTTGCGCTTGCATAAGGCCATGACTTATACAATAAAAAAATAAACTATTCAGAGTTGGAAGCAGCGACACAATATTACAGAAAACTGAATAAAGACAATGATAGAAAGAAACAATCTCTTTATTGATAACTTGAATGATTATACATCTGATTCATGCCAATTGGCTTACATCTCTCTGGAGCTATACAGAAATTATAATGATATCATTCCATACATTACATCCCTTTATACAAAAGCATCTCAAAATATCTTTATGCATCTCAAGGCATATCTTCTTTGATTTTTGGTTCCTAAGGATGAGGATATGCTATCGCTTCGGACAATCAGCAAGGCATCCAACAGCTACAGATAAACTGGTAGGGGTCAGCACTTTAGGGAGAGCACTAGTGAGGAACAAAAGTAACACCCTCTGAAACCATCACTAAGTAATCATGTGAGAAAATATTACATTATTAGTGATCTTGCTACTTTTACCTACGTTTATTTCATGTTTTACAGGATCAAAGTCAGTTTATATTTCTTTTGAAAACATCTTTAAAAATCATATTTCATATTCGATTCTAGCATACAGTAGGGACTATCTCATACACGATATAGAATTCATTTCTGTCTTGGTGTGCGCAGCGTGTTTCGTGAGCCATATTCATTTCTTTTAAGGGACATGTTAGCAGCATTACTTATAAATTGAATGGCAGCATTTCATGTAAATAGGGACTATTCTTAGGAGCAACATATAATAGGAAACATAATAAAATGATCATCAGTTATTCAGTGATTCTTACCCACAGTCGGACAGTTATTCCTACAAAAGACAAGCGTTAAAATAATTTCATAAACATATAGGAACGTCTTCCGGTTCATCTCTGCATCAAGTGTTAGGTATGCAAGAAGGCTAACCTAGCATACTTCCTGTCACGCCCCGATTCCGTGGAATCGATAATCGTCCCCTGGGCGTGACGCCGTGCGGGCCTAGTTTGCGCACCGCACAAGGCTAAGGCATTTTCTTTTGCATAACGAGCACATATTCAGAGTACGCAGATAAATTGAAACACAAAGTTTGAAACATGGAAAAGTTCTCTTTATTGATAATGAACATCTATTACAAACTCTTGAACGAGTCATAAGGGTTGTCGCACGGGCTTACAAAATATTGGCACAAAATAAGATAGTTGTCCTGTACATTATATCCCTTTACTAAACTTCAAAATATAAGACCTCCAGACGGGATGATGGCTTTCCCTCGGAGCTGCATTAAGTTGGGTCGCTAGTTCCTTTCTTCAGAATACTTCAAAAGGTGGCACGCTCAGGACGTGCATACAACTGGACTGGATCGGGGATTGACTTATGCTCCTCGCTCGGCTCTCCTTAGTGCGGGGAACCTGTTTCAACGAGGGTCAGTACATTGAAACATACTGGTGAAGGCAAGCTAACCCAACTATACCAATCAACACGTTGTTTAAATGAAGCATGCATATTATTTATGGTCTTTCTATCTTGCCTTAGTTCATTTTACAAGCAGCAGTATATATATAAACTACTGAAATGAACTTGCCACCGTTCGGTGACTTTTACCTGCCCGTCTGAACCACCTGCACAATACTTACCATGTCCTTCCCTACCACGAAGACACAAGTTAGCTTGCACAGGTTTAAATATATGAAGGGATCAGTGGCATGATGCCACAAAGGACGGGTTATAGTCTCAAGACAAAAATGATATGCAACACAGGTGGCGAGCCCTGCTGCATAACACTTTGCCCCATAACATACGACTATACATACGTTTCATCCGGATCAGATCGGTCCCAGTGCCCCGGCGATCGTCCACGGAAACCATAAAATCTTGTGCACAAGTTGTCCGTGATCAAACGACATTCATTTGAAATTAAGGAAATACTAGCACGATACAAGTTCCATAGCATAAACGGTTTTGCATAGTCTTTCTTATCCATATATTGCATAACAAAGTGTGTTCTATATGCATAGCACAATTCATAGAATAAGTATATATTCTAACTAAAATTGAAGCATATGATGAACATTCTAAACGAACTAGCATGCAATAGGTAACCATTCACAAGTTTGATGGACAAGCATAATAATCCAAGTCTATTCGTTTTTATCTTGAATCTTTTAGTTATTACTTGGTATCATTTGATCGGGGCAAACAAGAATGCAAGATTTTTAGGTGTGAAGACAGGAAGAAGGGCCAACTGAATCGAATATAAGCCACTCACTTGGTTGGAAGGGAGAAGGAAAGCGGTGCTTCAGGACTCCGCTCGCGCGTCGTCTACTGCTCGTTCACCTGCATTGCCACGAACAGCTTGATCAATACCTCTTCCACTCTTTCCAAATCTCGAAATTGAAGTGCAGTTCAATGAACAAAAATAATAAAATCCATTAAAACCGTTCAAAAAAACACAAGCAAATCCGAAAACTAACTCGAGGCACGAAAGCAACAAGCGACAGCGAAAACTAGGCAACAAAAGATGCAGCGGAGAGGTCCCTCATGACTCTGCCGCTAAGTTGATCCTGGGGGCACGGTCCACTGAATATGGGAATCAATTTCGAAGAAGCAAATCCATAACGATGATGGGTTCTTGTTTCAATCTATCCCGATCGCACGATACCGTCTTGTATTTCTTAACCGCGCTCCCAGGATAGGGGGAACGGGGCACCACATCCTACCCAACTAATTATAAGTTTTGTCCACGAAACTTAGGAAATAGAACCTACCACTAGGAAACATTACGTTGAGGTGGAATCTTAGAGGGGAGCGGACAATCCTGAGCTATGTGGCCTTGTCCGCCACAGTTGAAGCATAACCCTTTCTTGCTATAACATTTGTCAATGGTGTGCCCAAGTCTCTTACAGAAATCACAATATGGTCTCTGGTTCCCTTTCTGATGACCACCATTTTTTGACGCTTTGCAGTGTTGTTTCCTTTCTCGTTGCTTTGGCATTTGTGACTAGAGGTATGCACAATGCCGACAGCAACATGAGGATACTGTGGTTCAAAAGATAGGGCATGATTCATGACTCCCCGCATAGTCTTGTACTGATGAACGACTACGTATACATGGATGGCAGGGCACAGACCTCCTTCGAATCTCCTGGCATGACTCGCTGCATCAGGTAAATAGGACCTGGCAAATTTGGAGAGTCGATTGAATTCGACGGAATATTGTTTAACTGTCATCCTGCCTTGCCATAGTTGTACGAACTTGTTCTCCTTCTGACGACGCACGGGAGGGGGTATGAACTCCTCTTCAAACGCGACACGAAAGGTAGCCCACGGATCGCCTCTACTCCATAGTCAACTTGAAGAGATCGTTGATGCACGTCCCACCAATCGTGCGCGTTAAGATGGAGCTGCAGTTGAGCGCATACGACGCACTTCTCTTCGGGGACCTCCAGCAGGGAGAAATGGTCTTCAAGTTCAGCCAACCAATGTAGAGCCACGATTGGGTCCTCAGTTCCGTTGAATGGTGTGTTGCAGACTTTCTTGAAGTCGCCAAAGTCGAAGGTAGTCATATCTCTCTTCTTGGAGTTTGAGGCATCTCGACTTCAAGCGCGGGTTGCTCCACCGGAGTCGCCGCTGTTGTCGCAGAATGGTTGGAGGCCAAAGTCTGCACGATCTATTGCAGGGTATCTACCTGCTTTTGTTGGACTGAGAATTGGGCTTCTATTTTGTCTTGAAACTTGAGTTGCCTCTCCTCCGCTCGCTTCTCGACCTGTTCATAGCGAGCCTCATCCCTTTGTTAATTTGCCTCCAACATCTACATCATTTGCAGGATGGGATCGACACGAGACATGGCTCGCTAGCTCTGTGAACTTCCTGAAGTACCCGAACTACTTTTTTGGGCTTGTGTCTCGCCCGGTGCTAGCGCTGAGGATTGCACTAGTGCCATTCCTTCAAAAGAAGGTAAATTACATCAGGATCATAATGTATTATGGACTCATTGTATGAACGTATCTCATTTTGGCCTAACGAGTTCAAGAGTTCGCACAGGGATTTGATCGTTTAAAGGAACTTTTCCAGTACGAGGGTCAAGGAACTTGATGATGTGCTCTGATACCATTATGTCATGCCCCGGCCCTGAGGGCCGCCCGGACCACCGCTCTCCCCGCCAGGACCGAACGCGAACAACCGCGCCTCGGCGCACCGGACGCGAACCACCGCGCCTCGCTACCTTTCTGACCGGGGCAAGGAATGGCCCGTTTGATACCAGAACGTGATACCGTGCGAGCCTAGGGTTGCGCCTGCACAAGGCAGCATCGTTAGAGTTTGTTTGTCTATCATTGCATCAATCGAGTAAGCAGCGGAGGGACATTATTGCATATACAATACATTTAGCCAACTGAGTATTTGGGGCAAATCGAGGGACTGGGTTCTCTTTTTACAAAGGCATCGTTCCATATATTATGCCCCTTTGTACGATAGCAACTCGAGGCAATCGAAACCAGAATTCTGGGTCTTGGGGATGGAGGCACGCATATCGCTCCCTCGGACGATCCAGTACGTGCAAGCAAGTAAACTGTTGGTGGGTCAACACTTTTATAAGTACTAGTGAGATAAAATGACTGAACAGAAGGAAGCATTCACTAAAACCAACACTAAGTAATCATGTTATAAAATATTACATTACTAGTGATCTTTCTAGTTTTACCTATGTTCATTACATGCAGCAGAAGAACGAAGTCATATTACATTGTTTTTGGAAACATCTTTTAAAACAGAGTTTCATATTGAATAAGCAAGCAAGATAAGCCGTTCATTCTGTTTCAAGGTGTGCGTAGCGTGTCTCGTGAGACTCTAGGGAAAAATGCACAGCTAGACTCCAATGCATATCTTAGGGGCGGTCCATCTATCCAAGCCAACATAATGAACTAGCTATATGCAGTGCAGTCCCCGAGTATCTCAGGATCGGTAGCTATTGGTCCAGCATACCAATGACTCTTTATCTGATACTAATGGCAGCTGTGACTCATGGTTGCTTTCCACTATCTCTGTAGCAGCCGTGACACATGCAGTTCAGCTCTCCACCAATAGCCATTGTCCGACCGATGCGAATGCATGAAAACACTATCAAATAAACTTTAGGATACAGACGAGACGAACCATCAGACTATATTCTTATTTTGGGGGCAAGCCGCCTTATCTTTGAACACATTCAGGCACACGATATGGTTCTCTCGGAGCATAGGCGATATTGAACATGTTCATGCAAACACATACTCTTAGATAAGCGATTTAGGGTCTCTGAGTTAAGTAGACAAGTTCGTTTCAAAGATAAGCTAGGTGAGTTCGTTTATTAACATGCAAGGCAGCTTCTATCATTCTCTTATGAAAACATTGCAAGCAAAAACTCAGATTATTATTAAGGCGTGCAAGAATCAGAGAACGAAGTTCTGCCCACTCACCTTGATACATAATGCCGATGCGGAGCGGGGCATTACATACTTACCCACCAATAAAAAGTTTCGTCCTCAAAACTTCAAGGATAAACTTCTCGATATTTCGAGAAGCGATAGCCCCCATCCCTCGCTGTACTCAATCGAAACAATCAAGCAAATCAAGTCCAGAAAATATTTGCACTTTGAGAATATCTATGGACTTATTGTATAGAACGCTCTATTGCAATACCATATCGATAATATCTCAGAGTCATAGCAACGGATTGGGCCAAGAAATCGATTCTGCTCTGATACCATTATGTCACGTCCTGACCCCGAGGGCCGCCCGGACCACCGCTTCTCTCCCCGCCGGGACCGGACGCGAACCACCGCGCCTCGGTGCACCGGACGCGAATCACCGCGCCTTGGCGCCTTCCCGACGGGGCAAGGAATCATGGTGGGACCATAACCCACATGTCCCAGGATCGAAACCTGGCTCTGATACCAACATGTCATGCCCCAATTCCGTGGAATCGATAGTCGTCCCCCGGACGTGATGCCGTGCGGGCCTAGGTTGCGCACCGTACAAGGCTAAGGCATCTTCTTTTGCATAACGAGCACATATTCAGAGTACGCAGATAAATTGAAACACAAAGTTTGAAACATAAAAAATTTCTCTTTATTGATAATGAACATCTATTACAAACTCTTGAACGAGTCATAAGGGTTGCCACACGGGCTTACAAAATATTGGCACAAAATGAGATAGTTGTCCTGTACTTACATCCCTTTACTAAACTTCAAAATATAAGACCTCCAGGCGGGATGATGGCCTTCCCTCGGAGCTGCATTAAGTTGGGTCGCTAGCTCCTTGCTTCAGAATACTTCAAAAGGTGGCACGCTCAGGACACGCCTACAGCTGGACTGGATCGGGGATTGATTTCTTCTTCTCGCTCGGCTCTCCTTAGTGCGGGGAACCTGTTTCAACGAGGGTCAGTATATCGAAACGTACTGGTAAAGGTAAGCTAACCCCACTATACCAATCAACACGTTGTTTAAATGAAGCATGCATATTATTTGTGGTCTTTCTATCTTGCCTTAGTTCATTTTACAAGCAGGAGTATATATATAAACTACTGAAATGAACTTGCTACCGTTCGATGACTTTTACCTGCCCGTCTGAACCACCTGCACAATACTTACCATGTCCTTCCCTGCCATGAAGACACAAGTTAGCTTGCACAGGTTTAAATATACGAAGGGATCAGTGGCATGATGCCACAAAGGACGGGTTATAGTCTCAAGACAAAAATAATATGCAACGCAGGTGGTGAGCCCCGCTGCATAACACTTTGCCCCATAACATACGACTATACATACGTTCCGCCCGGACGGATCAGTCCCAGTGCCCCAGCGACCGTCCGCGGAAACCATAAAACCTTGTGCATAAGTTGTCCGTGATCAAACGGCATTCATTTGAAATTAAAGAAATACTAGCACGATACAAGTTTCATAGCATAAACGGTTTCGCATAGTCTTTCTTATCCATATATCGCATAACAAAGTGTGTTCTATATGCATAGCATAATTCATAGAAGAAGTATACATTCTAACTAAAATTAAAGCATATGATGAACATTCTAAACGAACTAGCATGCAATAGGTAACTGTTCATAAGTTTGATGGATAAGCGTAATAATCCAAGTTTATTCATTTTTATCTTGACATATTTTAGTTATTACTTGGTATCGTTTGATCGAAGCAAACAAGAATGCAAGATTTTTAGGTGTGAAGACTAGAAGAAGGGCCAAATGAATCGAATATAAGCCACTCACTTAGTTGGTTGGAAGGAAGAAGGAAAGCGGTGCTTCAGGACTCCGCTCGCGCATCGTCTACTGCTCGTTCACCTGTATTGCCACGAACAGCTTGATCAATACCTCTTCCAATCTTTCCAAATCTCGGAATTGAAGTACAGTTCAACGAACGAAAATAATGAAATCTATCAAAATCGTTCAAGAAAATGCAAGCAAATCCGAAAACCAACTCGAGGCACGAAAGCAACAAGGATAGGCAACAAAAGATGCAGCGGAGTGGTCCTTCCTGACTCTGCCGCTAAGTCGATCCTGGGGGCACGGTCCACTGAATATGGGAATCGATTCCGAAGAAGGAAATCCATAACGAGGATGGGTTTTTGTTTCAATCTATCCCGATCGTACGATACCGTCTTGTATTTCTTAGTCGTGCTCCCCGGATAGTGGAAAATGGGGCACCACATGTCCTAACTACATAATGGCCCATGAGTCTACTTTCTCATAATTAGCAGTTGTGACGTACTAGCCCATATCACTAATACCCAACACCTCCCAAGATCCCGTAGGACCGATCCTTAGGGTGTTCCATCTATTCTCTCATAGGCCGAACGATTCCTAGTACCCTAGGAACCGCTCGAGGGAGTACATTTTGCGTACAAAGTTGTCAGACCAATGCATGAATGCACTTCTATCAGATAAAAACTTTATGATGCACAATTATCGATAAAAAAATATTTCAATCTATTCTTTTCTTTTCAGTCGATCGATAGGGTCAATTGCTCATCTTTTCCAATAGCCACACCTCCCAAGATCCCCTAGGATCGATTCTCAGGTGCACTATTAGTCTATTTTTATCTGTGCGAATGAGTCACCATCACTTTTCTTTGTACGGTCAAGCCGTATCCACTTTTTGCAATAGTACAAGTATTTCATATGGTTCTATCTTTGCAGCAACGAAAAAACATCTAAGCAAATCTTTATTTAAGCAAGCATGATGACAGTTGTTCTATCTTTTGTAACTAAGCATATAGTTCTACTATTTCTTTAGCATACGATATAGGAACGTATTCAAGCAATATTTTACTCTTCTTGTTAGCATACAACTGGGACACACGAACATTCTTTTACTCTTCTTTATTAGCATGACAACAGTTCGTTTGATAGTAGTGATAGTGTAACTTAGCATGCAACATTCTTTTCTTGACTCAGCATAACAAGGGTTCTTTTATTTGATAAGCATACAAGTTCTCTTGTTAAGCATACATGGTCATCTTTTATCGTGCTTCTTTATGAACATTAATCTTAATGACAAGCATTTATAAAATCAGATTCTTTATTAGGAGTAAACAAAATCAGAAAGTGAAGTTTTGCCCACTCATCAAGATTAATCGTCTTTTGTTTCAACAAGGGAGCTCTTCGTGAAGGCTTCCTCTTGAGCCAGCAAACCGATATATCTTGTACATAGTGCCAACACGGAGCGAGGCACTACATAATTACCTGCTGAGAAAAAAATTTGTCTTCAAAAATTATGGAGAAATAATCCAGAGCAGCGATAGTCCCCATCTCTCGCCATCATCAATCGATAAAACTCTTGCGATCAAAACATCTCTCTCAATCAATGAAACGATCAATAAAATATTTTGCCGGTATCTAGAAAATATTTACGGACTTATTGTATGGAACGTTCGTCTCAGCAACGAATATCAGAAGGTCAAGGACTTTTGACAAAAAGACATCTTTGAACTGAAGCGATGTAACAGAATAGCCAGTGGATCGAGTTGCTCTGATACTATTATGTCACGTCCCGATCTCGAATGACCGAAAATCACCACTGGACATGATGTCATGAAAGCCTAAGTTGTGCTTGCACAAGGCCATGACTTGTACAATAACAAAATAAGCTATTCGGAGTTAGAAGCAGCGACACAATATTACAGAAAACTGAATGAACATAATGGTATAAGGAAACAATCTCTTTATTGATAGCTTGGAGTGATTACAAGGCTTTCAATATACATATGATTCATTCCAATTGGCTTACATCTCTTTAGTGCTATACATAAATTACAATGATATTGTTCCATATATTACATCCCTTTATACAAAAGCATCTCAAAACTTCTTTATGCATCTCAAGGCATCTCTTCTCTGATTTTTGGCTCCTGAGGATAAGGATCTGCTATCGCTTCGGACAATCCAGCAGGACATCCAATAGCTGCAGACAAACTGGTGGAGGGTTAGCACTTTGGGAAAAGCACTAGGGAGGAACAAAAGCAATACCCTCTGAAACCATCACTAAGTAATCATGTGATAAAACTTTGCATTATCAGTGATCTTGCAACTTTTACCTACGTTCATTTTATGTTGTACAGGATCATAGTCGGTTTACATTTCTTTTGAAAACATCTTTAAAAATCTTATTTCATATTTGATTCTAGCATACAGTAGGGACTATCTCATATACGATATTGAATTCATTTTTGTCTTGGTGTGCGCATCATGTTTCGTGAGACATTCATTTCTTTTAAGGGACATGTTAGCAGCATTACATATGAACCGAATGGCAGCATGTCCTGTAAATAGGGACTATTCTTAGGAGCAACATGTAATAGGAAACATAATAAAATGATTATCAGTTATTCAGTGATTCTTACCTATAGCCGGACGGTTATCCCTGCAACAGACAAGAATTAGAACAATTTTATAAACATAAGGCATGTCTTTATGTTCGTCTCTGCATCAAGTGTTAGGTATGCAAGAAGGCTAACCTAGCATGCGCCCTAACTACATGATATCCCATGAGTCTACTTCCTCATGATTAGCAGCTGGGACGTACAAGTTCATCTCACTAATGACAAATAGGTATTAGCAGTTGGGACGTACAAGCTCATCTCACTAATACCCAACACCCCCAAGATCCCGTAGGACCGATCCTCAGAGTGTGCTATATGTTCCCTCCTAGGCCAAACGATTCCCATTGCCCCAAGAACCGCTCAAGGGAGTACCCTTTGTACATAAAGTTGTCGGATAAATGCATGAATGCACTTCTATCAGATAAAAACTCTACGATGCACAGTTATCAATAAAAAACATTTTAATATTTTCTCTTATTTTTAATCATTCGATAGGGTCAATAGATCTTCTCTTTTCTATTAGCCACATCCCAAGGTCCCTTAGGACCGATCTTCAGGGTGCACTATTAATCTTTTTTTTCTCTGTGTGGACGAGCCACCATCTTTTTTCTCTATACGGTCAAGCCATATCAACTCTTTGCAACAGTACAAGTATTTCATATGGTTCTATATTTGCACCAGCAAAAAAACATGTAAGCAAATCTTGATTTAAGCAAGCATGATGACAGTTCTTCTATCTCTTGCAACAAAGCATCTAATTCTACTCATTCTTTAGCAAACGATGTATGGACGTATTCAAGCAATCTTTTAATCTTCTTATTAGCATGTAACATGTACACACAAACATTCTTTTACTCTTCTTTATTAGCATGGCAAAGTGATAGTGTAACTTAGTATGCAACATTCTTTTCTTGACTCAGCATAACCGGGGTTCTTTTATTTGACAAGCATACAAGTTCTCTTGTTAAGCATACATGGTCATGTTCTATCGTGCTTCTTTATGAACATTAATAATAATGACAAGCATTTATAAAATCATATTCTTTATTAGGCATAAAAGAATCAGAAATTGAAGTTATGCCCACTCACCAAGATCTATCATCTCCTGTTTCAACAAGGGAGCTCTTCATGAAGGCTTCCTCTTAAACCAGCAAACTGATATCTCTTGTCTATAGTGTCAATACAGAGCTGGGCACTACATACATATCTTTGTATAAGCATAAAAAGTATGCCTCCAAAGGAGATTAAAGGGGCAATAACGTACTTTTTTATATCCCAGCTCAGTGAAACAATAGTGTACTACCCTTCAAGCTCCAAACAATAAAGTAGTGGTGTACTCCGTATCAGTGGCGTACCCTATATGCTCTCGCTCGGTGGCGTACAATGATTGCAATTTTCTCCTAAGCATTAAATATAATGAACCTGACAGGCTGGCACAACAGTCAAAGAGATCAAGTCATTAAATGCATAGGATCTCTGGGCACAAAGACCCAGGTTGTTGTTTAGCGGCTAATGAAAGGTGTACTCCGTCGATAGTACGCCAAGGGATGTTATTCCTTCCTAGTACGCCAGAGGACGTTACTCCTTCCCAGTACGCAAGGGTTGCTACTTCACTTTAGTACGCCATGATTGTACGCTGAAGCTGTTACTTGTCTTCAGTACGCCAATGTTGCCACGTCAAAAGATGTCGCCTCTAACATAGTAGTTGAGGAGATCTAGTTATTAATGCAGAAGATCATTAGCACGCCGACCATGGTTATCGTTTACCGACCAAAGCTTGTTATTTCGGTACAAGTATGCCACCATTGTTTCTCTGCTATAAGTATGCCAATAGTGCTACTTCAGATAGATTACGTCGTTGATGCTATCTCTTCCTGAATACGCTAACATTGACACTTTAACAACAGTACGCCAATGAAGTTGCCTTTCATCAAGTACGCCAATATTGACAGTTCAACTTAGCAAGAGTATGACGTTGATGCTATCTCTCGCTGAGTATGCCAACATTTATTCTACAGTCGGAATACGCCAGTGTGCTAAATGAATTTGAAGTTTCAACAGAGTATGCCAGCATGGTTACCTCCTCCAAAGTACGCCAGCATGGCTATCTCTTTCAAAATACACCAACAACAGCCAATGAACGGTTATGATGATGTGTCCTTCATGCCGTGTTCCTCTTGGATCGTATACAGATAACTGCCTCCATGACCTGAGTCTTCCTCGCATAGGGAGCCACGTGTCAAGTCATCAGTAATTTGTACATTTATTATCTAGAACATTAGCTGCATACCTTCCAAATGTACGCGTACAACAGCAAACACAGTTTATATTGCTTGTGTGTGCGCATGCATGCGGGTAACCATTTTTTAACATAAAATACTATAAATATATGGATCAGCATATCCATGAAAAGAATGAGCAGTGGCCTGGACGGACAGAGGAGAAGAAGAATAAAGCTTTCCGTGCTAGTATAGCAAAGCTCTCTCATTGTCAGACTCTCCAAATCGTCCAAGTATTCCAGCATATTTTTCTTGTGTCGAGTAGTCAAAGGAGTAAAGTAATCGACTACAGATTATATTTCTATAGCTATACTTTTTCAGATTTATTGTATTTAGATTCTTGTTTAGGATCTTTTGTACTCTTTTCTTTCAATAGTTTGTAACACAAAATTTCGTATAAATTTTTGTTCATGGCAAACAAAATGGTGACTCTGCTTGGGATGACATTCTCCTCTGATGAGAATGTGATATTTTAATGAGATACCGCGTTGGTCGGCTGAGCGTAGAAGACTTTGGTCATAAAGTTCGACCAACAAGCCTATGAAGAGATGCTTAACGCTAGGGATAGCACCAGCCCCTCATCCATACCTAAGACAAGGAGGATCCACAAGATGTGGGTGCTTAAGTCTTACTCCTCTACTCCTGAAGCAGCTGGCAATAAGGGAAAAGGCATGTTGATAACTGTTGACAAGGACCCCCTCATCGACTCCGTTACTCTGTTCCAGTCTGTGACTTGGTGGATACCCCACTTGGCCACGTCGTTGTGCCAACTAAGAGAAACAAATCGTAGATCTCTCACAACAACAAGCGAGGGGTGAACCATTCTTTCCTTGGCAGAGGAATTCACTATGATGCCAAGGGGGTTGTTCAATACCAAGTTGTCGAGCCTTCACATGTTCAGTATGACGAGCAAGGCAAGGATGTTGTTGTTGCCAACTTGCGGCCAAACAAAAATATGCGCACTCATGTCGGCACTAAATTGTCACGTCCTGACTACTCTGGGCGCATAAATCAACTGCCGCATCCTAACTTCTATTGGCGCACAAAACAGAAGTCGGTGAAGGCTCCTCTCCCACGCGTTCAAATTGCATGCACTGTAGATGGGAGATTGTGTGTTTTTTGTCTTGAAGCTGTGCAACATGCGCACAAGACTCCAGACCTACGTGCAAAGTTATGCACACAAAGGCAGAACGCTTCTTCTTCTATTCCAGCACCCCAGTGTACGTCACAAAGGACTACTGCTCAACTCAGTATCGTACTGTATACGCAGGGCACCAAGAACTTGGGTTCCAAGTTGACTGTAATCAATGCAATAAGGCAGAGTCTGCCTTCCCCTTCTATTCCTCCTTTTGACTTACGAAAATTTATTGTACAAAAACTAGAGAGAATGAGTCCTTTGTGCCTGCAATAGTGCTTCCTGATGAGCATCCATGTAGCTGTCATAAGGTTATAATCAATTTTTTCTATGCATCAGCAAAATGGTCTGTGTTTGACCGGTTGACTTAAACTGTGCCTATTAGGCTCAGGCAAGAAAGTAAGCTGAAGAACATGAAGATGAACTTCTTTTTGCCCCAGTAAACATGGCCTCACATCTTTCCCGCAATGAAAGACGTTCACGATGACATACCTCGAGGATGCCCAATTAGAAGAGGTTCGATCAGCTTATCGAATCCTTTGAAGGAGTATACCAGAATACCTAGTCTCGGGGACGAAAACTGTCCCTCTCTAGGAATCCTCATTCCTCAGAAGCTGATGTTAGGGGTAACAATTCCCCTGAGTCAGAGATGGACGATGTAGACTCCAACTACACAATCTCTCTACTAACCCTTCTGTCGTACACAGAGAGGCTAGTATATATGCCATTGGCGATGAATAAGATATTTTTTCGTCAGGGAATATTGAGCAACGGCTCAATTCATTGGAGGCCGCACTCAAAGACTTGCACACTATGATGCATAACATGCTTCAGATGATAATGGTCCAACACTCTCCTACACCAGAACTTGTTCAGGTGGCCATGCCTATCGCTACACAACCCACTCCAGAAGTGACACTTCCTTAGGGCAATATAAATCTGGATACGATTCCCAATCAAGAATCAGTCGCACCAACTTTTGACCCCCTCAATGCTGGGGGTGGAACTACACCATCGGATGTACAAGTTTAACCAACATCACTTCAATCGGATACACCCCCACAAACAGAGGATCCACACGAAGCCATTTGCAAATTACGGGCCCAGTTTTATGCTTTGAAGAACAAAGACCAACTCCAGAAGCTGGGAGTGAAGCAACCTTATCTACCTCACTGGGATAATGTTACCTTCTCTCCCAAATATAAGCCTCAATCAATGGTCTTATTTGACGCAAAGACGT
Source organism: Iris macrosiphon (assembly GCA_036927795.1). Classification (NCBI taxonomy): domain Eukaryota; kingdom Viridiplantae; phylum Streptophyta; class Magnoliopsida; order Asparagales; family Iridaceae; genus Iris; species Iris macrosiphon. The sequence continues at coordinate 63,117,835 of JAYESA010000004.1, read as the reverse complement.
CTCCGCGTAAATATATTAACTACTTTAATATTACGATAGTTCACCTGTAAAAGAATAATGCCCTCCTCACCAGGGTATTCGTTGGATGCTTAGCTGGAGTAGCCTATGACTGGTACTGCAGTTTGTTTGATAACTGCATATCATATTTTGAAGATCTATCTCTTCCTTACCCAATTCTATGACGGAGGTATGAACATGACTATGTCTTCACTCACTGACATAAAGCAAAAGGAGAAGGAACCTCTCGTGAATTCATAGAGCATTATAAGCAAGCAACTCTGAAGTTACCTCCTGGTATTCCTGACTCCGCATTCATAGATACATGTAAGAAGAATCTACTGCCTGCAATAAGTCTCTGGATAGGCCCACCCAGTTTCAAGATTAGACGACTTTCATCATAGGTGTTGAAGTCGTTGAAGGTACCGCGAAGGAAACCCGTTTGCTAGGACTGCAATGCCTAGTATGGAGGATAAATGGAAATGCCCCCTTACTAATGTGAACAATCACAACAATAAGGGAAAAGAGGCCCTTGCTATAAACGTCTCTAAATGACCTACTTCCCTGCCAACACAAAAACATCCAGAGTCCTCATGGCCCAAAGAAGAATATTCCTTTGATGAGAACGACATCATAAGCATCTTTGACTGCTTAGTAAAGAGCAAGAAATTATAGTTGCCTGATATTAAGCGTCCAGATGAAGCCGATAAGAAGGATGACCCAAAGTACTGTCTGTTTTATCGTTACGTACATCATCCAACGAAGGCGTGCTATATCCTAAAGAGGAAAATTCAGCAGTTGATAAACTCCAAAGCAATCACTCTTCACAATGATGAGAAGACTGTCAGTGCTAACTTGGTGTCGCTGCAATTTGGGGACTTCCTAGCTCAAGAAGTCCCAGATGGTGTTATGTCGATACCTAGAGAAGTAATGGAAATAGTCAATCTTCCACTAAATCAAAGTCAAATAGAAGGGTTGGTACCCATTACTAAATACCGAGGTGAAGTCATATGGGTTCACCCGGACCTACCACCAGATCTAGAGCAGGAGGCAGTATCTTCCAGTTCTAAATCCAAGAAGTACCAGAAAAATAAAAGACATACGACGAGGAAGGTCAGGTCCTGTCACATGGTTTTTCTCTGTACAATGCATGAAGAAGAAGCCATGACCGGCACTAGGTCTGGAAAGCAATATCTCAAAAATTATGAGGTTTCCCTGAAGACTGCTTCTAATCGGCGACTGAGTCAAACCGCTGCCGTGAAGATAGCATAAAATTCAATGAACAAGTCAAACCTATGTTTACCGCAGCCACGTTAGCATTCTGTTGGGATTCTGTATCAAATATGTGCGCTAAAATCTGAACAACTTTTCATGCTTCTAATTCAAAGTATTTTAAATTTATTTAAAAATTTAAAAACTTTGAAGAGGGTCTTGTAGAAGAATAAAAGTATGCCTCCAAAGGAGATTAAATGAGCAATAGCGTACTTTTTCACATCCTAGTTCGGTAAAAAATAATGTACTATCCCTCAAGCTCCAAACGATAAAGCAGTGGTGTACTCCGTATCAGTGGCATACTCCATATGCTCTCACTCGGTAGCGCACAATGATCACGGTTTTCTTCTAAGCATTAAATATAATGAACCTGACAAGTTGGCATAGCAGTCGAAGAGATCAAGTCATTAAATGCAAAGGATCTCTGGGCACAAAGACCCAGGTTGTTGTTTAGCAGCCAATGGAAGCTGTACTCAGCCGATAGTTTGCCAAGGGATGTTATTCCTTCCTAGTACGCCAAGGAACTTTACTCCTTCTCAGTATACAAGGGTTGCTACTTCACTTTGGTACGCCAAGATTGTACGTCGAAGCTGTTGCTTCTCTTCAGTACGCCAACGTAGCCACGTCAAAAGTTGTCGTCTCTGACACAATAATTGAGGAGATCTGGTTATTAATGCAGAAGATCATTAGCACGCCGACCCAGGTTGTCGTTTAGCGACCAAAACTTGTTATTTCGGTGCGAGTACGCCACCATTGCTTCTCTGCTATAAGTACGCCAATAGTGCTACTTCAGATAAAGTACGTTATCGATGCTATCTCTTCCTAAATACGCTAACATTGACACTTTAGCAACAGTACGCTAATGAAGTTGCCTCTCATCAAGTACGCCAATATTGGCAGTTCAACTTAGTAAGAGTACTCCGTTGATGCTTTCTCTTGTTGAGTAAGCCAACATTCATTCTACAGTCAGAATACGCCAGTGTGCTAATGAATATGAAGTTTCAACAGAGTACGCCAGCATGGTTACCTCCTCCAAAGTACGCGAACATGGCTATTTTTTGCCATTAAATTAAGATTGCTTTAATAACAAACTAAAGAAATTATAAAGAGGTCATAGACAAACAATTTAAGTACAATTTTTGATTCTGGAATGTGACGATGGAGATTTAGTGCTGCAGTGACTCTTTTACTCCGTTGACGGTCCGATACGGGCGCGATGAAGCTCTTTTATGTTCTCCCTCCTGTGCCTATTGCTCGCCTCTGTTTTGTGGGTGTGCTACCCTGATATTTATAACCATCAGGCTAACGGGCTATAGATGCTGCATATGTCTATGTTTGGTGGCCTCATGGGGGATCCTTCAACAGAATGCGGTTGTAACTGGTCCGCATGCTACGGGCATGCTGCCACATAGCCTTGGTTATGATATGCGGTTGATACAATCTCGGTGAAGGGGGTGTGGTCGTTATTGACCCATTATGTGCACGACCTGGTCAGCTGGACACGTGATCTGCACTAATTGTGTGAGGATCTCTTCAGTTATGATGGAAAAGATCTTGCAAGTTTGAAGGCCGCATAACTTCTTGGACACATAGTCGTCCTTGCTGCATATGTGCTCTCTTCTGTCCTTGGTCTGATGGACACTTTGGTTTCATGAGGAAGAGGACGCATGGAGTCGAGGCCGCATGTGTGCTCTCGTTTGGCCTTGGTCGGATGGACCCCTAGCCGCATAAGGATGAGGATACATAGAATCGAGGCTGCATGTGTGCTCTTATTTGGCCTTGATCGGATGGACACTTTGGCCGTATAATGACGAGGCCGAATGGACATATAGCAGCATACAAGCTCTCATTTGGCCTTGGTCGGATGGATACTCGGACCGCATGATGACGAGGCTGCATGGGCATATAGCCACATGCAAGCTCTCATCTGGCCTTGGTCGGATGGACACTCTGGCCGCATGATAACGAGACCGCATGGGCACATAGCCGCATATGAATGGACATGTGGCATGGCACGTCTGTCGAGGCCATCAATGCGTGTTGTGACTTTCTGTCTTTTTTTGAGCCGTCGTCTCGAATCTCGAAGCATCTCAGTGGGACGAGTGATGTGTCAGAGTTTGACAGTCATCAAATGCTGTGTTAGGAGGGGTTTATGCGGCCTCCCTAATCTGTGGTTGTTCAGGACGGATAGAGTATATTATGCGGCTTTCGGATCTTTGGTTGATCAGGCCGCATATGACATCTCTGCGGTTTGGTTTCATTTTTGATGGGGGCATGACCTTTATGCGGCCTGCCAAATTTTTCATGCTTCTACAAAACCCCCATCAAAGTTTCCAACAACAAGTTTGGAATAGTTTGAATAAGAAGCATGGTCGAGCACTTTTGGCCGCATAGGGGTGACATGCCGTATAGCCATATTGCCGCATAGTTGTCTCTGACAGGCTATCCGATCATTAAATGAGGATTTGCTTCGGTCTCCGAGCGGATCTCTTGGGATTCCGCTCCGTCTGAAGATAAAATATCCCAACTAACGAAGAGTCGTCGACGTTTCTTGTTGTTACGTGGATCAAGGCAGATAGAGATTCGAACAGCCGCCATTATTATCCCTAGCTGCATACCCGAGCCTATATAAAAGGGGTGGAGGAGAGAGAGAGAGAGAGAGAGAGAGAGAGAGAGAGAGAGAGAGAGAGAGAGAGGTTCTTTACAAACCCTCAAGTCTTTCTTCTCTTCTTCCTCCTTGTTGTTATGGCTCCCAAAGAATCCTCCTCCGTCGTCTTTGACTCCGGCTACGTTGGAAGAGATTGACGAGAACGTCAAGCTCTCCATTCGGAGCTTCCATATGTTCTTGAAACAAGGGATCGAGGGCATATTGGAGCACAAAAAATCTTTCGCCTGAACAAGGCACTTTGTCGAGGGCCAGTCACTTTGTCGAGGGCCAGGTCCACTCTCTGAGGGGTATACCCGATTTTGATCAGATGGCCGACTTTCTGGGCCATAGACTGGTGGAGGTGGAGAAATGCCTAACGGCATTGCGGCAGTACCAGAAGGCGAATATGGGAATGCTGATATCCCATGAGTATAACGACTTCTCGAAGAAGGTAGCAAAAGAGAAGACCTTCTTCGCGTCTATGGAGTATTTGCAGCGTGATCTCAAAAATTTGCACGACAGGCATGACTGGCTGGGCGATCTCAGAGAAGAGTGCCTCTCCCAGCAAAAGGGCCTGACTGAGAAAATAAGAAAGCTCTAGGTCGAGCTTGACAAGTAGGGAAATAGGTTAAAAGCTCCAAGTCGAGCTTGACAAGCAAGAAAATAGGCTGCGGGAGGACCAGTAAGAGAGGAGGCTATCTGAACCGAGGCTAGCCAGGTAGCGCAGAATACAGCTGGCATTGAGGTTCTGGTACAACAGCTGGAGGACAGACACGAGTCCTACGCTCACTACGAGGATCCCGAGGTTATGACCCAAGAGGTTCAACACTGGGCCCAGGTATGCCTGGTTGGCCATATCGCCGGTCTCCATGAGAGGTTAGCAGAGTTATGCTCCGACCCATAGCACCAGTAGCTCTTCTTTTGCGTTTTGCGTCCTTATTTTGTGGTGCCCCGTTCCCCCTTTTTGGGGAGCGCGGCTAAGAAATACTTTTGGTATCGTTCGATCGGGATAGATTGAATCAAGATCTTTTTCTTGTTATGGATTTGCTTCTTCGGAATCGATTCCCATATTCAGTGGATCATGCCCCAAGGATGGACTTAGCGTCATAGTCAAGGGGGACCTCTCCGCTGCAAGTTTTCTTGCCTAGTTTTTGCTGTTGCCTTGTTGCTTTCGTGCTTTTGAGTTAGTTTTCGGATTTGCATTTTCTTGAATGGTTTCGATTGATTTTATTGCTTTTGTTCGTTGAACTATATTTATTCCGATCTTAGAAAGAGTAGAAGAGGTATTGATCATCTGTTCATGGCAATATAGGTGATCGTGCAGTAGACGTTGTGCAAGGGGAGTCTTGAAGTACTTCTTTCCTTTTCTCTCTCCAACCAACTTGTAAGTGGCTATAATTTGATTCAGTAGACCCTTCCAAGTCTTCACATATAAAACCTTGCCTTCTTGATTATTCCGATCAAACGATACCATATTAACTAAAAGATGTCAAGATAAAAAGGAATAGACTTGGAGTTATTTTTGCTTGTCAATAAACTTGTAAACGGTTACCTTGCTGCCAGCTAGTTCGTTAAGAATGTTCTTTCAACATGTTTCAATTCTAGTTAGAATATATATAATTCTTCTATTATTGAGCTATGTATAGAACACACCTTGTTATTCAATATACTAAACATGGAGAATATGCAAAACAGATCATAACATGTTACTTGTCTTGTGCTCGTGTTGCCTTGAACTGCATCATTTGATAACTTAGAAATTAGACGCCGTTTGATCACGAAAAACTTGTGTACAATGTCATAGTTCCTGCGGACGGTCGCTGGGGTACTGGTACCGATCCGGACGGAACTTCATGTTAGTCTCGTGTACTGGACAGGATGGCTTGTAGCTCACCGTGTACTTTCGTTGCATACCATCTTCGTCAATGACTATAACTCATCCACTATGGCATCATGCCAGTGATCCCCATATATATTTAAACTGTGCAAGCTAACTATGTCTTCGTGGCAGGGAAGGTCATGGTAAATATTGTGCAGGTGGTTCAAACGGGCAGGTAAAAGTCACCAAACGGTGGCATATTTATTTCAGTAAACTTTCATATCTAATGCTTGCTTGTAAAATGGACTAAGACGAGATAGAAAGATCTATAATAACTTGCATGCTTCATATAAACAACGTGTTGATTGGTATAGTTGGGTTAGCTCGCCTTCACCAGTGCATTTTGAAGTACTGACCCTCGTTGCAACAGATTTTTCGTACCAAGGAGATCCTGCAAGAAGCTAGAGCGACTTCCCAATCCAGTCCACCTATCGGCACGCCCTGATCGTGCCTGCGAAGAAGCGTTTTGAAGTTTCAGGTGCTCATGCACATAACTTATGCAGCTCCGTGGAAATGCTATATCTTCGCCCGAAGGTGTCTATAGCTTTCACGTTTTTAGTAAAAGGATGTAATGTACATGACGACTATCTCATTTTGCATCCACTTTTGTATGCCCGTGCGGCAATTATTTGACTCGTTCAAGAGTTTGTATAAAGAAGTTCATTATCAATAAAGAGAACTTTTCTATGTTTCAATATTTTGTTCAATTATCTGCGTACTCTGAATATATGCTCGTTATATAAAATACCTTGGCTTTGTGTGTTGCGCAACCTAGGCACGCACGGTGTCACGCCCGGGGGACGACTATCGATTATACGGAATCGGGACATGACATATTGGTATCAGAGCACAGCTTCAAGTTCCTATGACCCTCGTATCAGAATATTTTCTTTAATGATCTATTCCCTCTGCGAACTCTTGAACTCGTTTGGTCAAAATGAGAACATTCCATACAGTGAGTCCATAATACATTATGTGCCTGATGTAAGTTACCTTCTTTTAAAGGAATGACTCAAGCACAAGCATCAACGCTAGCACAAGGAGAGGTACAAGCCCGGGAAAGTAGTTTCGATACCTCGAAAAGTTCCAGAAGTCAGTGTGCCATGCCCTCTGTCGATCCGATTGAGCGAATAATGCAGATGCTTAAAGCAAGCCAACAGAGGGATGGGCTCGTTATGAGTGAGCCAAAAAGCGGGAAGAAGAGCGACAGAGCAAGTTCAAAGGAAATCTAGAAGCCCGATTTGCAGTCCAATAGATGCAGGTAGATGCCCTACAACAGATCGTTCAGACCTTGGCCTCCAATCATTTTGCAACGGCAGCAGCGGCACTAGTGGAGCGACCCACGCCTAAAGTCGAAATGCCTCAAACTCCAAAGAAGAAGGAAGTGACTACCTTCGACTTTGCCGACTTCAAGAAGGTCCGCAACACGCCTTTCAAAGGGACTGAGGATCCGGTCGTGGCTCTAGTTTGGCTGGCAGAGCTTGAAGATTACTTCAAATTGCTGGAGGTACCTGAGGAAAAAATGTGTTGCGTGTGCTCAATTGCAGCTCCGTTTGAACGCGCACGATTGGTAGGATGTGCATTGAAGATCTCTCAGTAGGCGATGAAGAGGAGACGATCGCGTGAGCTACCATCCGTGGCACGTTCGAAGAGTTCATACCCCCTCCCGTACGTCAGCAAAAGGAGAACGAGTTCGTGCAGCTTCGGCAAGGCAATATGACCGTGAAGTAGTACTCCGTTGAAGTCAATCAGCTCGCCAAATTTGCACGCTCATACCTACTTGATGCGATGAGTCATGCAAGATGATTCGAAGGCGGCCTATTGGCTACCATCCATATGCACGTAGTCGTTCCCCAAGACCTGACTATACGGGAAGTTCTCAATCATGCCCTTTCCCTTGAACCGTAGTATCCTTCAGTTGTTGTCGGCGCTGTGCATACTTCCAATCACATGCGCCCTAGAAACACGAGAGGAAACACCGCTCCAAAGTGTCCAAATAACGGCAGTCAATAAAAAGAAAATTTAGGGCAAATATGTCTCTTCTGTAGGAAGCCAGGGCACACTATCAACGAATGTCGTTTGAAGCATAGGTTATGCCTCGCTTGCGGTGAATGAAACCATGGAATTCGTGACTATCCGTGCCTTGCTAATCTTTGCCCTCAACATCCTAATCCTGCCACAACACCTCAAGCCAACCGAGCCGTGCCGCAGCAAGAGCGTCATCAAGCTCAAGGCCGGGTGTACGCTTTGACATGGGAGAAGGCCCTAATATTGGACACCTTTGTGTCAGGTATATTATTTTTTAATAATATACCTACTCGTGTGCTATTTGATTCTGGTGCAACGCGTAGCTACATATCCACAAATTTTTTTGTAAAAAACATGATAGAAATGACACCATTATATCTAGACCTTAGTGTTAGCACCCCATCGGGCACGAAGATACTTGTTCATTCAGTATGTCAGGACGGTCACGTTTGTATTGGGGGAAGAAAACTCTCGCTCGATATGTTAGTCCTAGATGTTCAGGATTACGACATTATCTTAGGGATGGATTGGCTCGGCGCTTGCTCGACAACTATCAAATATGCAGAGAAACGGGTCATCTTTCGTCTACCTGGAGAGGCTAAATTATGCTATACGAGTGGTTCAGCAACAGATGTGTCAAGGACCTGCATGGTGATTTCTGTGATATCAGTTCGGCGGATGCTACACTCTGGATGCGAGGGATACTTAGCGTCGGTTCGGGACACATAGCTGGATTGCACAAACGTTGAGTCATCTTCTGTTGTGGCAAAGTTCCCTGATGTGTTTCCGAGCGAACTACCTGGCATGTCACCCGACCGAGAAATCGAGTTCGCCATCGATATCTTCCCAAATACCCAGCCGATTTCCAAAGCCCCGTATCGAATTGCCCCTACTGAGCTAAAGGAGTTAAAGTACTAACTACAAGAACTGCTTAACCATGGATATATTCGTCCGAGCGTGTCTCCTTGTGTCATGCCCCGGTTTCATGGATAAGGAACCGAGATACGTGGCAATGGCCAGCAGTGTACTTCGGCGGGCTTTCCAATCTAATGGGCCCGTCGGAGTACACTTAAGCTGTGAAGTACAATGAATAACCCAACACATAACACAAGTATACTCAATCTAAATCTCATCCACAGGCAGAAATATAAGAGCACAATAGAAGTAAATACAACGACTAATGTGCAGGAAGGAAATATCCAAATAAGTATCAAGTACAAATACTAGAATAGTCACACGGGGACAAACCCGCTAGTACAAATATACTGGAATGAAAGTAAGCAATAAGATAACTTGGGATGGTAGCAGGTAACTAGGTAATGATATCGTCCCAAGGAAAGAGTCACTACCAGCGATCAGGCGAAGTCCTCAGGAATGACCTCGTCCTCGGTAGTGAGTACAGCTGCTGGATAGATGCCCGGTCCGTACTCCTCCGAGTAATCCTCGTGGCCTACACCTGGAAGGGAACCAGGTCCTCAGAGGGACGTAACAAGGTACAGGAAAACAACATGCCAGGTAAACAGATAGTACAAGTGCAACAACAGGGTAATCTAGTATAACCAAACAAGTATGACACAGTTAAAGACAATGTTCGACGCGTAGGCCATCCAAAATAAAACCGTAGCTCCGGACACGAAAACACACGGCACGTACCGCAGCTCCGGGCAAAGAGTCACACGGGTGAAACAGCTACACTAGATACAGGTATCACTACAAAATACTACATATATATAAGCGCGTGCAGAGTAGCCCAAGCGTCTAGTAACTGTCTTCCCCTTCCTAAGCGGTCAACGATTGTGCGTTGAACCTGAACCTCTAGCTAAAGTCTCGACACACAGAATTAACTCAACAGACGCGACCCTAAGGTCATCCCAGTCTCTGGTCATGATGTCAATATCAGGAAACAGGAATCTGGCACGATCACAGTGTATGAGTGTGTCCTGGGGTATCGATGTACTCAGGTACGTGCATCGAGGTGCTGTGAAGCATCTAGCAATTACTCTAAGACGTTACGTCAATGTCAACACCCGGTTGTGAACCAGACACGGAGTATCGAACGTCAACATAAATATGCGCACGAGTACATAAAGAACAACAATATCTGTAAACTGAAATACAGGGTGGCAAGGTACACTTGCCTGCGTGCGGCTGCTGATGACGGGGATCTGGTACCGCGTCCATGTCCTCAGGTCCCGCAGTACCTAGAGAAGAGATACAATCCAGAATTAATAATCTATTCTACGACTCACAAGGGCAAGTTACTAGAGGGCTGACTACAACTGACTAACGGTGTGATAGTCCCTCAACCAGTCATCTATATATCCTCCTTGATTTAATTCTCTGTAAATACTAACATTTTCCCACCATGTACGATACATCCTGATTAGTTGCTCAAGGGTCAAAACTATATTCTCCTCGATTTACATGTCTTAATTAAATTGCAATAATTTATGTAGAAGCCAACTCTAATTTCCATCCAAGTACCACATCCAAATTCATCTTCATATAACATAAGTTACAAGGTCACTACACTAAATAAACCCTAACACATGTTAACACAACCTCAAGTCATTAAGATCCATATTCGCGCTAGTCATCATTAGCCTTAGCCAATATAAACCTTAATCCCGTAGTTCAAGTATTACGTTACGCTAATCATTTATCTCATCATTACTTAAATACTAGAAATATATTTAAACCTCATTAAACACAACCTCGTCCATATTCATATTTAATCTTCATTAACATAATCCTCATCCATGTTAATTATTAATCACCATAACATATCCTATATATATATATATATTTCCACCATATATTTCATTTATCACATTACACTAACCATCCACATATGTAATCCAACAACCCTAGCTAGCATTTCACACATCTATGTTAGTTAAAACCTATTTAACTAATAATATGAATTCTGGAATTTAAAAACAAAAGAGGGAGAGTCGACCTTGGCGACGAGGTGTCGGGTACGGTCGAAGGAGGTGGCCGGGGGTGGTGGTGACGATGGTGGTAGTGAAAACTGGTGGTGGTGGTGGTGGTGAACTAGTGGTGATGGGGATAGGGAGGTGGCCGAAGTGAAACACACAGCGGGGGGAAATCTGTGCCGGCGGGACAGCTTCAGCGGGCCGGGGACGCACAGTGCCGGCGGCAGCTACAGCGGGCCGGAGACGCACAGCTGTGGGCGGCAGCTACAGCGGGTCGGAGACGCACAGCTGCGGGCGGCAGCGGGCCGGAGACGCACAGCTGCGGGCGGCAGCGGGCCGGACGTACAGCTGCGGTGGAGTCGCCGCGGTGGAGGGCCAATGGCCGGAGATGATTCGTCGGTCGGAGATCTCTAAGAGGGAGAAGAAGCTAAGGAAGAAGAAGAAGAAGAAGAAATATAATGGAGGGAGGAGGAAGAAGAAGTTTGCATGGGAAATTAATGAAGGAGGGAGGAGAGAATGAGAGGAGTTTTCCTAGGAATTAGGGCCGGTGGTGTTGTGTTGAGGGTGGGGTGAGGTGTTACTTTATAGGGAGTGTGTGTGAAGGAGATGGAGGGTTGTGATCAACCTATTCAAAATGAATGGTTGTGATTGATCATGAAGGGGGAGTGGGTTTCTTCATGAAGGAGGGTGAGTGGATGGTGAGAATAGGACCCTATTTTGGGACCTCTCCATAGTTCAAAGCCAATAGGGTGTTGACACATAAATTCAATAATTGCAACTTAGCCCCTTAAATTCGGGAAATTGCATGAACACATAAAATGACACAAAAATTGTGGAGAAAAATATGTTTAGCAATTTTTATGGTGAGAGGGTATTGTGCGTTAGGTACGGGTTTAATTAGAAAGGCATTGGGATTAATTTAGGATTAAAAATTAGATTTACAAAGTTGATATCCCCGATTTAAATAGAAATAAAGTGTCCCATGAATTTAAATTAAATGGGGGCACTTAGGGTCAAAATCCGGAAATGACGCAAAGGCCAAAAATGGTGGGGGCTTGGAGTCAGTCTTGGACCCTTTAGTTGGTCCGACTCAACAGGTTAAGTTGGTATCTCAAAATTTAGGGTAACGACACAGGTGTCCGACACGGAATTAAATATGGGTTACGGTTTTCGAAATGTTGCACAATTAATTTAGAGCACACAAAAACTGATTTTAAAAGACGGAAAAGTCCAGTGCCTAACTTGGTGAGTCGAGTCAAAAGTAAAATAATTTAACGGAATTTATGGGCTGATATTGGGCTCCGAATAATCAGACAATGATAGGGCACGCCAAGGGTTTTAAATTAATTGAATTAAAAACCAGGTAAACTATCTCCGCTCTAAACCTCGACATCTGCTACCAAAATTTTTCAAATCCACTCTAACTATCTACAGAATAAATCGAGGGGGTTTACATTCTTCCCAACTTAGAAAAATTTTGTCCCCAAAATTAAAAGTAAAGCACGATAATATCTAACAGAATTTTAAAATAACTAGTAATCAATTGTCGTACGTAAATTCGTACCTTGCTCCTCGAATAAGTATGAGAATCGCTGCCGAATAGAATCCTCGCACTCCCAAGTAGACTTGCCTGGTGAATGGTGCTTCCATGCCACTCTGACTAGTCGAATCGTCTGCCCTCTCAAAGTATTCTCGCTGCGATCGAGGATCTCAACTGGCTGCTCTACGTAAGACAGACTGGGCCCGACTGTAATCTCCGAATGATCAAGCACGTGGCTAGGGTCTGCGACATATCTCCTCAGCTGCGATACGTGAAATACGTCATGTACTCCCTCTAATGATGGAGGTAATGCAAGACGGTAAGCCACTTCGCCAACTCGTTCCAAAATGTCAAAAGGTCCGATGTACCTCGGACTCAGCTTGCCTCTGCCTCCAAATCTGATGGTACCGCGGGTGGGCGATATCCTCAAAAATACATGGTCACCCTCCTTGAACTCCAATGGTCTGCGGTGTGCATCTGCCCAGTGTTTCTGTCTGTCCTGTGCTGTGCGCAGGTGGCTCTGAATCTGCTTGACCTTCTCTACTGTCTATGTCACCAACTCTAGACCAAGTATCTGACGCTCTCTTACGTCACTCCAACAAACTGGTGACCTACATTTCCTGCCGTACAGTACCTCATAAGGTGCCATATGTATGCTGGCCTGATAACTGTTATTGTAGGAGAATTCCACCAAATGGAGATGGTCCTCCCAAGATCCTCCAAAATTAATCATGCACGCTCTCAACATATCCTCTAATATCTATATCGTGCGCTCTGACTGTCCATCAGTCTGTGGATGATACGCAGTGCTAAACTTGAGACGAGTTCTGAGGCTCTCCTGCATACTCCGCCAAAAATGTGACATGAATCTGGAATCACGATCCGATACGACGCTGACAGGCACTCCATGTAATCGTACTATCTGCCTCATATACATGTCAGCTAGTATCTCTGTGGATTGCCCAACTCGGAAGGGCAAGAAATGTGCAGACTTGGTGAGTCTGTCTACGACAACCCAAACTGCATCCTTCTCGCTAGGGCTCCGCGGGAATCATGTGACAAAGTACATGGTAATGTGTTCCCACTTCCATTCGGGAATGGGGAGTGGCTGTAATAATCCTGCAGTCCTCTGATGTTCAGCCTTGACTTGCTGACAAACTAAACACTTCGCCACAAATCTTGCAATTTCCCTCTTCATCCCATGCCACAAGAAATATTGTCTCAAGTCTCGGTACATCTTCGTACCCCCAGGATGAATGGAATAAATCGAGCTATGAGCCTCGGTCATTAACTCTTGGCGTAGCTCGCCACTCGGAACATATAGGCGATCTCCGCACCTCAACGTTCCGTCTTCATGAATCCTGAGTCCCGTCTGTATGCCGGCTTCTGTTCTCTCTTGCAGACGTCGAAATCTCGTATCTGTAGGCAATGTTGCCTTGATCCTCTCAATCAAAGTAGACTGAACCTCAAGACTGGCCATCTGTCCATCCATGCCTGGCAATACGATCTCTATTCCAAGCTCCTGGAGATCCTCTAGCAACTGTCGCTGCGTCGTCAAAAAGTATGCCATGGGCTTCCTGCTTAAGGCATCTGCTACGACATTCACCTTGCCAGGGTGGTACTGTAACTCAATGTCATAATCTGTCATCAACTCTAGCCAACGTCTCTACCTCATGTTGAGCTCCTTCTGCGTGTAGACGTACTTCAGGCTTTTATGATCTGTGTAAATCTCAACACGCTCACCATAAAGGTAATGTCTCCATAGCTTTAGTACAAATATCACTGCAGCTAGCTCCAAGTCGTGTGTCGGATAGTTCTTCTCATGAACTCTCAGCTGTCTAGATGCGTAGGCTATCACTTTATCGTGTTGCATCAATACACATTCCAATCCGCTCCCTGACGCATCACTGTATACTACAAATCCTCCTGATCCTGAAGGTAGTGTCAAAATCGGTGCTGATGTCAGACACTTCTTCATCTCATCGAAAGCTACCTGACACTCGTTTGTCCAGATAAACTCTTCGCCTTTACACGTCAGTCGCGTCATAGGCGCAGCTATCCTCGAGAAGTTTTCCACGAACCTCCGATAATATCCGACAAGTCTGAGGAAGCTCCTAACCTCCATAACTGATGTAGGGGTCGGCCAGGTCTCTACTGCAGCTATCTTCTTTGGGTCAACTGATAGTCCATCACCGGTGATTATGTGTCCCAAAAATAGTACTCTATCCAAGCAGAACTCATATTTGCTGAGTTTGGCGTACAGCCTCTCATGTCTCAGCGTCTCCAACACGATCCTGAGATGCCTCTCATGCTCCTCCTAGCTCTTGGAATATATCAAGATATCGTCTATAAATACCACCACGAACTTATCTAAGTACTGGTGGAAGATATTGTTCATCAAACACATAAATACTGCTGGCGCGTTGGTTAAACCAAACAGCATGACTAAAAACTCATAGTGGCCATACTTCGTCCGAAAGGCCGTCTTCTGGATGTCCTCTTTCTGTACCTTGATCTGATGATAACCGGATCTGAGATCGATCTTCGAGAATACACATGCACCGCTAAGTTGATCAAACAAATCATCGATGCACGGCAGTGGATACTTGTTCTTTATCGTTACAGCATTTAGCGCCCTGTAATCGATACACAAGCGTACCATCCCGTCCTTCTTCGGTACAAATAGAATGGGTGATCCCCATGGAGATACACTAGCCCGTATGAAACCCTTTTCTAAGAGATCATCTACTTGGACCTTCAGCTCAACCAACTCCTTCGGTGCTAGTCTGTAAACGGGGGAAGTAACTGGCTTGGCTCCTGGAGTCAACTCTATGGTGAACTCAATCTCTCTGTCAGGTGGCAGTCCTGGGAGATCCTCTGGAAACACATCCTCAAACTCTGCTATAAAGTGAGGGTACGTCGGTTCACCTTCTGCGATGTGTGTCGCTAGGGTAGGTTGGACACCATGCTCTCGGGCTCCCCGAAGAAACTCAAACTCTGGGTGATCTGGGGGTCTAAAGATGACACAACCACGATGGCAATCTAGCGTTGCGTGGTATTGGCTCAACCAATCCATGCCTAGGACAATATCATAGTCTGGCATAGAGAAAACCAAAAATCGGGCACGCATCTCTCGCCCGCAAATAACTACTGAACATGATCTACAAGTGTCGCTAACAGGTAATATTCCACCTCCCATAAGAATTCTCTTGACCTTCGGAAGGGGTGCGATGGCTATTCTATGGGTAGCCACGAAACTAGCAGCTATAAAAGAGTATGTGGCACCAGAATCAAATAGGACTAATGCTGGTAATGAAGCTACTAAGATTGTACATGCGATCACTTCTCCGGCCGTCTCAGCCTCCTCTATGGTCATAGCATAGGCCTGTCCCTGTCTCTGTGTCGGTGCCCTCGGCTGCTGCTGTTGAACCTGCTGGAAACGATCTCCCTGTGGGGCCAAGGGTGGCCTTCTCTGGTTTCCCCCTGGTGCTGGTGGTCGCTGTGCTCCAGCTCCTACGTAAGGTGGCCTCGGTCCAGGAGGCTGCTGATAAGGCCTCGGTACTGGCAGGGCTGGCCGGTGAACCATCTGTGCTGGAGCCCTCTGATCAGGGCAATCTCGGACTGCATGCTGGTCTGATCCGCATCTCAAGCAAGCACCCAGTCTCCGTCGACAGTCCCTCAATATATGTCCCTTCTTGCCGCAGAAATGGCAAGTGGGAATGACTGCTCCCTGCTGTGGTGTTGCCCTTTGGTGTTGCTGCTGTACCAGAGGACGCTTCGCAGGTCCTCCCTGCGGGGCTCGGACTGCTGATGTCGACGCATATGAGCGTTTCTAGCTAGCCTCCATCTTGTTGATGCGGTCCTGGTGTCACGCTGCAAGTAGTACCCCAGAGTAAGATGTGGGGGCTGTAGACCCGATAAGCCTCTGGGTCTCATAACTCAGGCCCTCATAAAACTTCTCGGCCTTCGCTTCTTCAGTGGGGATCAGGTATGGTACAAATCTGCTCAGGCGGAGGAACTCAGAATTGTATTCCTCTACAGTCATACTCCCCTACCTGAGGTTCTGAAATCTGTCCCGAAGCTCTGCTCGGGCGGTAGAGGGTATGTACATCTCCTGGAAGAGTCTAGAGAACTCTTCCTAGGTGGCGCGATCCGGTCCCAAACGATGCTCTTCGAAAAGCCACCAGTGATGAGCGTTGCCGGTGAGCTGCATCCTGACAGCCGTCATCCATCGGTGTCGGGGGAGGTCAGTAGCCTCTAGCTGGTGCTGAATGCCGGTGAGCCAAGCGTGGACCTCCGTCGGCTCCTCCATGCCCGCAAAAGGTTGCGGCATCAAACGACGAAAGTCTATGACAGACCCTCGCGTCGGCTCGTATGCTGGTGGTGACGCCTGCCCCAAGGCCGTCACGATGCTCTCTCTCAGAGTCTCAGCCTGGTGCTGTTGGGCCTGCTGCTGAGCCTGCTGCTGGGCCTGCTGCTGGGCCTGCATCATCGTAAACATTATTTGGAATATCTGGGTTCCGTCCATCAGTTGCCCTGTGGAGAATGGCATAAAGGGCATCTGGGGCTGGAATGGTGGAGGAGGTGGTAGCTGCTGCTCCTCCTGACTCGGAATCCTCCGATCCTCAGGTCCTGCCTGATGTGGAGTCTGGTGTCCATCTGAAGGCACCTCGGGATGTCCTGATGACTGTCCCATGGGAGCTGGAGTCAGTAGAAGGACCTGCTCCAGATCCGGTTCTCCGGATGATCCAGCGTCTCGGGGAACGTCGCCAGGCTGTGCGATACGTCCACTGTGGAGATTCATAACTCTGAAAAGAAGTCATGACTGTGATCAGCGTTTGAGAAAAATAAACAAAATGCAATTTGGTAAACGATATCGAGATAGAGGTGTCATGTGAAGGTTTCAAACTTTGCAGATGAGATTTCTAACTCTATTCCTAATTTGCAGGCTCGCTTGGCACAGTCAGGTGACCAAGACAATTTTAATTCGAACCTGTATGGGCCACCACAAAAACCTTGTCATACCCCGGTTCCATGGATAAGGAACCGAGATACGTGGCAATGGCCAGCAGTGTACTTCGGCGGACTTTCCAATCTAATGGGCCCGTCGGAGTACACTTAAGCTGTGAAGTACAATAAATAACCCAACACATAACACAAGTATACTCAATCTAAATCTCATCCACAGGCAGAAATATAAGAGCACAATAGAAGTAAATACAACAACTAATATGCAGGAAGGAAATATCCAAATAATTATCAAGTACAAATACTAGAATAGTCACACGGGGACAAACCCGCTAGTACAAATATACTGGAATGAAAGTAAGCAATAAGATAACTTGGGACGGCAGCAGGTAACTAGGTAATGATTCCGTCCCAAGGAAAGAGTCACTACCAGTGATCAGGCGAAGTCCTCAGGAATGACCTCGTCCTCGGTAGTGAGTACAGCTGCTGGATAGATGCCCTGTCCGTACTCCTCCGGGTAATCCTCGTGGCCTACACCTGGAAGGGAACCAGGTCCTCAGAGGGACGTAACAAGGTACAGGAAAACAATATGCCAGGTAAACAGATAGTACAAGTACAACAATAGGGTAATCTAGTATAACCAAACAAGTGTGACACAGTTAAAGACAATGTTCGACGCATGGGCTGTCCAAAATAAAATTGTAGACACGAAAACACACGGCACGTACCGCAGCTCCGGGCAAAGAGTCACACGGGTGAAATAGCTACACTAGATACAGGTATCACTACAAAATACTATATATATATAAGCGCGTGCAAAGTAGCCCAAACGTCTAGTAACTGTCTTTTCCTTCCCAAGCGGTCAACGATTGTGCGTTGAACCTGAACCTCTAGCTAAAGTCTCAACACACAGAATTAACTCAACAGACGCGACCCTAAGGTCGTCCCAGTCTCTGGTCATGATATCAATATCAAGAAACAGGAATCTGGCACGATCACAGTGTATGAGTGTGTCCTGGGGTATCGATGTACTCAGGTACGTGCATCGAGGTGCTGTGAAGCATCTAACAATTACTCTAAGACGTTATGTCAATGTCAACACCCGGTTGTGAACCGGACATGGAGTATCGAACGTCAACATAAATACGCGCACGAGAACATAAAGAACAACAATATCTGTAAACCGAAATACAGGGTGGCAAGGTACACTTGCCTGCGTGCGGCTGCTGATGACGGAGATCTGGTACCGCATCCAAGTCCTCAGGTCCCGCAGTACCTAGAGAAGAGATGCAATCCAGAATTAATAATCTATTCTACGACTCACAAGGACAAGTTACTAGAGGGCTGACTACAACTGACTAACGGTGTGATAGTCCCTCAACCAGTCATCTGTATATCCTCCTCGATTTAATTCTCCGTAAATACTAACATTTTCCCACCATGTACGATACATCCTGATTACTTGCTCAAGGGTCAAAACTATATTCTCCTCGATTTACATGTCTTAATTAAATTGCGATAATTTATGTAGAAGCCAACTCTAATTTCCATCCAAGTACCACATCCAAATTCATCTTCATATAACATAAGTTACAAGGTCACTACACTAAATAAACCCTAACACATGATAACACAACCTCAAGTCATTAAGATCCATATTCGCGCTAGTCATCATTAGCCTTAGCCAATATAAACCTTAATCCCGTAGTTCAAGTATTACGCTACGCTAATCATTTATCTCATCATTACTTAAATACTAGAAATATATTTAAACCTCATTAAACACAACCTCGTCCATATTCATATTTTATCTTCATTAACATAATCCTCATCCGTGTTAATTATTAATCACCATAACATATCCTATATATATATATTTCAACCATATATTTCATTTATCACATTACACTAACCATCCACATATGTAATCCAACAACCCTAGCTAGCATTTCACACATCCATGTTAATTAAAACCTATTTAACAAATGATATGAATTTTGGAATTTAAAAACAAGAGAGGGAGCGTCGAAATTGGCGACGACGGTGCCGGGTACGGTCGAAGGAGGTGGCCGGGGGTGGTTGTGACGATGGTGGTAGTAAAAACTGGTGGTGGTGGTGGTGGTGAACTAGTGGTGATGGGGATAGGGAGGTGGCCGGAGTGAAACACACAGCGGGGGGAAATCTGCGCCGGCGGGACAGCTTCAGCGGGCCGGGGACGCACAGTGCCGGCGGCAGCTATAGCGGGCCGGAGACGCACAGCTGCGGGCGGCAGCTACAGCGGGTCGGAGACGCACAGCTGCGGGCGGCAGCGGGCCGGAGACGCACAACTGCGGGCGGCAGCGGGCCGGACGCACAGCTGCGGTGGAGTCGCCGCGGTGGGGGGCCAATGGCCGGAGATGATTCGTCGGTCGGAGATCTCTAAGAGGGAGAAGAAGCTAAGGAAGAAGAAGAAGAAAAAATATAATGGAGGGAGGAGGAAGAAGAAGTTTGCATGGGAAATTAATGAAGGAGTGGGGAGAGAGAGAGAGAAGTTTTCCTAGGGATTAGGGCCGGTGGTGTTGTGTTGAGGGTGGGGTGAGGTGTTACTTTATAGGGGTGTGTGTGAAGGAGATGGAGGGTTGTGATCAACCTATTCAAAATGAATGGTTGTGAATGATCATGAAGGGGGAGTGGGTTTCTTCATGAAGGGGGGAGTGGATGGTGAGAATAGGACCCTATTTTGGGACCTCTCCATAGTTCAAAGCCAATAGGGTGTTGACACATAAATTCAATAATTGCAACTTAGCCCCTTAAATTTGGAAAATTGCATGAACACATAAAATGACACAAAAATTATGAAGAAAAATATGTTTAGCAATTTTCATGGTGATAGGGTGTTGTGCGTTAGGCACGGGTTTAATTAGAAAGGCATTGGGATTAATTTAGGATTAAAAATGGAATTTACAAAGTTGATATCCCCGATTTAAATAGAAATAAAGTGTCCCACAAATTTAAATTAAATGGGGGCACTTGGGGTCAAAATCCGGAAATGACGCAAAGGCCAAAAATGGTGGGGGTTTGGAGTCAGTCTTGGACCCTTTAGTTGGTCCGGCTCAACGGGTTAAGTTGGTATCTCAAAATTTAGGATAACGACACAGGTGTCCGACACAGAATTAAATATGGGTTACAGTTTTCAAAATATTGCGCAATTAATTTAGAGCACACAAAAACTGATTTTAAAAGACGAAAAAGTCCAGTGCCTAACTTGGCGAGTCGAGTCGAAAGTACAATAATTTAAAGAAATTTATGGGCTGATATTGGGCTCCGAATAATCAGACAATGATAGGGCGCGCCAAGGGTTTTAAATTAATTGAATTAAAAACCAGGTAATCTATCTCCGCTCTAAACCTCGACATCTGCTACCAAATTTTTTTCAAATCCACTCAAACTATCTACAGAATAAATCGAGGGGGTTTACACCTTGGGACGCGTCTGTACTCTTCGTGAAGAAAAAAGGAGGGACGTTGCGACTCTGCATAGACTTTCGGAAGCTAAATAAGGTCACTATCCAAAACAAGTATCCCTTGCCCAGGATCGACGACCTTTTTGATCAGCTATAAGGAGCGTCAATATTTTTCAAGATAGACCTTCGCTCTGGCTACCACCAATTAAAGATCAAGCCAGAGGACATGTCGAAGTCAGCATTAAGACCCGCTATGGCCATTATAAGTTTTTTGTCATATCGCGGACTGATGAATGCTCCTGCCGCATTCATGGATTTGATGAACCGTGTATTCTGACCATTCCTCGATAAGTTTGTGGTAGTATTCATAGACGATATCTTAGTTTACTCGAAGAATAAGTATGAACACGCAGGATATCTGCGGATGGTGCTTCAAACTCTTCGAGACAATATGTTGTTCGTGACGCTAAGCAAGTGAGAGTTCTGGTTGGACATCATATCTTTCCTCGGGCACATCATTTCTGCGGAGGGCATCTCAGTCAACCCAAGGAAAGTTGAAGCCATCCTGAAGTGGAAGGGACCTGAGTCAGCCAGCGATATTCGAAGCTTCCTTGGTCTAGCAGGCTACTACAGTAGATTCATAAAAGATTTTTCAAGGATCGTTTCGCCTCTGACTTCTCACTCGAAAAGGAGTAACATTCACGTGGACAGACGACTGTGAAGCTTTATTTATGGAATTAAAGCTACTCGTCTCAACACCGATTCTTAATCTTCCGGACGGACGCGGTAATTTTAAGATCTATAGCAACGCTTCAGGAAAGGGTTTGGGATGTGTCCTTATGTAGAGGGACAAAGTGATAGCCTTTGCGTTGAGGTATTTAAAGCCTCGTGAAAGGAACTACCCAACGCATGATCTGGAACTTGCAACGGTGGTGTTCGCGTTGAAGTTATGGCGGCATTACCTCTATGGCGTACCATATAAAATCTTTACGGATCACAAAAGCCTCAAGTACCTTTATACTCAAAAGGATTTGAATCTACAGCAACGACGTTGGCTTGAATTCCTTAACAACTTTGACTTGATGATCAGATATACACCGGGCAAGGGAAACGTTGTAGCTGATGCACTGAGTCAACTGTTTATTGGGATCTTAGCTATCGATGACAGGCTATAACGCCCCAGTTCTAAAATGCGTAGGACTAGGAATACGTAACATGCCAGCTACGCATTCGACCAAACTCTGGTCCGATTCGAATACGTATAAGCTGTATTATAATGGTCACTATCTAAATAATCAAGTAAATATAAATATCTATGTCTCAATCCATAATGAACAGAATAAACAAGAATGAGCTACATGTGCTAAAGTCGGTCGCCCAGTAGCACACAAACTCGAATAGACTCGAGAAAAAATATGAGTCTATAAAACTAGGCTACATCATCAGATGAATAAACAATATGAAATAATAACCATAACTCCGGTAGAAATGATATAAGTACCTGGTACCAATACCTGAAAGACAAGCAACTCCATCAGCGACTCCAAAGACTCCGTAATCGTCTATGCTGCAAAAACTGGCAGGAGACTAGGTCCTCAGAGGGACGTAACAAGGCACAAAGACAGTATGCCATAGTATAACAGAAAGAAATAATTGCAACGCCGGCGTAATCTAGCATAACCACCTAAGTGAGACACAACTTTGAAGATAATGTTCGACGCATGGGCTGTCCAAATATAAAACCGTAGCTCCGAACACAGAGACACACGGGGCGTACCGTAGCTCCGAGCACAACATCACACGGGTGATACTACTACTCCGGATACAGGGATACTATATAAATAGGAACATATACATATATATAGCGCGTGCAGAGTAGCCTAAACGTCTAGTAACTGTCTTTCCCTCCTAAAGAGGTCAACGAGTGTTCGTTGAACCTGAACCTCTATCTAACAGTCTCGTCATACTGAAGTAACTATCAACAATCATGACCCTAAAGTCATCCCAGAATCCGGTCATGCTGACAGTATTAGGATACAGGAAATCTGGCACGATAATGGTGTCTGAATGTGTCCAAGGGCTCTAATGTAACCAAGTATGTACATCAAGGTGTCGCAAACATTTTTTAATCGTTACCAGACGTTACCAACGAACGTCTTCACCCGGTTACGACCCGGACGCTAAGTAACGATTCTGATCCAAAGCACACACAATGCATAGAATAAATAAGTAGAAATCTGGAAACTGAGATACAGGATGGCAAGGTACACTTGTCTGGATCCGGATGCTGAAGGTGGGGCTCCGGTACAACGTCCAAGTCCACGGATCCCGAAGTACCTAGAGATGAGATATAATATTAATCAATAAACTATCACGATGCTATTCTAAAATAAGAGGTGACACACGTCTAGCATAGGCTTCAGTCTTAGTTACATTTAGCTCACATAGCCACTAACTAGAGGGTTGACCCGAGTTGACTAAAGGAATATTGCATCAAATACGATCAATCATCAGTATAACATCATCAAACCAAATCTCCAATCTCCTAATATTTTTTACGGATTTCAGTCGTTCGAGCTATGCTCATCCTCAACCATACCACCCTTGTATTCACAGACGTTATTATGTACATCTTATTTATTCATCCTCAAATAAATTAATTATTAATTATCAAGCTCTCAATTAAATAACCATCATCTTATTATTCTAACACCATTTCACATATATATAGTTACTCCTCAATAAATTCGTTATTAATAATCAAGCCCTCAATAAATAACCGTCTTTATATTATTACAACACCATTTCACATTTATATACCTACTCCTCAATATCCATTATAAAAATGCATGAAGTATTCATAAACCCTAACCCTAACTAGGTTCTCTTATTATAGCAACATAACTACACTAACAAGGAGAAGGGTGAGGAGTTACCCCGGTGGCTGCGGGTGGTGACAGCGGTGATGCTGCGGCTCCGGTCAGGGATGGCGTCGACCGTAGGGGTAGCGTGCATGTCGACCGAGGTGGCGGGGGTGATCGACTGTATGAAGGAAGCGTTGCTCGAGGTGGTAGTCGTGGGGGGTGAAGCTGGTCGTGGAGGTGGTGGTGCTGGAGGTGGTCGTCGTGGTGGTGCTGGCCGTGGAGGTGGTGGTCGAGGGTGGTGCTAGTGATAGCTGGTGGAGGTCGAGGGTGGTGCTGGTGATGGCGGGTGGAGGTGTTAGGGTGGTGAGGATGATGGCCATGAAGGTGTTGGTCGAGGGTGGCGTTGGTGATGGCGGATGGAGGCCGAGGTGGCTGCAGCAGCTGCTGGAGGTGATGATGGCGGAGGTGGTGAGTGAAGGTGGTGGTCGTGGTGGTTCGTGGAGGAAGGAAGGAGGGTGAAGGATCATGTGGGTGGAGACGTAGTAGCGGAGGTGGCCGTGCAGTGGAGATGTAGCAGCGGGTGGCAGTGCGGTGGAGATATAACAGCGGGTGGCCGTGCGGTGGAGATGTATTAGCGGAGGTGGTGGCACTGCTGGAGGAGGTCGGTTGATGTGGACGCTTGGCCGGAGAAGAAATAGGTGATGGTCGGAGTGGTTTCGTTGAAGAAGAAGAAGAAGAAGAAGTGAAGGAGAAGAAGTAGTAAAGAAGAAGAAGAAGTAGTCAGCCGAAGTAGGGAAGAGGGAGGAGAGAGAGGGGGGTTTCCTAGGCTTCTAGGGATTAGGGCCGGCTCATTGGGAAGGGTGTGAAGATGAGTGATTTTATAGGAGAATGGGTGGTTGAGATGAAGGTGCATTTTGAACCAAGGGCCTTGATTCCTCATGAAATAATTGTTCAAAACAAAATGGAAGAGAGAAAGTGATTTGACCGGTCCATGAGAGGGGGTTCTACATTGGCCTTGACCAATAGGGTGGTGACACCTAGCACCCTATTTGCAAATAAGTCCCTTAACTTTTGGGTATTTGCACATAACGGAAAAATGATAGGGATTTGGTGTAGAAAGTGGTGTTTAGTGTTATGTAGGGTGAGGGGGTGTTGTGTGTTTTGCTTGGGCTTCATGAAAGGGGTATTGAATTAAATTGGGGTTAAGTTGGGATTAGTCAAAGTTGGTATCCCCAATTTAATTAAATAAAGTGTTATGTGCTCTTAAATTAAATGGGGGCACATGGGGTCTCAATTAGGAGTGACACAAAGGTCATGAACGGTGTAGGCTTGGTGTCAGTCTCGGTCCATTTAATTGGTTCGGTGGAACGGTTGAGTTTGTGTCCCAAAATTGATGGCAACGACATAGGTACACGACATAGGATTAAAGAATTAATTTCGGGACGGGAAAGTTGTGCAATTAAATTAGAGCACAAGGGAGTGTGTTTGTGAGTGACGAAAAAGTCCAGCGCCTAGGTTGGCTTGTCAGGTCAAGAGTGCAATAATTTGTTGGAAAATAAGGGCTATTGTTGGGCTCCAATTATTGTAGCAACGGTAGGGTGCACCTTGGGTTTAAATTAAAGAACCAGTCAGCGTAGCCTAATTTTTAAACCTCAAACACCCTAATGCTAAACCAAAAATTTCTAACCCTATCTAGTCTACCTAAAATAATAATTTGAGGGGGTTTACATCCTTCCCAACTTAGAAGAATTTTGTCCCCAAAATTAAAAGTAAAGCACGAATGAGAGTTATGAGAATTTAAAAAGTAAACAGGTAATCAAATACAGTACGTAAATTTGTACCTCGGTCCTCAAATAAATACTGGGGACGCTACCGAATGAAATCCTCATGCTCCCAGGTAGACTCTCCTGGCAAATGATGCTTTCATGCAACCCTGACCAGTCGAATAGTCTGTTTCCTCAAAATTTTCTCACTACGATCGAGTATCCCTACTGGCTGCTCCGCATATGATAAACTGGGCTCGACTGTAATCTCTGAATGATCGAGCACGTGGCTAGGGTCTGCCACGTATCTCCTCAACTGCGATACATGAAATACGTCGTGCACTCCTTCTAATGATGGAGGCAATGCAAGACGATAAGCCACTTCGTCGACTCGCTCCAAGATGTCAAAAGGTCCGATGTACCTCGGAATCAGCTTGCCTCTGTCCTCGAATCTGATGGTACCACGAGTGGTCGATATCTTCAAAAATACATGGTCACCTTCCTTGAACTCCAAAGGTCTGCGGTGCGTATCTGCCCAATGCTTCTGTCTGTCCTGTGTTGTGCGCATGTGGCCCTGAATCTGCTTCACTTTCTCCACTGTCTGTGTCACCAACTCTAGACCAAGTATCTGACGCTCTCCCACGTCACTCTGACATACCGGTGACCTACACTTCCTACCGTACAGTGTCTCATAAGGTGCCATCTGTATGCTGGCTTGGTAGCTATTGTTGTAGGAGAATTCCACCAAGTGTAGATGGTCCCCTCCCCCAGATCCTCCAAAGTCTATCATGCATGCTCTCAACATATCCTCTAGTATCTGAATCGTGCGCTTTGACCAACCATCAATCTGTGGATAATATGTAGTACTGGACTTGAGGCAAGTTCCTAGACTCTCCTGCATACTCCTCCAAAAATGTGACGTGAATCTGGAATCACGATCCGATACATTGCTGACAGGCGCTCTATGTAGTCGTACTATCTGCCTCATATATATGTCAGCCAATATTTCCGTGGACTGCCCAACTCTAAAGGGCAAAAATACGCCGACTTGGTGAGTCGGTCCACGACAACCTAGTCTGAATCCTTCCTGCTAGGGCTTCTCGAAAATCTCGTAACGAAGTCCATGGTAATGTGCTCCCCCTTTCACTCAGAATGGGAAGCGGCTGTAATAGTCCTGCAGTCCTCTGATGTTCAGCCTTGACTGGCTGACAGACCAAACATCTCGCCATGAATCTCGCAATCTCCCTCTTCATCCCATGCCACCAGTAGTGTTGTCTCAAATCTTGGTACATCTTCGTACCCCCAGGATGAATAGAATAAATCGAGCTATGGGCCTCGGTCATCAAATCCTGGTGTAGCTTGCCACTCGGAATGTATAGGCGATCTCCACACCATAATGTTCCGTCTTCATGAATCCAGAGTCCCGTCTGAATATCGACCTCTGTCCTCTCTCGCAGTCGTCGTAATCTCCCATCTGTAGGCATGCCTGCCTTGATTCTCTCAACCAATGTAAACTGAACCTCTAGACTGGCCATCTGTCAATCCATGTCTGGCAATACAACCTCTATCCCGAGCTCATGAAGATCCTCTAACAAATGCCACTGAGTCGTCAAAAAGTATGCCATGGGCTTCTGCTTAAGGCATCTGCTACTACATTCGCCTTGCCAGGATGGTACTGCCACTTTATATCATAGTATGTCATCAACTCTAGCCACCACCTCTGTCTCATGTTGAGCTCCTTCTGAGTGTAGACATACTTCAGACTTTTGTGATCTGTATAAATCTCAACCCGCTCTCCATAAAGGTAGTGCCGCCATAGCTTTAGTGCAAATATCACTACAACTAGCTCTAGATCGTGTGTCGGATAGTTCTACTCATGAACCCTCAACTATCTCGAGGCATAAGTTGTCACCTTGCCGTGCTGCATTAGCACACATCCTAATCCGCTCAAAGACGTATCGATATACACCATAAATCCTCTAGATCCAGAAGGAAGTGTCAAAATTTGTGCTGACGTCAGACGTTTCTTTAGCTCATCGAAAGTCGTCTGACACTCCTCAGTCCAGATAAATTCCCCGTCTTTACGCGTCAACCGTGTCTTAGGTGCAGCGATCATTGAGAAGTTTTCCACGAACCTCTGCTAATATCCAGCAAGTCCGAGAAAACTTCTAATCTCCGTAACTGATGTTGGGGTAGGTCACGTCTCCACTATAGCGATCTTCTTTGGGTCATCTGACACCTATTGATCTTTTTCAACCATTATCTCCCCATGAGTTATCCTAATAGTTATTCTTTAGATTGCCTATAGGGATTGTTTGTAAATATTATAATTATTTATGAAGTTTGATTTTTGAGGACAAAAATGTTTTAAGGGGGTAGGTTGTAGTATTCGCTACCCAAAATAACGTACAAGAATAATAATTAAATAAATAGAACACTAGTAAGTTTTGTGGGAATTTTTGCTTTAAAATACTAAGTGACACAACTATAATTTTATAATGATAATAATATAACACTAGGATTCATGTGGCTCCTAGAGACTTATGTTAAGTTTTAAAATCATGTTCACGCTATTTTAGAATTTTAGGAATTTTTAGAATTTTTGGATAATTAAAACCTAAGAAAAAAAATTATATGGCTTTCAGAATTTATTGTAGGACCATACATGCATATTTTGCTACCAAACATTTATTTTAGGTTTATAAAGTTCATATTTATTTTTTGTAATTTATTTAGATTTGTTTGGAATTATTTAGTATTTATTTGGAGTTATTTAAGTTAAAATAAATTAATAAATAAGTTTCTGAAAATAAAAACCTAAAAAACAAATCACTATTACCCAGTCAGCTTCCCCCTCCTTAGGGGCCCATACGTCATCCATTTCACCTGCTGACGTGGGCCCCAATGTTAGTGGCAGAGCCACATGGGTGCAGGAAATTCTGATCCAGATTAAGAATCTGAGCCGAGCTCAAACTCCGAGTCTGAGCCAAGCTCGGCTCAGCCGAGCCGCTTTACCTACAACCACTTAATTGTGAGTGGGAGCTGCAAGATTTCTGCCACGTGGCGGAGACGACATCAATGCCTGCTCCCCTTTCCCTATAAATAATAGTTAAACCCTAGTGTTTCATTATCAGCCCAATTTGAGGAGAGAAGTTATGTGTTCCCGAACTTCACGAAGCCATTGCGACTAGCTCCAGACTCCAAACATGCTCTGGTTTCTTTTGTTAAAACGGTATTGAGGTAACTCCAGATTATGAAGACCGGATCATATTTGTCCTTTCCAGATATTCAATTAGTATCATAAAATTATGAACCTTGTTTTCTGAAAATATCTTTGAGTGTTGGTTGTCAAAAAAATGACATATTTTGTTGTTTTCGAGATTCCGGGAGATTCCAAACTCATTTTCGTGAACCGTTTAAAGTTATTTGGAAAGCTAACACAAAAAGCTATAGCATATATATTTTCCAAAATTTAATAGGTTAGTTTATTATTCTGTTTAATTCGTTGAACATAGGTATAACTAGTGAACTAATAAAATTATAATCTGTAGGCCATGTTGGCAATATCTGTTTACCGAATTGACATTCGATGAAACTATCAATTCTAGCGTTCTTATAGCACTGAAATCTATAGAATTTCACACTCAAAATTAGGTTTTGTGTTGGTTGACTTTTTGGTCAACGAAATGTCTCGATTTGTGTGCCACGGATTCCGAATTTGTAAATTTGATTTTCTTTTGGCCAAAATTTAGGTTTTAACTTTAAAATCAGAATATAATTAGATTAAAATAAAATTTTAGGTATATTTACTCAGAATTAAAATAGATTAAAATAGAATGCAAGTATGAAAGTATGTGATTAAAATTTTAGGTATATTTACTAAGAATTAAAATCTAACTTATTTTAAATTATGTGACGGGGTAGATCAGACGACGTCTTGACTTTGTGACTTCAACATCTTTAGTAGCATGCAAGTATCGCTATGACCTATGTTGTATTTATTTTATATTGTATGTATCTTCATGTCGACCTTTCGTTGCTACTTTCTCATATTCTATGTTGTTGTTTTTCTTGAGTCACCATGATTATTTCTTGTGCACGAGAGTTAGAATTGTTAAAGTGTATATACATGTTAGTACTTGACTTATTGTTTACCATGATTATTGTTTATCATATTGTTATTGCTTTATTGAGAATATGTATTATGAGCGAGTCGGACGGGAGTATATAATGAGTAAGCATGTGGTCAACGAATTGACTGCAGACTCCTATATATTGATTGTATAATATCAGTCGTGTACCACATGTACGAATGACGGATATCCCAAGCCTTTCACATGAAAAAAAACTTGTATTCTAAAACACACAGTACACGTAACTTGATTCATGTTGCCATATTGTCCAGTGGTTCATCTTATCTTGAGTGTACTCTCATGTTGTTTTCATGTCATAGTTGTACTCTTCTTGTCATATCGTGGCATGCCTATAATTTCTCTTTCCTTTACTATTGTTCTTGATGCTTATATATAATATTATCTAGTGTAGTGTTATGATGATCTTGCTCCAATCCTGACTGGATAACTATTTTTTTAGCTTTAGATATCGTGATTTACCCTGAGGTCTATGATGAGTACCTTGGTGACACTGACATTACCAACATGTCGATCTCTTCTGCAGATTTGGAGTAGCATATTCTTCTTCCTTTTGCTTTTTATATTATTCTTAGCTACTAGGCTTAGTGGACTCTAGTTTATAGTTGCATTTATTTTAATACTACAGGGTTTGTTCCCAAGACCATTTTAGTTGAAGTGGATTATTTGATAATTTCCTTAAATAAATTATTGAGGCTATTAAGTTTAATTTATTGTCATGACTTAGTTGTTGATGATATGTGTATCTTGTTATGGACTATTGTTTATCATAGACAACGTACTACCGCCAATGATGTGGCGTAGGTTGGACTTGTCCATGACTCGTATTCCAAAAGTAGGAGCGGGTCGTGATAGGCAAACCCTTTTTTCCTATTCGATCTGATAGATAGCAGACGTACACTTCACGTACGATGTGTCATATTAGCCTAGCCCCTACATGTCGAACCTTGTATTCTATGTCATATGATATTTCTATCCTTATCAGATCTTGATATTCTTATTCTAGACTTACTCATTTACATGTTACCAGTTTACATGATTGTCAGTTCTTGATTTCGTGATTCTTGTTTTACTTGTTTACATGTTGCCAGTTTTTATGTTGTCAGTTTCATGTTTCTACTTGTTTCTATTACATGATGTCATTACCTGCTAGTCTAGTTTTTCTATTGTACAGTTTATATCATGATAGATTTATACATGTATTGTGTAATTTCGTAGCTATAATTGTACTTTGCTCAAATCCTGACTGGATACGTTAAAAATATTAAGAAATATTGTGGCCACACTCTTGGACTTTCGGACGGTGCTATAGTTGAGACCGCTTTTGCACCTTGGACATTTAAGGAAAGGTCTAGATTTAGTATTTCCCTATTTCAATACTTTTACTAGTTTTATTTCCTTTAGTTATGAACCAGATTTGTCACTGGAATATTTCATGGCTTGTATAAGCATTTTGAGATTTTAGACTTGTGACTTTAGATGTTTTTGTGATATTGTATGGGATTTATCTTCCTTATTCATGTATTCCTTTAGCATGCTGTGATTGAGTACATATTGTTATTAGTTGGACTTATATTATTTTTTGAGGTCTATATAGCGTTCTACCGTCGATGCTGTGGCGTAGGCTACGCGTGCGCTCAACTCGTCCCCGATCATCCAAACGTGGGTCATGACATCTATTCGGTGTCGATACTGGCGGACCAGGAGAACGTATGTGCTCCACTGGTGCCAGTTGAGCGTTGTAAGAATCTATGGTAGATACTAGCTTCGAAGTTCTATGCTCCCCTGACTGGCTCATAGAAACCTGTGCCGCCTACAACCTCGTTAGTGACTCGCTTATGGCTACATGCGACCACTACAACATCATCACGTTATGCTCTGTTGATGCTGCAAGATCTGTAATGCTCTACTGCATCATCTGGCTCAGATCCCTGAGCTCCATAATGTTGTGCTCGAGCACATCAAAATTGTTGTGATGGTCCCATCGTTCGTCTACGGCTGGTACTAGGGCTGCTACGTAATCCTCCGTATCAACTCGTCATGCAGAGACACAATATGACGGTCTGTAAAACCCCCTTCCTAGAAAAATCGTATAAACCCTTTTATTTATTAATTAATAATTAAATTATAGTAATTAGGTCCAAACAGGAGAAATAGATTTTTAATAATTTTTATGTTAGGTGTTCGGGCACTTAGATGACTTGTGGGACCATCAGGAATTTTTTTCGGAATTTATTCCATGTAGGAGACCCCTTAAGCAGTTGCTAGCCTAACGATGTGCAATACCCTATTCTATAAATTTTTCTTATGAATATATATATATATATATATATATGTATATACAAATATATATATATATGTATATATATTTTATAAAGAAAGAAAGGAAAAGAAAAGAATTAAATAAGTACAAGTGAATAATAATAGTACTACTAATAATAATATAATAATAATAGTATTAATACTATTAGTACTTAGGATCCTTAGCAATAACCTTAGAATACCTTCACAGCCGAATTGCTGCAACATTCCCTTCCCACTTTTGACCCCTTCAGCGGAACCCATATTGGCCGACCTTTCCTTTACTTCCAAACCCGCGAAACCGATCCAACATCCCCCTCTCTCTCCTAGTATATATAATATATATATATATATAATAGCTCTCCAAAACCCTAACCTAAAACTCCAGACTTTCTTTTCCCATCTAGAGCCGTCACCGCAGCCAGAGAAGCCTCCCCAAGCCATCCAACCATCCCGTCGACGCCGACATCGCGAACTGCAGTCTCCCACTCGAGGCACCTTCGCTCCGGCGTGTTTTC
Source organism: Iris macrosiphon (assembly GCA_036927795.1). Taxonomy (NCBI): domain Eukaryota; kingdom Viridiplantae; phylum Streptophyta; class Magnoliopsida; order Asparagales; family Iridaceae; genus Iris; species Iris macrosiphon. Next base: position 63,085,529 of record JAYESA010000004.1, on the reverse strand, counting down.
TCGTTGACTCGCTCATCCAAACGCTATTCCGTTTTTATAGGTATGATCTTCCCTCAACCCTATCCAGTATTTGTTTTGTAGTCAACCTCGGAAAACGTGTGCCCCTATGTGAAAAACAGCGTCCAAAGTTGGACGAGCAGACAGAATTCTGCAATCGCAGAATTCCAGATTGACCACCCATATTGCCGAGTTCGTATCTCCCACCACAGAGATCCGAATTCGGTGATTCTTTTTGATACCTGTAGATTACATGATCTAGTTTATTTTCTGTATTATAACTTTGTGCTATTAGTTGCTGTGGACAAAATTATATTCGTCACAAAACTGCGCGCACCCACTTTTTCCGATTTTCTAAAAGTTGGAGATCGGAGCGCGCCCCGCCAAACGGGACCGCCCCGCCGTGTGCCAAGTGTACCAAATGGTGTACACAGCATAACGGGACACGTGAAAATTTGTGGGGACTGATTCGGACGCGTGTGCGCGCCGAAATCAGACCGTATCCGCGGACACATTTCGTGTCGCCACTTTTATGGAACTCGCGAGTATTTTGAGCATGATTGTCAGATTGCGACGAAACTTGCGCCACTGGACTCGTGGTAACGCGCTGGTCCTATGACCCAAATTTCACGCATTTCTGAGACGGTTGACCAGATCGCCAATTGGCGGGTCCCACAGTTGACTTTTTGGACCAAATTTTGTTCGGCTCATCGGAATCCAAATTTGGACATACCGTTGGGTTCGTATTAACATTTAGAGTTGTTTGACCCATAGTTTATCCCATTTAGAGACTGTTACCCTCGGCACGCTTTTCGGTGCAAAGTGGGCCACACGTGGACCCCACTTTTGCCCGAAATTACCGTTTTGCCCCTGTGTCCAAATTGGACGAAAGGGATGTGCTTTTTAGCTATTTTGCTCATTCCGGAAACGTTGGTGATATTTATTTCAGCATCCGGAGACATTTGTTCTGTGGCCATAGCTTCTGGTCCTGTGTATTGGACATCTGGACATGACATTTTGCAGTTCTTGCCAGGCAAGTATACCTTGCTATTGTACTGTTATTTATATTCTATATGTTGCATGCATCTTTATTTTCTGTCCTTAGTTCATATATTTTAATTGTTATATAAAATGCTCGCGACGGTGACGTCGCGATAGGTTTTTATTTATGTATTGCATTGACCTTGTTCATGAGACTACCCCATTATCATGTAGCACCATTAGGTTTCATTTGACTGTGACACCTATTTTTATACGAGTTGTGAGTCTCATATAGATCACGGACGCACGTATTGACTGATCATCGGTACGTGTAGGACGTGCGTTAGGAATAACTGCTGTTAGAAACTTTGCATGCTAGTAGACTTGGCAGTTATTAGAGGTCCATGGACATAGCCTATTATAGTACGGTGGTCCCATCCTTGTCCTTGTATGGTTGCAGGATTGGGCTAGGGTACTAAGAATAGGCTATGGACCAAATTGTGTCATGGAGGTGACATACTTAGAGCATGGGGTGGGGAGAACAACAAGTACCGCATTTGAGCTCCTTTGCACTTTTTCTGTGACGCCCAGATTCTCCGCTGGAGATACGGGTGGTGATGACCCTTATATATTATGTACATTGGCGGGCCTCCGCCGTTCAAAAGACGACGTGCCTTTGGGCCCCTGGATCTTCAAAAGAGAACCATGCCAAATCCCAATTTTCAGCCAGATAGCTCACTTGTGGGGAAAGTTATTCTTAACTGCATTCACTTTAGACGGTTAGGCGACCCCTTTGGATATTTATTTCAGTACTTTATTGGCATGTGTTTAAGTATACTTGTTATGTCCCTCTGAGGACCTGGTCCGCTGCCAGGTGTACCTGTTCTTGAGTATTTGCAGGAGCACAGATTTGGGAGGATATAGAAGCTTCGTGGATGTCTTCTCTTCGAGCCGTAATTGGTAGCGGGTACTTATATTGTTTGAGTGAGTTGTACTTATATTGTATTTACTTCTCCATTTGAGTTGGTAGTGGATTTGTTTTCATCCAACTATCATTCTTTAGATACTTCTTGTTGAGATCTAGTTTCATAGATACTGGTTATTTATTTCTATATGATTTTGGTGGATGAGATTTAGATTTTACCCTGTGACTTATATCATATTTTTACCACTTGTGGATTGATATTCATATTACAGCGTACGTGTGGATTTGGTTTCCATATATTGGAGTTGCCATATCCATGCGGCTGGCATGCTTACGTGTCCTAGTCCTACGTATTTTTGGGACTGGGACGTGACATGTTTTTGTGGTGGCCCATGCAGGTCGAGAGCATATTGTCTCGGTTACGTTACTGTACCGAACAAGCCTGCACCTAGGACTAGATTATAGGATCTCATCCACAATTGACTATGATTCATCTTCCTCCTATCTGTTCTATTTGAACAATTGTATCCTGCTTGATTCATGTGCTTCCCTAATAGTTCTTTAAGTATAGCCTTCTGCTAGAATATAGGAACCCCTGTTATTAGGATGATAATTAGAGTAGCACACCTATTTAGAATACAATGAGATTATAGATACACCACTAAGTTTAGAATATCTAGCGAACCCTAGAATCCCTTATCCCTATAATTGGTTTACTATTACCCCGGATGTATTATGAGGACTTGAGAGTAGTACAGACACTACTAGAGTTAGTTAGAAGTTTACCATTATGTTTGACCCTAGTATGGAGGAACCAATAGAAAACCAAAGGTGAATATTAGGACTGAACCTAACCATCATAGTTAGATAGTATTGGAAAACTATAAACTTATATCATTGTCTTGTTATTAGTAGACAGCACCCTAGGAAGCCTAGAGGAATGTAATCAACACTTCTCCCTTGATCATACCCCGAACATAGCAACTAACACCCCACTCCCCTTAGAGAACCATGATGCTATCTAGAGCCCTCTATCTTTATTTTTTTATATTGTTTCCCTGCGACCATAGCGCTCGCTATTTTTGCGACGGCTAATTACGTTTCTTCTCTTCATCTTTCAACTCGTGCCATCTGACACTTCGGATAGTAGGCCAAGTAATTTTATTCTTTGTTAAGGGCTCATAGTTTGCTAGGCTTATAGTTGTAGCCTTGAGTGTGAAATTTTATGCTTGGTAGTTAGAACTTGATAAGTTTAAGTTGTTTTATAGATTGTGACCAATGATTAACCCTTAGTTTTTAAATCATGTAATTTGTACCCTCACCTCGATACAAGTTAGACCCCTTTCCCCCTTAACGGCCAGTAACTCTTCTATCCCTACGATTGACACATGTTCTATGAGCACTATGATTAAGACTTAAGGTGACCCTTACCTATATAATGCAATAGGAGACCCTAATAAGTATCAAGATCCTTCCTCATATACCCTAATAAGAGTTTCTGCTCTATTTACATGTGCAAGATTATTTTGTAGGACCCTCTTAAGACTATCACAGTATTAGTTTAATTATTTTAAGTTGGGTAGTATACCTCACCACCTAGTATCCTATAGCCCTTGTGATCCAGTGATGAAGTGTAACTGAATGGCATTAATTGTATGCTAACATAAGATGATAGTGTTTATTCAGACTATAGAACTTAGAGGCTCATACCCCTACTTTGTCGACTATCGACTTAGACAAGATATTAATATGATAACTGTAGAGATTGTAGAGTCTTTTATTATTATTGCTTATGTTGTTTTTGCTTCTGCGAACTTGAATTGTTATGTACCTTCTTTCATCATAATCCAGCGTATTTATGTTGTTGTACTACCTTGACTTATGCTGCTATTATAGCCTAGTTTTTGCAAGCTTATTCTTTTATCGAGCTTGCTCATGGCATATGTATTATTGGGTGCACACAATGATACAATTGCCTAATCAGAATCGGTGTATTAAGGTCTAGCTAACCTTAGTGCGCTTGGTTCGCTATTCGCATTACTACTTTACGTGGATTGAGATATATGGCAGTAGACAGATATACTTGCCCCTAGATATGTCTGACACATCGTATCGGTTACATAACTGTACTGATACGAGCATGTAAATAGGAAATTACCAAAAAATAGGATTTCAATCCACAACTGTCCTGACAACTCTCTTTTCGATTCTTTAATCTCTTTGAACCTCGTACTTGTATTCTGTCACCTTCACCTCGAGTTCTTTATTATTTCTCTCCTTCTTCCCCTATTTCGGAAAGACGAAACCTCGTGCTGGTATAAGTTGACACTGATAGTACTAGCTATACCCCATAAGGCTAAACACATGACTTAGTGACTCTCTTTTATAATTGGTTAAGGACATATCATATGTGATATGATCGGCGTTGAAGTTTCGAGGATTGAACGATATGAGTAAATAAATTAAGGGATATTTTCTTAAAGTATATAGCCTTAGGTGATAGGTGGATAAATTCTAAGTTGGGTAGTAGTGCATTGTCAACTTGAGAGGAATTTCTTTTAGATTGTGATCAAGTAAGATTAGATTGGGAGATTCAAGTCATTGTAATTTTGAGAAATTTAGAAGGATGACTAAGATGATGAGGATCAATGAATGGATATTGAGGACCCAATATTTATACCTTAAGTGCATGAGTTAAATTTTTGAACAATGAAGGTAGAATCACCAATTTGAATTTAGAGGATAAATATAGAATTTCAGACTTGAATATTGGTGGGCTGCATTAAATTATTTTTCAATTTGGTGATTTGAATTAAGAATTAAAATTTTGGTTGGACGACCTATTTAAAATAATGAGGATGTGAATGGAATTTAAAGAGTTGAGGCATACAAAAATTTTATAAGTGAAAATGGGAATATATTGGACTCAAACCACTTCTAAAGGAGATTATGATAGTTAGAGATCGTGAGGTAAAAGTTATATGCGTATGTAAATCTTGGAGATGGTATGTGGATATGAATAATTTGAAACAAGGGGAGAAGAGATAACCATAGGTTAAATTTTGATTGGAGCAGTGGACATCTTAACCTAGAAGTGATTGCAATGGATATGATTAGGATTTTAGTTATCGCAAGAAGGTTGCGACTGAATTGCCTTATTGTACCTAAAGGATTAACCGATTCCGTCTTATTTCAATTTTGAGGACGACATTGTCTTAAGTTGGCTGAATTGTGAACCCCTCACCCAAAATTTGACCTACTTGGCTGAGTTAGTGAGACTAAGGTTAGCTGAATCCACTTAGAAATAGAACACGATATTTTTATTTAGTTTTACAACATGATATCACTTGACATGCCTTACCATTGCTTCGATAAATGGAGCAAGTCACTAGTCACTGCCTTCCTACAAATTCTACACCCTTATCCTAGACATGCCCATCATCCAATTCTCATATTTGTGCAATTTTCCAATTGTGGACGCCTTATGCAAAAGAGCATTTGTGTGTCCACACCATTGGACATGACACATGAAGAAACCTATTTTTCGCTCATATGGATTTTTCCATGAATTTTTTTGGGATGTGCAACGTGCAACATCGCCCACTCCATAAACCTAGCCTTGCATTTGACCAATGCGAATCTTAGACCATCATTGCATTCCTTCGTGGCTTAATCTTAATTTCGAGGACAAAATTTTTATAAGTTGGGTAGAATATAAAACCCCCTTCCTAGAAAAATCGTATAAACCCTTTTATTTATTAATTAATAATTAAATTGTAGTAATTAGGTCCAAACAGAAGAAATAGATTTTTAATAATTTTTATGTTAGGTGTTCGGGCACTTAGATGACTTGTGGGACCATTAGAAATTTTTTTCGGAATTTATTCCATGTAGGAGACCCCTTAAGCAGTTGCTAGCCTAACGATGTGCAATACCCTATTCTATAAATTTTTCTTATGAGTATATATATATATATATATGTATATACAAATATATATATATATATGTATATATATTTTATAAAGAAAGAAAGGAAAAGAAAAGAATTAAATAAGTACAAGTGAATAATAATAGTACTACTAATAATAATATAATAATAATAGTATTAATACTATTAGTACTTAGGATCCTTAGCAATAACCTTAGAATACCTTCACAGCCGAATTGCTGCAACATTCCCTTCCCACTTTTGACCCCTTCAGCGGAACCCATATTGGCCGACCTTTCCTTTACTTCCAAACCCGCGAAACCGATCCAACATCCCCCTCTCTCTCCTAGTATATATAATATATATATATATAATAGCTCTCCAAAACCCTAACCTAAAACTCCAGACTTTCTTTTCCCATCTAGAGCCGTCACCGCAGCCAGAGAAGCCTCCCCAAGCCATCCAACCATCCCGTCGACGCCGACATCGCGAACTGCAGTCTCCCACTCGAGGCACCTTCGCTCCGGCATGTTTTTCCGTTGACTCGCTCATCCAAATGTTGTTCCGTTTTCATAGTTATGATCTTCCCTCAACCCTCTCCAGTATTTGTTTTGTAGTCAACCTCGGAAAACGTGTGCCCCTAGGTGAAAAACAGCGTCCAAAGTTGGACGAGCAGATAGAATTCTGCAATCGCAGAATTCCAGATTGACCACCCATATTGCCGAGTTCGTATCTCCCACCACAGAGATCCGAATTCGGTGATTCTTTTTGATACCTGTAGATTACATGATCTAGTTTATTTTCTGTATTATAACTTTGTGCTATTAGTTGCTGTGGACAAAATTATATTCGTCACAAAACTGCGCGCACCCACTTTTTCCGATTTTCCAAAAGTTGGAGATCGGAGCGCGCCCCGCCAAACGGGACCGCCCCGCCGTGTGCCAAGTGTACCAAATGGTGCACACAGCATAACGGGATACGTGAAAATTCGTAGGGACTGATTCGGACGCGTGTGCGCGCCGGAATCAGACCGTATCCGCGGACACATTTCGTGTCGCCACTTTTGTGGAACTCGCGAGTATTTTGTGCACGATTGTCAGATTGCGACGAAACTTGCGCCACTGGACTCGTGGTAACGCGCTGGTCCTGTGACCCAAATTTCACGCATTTCTGAGACGGTTGGCCAGATCGCCAATTGGCGGGTCCCACAGTTGACTTTTTGGACCAAATTTTGTTCGGCTCATCGGAATCCAAATTTGGACATACCGTTGGGTTCGTATTGACATTTAGAGTTGTTTGACCCATAGTTTATCCCATTTAGAGACTGTTACCCTCGGCACGCTTTTCGGTGCAAAGTGGGCCACACGTGGACCCCACTTTTGCCCAAAATTACCGTTTTGTCCCTGTGTCCAAATTGGACGAAAGGGATGTGCTTTTTAGCTATTTTGCTCATTTCGGAAACGTTGGTGATATTTATTTCAGTATCCGGAGATATTTGTTCTGTGGCCATAGCTTCTGGTCCTGTGTATTGGACATCTGGACATGACATTTTGCAGTTCTTGCCAGGCAAGTATACCTTGCCATTGTACTGTTATTTATATTCCATATGTTGCATGCATCTTTATTTTCTGTCCTTAGTTCATATATTTTAATTGTTATATAAAATGCTCGCGATGGTGACGTCGCGATAGGTTTTTATTTATGTATTGCATTGACCTTGTTCATGAGACTACCCCATTATCATGTAGCACCATTAGGTTTCATTTGACTGTGACACCTATTTTTACACGAGTTGTGAGTCTCATATAGATCACGGACGCACGTATTGACTGATCATCGGTACGTGTAGGACGTGCGTTAGGAATAACTGCTGTTAGAAACTTTGCATGCTAGTAGACTTGGCAGTTATTAGAGGTCCATGGACATAGCCTATTGTAGTACGGTGGTCCCATCCTTGTCCTTGTATGGTTGCAGGATTGGGCTAGGGTACTAAGAATAGGCTATGGACCAAATTGTGTCATGGAGGTGACATACTTAGAGCATGGGGTGGGGAGAACAACAAGTACCGCATTTGAGCTCCTTTGCACTTTTTCTGTGACGCCCAGATTCTCCACTGGAGATACGGGTGGTGATGACCCTTATATATTATGTACATTGGCGGGCCTCCGCCGTTCAAAAGACGACGTGCCTTTGGGCCCCTGGATCTTCAAAAGAGAACCATGCCAAATCCCAGTTTTCAGCCAGATAGCTCACTTGTGGGGAAAGTTGTTCTTAACTGCATTCACTTTAGACGGTTAGGCGACCCCTTTGGATATTTATTTCAGTACTTTATTGGCATGTGTTTAAGTATACTTGTTATGTCCCTCTGAGGACCTGGTCCGCTGCCAGGTGTACCTGTTCTTGAGTATTTGCAGGAGCACAGATTTGGGAGGATATAGAAGCTTCGTGGATGTCTTCTCTTCGAGCCGTGATTGGTAGCAGGTACTTATATTGTTTGAGTGAGTTGTACTTATATTGTATTTACTTCTCCATTTGAGTTGGTAGTGGATTTGTTTCCATCCAACTATCATTCTTTAGATACTTCTTGTTGAGATCTAGTTTCATAGATACTGGTTATTTATTTCTATATAATTTTGGTGGATGAGATTTAGATTTTACCCTGTGACTTGTATCACATTTTTACCACTTGTGGATTGATATTCATATTACAGCGTACGTGTGGATTTGGTTTCCATATATTGGAGTTGCCATATCCATGCGGCTGGCATGCTTACGTGTCCTAGTCCTACGTATTTTTGGGACTGGGGCGTGACACGGTCAATGCTCTCCTAGACTAGTACCAACTCCTACGAAGGTTGTTGGGAATACACACTGGCAGAGGAGGTCCGAGAGGATTGTGTCGCAACATAGGCGTCGTATGATCCCGTACTGTAGTACGTACCCCTCTAAAGACCACCAACGACGATCATCCACAGCTCGTCCTCCGACGGAGCTGAGGCGGCGGGGGCTGCGAGGAAGTACCAGCCTATCCCTCAGTAGGTGCAGTAGCAGCCTGTTGCGTCGACCTCTCACGGAGCCTAAGATACTTATACTAGAAAAATATGCATCTCTTGATAAGTGTACTTCTTACTATCCACTCGTCGTACACATAATTGTTAATATATAAACTACTTATTAATAACTACATGGATATTTATTTGCATATTTTCTAAGTCATACTAAAATTAACAAATATAAAGTAATACTTACATAGCTCTGTGTGACCCTCTCATCGATGAGCTTTTCGTCCTTCCGATGGATGGACAGAAAGACGGTTACCATGTTAGCATCCTCAACATTTTGTACCTATTAAAAATAAATATTATTTGTTATTAAAATTAAATATTTTATCCTACTTTGATTAAAATAATATATATACAATATACCAGGAGACGAAAATATTTTGTCATCAAAATTGAGCCACCACATCACTTCCATGCTTTCTTCCTGGCCACCTTCTCCTTCTCCTTCTCCGACCTTTTCTTGTAATTATCACCGTTGAATCTTGTAATCCCTGTTTTTCGATATTTTCAAAAGTATTTGATTTTCAATTTAATTTCAAAAATCATGTTTGGAAAATGATTCGCTTTTGAACTTTGTAAAAGTTGTCAAGATAGTATTTTTGGAGCTTCAAGAGTTAGTTTAAAGAATTTATTTAAAAAACATAAAAAATATTTTTGACTAATAAAAAAACTTTTCTTGGAAAATAGTTATTAATTTATTTTAATAGGATTTTGGATTAATTGAATTATTGTCACTACAAAAAATTATATTTTTAGCAACACATTTTAGCGACATAGGGACATTTTATATTTATGTTAAAAATATATGCGAAAATAAAATTACTATAAATTAATAAAAAAATATAAATTAGCTTTCGCAACATAAAATTGTCTAGCAGAAAGTAATTTTATAATAAAAAAATAAAGAACAAAATTTTTGGCGACATGTGTTATGTTGCCAATGTATCATCTTTCTGCGACACACAAGACACGTATCGCCAAATGTTATTTTAAATAAATAATATGATGTCGCCAAAAGTGGTTACATTTTGCGACATTGATGATTTTGTGTCGCCAAAGACTTTTCCAGACAAGGCTACAATGACATGTGTACGACATAGCCAGATATGTCGCAGAAACGCTTTGACGACACAAATCTAACTTTGTGCTTCACATTGTTTATGTCGCTGAACATGCATTTTTTTTGTAGTGTGTTTATCATATTAAATCCATTTAAGTATATTGAAGAATGGAATATTCTTCTGGATTATATCTAATAGTTGGTTTGGAACTAATTGAAGTAATTAGTTGCTTGGAAAAGCTTCTAGAAGCTTCTCTATGATTCATTGCCCCATCTCTCCTTGGTTTATTATATTTGTGCCACCAAGCTTGCTTGGAAAGCAAGGACAACCTCCTTTATAAGGAGAGTCATTCATTTGTTTCTTTCTATTCCAAAACCAATTCCAAAATAATTTCAAATTCAAATTACCACCATGCCATTCTACCACAGATTTGTGTCCAGCCTGTGTCTGTGTGTCCAGCCATCATCTTCCTCGTGTCAGTCGTGTCGACCTCGGGTCCGATCTCGGATGTCCGTATCCATCCATTTCATTCAACTTCCGAGTTCAATACATCAACAGTACATTTTTAGTGTCCGACATGCCACACATGATTTTATTCCACAGAGAACTCTGTGTCTAGATCCCGGACACGATCCATACCATCGACAAAGAAGTAAAATAGAAGCCCTAAGCCAAATCCTAACCCTAACCCTAACCCTAACCTAACCCTAACCACCTTATCGGCAAAGTCCGGTGACCACTGAGACGAGCTTGTATCTGCCATCGTGTTCACCATCTTCCAGATCCTGGAGCTCCGCCCTCCTCGATCTGACGAAGGCGTCACCAGTGAGACGTTCCAGCTCCGTCGAGCCGATGATCGACCCTTCTTGGTTCTCTCCATCACACTCCTCCAGATCCGACCCAGATCCCCACCTCTGCGTCATCCACAGCGGCTTGACTCGACCCAACGTCGTCTTCCCACCGCGCCACCTAGATCCGCCAGATCTGAGCCTCTCTCTCTCTCTCTCTCTCTCTCTCTCTAGGACCGTCTTCGGCGAACGCAGCCACATTCTCCTCTCCTACTCGGATCGAGCCGACGCCGAGTTCCCTCCTCCGAGCCCGACATCGCCATCCGATCTATGGCACTGCCGCCCATCTCCACTCGCCCTCCTCCCGGATACGTCTATCGCGAGTTCGATCTCTCCCAGATCCCGTATTTTATGCCCCGATCCCGAAAGGGTCGATCGTCCTCGATGGATCCTTTACGGAACCAATCGTCATTGACTGGGGCGTGATGCCCTGCGAGCCTAGAGTTGCGCTCGCACAAGGCAAGAACGTGCAGTGATAGGAACCCATTTGAAAACACAAGTTAGAAAACACATTCTCAGATAGTTGAACACAAGTATAGGAAAAAACATGCTTTTCATTGATAATTCAGAGTAATTTACATAGAGTTTACATTTGATGCGCCTCTCGGCAACTTGGTTTATATTACAAAAGGAAACTCAAAAGGCAGCGTGCTCTCCATCAGATAGGCCTCGTCGTTCATACATTAAGCCCTTGTATAGGTTAAAAATCTACGCCTCCAAAATGAACTGACTTCAACTATACTTCAAAATAGAGGTGCTCCTAACGCCTTATCGTCTATCCACTAGCGTTGCACCGCCTGAGTGCCTGAAATAGTTTACCACAACGTGGGTCAGTACTCAGCTATACTGGTGAGCAACTTTTCGAATTCGGGGTTTGCGGCAGGCAACACTCAAGTGGAATTTGGAGCATTCCAAAAACTGGGATGAGCCTACTCTACTAAATCAACACTAGCTTATTAGGGGCGAGCATGCATTAAGATGATCTTTCTATAGAGAACTAAGTGAATTCAATTCATATCAGTTACATATTTTGATAGGAATAAAAAATAACATTGAATCCATCAAGTACATCGGTTGCTTACTCAACCGATGCACACCTTCCCTACAATGAAACACAAGTATACTTACCATCTGCATAAGACAATAAATTAGCATGTATTCCATTCTATGCGGTCATTGGTGTGACGACACCATGGGGACTTATCCAAAACATTGTGGTGTGTCACCACCCCATTTCCAGAGCCGGGTATTTTTTTATTTTTAATTTAGTTAATTGTGTATTATTTATATTTAATTGTATTTATATTTAATTAATGATTGTATTATTTTTTATATTGATTGTTTTAGGATTTTGGCTAGCCTGGACCCATGTCAGACCCTAGTGGACCCATGTCCGACCCAACCAACACCCTTATGAGAATTATTTTGGGGCTTAGGAATATTTATTATATTTTTAGTGGGTTAGTTTGAGAGATTTGGAGTTAGTTTGAGTGTTTTTGGAACCCGAAACCCAAACCAAGTGTTAGGAGGGCATTTTGGTCAATTGGTGACTTGTGTAACCCCTTTAATTAGGTGGCCGACCCTTCACAGCAGCCCCCATCCGTGGGAACCAGCAGCCAGCCCCCCTCCTCTTCATTTTCCACTTCTTCTTCACTTCTTCTTCTTCTCCACTTCTTCTTTCTTCTTCCTTCTTCTTCCAAAGTGAGTTCTTCACCATTTTTCTTCCTTCTTTCTTCCATTCCTTCTTATTTATGCTAGCCCTAACCTTGCTTTTTCCCTAACCTAGGTGTGAGGAGCCTAGATTTAGTGTGGAGGCTAGATTTGGAGGCTTGGAGCTTGAGGGAGGTGATTCCAAGTAGATCGGAGACTTTGGCCTTGGAATTTCAACTCCCAAGAGGTAAACCCTAACTTTTCTCTTGCTAATTACTTTTATGTAGTGTAATTAGTGTTGTAAAACCTTCCTAGACCCTAAGCCTATCCGTGGGAGGAAGTTGGAACTAGTTTGGTTGAGTTTAGAGACTTTGACATTGGGTTTTGTGTCGATTTCGGGTGGAATCTAAAATTGGCCCAATTTTGGGTGATGCCCTAGGTTAGACGGACCTAGGTAGACGTTGTCGGGTGTCTTGAGGGTGAGTGCATGTCTCCGTTCGGACACGGGAAGTCGTATCGCGGAGAAACGGGCATTTTGGGCGAAATTGGGGTTTTTCGTCGTCGCCAATTCTAAGTGCGTGCGCGTTTCCGCCACGGGCCTAGAATCGACGCGGAAGCAGTTTTTCTAGGATCTAGGCATCGTTTAGAACGCGTGAGTAAATTTTGGGCCGATTTCGAGTTTGTTTGGTGTGCGTTTCAGGAGGTTTTCCGAACCGCGCACCGCGTGTTCGTTGAAATGACCGAACGGCCATTTCGGTGTGGTTTCCTTGTTTCGGGCTTGTGCGCGCGTTGGGTTAGTATCGGGGAGTGTCTGCTAGAGTTTTCGAATTATATTTTATATATTTTAGGGTGTTGGTGAGTGTCGGGGTCATTGGGCGTGAGTGGAGCATGTTGTTGTGTGTTGTGGTTGAGTGGTGTTGTGTCTATATATATATATATTTATATGTGTCTATTTATATATATTTGTATGTGTGTTTATGTATATATATATATTTATATATGTATGTGTGTATTTATATCTATGTGCTTGTGTATGTATATGTCTATGTGTATATTTATATGTATATGTGTAAGTGTGCTTGTGTGTGTATATGTGTGTGTATATGTATGTATATATATAGGTGTATGTGTATATATATATTTGATGAGTGTGTGTGTATATATATATAAATTGGTTCTATATATATATATATATATATAGCTATGTATATAATTATGTGTGTGTGTGTGTGTTGATATGTGTTTGAGTGGGTGTGTGTATTAGTGATTGTGAGTGTGTTAGTGAGTGTGTTAGAGTATATATAAGTGTGTATATATATATCTATCTAGTAGTATATATATAGATATATGTATGTATATATATATATATATATAGAGTGATATATATATATATATATATATATATATATATATATATATATATATATATATATATATGTATAGGAGTGTGTGTGTGTGTGTTTGTGGACTGGAGGGGACAGAAACAGCAGGGAGAACAGCAGCTGATGCTGCACTGCAGCAGCAGCACAGCAGCAGCAGAAGCACAGCTACAGCAGCAGCTTTTGAGCAGCAGTGGCAGCAGCATACGCAGTAGCAGCCGCAGCAAATGCAGCAAGAGCAGCAGCAGGGTTAGCATATGCAGGGGTAGTAGCTAGTGAGGGAGATCCATATGTATATAGATAGATAGATTGATAGGTAACTAGATCTAGATAACTAGTTAGATAGATAATTAGATTACTAGATAGATGGATTAATAGATAGGTAGTTGGATAGATAGGTATATGTATGGATAGATTGATAGATATATATGATAGATTGATAGATAGGTAGATAGTTAGATTTATAGATACTAGATAGGTAGATAGCTAGATACTTAGATATATATCTATCTAAGATATAGATATCTATATACCTATAGTTATATATATATGTGTATAGGTAAGGTAATGGGTATTGGTATATGTGTGTGAATATATATATATATAGGTATATACATACTTAGATATATAAATATATGATAGATATATATATTTCCTAGCCTAGATTAATAACTAGGTATATAATTATTAGCTAGATAGCTAGTTAGAGGGGTTTGAGAGCGGTATCTCAATACCTTGAGATACCGAGGTATCTCAATACCTTGAGATAACCAAGGTATTGAGTTTCGAGCGGAGTTTTTGAGCAATAGCCTAGGAATTGTATTGGAGTAATTTTTATATGCTTATGTGTATATATTTACGAGTGCTAGCATAGGTTTTAGGCGGGATATATTGCGTAGGTTGAGGTATCGGATACCGAGGGTATCCCGGTATCTCAAGGAGGCGAGTTTGAGAGTTTTCTAGCTTAATGACCTCGGTTTGACCTAGAATTTCAGGAGCACCCTAGTTTGACCTAGACTTGACCGTAGTTGACTCGGTTGACCGCCAAAGTCAACTTTTGATCTAGTTTTGACCCAGAGTCAACTTTTTGGACCTAGAGTTGACTTTTTGACCCAGATTTTATCGGTTTGACCCGTTTGACCTAGAACGACCCTAGAAGCCTATTTTTAATTATTTTATATCTGTTTAACTCATTAGAACCCTGTTTAACCTTGCTTTTTGCAATAGGTCGTTGCGACACCGGTTCGGATCGCCAGTTGCTCAGGACGTCAGGCGAGTACATTCTCTGATAGTTTTTATTATCTGATGATTATTATGATTCAGCTTCTAGTATAGTATCATCTGATTATTCTGGCACAACACGGGACACTGACTGGTATTTCTGGATTCATTTACTTGCGACACATACATTTTATGTTTCTGGCCTCTATTCTGGAATCACTACTGGCATCACCTACAGGCATCACTCATGTTTCAGGCTGGACTCATCTTGATTTGCGTGTCGGGTCTTGGATCCACTTGTATTAGTCGGGGCGGGGAAATACTCGAGTAGACATGTAAACATTCCCATCTGGAATCATCAGGAATCACTCCCTCTGGTCTAATCTGGAATGATAGCAGCCGCGCACCCAGTGCGCGGTGAGCCTTACTTACCCCTAGTCATTTACATGTCGAAACAAGTATTTCAAAGACACCGAGTTCATTCTTTATAGTCTGGACTCACTTGCATTCTTGTTGGTCTCACTTACATGTTTCTGGACTTGACTCACTACATATATTTCATGCTGGACTCACTACACGTTCATGTGCACGGACTTGATCTTAGTTTAGATTTCCTGTATCTTACAATTATTACTATCTTGCTCTGATATCCATGCATCTTTACCTTTACGCACTAGTGATTTATATATTTCTTGTTTCATACTTGCTTCATTCTTCTTGCTACTTGCTATAACTGTTTTATAGTTTTTATCATTTAAATGGAACTGCTGTTAGAGATGTACTTGCTCCAGTCCTGACTGGACATATTTTTTCAGAGTATCCGGAGGATTGGTGTCCGATATTTTATGGACCTGAGCCTGTCGATGGTGTAGACAGGGACCCTCTAGTTTAGGGGTGATTTCCGGGTTGGTAGCTGGGATCACTAGGACCTTGTTGTTATTTTTATTAGCTTTTAGCACCGGATTTGTCTCCGGTTTTGGATTGAGACCTTGTATTGTATATTATTTTGGATGTTGAATTATTATTATGGATGTTGTGGTTGTTGTAGTAGTTGCAGTTGTTTAGACTTTATAGTTGTTAGATTTCTGTGTTATCTTATCGTGCTTAGATTCGTGATTGAGTACTTGAGATTATCATTATGATATTGCTACTCCATTTGGAGTTAAGATCTTGACAGGTTTATATATTGATTGCGTGGTTGCCCTCCTTTTGGAGAGGTGATCATGACAGATTTTTTTTGTGAGTTATCTAGATAGTTGACCTAGACAGCGTTCTACCGTCGATGCTGAGGCGTAGGCTGGACGTACCCACGACTCATGCCCATTTTTTGGGTGCGGGTCGTGACAGGTGCGCCCTGTCAGCTCGGGTAGAAAGCCCTGCTGAAGGTCCCGTAATGCATCACGACTAGCACGATCAAATATTTCCCCCCAGGTCGATACGGTTCCAGTGCCCCGGAATACCGTTTTAAGAAAATGCCAAACCTTATGCACAAGTTGTCCCAGACCATGCAAATGCATGAACAGTTCATATATCATATAATGCATGAAATAAAATAGAAGAAGTAAAGCAGCAATATATATATACTTATACAATAGTTCATATTTTCTCAAGCCGTGTTCCAATTTTGGTATTTCGTGGGTCCAAACTCTATCCGAGACACCAGGCCGTATCTAATAACCTAATTCCTTATAAAGAAGCTCGTGTTTATAAGGTATTATGAAAACAAGTAAAGTCTATAATTCCCATGTTCCTTTCTTAGTGGTTGGCATGCATTGTGGCTAAGGATTTTCTAGGCGTTCAGTCGGGCATCATCGATTGAAGTTTGAAATATTAGAAATGTGGACGTGAAGAAGTAGGAAAGAAGGGTCCGAACCACTCACTGGTTAAGAAAAAGTGCTGAAAGAAGGAGTCTCATCTAGCGACGATCAAACGTCAGTTACGCGGACCTGCAACAGCACGAGCACCGATTTAGAATCCTTTGCTTATCCTTCCTTCCGAACTCTCCAAGAATCAAAGCTTCAAACAAGAAAGCCAACAGCGAAAACCAAGCAAATCGAAAGCAACACCAAATCAAAATCCCAAAGCGACATCAAGAAAACCAAGCAGCACAAAAACTATTGGACTTGTTTCAAAAGAGGCATATCCATGAGTTGGAAAGGATCGTCACATTTCATCCGTGGTAAGAGGATGTCGAAGATCTAAACTCCAAACTACAAATCAGACAGACTAGCCACAAGCCCAATTATATAATGCGCATCCTGGTCGGATCGGGATTTGAGGCACTATATCGTGCCCCGACGCAGCGCGCGTCCTCCGACCAGTGCAGCCATCGCGTTCCCTGTCACTAACACATTTCCAGATTAGGGCATTTGTGTAATTTCACTATTTTGAATAATTATGTATTTAATTAATTTGACGAGTTTTATAAATTAATTATATGTTGTTATTGATGTTTGGTTTTAGGTCAAACCCTAGAACTCATTAGGACTAACCCTAATGACTAAACCCTAATTTGAAAACCAAATTCTAGTGAAACCCTAGAATTCCAATTTTAGGTTTGAACCTCAAACCCTAGAATTCCAATTTTATGTTTGAACCTCAAACCCTAGAATGACTAAACCTTAGTTAATTTAGTTCTTATTGACCTAACATGGGGGTTTAACCTAATCCTATGCATTTGAAACCCTAACCTAGTTTTTAATATAAAAGGGAGCCACCCTCAAACCTTTTCTCCTTCATGAAGAAAGAAACCCTAGCCTCCATTAAGAAAAACCATCTTTCCCCCACCCCAAATTCGGAATCAAACCCTAGGATTCCCTTTTCCTCCTCCAAAGCAAAGGGAAGCAAGGAGCTTGGGTCAAGGAACCTTGGGGAAGAAGAACTTCCATTGGAGAAACCATCTCTATAGGTAAAATCCAATTTTAGTTCTTTTAGATTCTGTTTTCTGTCGATTATTACCCATTAGGAAACCCTCTTTTGTGTAGATCTCGATTTCTAAGATCCTACATAAAGACCTAAGTAATTCTAGGGTTTTGGGTGACCCACGTTTGGTTTTCCCCAATTTCATGAACCCTAACCCTAGGGGGTTTACATGTAGGCAGATTTTATCTCATATATGTAGGGTTGAACTCGATTTTAGGGTTTTGATTTGAGGATTCATGGGTTCTTATGTAAATCCATTTTTCTGCACTTCTTGTGTTCGATGGAATATTTATTTGGAACTTATCTACCTAATGTATTCAATTTCTGCATAGTTTGATATATAAGTCTATATACGTAAATATAATTATGTTGTAAATAGGTTGTGTGCTATTGTGTGTACATGGATAAGGAGAGTTCTGTGTGCTGTCGGGTTCAGCTGATGTGCTGTGTGTGTGTCCTAGGTTCCTTCAGATTCAGTATACTGTGTGTGGTAGTGTAGGAATTTGTGGTATCAGTGAATGGGGGTTCAATGGCTGTGAACTAGGTGTGCCATTGTGTCTGTGTGTAGTATAAATTCTGTGTGAGGGAAACTTATGTACTAAGGTGTGTGTGTCTCAGAAATTCCCAGGTTCATATGTGTGAATACTGGGAGTTTTAGTGCCAGTGTGTGTGTGTGTGTGGCAGTGTGTTTTCAGTATATTCAGTCAGTAGGTAGTAGTGTGTTAGTGAGTAAATTCTGAGAGTGAGGGACAGTGAGATCTGGGGGTATTAAATTACCTGTGTGTAGGTAATTGAGTGGCTGTGTGTAATTTTGAGTTATGTTGTGTGAGTGTGAGAGAAAAACCAGTGAGCAGTGAGTGAGTTGTGAGTAATTCAGTGAGCCTGGGATAGGTAATACCTGTGTGTCACAGTGTATAAAATCTGTATTGTGTGCAGTGAGGTATTGAGTGCCAGTATGTAACTGTGTTGAGGGAAGTTCAGTGAACAATGTTGTGTATCAGTCAACCTATGTGTGACTGTGTAATGAAATTCTGTGAGCAGTGTGAAACTGTGCATTAATATCTCAGTGTGTATCAGTGTGTTTAGGTATCCATGAACCTAGCTAAGTGACAGTGTGTGACCCTGTGTGTGTATTAGAGTGTCTGTGATGAGTGTGTGTGTACTGTGTGTAGATGATACCTGTGAACAGTGAGGTATCAGTGTGCAGGGGGTAAGATCTGTGTGTAATTCAGTAGGGTGTAGGTTTAGTGTATTAGTGTAAATACCTGCATGTGTGTGTGTTAAGTATCTGTGTGTGTCAGTGAGTTTGGGAACCAGTAGACCCTTTGGTTGTTGGGTTCTTTTGTTGATCACTGCACATCAAAGTATGCATTGAGCAGTGCACAGTAAGTGGGGAGTTCAATGAGTTACTGTAGGTACTTGGGGGTTCAGCAAATGTTAAGTGAGTGTGCCTGTGCACATTTAGGATATTCTCAGGTATTGCTGGGGGAAGTGAGTGTGTCAGTTAAGCAAAGGTCAACATATCATGGAAAGAGTATCAGTGTATCCATGATACATGAGGGTGTAGATGATTGTATATGATATTGGGTTATTGAGTTTCACTAGTAGTATTAGTAGTTGGGTAGGGATTAGTATATATATATACAACTATTAGTCTAGATAGTTAGTGGTAGATTAATATCTATGCTAGCATATAGTTTAGCTACATGTATAAATGTATATATGTAGGTATATATATATAGATATGCATGTATTGTATTATAGTTAGTTTCTATATGGTATTGATGTATATTAGTGTTAGTATCTATGACCTAGTATGAACCTTAGATATGACCTAGAAGCCTCGCACTTAATTATTTAAACCTGTTATTTCCTAAATTCAGTCTCTGACATTTATATTCCATAATTAGGTCCTTGCGACTCCATTTTGGACAACGATCCTCACACCTTGCTCAGGACCACAGGCGAGTACATTCTCTGACAGTTTTTGTTTTGTTGATTACTTCTATAAATTGTAGTGTATTATATACTTGATTTCGACACTGTGGATACACGGGTTAGCACCCTAGATCCCCATCATGAGGAGTCATGATTGGAATCCATCGTGCTAGCTGGGGATGGGGAACTATTAGTAGATTATGTGATCATATCCAAACTCTACATGCATCATAGCTCACCCCACTTTTCACGTCGGGTGCGGCCTGACCATTTACATGCATCATAGCTGTTATATATGATTAGCCTGACCACTACATGCATCATAGCTAACCATATGGTTAGCCTGACCTACAAGAATCATAGCTAATCATATATAACCAGCCTGATCTAGTCCCAAGCCGATCACATAATAAACTGATAATTCAAACACTTAGCTAGATGTCTATTTTCTTCAGATTTACTTGTTCTAACATTCACTATTTATTGTTCATTGCTAGATGCTCTATTGCCTATTTTCATTCTCAAGTACTTTATATTTCCAGCATTTATTCTCATCTTGTATTTATTACACTGTTTATAGTCTTTGTCAACTTAATGAAACCGCTGTTAGTGTTTGTGCTTCGCTCCAATCCTGACTGGATAACATTTTTCAGAGGACCTGGAGAACTTTTGCCCCACTCATTACGGCCCAGGATTAGAGGGAGATTTTACTCCGGAAATCCCAGAGGAGTTGCCTATTCTAGAAGAGATCTTACCTGCCTGTTCTTAGATTATTTTTTCTACATTTATTGTTTTAGACTGAGACTGAGTTGTATCTATTATTTTGTGACTTTGTGAGGTCATCTAGACCCAGGACTTGAGTTGGATGTATTGTGGTTGGTTTATTATAGAACTCTTTTCCATTCTCATCGTGCCAATATTTCTTATAGCTTGTGATTGAGTATATTTATAGAAATGTGGATTATATTATCTTTGTCCTCCGTACGGAGTTGAGACTATTGACAGGATATATATTATGTTGAGACCTAGACAGCGTTCTACCGCCGATGCTGCGGCGTAGGCTGGACGTACCCACGACTCATGCCCAAATTCCGGGTGCGGGTCGTGACACGTTTTTAGTGGTGGCCCATGCAGGTCAAGTCCTAGATTCGCATTAGAGCGATATCGTAGTGGTGCTCGCTTAGAGTATTACTACGAGCCTATTTTAGGAAATAGGAATTTGGCCGAGGATATGCTCAATCACAATTAGGAAATTTTTGATTCTTATAATACTACTCTTAACGATCTTTCCTTTAGAAACTTACTGTCCTTCCTTGATGATATCGTGTCTATTGCCTTAATTAAATCTTTCGATCTGTCTTCAGGATGCCGCCGAGAACCAGGTCCCGGAGACTCGGAGCAGCAGTGTCAGAGAGGTCTGCCACCTCTCGCCCTGCCGGACAGACATCCGCAGCACCTCCTACATCTTCAGTACATGTGGGAGTGTCTGCAGCATTCGGGGGTCCTCCACCACCTGTTCAGAGGGTCCCCATAGCTACGACGGAGCCTCTACCACCACCACCACCAGTTCAGTATCCAGGAGGTGTGCCCGTCGATGGGGCACAGATCACTACTAGAAAAAGCGGGATTAGCGACGTATTTTAGCGACGTTAAAATAAACGTTGCTAATAATTATAAATTAGTGACTCCTTATAAAAACGTCGCTAGACGTCGCTAAATGGCAACATTTAGCAACGTTTAGCGACTTTTATTAAGATTTTAAAAGATAAGTCGCTATAAGTTCAATTCAGGTCGCTAAACGTCGCTAATATGTCTAATTTAGCGACGTTTAGCGACGTATATAGCGATATTTATATTAAAAATATTTAGCAACGTGTTTAGCGACGTCATTGACGTCGCTAAAATATAATTTAGCGACGTTTTTATTGGACGTCGCTAAACGTCGCTAAAATTTGGTTAATTAGGGCTCGGTTTCATTTTTCCCGATCTGTTGAAATTTCGATTCGAAAAAATTCCCCCCCCCCCGCTCCGTCGACCGGCTCTCCATCGCGACTACTCCGGTAAACCCCACTCTCTCTCTCTCTCTCTCTTTCTCTCTCTCTCTCTCTCACAGACATGTGACATTGACACAAACATGACACACATACAGACACTGACACAGACACGGCACACACACACACACTGACAGTATAAACTGTTCAGGACGTAGGGTTAGGGTTAGGTTTTTTGACATGGGGTTAGGGTTAGGGTTAGGGACGACTGGCCCAAGTCAACGACAGAGGTAACAGCAACAGTGAGCAGGGGGAGACTTGAGGCACATCAGCCCAATGTGCAACAGGCAACTTGGGGAGGCACTGCACATTTGAACATAGTGTGCATTAAGGTTTAGGTGCATTGTAGTTGGTTGTTAGCTTCTGCAGGCAGGTGTGAGGGGGTCCTAATACAGTGTAAACACTTGTGCAGCAACTTACTGAGCCAGTCAGCAACTAGTGCAAGGCAGGATGTAGATGTGTTTGAGATGGGGTTTGAACTCGTATGGTTTGAACTCGTACTTGGGTGTGTGTTAAGCTAGTAGTAAAGTGGTATTAAGATATTATTTGGGTAATGTTACATATATATATATATATATATATATATATATATATATATATATATATATATATATATATATATATATATATATATATACTGCATTTTCCATAACTCGTATGGTTTGAACTCGTATGGTTTGAACTCGTACTTGGGTGTGTGTTAAGCTAGTAGTAAAGTGGTATTAAGATATTATTTGGGTAATGTTACATATATATATATATATATATATATATATATATATATATATATATATATATATATATATATATATATATATATATACTGCATTTCCCATAACGGACACTGACACAGACACAGACACAGACACGGCACACACACACACACTGACAATTTTGCTAGTACGGTTAAGTTAGGAAGTTAGGTGATAAACTATTGTATGTAATGATTTATATGATACACACTGTCAATTTTGCAGAAGTTTCTAGAAATGGATATGAATTATTATCTGCGTCATCGTTCGTGGATGTACAACCGTCATCCTGATGACATGTGCGGTGTGCGGGATGAATTCATTGAGGGTGTACAACAGTTCCTGCAGTTCGCCAAGGCGTTCCCTCAGTACATGGACGGTACCAAAATTAAGTGTCCGTGTGTGAGATGTCACAACAGGAAATATCATCCAGAAGTGGAAGTTACATATCATTTATACTCGAAGGGCTTTACGCCAAATTACTATCAGTGGACCGCGCACGGAGAACTTGTATCTCTAGCATCAGAGTCGGAGCCCTATGTGGAGCCGTATATGGATGTCCAAGACCACGATGCTTACGACGACGGGTTGGTGAATATGGTTTATGATACGGCGGGCCTAGTTTCAATCCTGACAATTATGATACGGCGGGACCTAGTTTCAATCCGGACAATTATGATGCAGCTGAGGAGGCACCGAATGCTGATGCTGCAAAGTTTATGGAGTTGCTTGAGAATGCAAGGACTCCACTATATCCTGGTTGTGAGGATCATTCACCGTTGGAGGTGGTTACAAGATTATTGAGCATCAAGTCCGATTTTAACATGTCGCAAGAATGCTATAATCGACTGCTCGATTTGATTATAGAGATCTTGCCCGAGGGTGCAAAGTTGCCTAAAGACTTTTATCGATCTAAGAGGATGGTGAGATCGCTTTGGATGGGATACGAGAAAATTGATGCATGTCGCAACGGGTGCATGTTGTACTACAAAGACGACAAGGATGAAGATGCGTGCAGATTCTGTGGTGCTGATCGCTACAAGGCCACTGTTAGAGGAAAGTCTGTCGGTGCAAGGAAGCCTACCGATTCGATGCACTACTTGCCTTTGACGCCGTGGTTGCAGCGGTTGTTTATGGTTAAGGAGACTGCAGAAAACATGAGTTGGCACAGGCGAAAACAGATCGAAGGAGTATTGGATCATCCATCCGATAGAGAAGCATGGAAGCACTTTGATCGAGAGTATCCATATTTTGCCGAGGAAGCACGTAATGTCAGATTGGGGCTCTGCTCTGACGGTTTTACCCCATTCGGACTTTCGGGCTCCTAGTATTCGTGTTGGCCTGTGATCGTCACTCCGTACAATCTACCGTCTTGGATGTGCATGAAGACTCCGTATATGTTCCTAACCGTTATTATCCCGGGTCCGAACAATCCGAAGAGGAATATCGATGTGTATTTACAGCCTTTGATAGATGAGTTGAATCAGCTGTGGGAAGTAGGTGCCAACACGTACGATGTTTCTAGGAAGCAGAATTTTCATATGAGGGTAGCACTTATGTGGACCATCAACGACTTTCCGGCCTATAGAATGTTATCGGGATGGAGCACCCATGGTCGTCTCTCATGTCCGTATTGCATGGACCGTTCTCAGGCTTTCCGTTTGAAACACGGAGGCAAACCGTGCTTCTTCGATTGTCATCGACAATTTTTGCCGAAGGATCATCCGTACCGGAGGAATCGGAATGCTTTTCGTGCGGGAGTTGTGGAGAAGGCCAATCCACCGCCAAGGTGGCCCGGATGCACGATATGGGAAGAGGTAAAAGATTTACCAAGTGCTATCGAAGAGCCTGCTAAGGGGTACAAGTGTGACGGATTTGGTCGCACCCATAACTAGACGAAGAGGAGTATATTCTGGGATCTGCCATATTGGAGCACCAATCTGATCAGACATAACCTTGATGTCATGCATATCGAGAAGAATGTGTTTGATAACATAATTAATACTGTAATGGATGTAAAGGGGAAGACGAAAGATAATCCGAAGGCCAGGTTGGACTTAGAAGACATATGTAGACGTCCTGTATTGCATTTGATAGAGGAGGGGAATGGAAAGTTAAAGCAACCAAAGTCAGTATTCTCACTGGATAAAGAGGATAAAGGTAGACTTTGTAGGTGGATTCAGGGTCTAAAGTTTCCAGACGGGTACGTGTCGAACTTGCGAAGATGCGTCGACCTCAAGGAGAATAAACTAGTAGGTATGAAGAGCCACGATTGTCACGTATTCATGGAGAGGTTAATTCCGATTGCATTTCGAGAATTCTTACCGCAGGTCATTTGGGACCCATTGACAGAGCTGAGCAAATTCTTCAGAGATCTTTGTTGTACTAAGTTGCTCGTCGATCGTCTAGAAAAGCAAGAGAGGGATATTACGGTAACACTATGTAAGCTCGAGAAGGTGTTTCCTCCAGGATTCTTCGACTCTATGGAGCATTTGCCAATTCATCTTTCCTTTGAGGCACGTGTTGGTGGTCCTGTCGGTTATCGGTGGATGTACCCCTTCGAGCGTCATCTGAATCACCTAAAGAGAAAGGTGAAAAATAAGGCACGGGTTGAAGGATCTATTTGTGAAGCTTATGTTCTCGAGGAGATTACAAACTTTTGCTCGACGTATTTTAAACCGCATGTTGCTACTAATAGGACGAAAGCTCCCAGAAACGACGACGCATATCAGGAATCTAATGATGCAATACTCAAATTATTCAATGCATCCGGAAAGCCTTCTGGAAAAATGAAGAAGAGATATTTGAATGACGATGAGCTAAGGGCTGCTCAATTGTATATATTACTCAATTGCGACGAGGATGAAGTGGAGAAGCTAGAGGGGTAAGTAATTAATACGTCCACGTTTACATCATCTCAATGTAATAGTATAAGATACTATTATGCTACTAATCAGCAGTTGCTTCATTGTTTTTCAGCACATATAATGATGAGTTGAGGTCGGTTAGACCCTACATAACAGACGAAGAAGTAGCACAAATAACTTACTATCGCTACTTTGGTATTTAGGTCGATCGTCTAATATCACCCGAGAATGAATCTATTATGACTCTAGCCAAGGGACCAATTACTGCCGTAAAAATATGGCCAAGTTTTTGTGTGAATGGGTTCAGGTTCAAGTCAACAAATGCTCCTATCAGAGACAGCTTTCTGGATCTTGATTCCACGAAAAATAGTGGTTTGTGTATCAAATCTTCAAACTACAAAGACGTCAATCCGGGCAATGATTTTTTTGGCATCTTACGAGAGATTGTGGAGTTGACATATAATTTTGGTACAGAACCTGCTAATATCGTGCTATTCAGGTGTGAATGGTTCGATCCGATTCAAGATCAAGGTTGGAAAATTGACAAGCATGGCCTTGTGGATATAAACTACAAGCGTAGATATCAAGGCTACGAACCATTTGTCCTATCAAGTCAGGCTCAGCTCGTGTACTTCACAACTTATCCTAGACGGGGGACAGCGAGGTCGGATTGGTGGGCAGTATGCAAGACTAAAGCTAGAAATACCTTTGACATTGATGAAATAGCTTATCAGGAGGACGATCTACCTCTTGTAACAAATATTGTAGATGTAGACTCAACAGAAGTTACTCATTACACGAGTAATAATGTAGAAGATGTAGAATTATCCGAAGAGGACGACGAAGTAGATGAAAGTGAAGACGAGGAAGAGGAAGAGCAGGACGACGAAGGCGAACAAGATGAATTTTCTGAAGATGATTGAAATTAAAAAATATTGCATGTAGAATGTAACTATATTATGACTATAGAATATAGATCAATATTGGAAAATTGACAAAGTAGATGTACCCATTAACGAATATATGTATTATATTTTGACTGTATAATACTTTGAGATATGTATCACATTTCGACTGTAGAATGTAGTATATATTTGTGTTTCTCTATATTCATCATATGTTGTTATCAGATATGACAGGACGACGCGGAGGATTCGGCAGGTCCCGAGGTAGACCGAGTGCCACTCCGGTACTGCCTACTGTTGGTTCCGGATCATCATCGCCCAGTACTCCAGTATATCGATCAGTCACATCTCCGACTGTTGGGACGAGTAGTTCCTGGCGTGATAGTACACCCTCGTCCAGCGTTCCTCCTGCTGACGGAACCATGGGGACAGATGAGCATGTCGAGGAGGTCGTGCCCACGTTGTCCCAGCATCAGCAAGATCCTCCATGTGCACCTCCGGAGGAGACGAGGACGGAAATTTGGGCCGACGGTACAAAGTAAGTCAATTAGATGGTTTAGTATATATTTGTGTTTCTCTTTATTCATCGTATATTGACCGGCTCAGTAATCTAAATTATTATCTCTGTATAGATATCGTCCATCGTCGATTCAGAGACGCTTGGGCCAATTTCTGAGGAACAACTACGGTGGCCCTTGGATCAACTACTATGAGGCTCCGGAGGAGAGGAAGGCGTTCTGGTTTGCGCACTTCCAGGTAAAGTATATTAAATAAATCCTTTAATTTATGCATATTATATAACTTATTCGTGCTGCTAACTTAATGAATTATTTATTGTAGCAAACGTATTTTTATCCTCCGTACCGGACCGAGTTGATCGAGCGGCTCTTTCCTACCGTTGCCGCCAAGCTTATCCGAGATGCTCTGGATGACCAGAAGGCTCGTGATCGTGCTGGAAAATCGATCCAAGGTTGGATCACGCCTGAGCAGTGGACTGCGATAAGGGCTAGATTCGACGATCCGAGCTACAAGGAAAGGTCTAAGAAGGCCAAGGCGGCTAGGCAGAATGCTGCCAAGTGGTGTGGTGGCTCGATTCCGATGACGAAACATTTTCGTCGTTTGGTATATTTTTTCTTTTAAAATATATTATTTTAATACAAGTACCATAAAATGGTAATTGGAAAAAATATTTAAGTTTAGTAATAAATAATATATTTTTAACAGGTACAGAGGGGTGAGGATGCAAACATGGTGACCGTCTTCTTGGCCACCCATCGCAAGGACGGAAATCTCATTGATGAGAGGGCCTCATAGACCAACGTAAGTATTACTTTACTTTGTGTTTATTTTAATATAACTTAGGCAATTATCGAGTTTCCAAACCTTTTCTAGGCCGAGTATCTTAGGCTGCGTGAGCGGGCGACTGCTAGTGCACCTACACCTGGAGAGGCTGGTACTTCGTCGCAGCCCGCTCCATCTTCGTCGGCGGACGACCTGTGGGTGACCGCAGCTGGTGGTCTCCAGAGGGGTACGTACTACGGTATGGGCTCCTATGGCGCCCTGGTTGCGACGCAGTCATCTAGGGCCTCCCAGACAGCTGCGCATTCCACACACCCCTCGTAGTCGCAGCCCTCGCAGTCGTCGGCCCGAGTCC
Source organism: Iris macrosiphon (assembly GCA_036927795.1). Taxonomy (NCBI): domain Eukaryota; kingdom Viridiplantae; phylum Streptophyta; class Magnoliopsida; order Asparagales; family Iridaceae; genus Iris; species Iris macrosiphon. Next base: position 63,057,388 of record JAYESA010000004.1, on the reverse strand, counting down.
AGGAGGCCGTCCAGGAGGCCGTCCAGGAGGCCGTTAACCGTCAGATTGCGTCTCTCCGTGACGACTTGCTGCGAAGTATGGAGGAGCAGCCCCGGTCCCAGTCGCAGGCGGACGATCCGATGCTCATCGCACGATTGGATATGCTCGACCGCAGCATGACGGAGCTACGGGACGTGACAAATGATATTAGAGCCTCCAATGACCGCAACATCATGGAGCTACAATCGATGGGCGAGAAGCTGACGAGGATGCAGGATTCAATGGGTGATAGCAGTACGAGGCTGTTATCTACCCTGGATTCTTACAACCAGCGACTCGCAGACTTGGAGCGGGCATGGCCTCCACCGACGTCACTGCCTTATCCATCGACATCGGTGTCGATTCCACGGGACGAGTATGAGGAGTTCTTATCCTTCAAGCGCGCCGGTGGTCAGCCTCCTGCAGATCCGCAGTAGTATAGTTATTTTTATTATTATTTATGATGCGATTGTATATTATGAATTATTGATACTTTAACAATAGGCATGATGTCTGATGTTTCTTGTGGTATTTATTTTTTTAGTTAATTTAATTGGATTGATACTTCAACAATGCTTCTTGTGGTCTTTAATTTAATTGGATTATATAGTGGATTTAATTGGATTATATAGTGGAGATGGAGGAGGAGTCGAAGAAGGGTGGTTCTTGTGGTGTCAAGAAGAGGAGATGGAGGAGGAGGAGGAGGAGGACTAGAACTGCAGGGAATCACCAATCTGGATAAAAAAAATTAATTTTTTTTAAAAATTAGCGACGGTTTTAGCGACGTTTAGCGACGTTAATTGAAGTCGCTAAATGCGTCGCTAATTAGCGATGCCGTCACACGTCGCTAAATACGTCGCTAATGACGTCGCTATATGTCGCCAAATGCTGACATGGCAATATAGCCAGGTCGTCGCTATAGACGTCGCTAATGACGTCGCTAATGACGTCGCCAACTGCTAACACGGCAGTATTGCCAGGTCATTAAAGATGTCGGTGTAACGTCGCTATATAAGTCGCTAATTTGCGACGTTTAGCGACTTTTCATAACGTCGCTAAATAGTGACGCGGCATCGCTAAACGTCGCAAACATTTGCGACACATTAACGTCGCTAAAAAACGTCGGTATAGCGACGTTTAGCGACATTTTTTTTTTGCGACTTGATTTTTTCCGACAACTGTATAACGTCGCTAATTACGTCGCTAAACTACTTTAGCGACATTTTTTGCTTATTTTGCGACATTTTTAGGCGTCGCTAATTTGACTTATTCTGGTAGTGGATGTTCGCTTTGATTCAAGGCATGGTCGATGCCCAGAAGACGTCGGCAGAGGCCCAGAGGGTGCAGGCTGAGGCACACCAGGCCCAGACAGAGATGATGAGGGTGAACATGGAGAATGCTCATCAGGTGGCTCTCCAGGCTGCGGAGAGAGTCGATCAGCAGCAACAGCATCCTGGTCAGCACCATCAGAGGCCGGGCACCATTGTAGATTTCAAGAGGATGATGCCACGGGAGTTCAAGGGGACAGAAGGGATACTCTACGCTGATGATTGGCTAGAGGACATCGAGAGGAACTTGCGCTTGGCGCAGCTTTCGGAGGCCCTTCAGATCGAGGCCGCCGGCAGCCAGATGTTCGACATCGCCTTGACATGGTTTCGCACAGAGCCGAGACTCCTTGATGGGGGACTCACTTGGGAAGCTTTCAGGGAGCTCTTCAAGGAGAAGTTCTTTCCTGACGTTGCCCTGGGAGCTTTGGAGAGTCAGTTCCATGACTTAGTCCAGGGGAGCTCGTCCGTCGATGAGTATGCCGCAGAGTTTTGCCGCCTGAGCCGCTTCACGCCATCGATGATTAGAGATCCGGGGGACAGGGCCCGAAAATTCAGAAAGGGGCTGGCAAGGGAGATCAAGTCTCGCACGTCGGGACGCCGCACCGCCACTTTCGAGGGCATATTGATGGATGCCCAGATAGCCGAGGACGACTTGGACCTCAGGCCCAAGAGGGGACGCGATGTTTCCGGAGGAGCAAACAGTAGTGCAGGACCGGGCAAGCGTCCACACTTTCAGCAGCAGCAGAGGCCCTTTCAGCAGCAGCACCAGGCACCAGCCCGAGGGCAGGTCCAGCATCAGCAGCAGAGGCAGACTCAGCCCGCCATCCAGTGTGCGTACTGCGGGAAGGCAGGACATACTAGAGAGATCTGCAGGAAGAGGTTGGGCTCATGTCTGTCCTGCGGATCGACGACACACCAGCTGAGGGATTGCCCTACCATTCGTCCAGGTCAGGGTGGAGCAACCGCCCAGAGAAGACCAGACAGGGTACCTGCCGTACCAGGAGGCCAACAACAGAGGGGACCACTTCCACCGCAACATCAGAGGTTCGCCCAGCATCAGCAGCAGAGAGGTGCACCCCAGGGGCGAGCGTACGCCATGGCAGTCGAGGAGATCGAGCCAGCAGGAGACTTGATCACAGGTTCAGTTCTTCTCGATTGTATTCCCGTATTTACCTTATTCGACTCTGGCGCTTCCTATAGTTTTGTGTCTGTATCTTATGCACTTCGACATCATTTAGACACAGAACCATTAGCTAGGACTTGCAAGATCATGACTGGTGGAGGTATTATCCTAGTCCGTGATCACTGCAAGGACCGGAGAGTGTCAGTAGGAGGCCGAGAGTTGAGCGTGAGCTTACTCGTCATGCCACTTCCGGGGTACGATATTGTACTCAGAATGGACTGGTTGAGTAGGCATCATGCTACTATAGATTGTTATAGAGGCAGAGTATTATTTAGACCACCAGGAGAGCCGGAGTTTGAGGTCATCAGAGGAGCAGCGGAACAGAGGAGGAGCACATTTTATGGAGCCAGGACGGAAGAAGAGGAGCTGCCACATCCTCTGATAGCGGAGTTCCTGGATGTATTTCCAGAGGAGTTGCCAGGCTTGCCGCCAGACAGAGATGTTGAATTCTCTATAGACTTGGTTCCAGGAGCGGAGCCCATTTCACAACATGTCTACAGAGTCAACAACAGCGAGCTGACAGAACTGAAGAAGTAAGTTGAGGAGCTGCAGGACAAAGGCTTCATCAAATCCAGTTCATCACCATGGGGAGCTCCGGTATTGTTCGTACCGAAGAAGGACGGCACGGTGCGCATGTGCATTGATTATAGAGCTTTGAACAATCTCACTATCAAGAACAAATACCCGCTGCCGAGGATAGATGATCTTTTCGATCAGTTGAGCGGGGCGAAGGTGTTTTTAAAGATAGATTTGAGGTCAGGCTATCACCAGGTGAAGGTGAAGAGAGAAGACACGCCGAAGACAGCCTTTCGGACCAGATACGGCCAGTTTGAGTTCATGGTGATGCCATTTGGTTTAACCAATGCACCGGCAGTATTCATGAACCTGATGAACAAGGTGTTCCACCAGTACCTTGACAAGTTCATGGTGGTGTTCATCGATGATATTCTTGTGTATTCCAAGACCCCGGAGGAGCACGAAGAGCACCTGAGGTTGGTCTTAGAGACTCTCAGGAGGGAGAAGTTGTACGAAAAACTCTCTAAGTGTGAATTCTTCCTTGACAAGGTTGAATTTCTTGGACATGTGGTATCGGGTGACGGAATCTCGATTAACCCACAGAAGATCGAGGCAGTGGAGTCATGGGCTACCCCCAGTACGGTAGCTGAGATCAGGAGTTTTCTTGGGCTAGCAGGATACTACAAGAGGTTTGTACAAGACTTCTCCAAGATTGCGGTGCCGATGACCAGACTGACTAGGAAGGATGTGGATTTTGTCTGGACGGAGGATTGCCAGGCCGCATTTGATGAGCTGGAGAAGAGATTGACGACAGCTCCCATTTTGACGTTGCCAGCAGGGACAGGTGGTTTCACCATCTACAGTGATGCTTCAGGAAAGGGTCTGGGATGTGTTCTTCAGCAGCACGGGAAGATAATTGCCTATGCTTCCAGGTAGTTACGCCCTCATGAAAAGAACTACCCCACCCACAATTTGGAGTTGGCAGCAGTTATCTTCGCTCTAAAGCTGTGGAAACATTACCTGTACGGAGAGCGTGTGGAGATCTTCACAGACCACAAGAGCTTGAAGTACGTGTTCACACAGAAGGAGCTAAACATGAGGCAGAGGAGGTGGTTAGAGTTGATGAAGGACTTCGACATCTCATTACAGTACCACCCAGGGAAGGCCAACGTAGTCGCCGATGCCTTGAGCAGGTATCCGATGGCTATGTACTTGACGACAGATAGACAATTGTTGGCTGATCTGGAAAGCTTGGAGATTGAAGTGTTAGTTTCCGGTACTGAGATTCAGATATGGGGATTGCAGATCCAGTTCGAGCTGATGGACAGGATCAGAGCTGCGCAGTATGATGATGAGGCTCTGAGGAGTATCAGAGCACAGGTTTGGACAGGATTGTCAGACGACTTTACTATCGCAGATGATGGTTCCTTACGGCACGGCACGAGGATGTGTATGCCGAATGGGGAGCTGCGCGAGGAGGTTTTGCAGGAGGCACACCGCTCTCAGTACTCGATGCATCCCGGTGCCAACAAGATGTATCGAGACTTGAGGGAGCACGTATGGTGGTATGGAATAAAGCACGAGGTAGCACGCTTCATATCCCGGTGTCTAGTGTGCCAGCAGGTAAAGGCAGACCGGCAGAGGCCAGGTGGTTTGCTTCAACCTTTACCGATTCCAGAATAGAAATGGGAGCACGTGACCATGGATTTCGTATCAGGGCTTCCACGTTCTCTAGGAGGGAAGGACGCAATTTGGGTCATCGTGGACAGGTTGACCAAATTAGCCCATTTCTTACCTTTCAAGGTGGGCACGTCGACAGAGAGGCTAGCAGAGATGTACGTGCGACAGATCGTTAGGCTTCATGGAGTTCCTGTGAGCATCGTCTCGGATCGGGATAATCGTTTCACTTCCCACTTTTGGAGGAGTCTGCAGGCTAGCTTGGGCACTCAGCTCAAGTTCAGTACCGCATATCACCCTCAGACAGACGGGCAGTCTGAAAGGACTATTCAGACTCTCGAGGATATGCTACGCACTTGCATTCTAGATCTCGGAGATTCTTGGGAGGATCATCTGCACCTAGTAGAGTTCGCTTACAACAACAGCTACCAGGCCAGCATCGAGATGTCACCATTTGAGGCTCTTTATGGACGGAGGTGTCGTACACAGTTATCTTGGGACGACGTTGGAGAGAGAGCCTTGTTAGGACCAGAAATAGTCGTGGATACAGCAGAAAAGGTGAAACTCATCAGAGACAGACTGCGAGTGGCGCAGGACAGACAGCGGCATTGGGCCGACAGCCACCGTAGACCCCTTGAGTTTCAGGTTGGCGATCTAGTATTCCTACAGATTTCTCCGACGCGTGGCACAATTCATTTTGGTAGAGGCGGGAAGCTTAGCCCACGCTACATCGGACCCTTCGGTATTTTTGCGAAGGTAGGTGCAGTGGCGTATAGACTAGACTTGCCGTCTGCATTAGAGGGAGTGCATGATGTGTTCCACGTGTCGCAGCTGAGACGGTACGTGGCAGACCCTAGTCACGTACTTGATCACTCGGAGATTGAGGTTGGTCCGACGCTCAGCTACCCCGAGCAGCCCGTAGAGATCTTGGACCGCAGAGAGAAGGTGTTGCGGAACCAAACTATTCCTTTGGTTCGTGTTGCATGGAGACATCACTCTCCAGGGGAGTTGACCTGGGAGAGAGAGGACGAAATGCGCGAGCAATACCCGTATCTCTTCTAGACTTGAGGTATATTTCCTTTTTCTGATTTCAATCTTGTTCTAGTTCAGTCCAATTTCGAGGACAAAATTTTTTAGGAGGGTAGACTTGTCACTACCACATTTCCAAATTAGGGCATTTGTGTAATTTTACTATTTTGAATAATTATGTATTTAATTAATCTGACAAGTTTTATAAATTAATTATATGTTGTTATTGATGTTTGGTTTTAGGTCAAACCCTAGAACTCATTAGGACTAACCCTAATGACTAAACCCTAATTTGAAAACCAAATTCTAGTGAAACCCTAGAATTCCAATTTTAGGTTTGAACCTCAAACCCTAGAATTCCAATTTTAGGTTTGAACCTCAAACCCTAGAATGACTAAACCTTAGTTAATTTAGTTCTTATTGACCTAACATGGGGGTTTAACCTAATCCTATGCATTTGAAACCCTAACCTAGTTTTTAATATAAAAGGGAGCCACCCTCAAACCTTTTCTCCTTCATGAAGAAAGAAACCCTAGCCTCCATTAAGAAAAACCATCTTTCCCCCACCCCAAATTCGGAATCAAACCCTAGGATTCCCTTTTTCTCCTCCAAAGCAAAGGGAAGCAAGGAGCTTGGGTCAAGGAACCTTGGGGAAGAAGAACTTCCATTGGAGAAACCATCTCTATAGGTAAAATCCAATTTTAGTTCTTTTAGATTCTGTTTTCTGTCGATTATTACCCATTAGGAAACCCTCTTTTGTGTAGATCTCGATTTCTAATATCCTACATGAAGACCTAAGTAATTCTAGGGTTTTGGGTGACCCACGTTTGGTTTTCCCCAATTTCATGAACCCTAACCCTAGGGGGTTTACATGTAGGCAGATTTCATCTCATATATGTAGGGTTAAACTCGATTTTAGGGTTTTGATTTGAGGATTCATGGGTTCTTATGTAAATCCATTTTTCCGCACTTCTTGTGTTCGATGGAATGTTTATTTGGAACTTATCTACCTAATGTGTTCAATTTCTGCATAGTTTGATATATAAGTCTATATACGTAAATATAATTGTGTTGTAAATAGGTTGTGTGCTATTGTGTGTACATGGATGAGGAGAGTTCTGTGTGCTATCGGGTTCAGCTGATGTGCTGTATGTGTGTCCTAGGTTCCTTCAGATTCAGTATACTGTGTGTGGTAGTGTAGGAATTTGTGGTATCAGTGAATGGGGGTTCAATGGCTGTGAACTAGGTGTGCCATTGTGTCTGTGTGTAGTGTAAATTCTGTGTGAGGGAAACTTGTGTACTAAGGTGTGTGTGTCTCAGAAATTCCCAGGTTCATGTGTGTGAATACTGGGAGTTTTAGTGCCAGTGTGTGTGTGTGTGTGGCAGTATGTTTTCAGTGTATTCAGTCAGTAGGTAGCAGTGTGTTAGTGAGTGAATTCTGAGAGTGAGGGACAGTGAGATCTGGGGGTATTAAATTACCTGTGTGTAGGTAATTGAGTGGCTGTGTGTAATTCTGAGTTATGCTGTGTGAGTGTGAGAGAAAAACCAGTGAGCAGTGAGTGAGTTGTGAGTAATTCAGTGAGCCTGGGATAGGTAATACCTGTGTGTCACAGTGTATAAAATCTGTATTGTGTGCAGTGAGGTATTGAGTGCCAGTATGTAACTGTGTTGAGGGAAGTTCAGTGAACAATGTTGTGTATCAGTCAACCTATGTGTGACTGTGTAATAAAATTCTGTGAGCAGTGTAAAACTGTGCATTAATATCTCAGTGTGTATCAGTGTGTTTAGGTATCCATGAACCTAGCTAAGTGACAGTGTGTGACCCTGTATGTGTATTAGAGTGTCTGTGATGAGTGTGTGTGTACTGTGTGTAGATGATACCTGTGAACAGTGAGGTATCAGTGTGCAGGGGGTAAGATCTGTGTGTAATTCAGTAGGGTGTAGGTTTAGTGTATCAGTGTAAATACCTGCATGTGTGTGTGTTAAGTATCTGTGTGTGTCAGTGAGTTTGGGAACCAGTAGACCCTTAGGTTGTTGGGTTCTTCTGTTGATCACTGCACATCAAAGTATGCATTGAGCAGTGCACAGTAAGTGGGGAGTTCAGTGAGTTACTGCAGGTACTTGGGGGTTCAGCAAATGTTAAGTGAGTGTGCCTGTGCACATTTAGGATATTCTCAGGTATTGCTGGGGGAAGTGAGTGTGTCAGTTAAGCAAAGGTCAACATATCATGGAAAGAGTATCAGTGTATCCATGATACATGAGGGTGTAGATGATTGTATATGATATTGGGTTATTGAGTTTCACTAGTAGTATTAGTAGTTGGGTAGGGATTAGTATATATATATACAACTATTAGTCTAGATAGTTAGTGGTAGATTAATATCTATGCTAGCATATAGTTTAGCTACATGTATAAATGTATATATGTAGGTATATATATATAGATATGCATGTATTGTATTATAGTTAGTTTCTATATGGTATTGATGTATATTAGTGTTAGTATCTATGACCTAGTATAAACCACATCAGTTAGAATGTCCTAGTATGAACCTTAGATATGACCTAGAAGCCTCGCACTTAATTATTTAAACCTGTTATTTCCTAAATTCAGTCTCTGACATTTATATTCCATAATTAGGTCCTTGCGACTCCATTTTGGACATCGATCCTCACACCTTGCTCAGGACCACAGGCGAGTACATTCTCTGACAGTTTTCGTTTTGTTGATTACTTCTATAAATTGTAGTGTATTACATACTTGATTCCGATACTGTGGATACACGGGTTAGCACCCTAGATCCCCATCATGAGGAGTCATGATTGGAATCCATCGTGCTAGCTAGGGATGGAGAACTATTAGTAGATTATGTGATCATATCCAAACTCTACATGCATCATAGCTCACCCCACTTTTCACGTCGGGTGCGGCCTGACCATTTACATGCATCATAGCTGTTATATATGATTAGCCTGACCACTACATGCATCATAGCTAACCATATGGTTAGCCTGACCTACAAGAATCATAGCTAATCATATATAACCAGCCTGATCTAGTCCCAAGCCGATCACATAATAAACTGATAATTCAAACACTTAGCTAGATGTCTATTTTCTTCAGATTCACTTGTTCTAGCATTCACTATTTATTGTTCATTGCTAGATGCTCTATTGCCTATTTTCATTCTCCAGTACTTTATATTTCCAGCATTTATTCTCATCTTGTATTTCTTACACTGTTTATAGTCTTTGTCAACTTAATGAAACTGCTGTTAGTGTTTGTGCTTCGCTCCAATTCTGACTGGATAACATTTTTCAGAGGACCTGGAGAACTTTTGCCCCACTCATTACGGCCCAGGATTAGAGGGAGATTTCACTCCGGAAATCCCAGAGGAGTTGCCTATTCTAGAGGAGATCTTACCTGCCTGTTCTTAGATTACTTTTTCTGTATTTATTGTTTTAGACTGAGACTGAGTTGTATCTATTATTTTGTGACTTTGTGAGGTCATCTAGACCCAGGACTTGAGTTGGATGTATTGTGGTTGGTTTATTATAGAACTCTTTTCCATTCTCATCGTGCCAATATTTCTTATAGCTTGTGATTGAGTATATTTATAGAACTGTGGATTATATTATCTTTGTCCTCCGTACGGAGTTGAGACTATTGACAGGATATATATTATGGTGAGACCTAGACAGCGTTCTACCGCCGATGCTGTGGCGTAGGCTGGACGTACCCACGACTCATGCCCAAATTCCGGGTGCGGGTCGTGACATTCCCTGTCGATCCGGCACCGCACCCAAGAAGCTCGACGTCGAGCGACGACACTCCGGTCGCTTCCCTCCGCCTGAGCTGCAACCTCCACCGACGTCCCCCTCGGTGAGACATCCTCCTTCTTCCTCCTTTTATTTTTCTGAATCTCTCGGTTCTGCTCTCTTCAATTCAGTGTAGAAGGGGGGAGTTAACTTTGGACTTTTGGTTTGGGATCAAACCATAAGTTCTGAGTTGGGCTCAATGCCCATAGATTTTTTTTATAATTCAATTAAATATATAAAGTTTAATATATAATTAGATGGGCTGTATTAATTGGGCGGGCTCAAAGCCTTGAACAATTAAAATATTTTGAGTTTTCTCTTGATTTAGTAATAGAAATAGTTTTATTAAAAATAGTATAGACATTAGTTATGGACTTTAGTTATAAAAGAATTAATATTTTATTAATATGGGCTCAAACAATAATAATTAAAATTTTCTTTTTACTAAAATATTTTAGTATGAACTTTAGTTATAAAAGAATTAATATTGGGCTTTGTATTAGTGTCTTAGGTTTAAATATATTTTATGATAAATAATGCTAAATATAAATACTCTTCAGATAGGGTTTTACGTAATCCTAAGTATATTTAAATGAGTATATTTAAATGGGCTTTTGATATATATATATATATATATATATATATATATATATATATATATATGTGTGTGTGTGTGTGTGTGTGTGTGTGTGTATTTCATCGGATTAGGAACTAAGTTTCCAAGGAGATATTTGAACCGAGTCCATCATCACGGAAGCCTCCCATCGTAACCAACATGCCATGATTCCACGTGTGTGTGTATATATATATATGTGTATGTGTGTGTGTGTGTGTGTGTGTGTGTGTGTGTGTGTGTGTGTGTGATGTCTAGTTTAGTGGTTAAGACAGATGCATATTATCCAGGAGGTTACGAGTTCGAGCTTCCTGGGTCCCACTTTTTGGAAAATTAAGTGGTGAGTTGGTGATGGGTGCAGCGCATGTGATGTTCAAGTGTGGTGCATGTGCAGGTCTTCGGGCCGAATGTATGAGACCTTCAGGCCGAATTTGTAGATCTTCGGACTGAATTTGTAGGTCTTCGGGCCATATTTAGTTAACCAGATATGTGTATTAGCAAAAATAATAAAAAATTAGTCTATACTACAACCGTCCAATACTACAATCGTTGGATTGCGATTGGATTGAAAGTAACAAAACATACGAATACTTTCATGAATCTTCTGTTGGTTTTTAAAGGCTGATGATGGGCGGGGCTAAATAAAAAGGTAGAACAGGTTCTTTCGGGCAGAGCTCTGAGTCTGCAAGAAATCTCTTTAGACAAAATGTGGTACTTTTTTTCATACCCTCGCCTGTTAAAGAAAGCAGAGTCGAGGAAGGACGTAGCAAGCGACGAAATGCTTCGGGGAGTGAATTCTTTTCTTTCAAGTTGAAGTCGGACTCGGCGTGTGATTGTATCGATAAAAAAATTTATTTCCAAGTAAAATGTCTGGAAGGAATAAAAAATCGTGGTTGGGAAGGTCCAGGAATTCCTTCTTCCGCGAAGTTAATTCGGACTAAGGCACTACAAAATACACTCATGCTGGCCCAATTTTTTCTCTAAATTTTTCACTTAAAATTTTACTCGGAACTAGACCAAAAATTTATTTAGGACTGTCAAAATTTTGACAGTCCTTTCAATATGTTGGACTGTCAAAATTTTGACAGTCCATTGAATTGCGTACAATATTTAGGACTGTCAAAATTTTGACAGTCCAAACTATTGGAAGGACTGTCAAAATTTTGACAGTCCAAACTATTGGAAGGACTGTCAAAATTTTTACAGTCCTAAATATATTTTTGGGTTAGCCCTGATAAGTGAAATTTAGAAGAAAAAAATTGGGATAGACCAAGTCATGTTTGTAGTGCCTTTATCAATAACCTTTTTAAAAGGCTTGTGCTAAAGGCACTACAAAGTACACTCAGGGCTAGTCCAGTTATGAAGAAATTTTACTCAGGCTAGTCCAAATTTTACTAGGACTGTCCACCCTCTTCACCTCCCTCCTCCTGCTCCCCATCCCGCTCCTCCACCGCTCGTTCGCCTCCCCCACAGCTCGTCGCCGCCCCCGCACGCAGCAGCGGCCCCGTCCTCCACCGCCGCTCCCGCACGCAGCAGCGGCCCTGTCCTCCACCACGTGCCGCCTCCTCCCCTGCCTCCCGCCGCCTCCTTCCCCTCCCGCTCCGCCGTCTCGTCCCCCCTTTCGGCCTCCACGCAGCCCAGCCCTCGTGGTCACCTCACGTAGCCCTCCCTTCCGAACTGTCAAAATTTTGACAGTCTTGATTATAAAAAAATTAATTGAAAGTGGACAGCCCGGTGAGTAATTTTTGAGAGTGGCAAATTTATAATTATCAATAGTAAAAATTTGGACTGTCCCGAGTGAATTTTGTAGTGCCTTTATCAAGAGTCTTAGAGTCTTTTAAAAGCTGTCATTTTTATCCAAGACCCAGGCTGCCTTCTCTCTCTAATTTCTCTCTCCCGATCAAAAACCCATCCCGACTCCGCGGTCACCGCCCCCTTTCCATAGACCCAGACGACCACCATCCCCTCTCCGTGGCCAAGCGGGGTTCTCTGTTCTCGAACCCTTCCCCTAGCTTGCACGGAGCGGAAGAGGGAGCGAAAGAGGCGGGTGACATTGGGGTTGGGGTTCCGGTGGCAAGACGGCTTGACTAGAGAGGAGGGCTGGGCCTGTGTGTGGGGGGGGGGGTCATGGGCTCTTTCGTCGAGTTTCATACAGGTATAAGATGAGAGGATCTACGAAGAGGGACACGAGATAAGCCGTGAAGAAAAAAGAAAGAACTAAAGTTATTACTTACTAATTTTTTTAAGCTTGTCTGCTAGAAGTTAGTTCCTTGTAAAAAAAAATTATACAAGGTGATGTTCTTCTTGTTAGTAATTTGTGTCATTGACTTCTTCCTCTAATCAAAAGGCATCATCCGTATAATTGATGCATTGTTGTAATCTCACACCTTATACACATAAAGACTTCTGAAAAAACTTTATTTTGAATCGGTTGTGATCGTTAGTTTCCTTCCATTCCAAATTGATGATAGGTATGCTGATGTTTTCCACTTGGCTTGGGGAGTTTTTAGTCCCACATTGAAAAACCAATAATGTGTGTATCTCAATATATAGCTATGCTTAGTATTGGTATATGCACATGGGATGGAGGCTCATGTGGGTTGACTTTTCCTAGAGGGTTTAAGTGTGAATTCCATTATGACAATCTTTGTTTTGTCACCACCTTTGGGAAGTTTTTCTTAGGAGCTAAGCCTCGCAGGGTCTTAGCGACTCGGGCTCGTGCTCAAGGGTGCAAAGTGACGCTTTGTTGGCACACTTTACACTTTGCATCGTCGTATGGCGCTCGTGTGCGAGTTACATGCACGGTTGCTTGTTCGGGCGCATGTTTCGTGAACCCATGCGGCTTGGTGCCTATGCGGCCAAGAGCACATGCGGCCTGTGGAGAGTTTGACATGGAGGGGACAGGGCCTACTTTCGGCGTTTGGCGGCGCTGTCTGCCTCATGCAGTACAACGTGTCAGGCGGCGTGAGCAGCTACTTTCGGCGTTTGATGGCGCTGTCTGCCTCGTGCAGTGCAGCGTGACTTGTGGTGCCGATGGCTCTAACACCCGGATTTTGGGGATCTAATCGGTCAGCGCTTATGCGGCCTAGAGTTTTCTCAGGCCGCATATGTGTTGTTTTCTTCTATTTATATAGAGGACCTCATCTTTCATTTGAGGAGAGAGAATTCAGATGGAAAATCGAGAACACCAGATCACTTTGCGGCCTAGAGTGTCTCCCTCTCACATGGTGCTTTTCGAGTATTTTCGAAGGTAACATTGAGCAGTCCAGAAGTTCATTTGTGAACTTGCTGGTTCCTGGGGACAGATCGTTTGTACGGCGAATCTTTCTTTGAGCAACGGTGGTTTTGACCACCTCAGCAAGGAGCTTCTCTTCAGTTTTCTTTTGCTTCGTTCTTTCTCATTGTAGCGTCTGCGAATGCAAAGAGAATAACATTTTACTTGTTGCTTGTTGTAATCTTCATTTTCTTTGGAGCCAGTTTGTAATATGTTCTTGGTTTGTGCTTCGTTGGAATCGAGAAATATCAGATGATGAACTATTGTGTGAATCTCTGATCTCGACGACAACTTGGATTCCAGTAGAGAGCGGATCTTCGGGTCTCGCTAGCAGCTCTGCTATGGCCCGCGTTCTACCATCTTTGCTCCGTGCAAGGAACAACAATCTCAAAGCAAGATCCGAAGAAAGATATAGAACATCCGATCAAATCTTCTCGGCAATAAGTTTTTATAGCAACAAGTTTTTATAAACTTTGAGAAGATTGACGGGATACACTTCGAACATTTAGATGAGGGAGAGTCATTTGTCAAATGTTGAACATGAGTTGTCAGAACCTACCATTTCCCAGAATGGAGGAGTTAGCATTTGAATGACGCACATTCCAGTTGAAAGAAAGATTACAAGTAGACCAAGGATTGCAGAGTATGCGCATAACGAGACTTTGCGCATGAAAGTTCTTGGCGGTTGGCAAGACTTGGCCGCATAGTATCTTGGACGCATGCAGGACGCATGGAGGCTTTTGCGCATAGAGGTCACTGCTTTGGTAGGACTTGATGCATGGCTGGAATTGGAGCTTGAAAGCAGAACCGATTCAAACCAATATAACAAGGTATATCTAAAACTTGGTTCCTTTGATTACTTAACTTGGTTGCTATGATTGCGCAGGTTGAGTTATCAAGCATGGCTACTGACTGGTGGATAGACACTGGTGCATTCAGCCACGCATGCTCTATGAAAAAGTTATTCACCAAAGAAGAGCACTATCTAAGAAGGGGGTCTCTATGGCGAACAAGTGTCAAGCAAAAGATCTAGGGATCAGGAATATGATTCTGGACTTTCGGCTTGAGAAAGAGATTACTCCTATTGAGTTGTGTCGTATCTGACTAAGACATGTCCTTTTTAAAAGATGTCTAAGTTCAGGAATATCTCCAAGATGTGGGGGTAAGGAGGTGGAGATACATGATGGCTATGTTCAGACATAGGTAGTCAGGAAGTCGTTTAAACGGATGACTATAAGTACAGATCCTATGGAGCTGGTGCGCTCAGATATCTGTGACTTCTACTCTCCACAAAGGGCCAGGGTGAAGTTTATCACTTATCTCTTTAACGATTTCTCGAAAAACGCGTTTGCGTATCTTCTCATAATCGAAGGATGAAGCGTTTGAGAACCTCAGGAACTTCAAGTTTGGAGCTGAGCGTCATATCGGCCTACAAATTAATAGACTCGGAAAATTTCTTTACGAAGAGCATTGCTCTTTGGATTCACATCGTTCAGCTTGAAACATGGAATTGACTATGGAACATGTATCATTCTTTGGATTTGCATCATTCATCTTAGAACATAGAATTGACTATGGAACATGCATCATTTTTTGGATTTGCATCGTTCAGCTTGGAACATGGAATTGACTATGGAACATGCATAGTTCTTTGGATTCACATCGTTCAACTTAGAACATAGAATTGACTATGGAACGTCATCTTCGTACTCTTCCTATCCCTTGAAGGTGCAGATAGGAAGGATGAGCAGTTAACAGTAATGATATCTTCTATATTATTGTTCAAAGGGCCTTCCAGATTGTCTGTGGGAGAAGGTTGCACGTACGGTCATGTCCCTAGTATCGTTAGTCACTTCTGAGGTAACTCTGGTTCAATGTCAGATCCATATGAATATCGTTCGAATGCGGACGAGTGTCAAAATAGACCGATACGGGACTTTTCAACGGATACGCATTGATTCCAGTATGCACGCACATCCAAATCAACTTCCGCAAAATCTCATACGTCTGCATTGACGATATGCGTATTTTGATGCAATTCGCATACGACGAAGTCGCCTCGTTTAGACGCACCAATTTTGAGAAATTTTGGATTTTAAAAACTAAGTTTTTGGTCAACTTCAACCACGATAAAATACAGCATACAACAAATTAAAATAAACTAAGTAAAAGAATTAAAACTTGGTTATGTTGTCTAATTTACTATTTAAGTAAAATTTAGATATAATAACTAGGTTGGAAGTAAAACGGCCATGAACTTGGGGCTTTGGGACAGTTTCCTGAACCATAAATTGGGTTATTATTTTCTGTTTTGTGTTACGATTTGCGATTGACACAGGACACGATACTCCAAACTAATTGTACAGGGTTCGAGAGGGTCATACTGCGAACAGCCGTTCGAGAATCGATACAACGTGGAGGAAGATAACTCACAGTGAACAGAGGGGGTCGGACGCGGTGTGTTGCGCATGGCCGGTGGCGGCGGTGCTCGATCGTCGGCGGCAGGTTGCTGTGGTCGCTACCTGTCACCCGTGCGTCCAGTCGCGGCTGCTCGGGGTGTTCCTGTCGGCGTCGGAGTCATCGTCGAAGTCGTCGGGGTCGTCGAGGCCGGAGTCGGAGAGGGTGACCGGAGGTTGTGATGGTGGTGGGGGTTCGGCACTGGAGTTTATATAGAAGTTATGTGCGGCAGTTACGGGGAGGCGAACTGGAGAGGTCACCGGAGTTGAGGGAGGTGAACGGAGGGATCGGCCAGCGGGTAGGGGAGGTGAATCGAAGAGTCGGTCGGCGGAGAGTTGTTGAAATGGTCGAGGAAGAGAAAGAATTTCCTCAGTTACTGTAGCAAAGGTTAACGAGTCGGGTATGGGTCGGGTTAGGATCTGATTCATTTGGTTTAGTTCGGTTTGGTTTGGTTCAGTTTATGTTTGGTTTGGTTCGATTCAAGTTTGGTTCGATCTGGTTTATTTAAAAATAATACTATTTATCTATTTAAAAAAAGTTTTTGAGCCCAATAAATTCCAAAAAATTACACAATGCTCTATTATTAATTATACATCCAAAAATATAATTTTTACAATATTTTAGTAATTAATTTAAATTCAAAAAATATAAATCCCTGAAGAGCATTTATTATAATTAATTAGAAATCACAGAAAAATCTCAAAAATTTATATTTAAAATTTAAAAAATCTGCGTGTTTATAATCTACCCTCATTAAAAGAATTACGTCCTCACAATTAAGAAAACGAAACGTAACTCACAATTAAGAAAACGAAACGTAACCGATCAGAAGAGATGACGCGGTTGCAAGACATGTTTGAAGCACGACACAAAGGATAAAGAACCATGAACAAGGAGAAATCGAGAGGAAGGGTGAGGGTTTTGTTCAAGCAGATCATGTAGGGAAGAAATAAAAAAAATCCTAGGCAATGAGAGATAAGTAACTCAAGTGTAAAGGAGCCTGGTTAGAACGAAGATCAACTACAGCTTATGAAAACTTGGGTACCAGTGATATATTACTAATCTAGACTAACAAGTTTATGCTAACATAATACTAGGCTTAGGCTAGGGAATGGAACTAACAAGCACGTGCTAAAGTATTACTAAGAATAGATAGCTATGATAAAACTTAAATCTTACTCATATTCGCTACTCCTCGAGTCCGTACTTCCTCCACTGTCATCGCAAAAGCCTATCCACATCCTTGTGGTGGTGCCCTCTGCTGTTGTTGGGCCTGCTGGAAGAGTGTTGTCCGTGGTGCCAAGGGTGGCATCAGCTGATATCCTTCCGGTGTTGGTAAAGCTTGTCGGTTTAATATCGGTGCTTCTCCTCTATACTCAGGGCAATCCCTTGCTGAATGTTGACTGGATCCGCAAGCTAAACATAATCCCAATTTGAGTCTACACTCCCTCTCAATATGGCCTACCTTGCCACCGTAGTAACAAGTAGGAAGGGACAGGGATTGTGATACTGCTCTCTATGATGGTTTCATCTAGGGTCGCTTTGTAGACTCCCCATGTAATGCTCTGGTTGGTGATGATATGAACGGCCGTTTCAGGCTGGACTCTCTCCTGGTGATGCGCTCCATGCGTAAGGCTGCAGCAAGGACGTCCATGTATGAAGTAGGTACAACGGATCTGATCAATCTCTGTAGCTCAAACCTAAGCTCGTCGAAGAACTTTGCCTTCTCCTCTTCTGTCGGAATTAGAGTAGGGACAAAGCGACCCAAACGGATGAACTCCGTATTGTACTCTTCTACCGTCATATTGCCTTGAGTGAGGCGATTGAACTTGTTCTGAAGTTCCGATCGAGCAATAGATGGAATGTACATCTTCTGAAAGAGTCCATAGAAATCCTCCCAAGTGACTCAGTCTGGTCCGAGTCGTCTCTCCTCAGATAGCCACCAGTGATGTGCATTACCCGTCAACTGCATCCTGACGACAGTCATCCAACGCTCCCTTGGAAGCTCAGCTGCTTCCAATTGGTGTTGAGTGTTTGTGAGACACTTATAAACTTCAATGGGCTCCTCCTTGCCTGAAAAGGTACGGGGCTTCAGCTGGCAAAAATTAGTGATAGATCCCGTCGATGGCCGTCTAGCTGGTGGGTTTGCCTGCTCTAATGCGACCACTATACTGTTTCTCAGGTTCTCTGCCTCGTTACGCTAAGCCTCTTGATAAACCAGTTGTTGGGCTTGCATCATTGCGTAGAATATTTGAAATATCTTTTGTCCGTCCATAGGCTATCCTGGTGGAAAAATAGGCATCGATGGAGTAAACTGCGGTGGTGGAATGTCGTCTCGCCCGAACTTGAGACGTGCTGATCTGCTTGATTGTTTTAGTGAGTGGAGGGATCTCCAACCAATGGTGTCACTCCCTCATCTTAGGTGACTACAGAACCTTGTGGTGTACCTGAGGGAGTTTCGTCACTGACTCGTGGATCCATTACTCTGCATACAAAGTAAACTGTGAGAGGCGCACAGAAGAATCAAGGCAGGATTCAAGTCAAAAATTATTTTGAAGTCGATATAGAGGTCAAGAACGTATCAATATGTGGATGAGATCATATAACTTATCATATCCTAATCGCAGGCTTGCTCGGTTCCTTAGTTGAAACCGAAGCAATATAGTCATAGACCTGCATGGGCTACCACAAAAACCATGCCACGTCTCAGTCCCAAAATACCGAGGGACTAGCCACGTGGCAATGGCCAGCAACACAACTCTAATGGACAAACCCAATTTAATGGACCCGTTAGAGTGTACTTAAGCTGTATACAGTGGTCTACGATATATGTCACAGTCAAATTCTAATCTCATCCACAGAAAGTAAATATAATTCAAAATGTCAAACTAATAAAAAAAATATAATCCATCAACAAGTCTCAATAAAAAGTGTCTCGGGGAACAACCTGATAATAAGTTTAATACAGTGATCCAAGAGTCAGGATATAGAGTAACTAGAAACAGAAATAACTGAGTATATAATAAAATAATCAGGAGAAAACCTTTGGCACAATCTCGTCCTCTGGTGCCAGTACTGCTCCAACGTCAGCTCATGTCTCATATACCTTGGGGTAAATCTCCTCTACCTGGGAACATAATCCGGATCCAGGTCCTCAGGGGACATAGCAAGGTACAAGAATAACTCAAGCCAAATAAAATACAGTATATAAAAATATATCAACAGGGCAAGCTATGTAACCAGCTATGTGAAATACAAATGAGAGCATTAATCATACTCAGGCTGAAACTACTATAGGCTCTGTGTCGGGGAAACCCATAGCAGCATGTAATATCTTGAAGGGCCAGTAATTATGCCAAAGACATAGTCTGAGTCACTACCAGTAATGTAGTATATATATAAATATAATCATCATGTAGTATGGTAAAACTCTCCCCACCCAATGTAACCTCACGTCTTATGTCCATAACACGCAAGATCATGACCTCTAGCTAATACAACGAGTCATAATGATATCTCTATATATGCAAGTCTTATGTCACAAATCATGTAAGCCTATACAGAATCACCATGAATAACTCAGAAAAGATTCTCTCATATGAATAGTGTCAAGTGTTCTATGGTATGACGTACTTAGTAAAACAAGCACAAAAATATATAGGATCGTGGAATCAACTCACTAAGTGACGTTACACGACTCCGCATACGACGTCGACACCCGAATCTTGTTCGGACGTTAAGCAATATCTCGCGGTCCTAGGTTCAATAGGTACAATACAGAAGTATATTTATATATATATATATATATATATATATATATATATAAATAACTCAGGCAATTAATATCAAAGGAACTACTGCAGGTTTGGCAAGGTACACTTGCCTGGGTTTTAAACTCCTTCAGTTGCTCCTGTAACAGCGAAATCTCCAGGTACGCCTTCGGATGCTGAAACAAACATTACCATCATTCTCAGAATATATGAAATAGCTAGGATTGACTACCCATAAGTCCAATTTGGACAAAGGGTAGAATTGACAGTTTCTGGTCAAAGCGGGGTCCACATGTGGCCCACTTCGCACCGAAAAATATGCCAGAGACAAAGTTCTCCAAATTCATCAAACTTAGTGTCTACGAGTCCAATGATGATACGAACCCAACGGAATGTCCAGAACTGGATTTCGATGAGCCGGTCACGAAATCGCCCGTCAATTGAAATTGTGGGGCCCACAAAATGGTGTTTCGTCAACGTTCTCAGAATCGAACCAAACTTGGGTCACAGGACCAGCATAACGCTATGAATCCGATGGCACAAGTTTTATTACGAATTTACAAGTATACATAAATTTATGACGAGTGTCAGAACAGGTCGATATGGGACTTTTCGACGGATACGCATTGATTCCGGAGTGCACGCACATCCAAATTAACTTTTGCGAAATCCCATACGTCCGCATTGACGATACGCGCCTTTCGATACAATTCGCACACGATAAAGTCGTCTCGTTTAGCAGGACACCTAATTTCGAGAAATTTTGCGTTTTAAAAACTAAGTTTTTGGTCAACTTCAACTACGAATAAAATACAGCATACAACAAATTAAAATAAACTAATTAAATAGATTAAAACTTGGTGATGTTGTCTAATTTACTGTTTAAGTGAAATTGAAAATTATTAACTAGGTTGGAAGTAAAATGGCTATGAACTTGGGGCTTTGGGACAGTTTTCTGAACCATAAATTGGGTTATTATTTCCTATTTTGCGTCATAATTTGCGACCGACACAGGACACAATACTCCAAACTAATTGTACAGGGTTCGAGAGGGTCATACTGCGAACAGCCGTTCGAGAATCGATAAAACTTGGAGAAAGATAACTCACAGTGAACAAAGGGGGTCGGACGCGGTGTGCTGTGCGTGGACGGTGACGGCGGTGCTCTATCGTCGGCGGTGAGTTGCTGCGGCCGCTGCCTGTCACCTGTGCATCCAGTCGCGGCTTCTCGGGGTGTTCTTGTCAGCGTCGGAGTCATCATCGAAGTCGTCGAGGTCGTCGAGGCCGGAGTTGGAGAGGGTAACCGGAGGTTGTGATGGTGGTGGGGGTTCGGCACTGGGGTTTATATAGGAGTTATGTGCGACGGTTGTGGGAAGGTAAACCGGAGAGGTCGTCGGAGTTAAGGAAGGTGAACGGAGGGGTCGGCCGATGGGTAGGGGAGGCGAATCGAAGAGTCGGCCGGCGGAGAGTTGCTGAAATGATCGGGGAAGAGAAAGAATTTCTTCGGTTACTATAGCAAAGGTTAGCGGGTCGGGTACGGGTCGGGTTAGGATATGATTCATTTGGTTTAGCTCGATTTGGTTTGGTTTGGTTCAGTTTAAGTTTGGTTTGGTTCGGTTCAAGTTTGGTTCGGTCTGGTTTATTTAAAAATAATATTTTTTAGCTATTTAAAAATAATTTTTGAGCCCAATAAATTCCAGAAAAATTATACAATACTCTATTATTAATTATACACCCCAAAATATAATTTTTATAATATTTTAATAATTAATTTAAATTCAAAAAATATAAATCCCTGAAGAGCATTTATTATAATTAATGAAAAATTACAGAAAAATCTCAAAAATTCATATTTAAAATTTTAAAAATCTAGGTGTTTATAGGAAAGAAGAGTGAAAGATCCACAGGCGGACGTGACTTCTCCAGGAAGTGGTGCTACTAGATCGTGGAAATCGAAGAAGCAATCTTTACTCTCAGAATTCTATGCACTATCATCTGCAGCATATTAAGCAGAATGGCTCTGGAAGCTCTCAGATGATCTTTCTATGGTTAGTACACAAATTCGGGTGATACCGACATACTGTAAAAACCAGGAAGCTGCAGTAGTGACATATATTCATCTCTTCAAAGGTCTGAAGAGAACTATGTAGATAAAACGCAGAGCACTGAATGAGCGCAGCTAGCGTGGATCATTACAGTGGTTAATATTCGGAGCCAGATAATTTTGGCGGATCCGTTCATAATAGGCCAGTACAGAACAATGAATGAGCGCAACTAGCGTGGATCATTACAGTAGTTAATGTTCGGATCCAGGTAATGTTCGAATCCAGGTGATTCTGGCGGATCAGTTCATAACAGGCCAGTACAGAACACTGAATGAGCGCAACTAGCGTGGATCATTACAGTGGTTAATGTTTGGGGCCAGGTGATTCTGGTGGATCTATTCATAATAGGCCAGTACAGAATACTGAATAAGTGCATCTAGCGTAGATTATTACAGTGGTTAAAGATCGACGTCAGATAAATTTGGCGGATCCGTTCATTATTGGCCTCAAGCGCCAGCTGATTGTAAGAACTATAAAGGAGCATAGTACTCCATGCTAACGTGGGGTAAAACCACCATGAGGTACCTCGACAGGGTAAAATCTCGACTTTGAGCCATGTCACAGTCGCAGTAGCACCGTATATAGTAAAATCAAGCACTATAAAGGAGCGTAGTACTCCATGTTACTGTGGGGTGACACCACTATGAGGTACCTTGACAGGGTAAAGCCTCGGCTGCAGGCCATGTCACAGTAGTAGTAACACCGCACATAGTCAAGAATACGTCAGATATGGGCTTGGAGGACCTTTGGCATTGCGTCTCTGCAATCCTACCATTTAGTTTTATGCTATTGGTTCAAAGAAAAATCTATCAAGCATCTAGTTGTTGGTTCAATGGAGGACCATTGACCAGGAGAATATCAGGTACATTGGGTAGTCCTCAGGGACATTGTGGGATACGTACCCGGAACCACTGTGGTCTACTATTTGTTCTTGATCAAAATATTTTATGTGGGAGGATAGCTTTGACGCCTTAATGAATTCTCGGGCAGAGTGAATGTCCGGCGTGCGTTACAGGAAGCATGAGTAGTTTCAGAACTACAAGAGACTTATATCCCATGCTACAGTAGCATGACATCACACGAGGGAGTGAACCTCGACTTCGAGCCATGTCACAGCGGCAGTAGCATCGCACATAGGCAGGTAGCCTAATGCTGAAAGGGAAAAGAGAGTGGTAGTACAGTACTACAAAGAGGCCTGTGACCTCATGCTACAGTGGGTGACACCACATGAGGTAGTGAACCTCGGCTTTGAGCCATGTCACAGCGACGTAGCACCGCACGGAAGCATAAGGCTTTATGCTAGGAGGTAGTACAACACTACTAAGAGGCCTATGACCTCATGTTATAGTGGGTGACACCACATGAGAGAGTGAACCTCGGCTTCAAGCCATGTCACAATGGCGTAGCATCGCACAGGAGCGCAAGGCTCCATGTTGTGTATAGTAACGGCACTATTAAGAGGCCTATGTCCTCATGCTACAGTGGTATAACACCACAAGAGGAGGATTCTCGGCCTTGGGCGGCCATGTCATACGGCGTAGCACCGAACAGAAGCGCAATACTTCATGCTGAATAATAAACTCTCTATAGTGAAAGAACTCACCTAAGTGTATGGATAGAGATATAGGCCGTCTCTTGAGGGAAAGCTTGTAGACGCCCAAGTTACATACACTGAGACCATGTTAGCACAGGGCCTTTAACGTGTGACTGGATGACACAACTGAGGTCCTTGTGTGAGTAGGGAGAATAGCAGCTATGGTGCAGAATTATGCTTAGTCCATTCTTGTATCGTACTATTGTTTGACCCATGCGGAAAGATTCAAGTCATCGACGATATCTATCCTAATGCATGATAGCAGTTACTGTGAGGAATGTTCAACCATATATTGTAATATATGTAGGCGATTGTTGGTATTTTCTACTTGGCTTTGGAAGTTTTTAGTCCCATATTGGAAAACCATCAATGTGTATATCTCAATATATAGCTATGCTTAGTATTGGTATATGCACATGGGGTAGAGGCCCAGTGGGTTGACTTTTCCTGGAGGGTTTAAGTATGAACTCCATTATGACAATCTTTGTTTTGTCACCACCTTTGGGAAGTTTTCCTTAGGAGCTAAGCCCCGCAGGGGCTTAGCGACTTGGACTCAGACAGACTCGAACTCGGGCTCGAGCTCAAGGGCGCAAAGTGGCACTTTGTTGGCGCACTTAGCACGTCAGCATCGTCACATGGTACTCGTGAGCTCCTTTTTATCCACGAGTTACATGCACGGTTGCTTGCTCGGGCGCATGCTTCGTGGAGCCATGCGGCCTAGAGTACATGTGGCCTGGAGTGTATGCGGCCATGGGCCATGCGATCAGGTGCCCATGCAGCCAGGAGCTATGCGGTCAGGTGCTCATGCGGCCAGGGCCATACGGCTCGGTGCCCATACGGCCAGGAGCGCATACAGCTCGGTGTCCATGAGGCCTGTGGAGAGTCTGACGTGGAGGGGACATGGCCTGCTTTCGTCATTTGGTGGCACTGTCTGCCTCGTGCAGTACAGCATGTCAGGCAGTACGAGCAACAAAGTTTGGCTTTGGCGGCGTTGTCTGCCTCGTGCAGTACAGCGTGACTTGCGGTATCGACGGCTGGGACACCCAAATTTGAAAGATCTAGTCAGTCAGCGCTTATGCGGCCTGGAGTTTCCTCAGGCCACATGTGTGCTATTTTCTTCTATTTATATAGAGGACCTCCTATTTTATTTGAGGAAAGAGAATTCAGATGGAAAATTGAGAACACCAGATCACTTGCGGCCCAGAGTGTCTCCCTCTCACATGGTGCTTTTCGAGTATTTTCGAATGTGACATTGAGCGTTCCAGAAATTCATTTGTGAACTTGCTGGTTCCTGGGGGCAGATCGTCTGTACGGAAAATTTTGCTTTGAGCAACAGTGGTTTTGACTACCCAACAAGGAGCTTCTCTTCAGTTTTTCTTTGCTTCGTTCTTTCTCATTGTAGCATTTGCGAACGTAAATAGAAGAATGTTTTACTTTTTGCTTGTTGCTTGTTGTAATCTTTATTTTCTTCGAAGCCAGTTTGTAACATGTTCTTGGTTCGTGCTTCATTGGAATCGAAAAATATCATATGAGGACCTCTTGTGTGAATCTCTGATCTCGACGATAACTTGGGTTCCAGTAGAGAGCGGACCTTCGGGTCTCGCTAGCAGCTCTACTATGGTCCGCGTTCTACTATCTTTGATCTGTGCAAGGAACAACAAGGTATAGGTGTTAATGATATAAACGCTAGTTCAAGTTATAATTATAGTTCCTAACTATCTAGTATTTGAATAAGGATGCTACTAGTTATTTAGAATTGTACGCATCTGTAGCCTTTGGATAAATTAAGTTTAGGGTCTGTAATCTCCAGCTTTTGTTCTTGGAGCAATAGTGCTTGTGGCTTACCAATATACTTGAGCTCTGTTTGAACCCACAATAGGCTTGGAATGGCTATTCAAACTTAGCTTCTAAAGATGAGTTTTACATAACAACTTGTGTTCGAGTCTGAACTCGGTTGAACTCAGTTTGCTTTCTAATAAAAAAGAAGAAGAATAACCCATTTGTACGAATGATGTTAGTGATCATAAGATTAAGCTCAAAGTGTTGAGTTGTGGGGGACTTATTTAGTCCCACATCAGATAGAAAATAAGGAGGGTTCTAGCCTCCTCCTATATATATGTACCCCCTCTCTTGGAAGTAAATCAATCAATTATTTTCTCTCTACATGGTATCAGAGCCAAAGCTCTGAATCATTTTTCCAAAAAAAATTCAAAAAAAAAACAAGAAGAATTCCCTTTCCCCCTGTCTCTCACCCGATCCCACCCCCCTCCCCCGCCTTCCTTTACCCGGGTGGAAGCCCCCCCCCCCCTCCCCGCCCTCCTCTGTGCTTGGAAACCCTTTCCACCCTCGGGTGTCGTCGATGTTCCCTACGGGTGTCATCAAACCCGTCATTGGATCGTGGATAATCAGAGAGGAACTCTTGTGTAATCCTTTAATTTCGATCTCAATGTGGGTTCTGAGATTAGAGAGCATACTTCCTGGAAAGTCTTGCACAAATTTCTATTTCTATCCCTTTTTCAGGCAAGTTCTATCCATCGCGCATTTCTTAGGTGATAAAGAAGATAGAGTTACTACCCAATGACATCAAACTTGAGGGGACGAGAAACTATCTAAGTTGGTCTAGGAGGGGGCTGCTAAACCTTCGGACCAAGGGGCTTAAAAAATGTGAAGGGAGAGTGCACCGAGATAAAGGATAAGACGAGTGCTGAGTGGAGCACATGGAGTCACCTTAATTCTCTGGTGGTTTCTTGGCTGCTGACTTCTATGTCTCCATCCATAGCTGGGATGGTGGAGTCGATCTGTAGTGCAGCTGATATCTGGACGACATTGGCTGGGATGTACTCTGGAGCTGGGAGTGTCATGATGATGATGGAAGTCGAGGAGAAGATTGATACTACCACATAGGGGGAGAAGACAGTACTCCAGTATGCAGCAGAGCTATGTCGCTTTTGGACGGACTTGAACTACTATGGTTCGCTATCATTGCAAAATTCGGCTGATGTTCTCCTTGGAAAATAGTACCTTAAGCGTAGGCGTGTGGCTCATTTTCTCAAGGGTCTGAACCAGCAGTTTAAGGATAGAAGGGCAACAATGTGTCATATGTCATCTTTCTCGTCCCTGGATGAGGCTGTTGCATCGATGGAGCAAAAGGAGATCCGACAGAAGGTAATGAAAGGGGAGATCTCACCAGCTGTCTGTTCTGTATTGGTGGTTCCTAGTGCTCCCATCAGCAATGACAGGGAGTGCTATAATTGCGGAAAGAAAGGGCACCTCAGCTACAATTGCCCTCAATCTCGCAATTCTGGTCGTGGCCGAGGGTGCAGAGGACAAAGAAGTGGACGTGCAATTCAATGAGGCAGGGGACGCGGAGGCCGGGGAGTTGCTCACCTAATTGTGATGGAGAAGACCACCACCGAAATGACTAGAGCTGAGATGATAGAGCTGGAGGAACTACATCAATTCAAGCTTCAGGTTGAGAGTTCTAAGGGCAAGGGACTGGTCACTCAGGATCTGGATAACACTACCTACCTTGGTAACTTTACTGGTTACGCTGCTCATATAAGCAAAGGTATTCTGGTTCAGGCACTTGAATCCACTAAATCTCATACTGGTTGGATCATAGATTCAGGTGCATCTAGTGAGTTTGTATTATATTATCCGAGCAAGCATATGCATCCCGAGATAATTCAGACTATTGATGGGACATCCCAACCCATCAGGGATACTGGCTCAGTCCATTATACTTCAAATGTTACCCTGTCATCTGTATTGCATGTTCCTTCATTTTTGGTCAACTTACTTTCTGTTAGCTCTCTCATTGATCAATTGAATTATACTGTTCTTTTTTATTGGGATATGTGTTCTTTCCAAGAGGCCACGGGAAAGAGGCTTGGGACTGGCATCAGGCGTAATGGTCTTTGGTACTTGGACCAGGAGGCTGCAATGCTTGATGCTACTACTAGTAGAGATCCAGAGACAGAAGCAATGCTCCAACACAGTAGATTGAAGCATTTATCTTTTGATAGTTTGAATAAATTAGAACCTGAGATAATGAATAAAGTAGACACAAAATATTATTTTGTAATGCTTGTGAACTTGGAAAGCATACACGTTCTATTTATAAAATGGTTGGTCTTCGAAGTTTTGAGCCATTTGTACTTGTTCATTCTGATGTTTGGGGACCGTGTCCTACTACTTTTATCAGTGAATTCGGATGGTTTGTTACCTTTATTAATTTTTACTCACGTATGACCTTGATCTACATGATGAAGCAGAAATTTGAGGTGTACAAATATTTTTAAGACTTCTCGACATATGTGAAGACCCAGTTTGGAGTATATGTGAAGATTTTTCGAACAAATAATGGGACCGAGTACACCAACAAGGAGTTTGCTAATTTCATCTCTAGTTAGGGAATTCTTCATCAAACCACTTGCCCAAACACTTCTGCTCAGAATGGGGTGGCTGAACATAAGAACATGCATCTACTATAAGTGGCACATTTTTTTATGTTGATATCTCTAGTCAGGGAATTCTTTATCAAACCACTTGCCCAAACACTCTTGCTCAGAATGGGGTGACTGAACACAAGAACATGCATCTACTAGAAGTGGCACTTTCTTTGATGCTGACAATGAATGTGCCAAAATTCTTGTGGAGTGAGGCTGGTATGACAACAACTTATCTAATCAACAGAATGCCGTCAAGAGTATTAGGGATGAAGATGCCATGTGAGATGATCTTGGGCTCTAATATTTTTATTGTTTCTCCCAGAGTATTTGGTTGTACATGTTTTGTACGAGATCACAGAATGATGGTGAGCAAGCTGGATCCACAAGCAGTTAAATTTATCTTTGTGGGCTACTCACCAAGTCAGAAAGGATACAAATGTTGGTGTCCCACTGAAAGAAGGTTGTTTGTCAGTATGGACGTGACCTTCCGGGAGTTTAAACCATTTTATGGGGAGAAGACGGAGTTAAGTCCCTTGTTCAATGATGGCTCTACTGATGCTAGTTGAGAGGGAGAGAATGAGAGTGGCATCGTGGTTGGTATGACTCTATGTCCTTTTGAGTCACCGATGAGTGATGGTATCTCAAGGGGAGCTGACAGTCAGGGGGAGCTAAGAGTATATAGGGAGCATGAGCAGCAACAACAGGAGCATCATGAGCAGCAGCAACAGGAGCAGTAGGAGAAGCATAAGCTTCCTTCTGATGTCCCTATGTTAGTACCCACAAATGCTGATGTCCCAAGTCCCTCTTCTCCAGGACCTTCTTCAGCCCTTCCATCTGAGTCACCTGGTAATTAACAATTCCTCCCCTGATACTTCTAATCCTCATGTCTTGCTTCGTAGAACTTCTAGAGTCAATGCTGGAAAACCTCCAGCTAAGTTTGGCAGTTGGGATACTGACATTGCACATTACATTTCATATGCATCCACTCCACCTGCATATAAGTCCTTTCTTGCATTGTTAGATTCAGTGCTTGTACCTAACAACTGGCAGGTAGCTAAGCAAGATCTTAGGTGGTTGAGTGCCATGCAGGAGGAACTTCAGGCCTTGAAGAAGAATGACACATGGGAGCTGGTACCACTGCCAGCTGGAAAACGTGTTGTTGGATGTAAATGGGTTTATACTATTAAGAAGACTCCAGAGGACAAGATTGAGAAGTACAAGGCCAGATTGATTGCTAAAGGCAATAGCCAAACTTATGGTATCGACTATGACGAGGCCTTTGCTCCAGTCACAAAGATGAGCATTGTGTGAGTGTTGGTGTCATGTGCTGCTAACTTCAATTGGCAACTACATCAGCTAGATGTCAAGAACGCCTTTTTGCACGGGGATCTCCAAGAGGAGGTGTATATGGAGATTCCACCAGGCTTTGCTAATTCACAAGCAACGGGAAAGGTATGCAAATTTAAGAAGTCTTTGTATGGGCTAAAGCAGTCTCCGATAGCATGGTTTGATATATTCAGGCTTGCAGTCTGTGGTATGGGATATAGGCAATGCAATAGAGATCATACTGTGCTTTAAAGGCACTCCAAGACTCGTATCACTGTTCTTGTAGTCTATGTTGATCATATTGTAATTACTGGATACGATACTGAGGAGATCCTACGGCTGAAGAAAATGCTTGGAGAGGAATTTAAAGTTAAGGATCTGGGGCAGTTGAAGTACTTCCTCGGAATTGAAATTGCAAGGTCACGAAAGGGTATAGTACTTTCTCAACAAAAGTACGCTCTGGACCTTCTTTCAGAGACAGGAATGCGGGGTGCAGGGTTGCTTCTACTCCTATCGAAGATTAGTTGGTGATCCGGTGAGTAAGGAGCAATATCAAAGATTAGTTGGTCGCCTCATATATCTATATCATACGAGACCTAATATTACTTATGTTATGAATGTGGTGAGTAGATATATGCATGATCCCAGAGAGCAGCATATGGAGGCAGTTCGCAGAATTCTCAGGTATATTAAAGGAAGCCCAGGAAATGGGTTATGGTTCATAAGTTCTGGACATATGAGAGTTGAAGGCTATTGTGATGCAGATTGGACGGGTTATATGGACAATCGTAGGTCCACTACAGGTTACTGTATTTTTGTTGGAGGCAATCTTGTATCTTGGCGCAACAAGAAGCAATATGTAGTCGCTAGGTCTACAGTTGAGAAAGAGTATAGGGCTATGGCAGTTAGCCTGTGCGAGATGATGTGGGTAAAGAGTTTGTTGGCTGAGATGCGTTGTTTATAGGAGACTCCCTGCAACTTTGGTGTGACAACAAATCAGCAATTGATATTGCAAATAATCCAGTTCAGCATGATGGCACCAAACATGTGGAGATTGATCGATTCTTTATCAAGGAGCAGCTGAATAGAAAAGTTTTGACTTTGAGCTATGTGAAATCAGCGGAGCAGTTAGCTGATTGTTTAACTAAAGGTTTAGGTCCTAGGGAGTTTGATATCTTTTGCAACAAGATGGGGATGATTGATATCTATCACCCATCTTGAGGGGGAATGTTGAGTTATGGGGAACTTATTTAGTCCCATATCGGATAGAAAATATGGAGGAGGCTAGCCTCCTCCTATATATATGTACCCTCTCTCTTGGAAGTAAATCAATCAATTATTTTTTCTCTACACAAAGCAATACATAAAACAACATTTTCCATAAAATATTGAATGTACCAACATTTTGGCAATTGCAGAGTTGCACAATACCAACATATGATCAACCAACATTACATAATAACACATAAGAAGGCTTCTAATGAATAATTTCAATGTACTCAATACATTTATTAAATAAACAATAAGCCACAATGAAGACCAAGTTCAAATTTAATTTCTCTCTTCCAGATCTTCAAAAAATATGCCACCAAACTAATGTAAAGAGCTATGGCATCTTCTGTATCAAATAATGTCATTTACAGGTGTAGAAGCATGAAAAATCTCAAAGCCCTCTATGTGCCTTGGTCTTCATGCATCAAGGAAGCAAAATGCAAAACGTCAAGGGACGCATAACGTCGTTGACGCATTATCACTTCAGTCAAATCAAAGCATTTATGACTCTGACAACAATAATGCTCTGAAATGCCTCGATTTCGACGCTGACAGTTGGCGTCAGTGCCCACGTCACCGCCATAATTACTTTTGTCACTATGCAGCCGTACAACTCCACGTGTATGTAAGACAAAGCTCTCAATGCGTCTTTGGCCCCATGAGTCCTATGCGTCTCTGGCCCCATACGTCCCAGGCTCCATGCGCCCCAGGCTCATGCATCCCAGACACCATGCGTTCAATATGGCAGTGTTCCTCAAGCCAAAAAAAATTTGTTTCAACTGAAAAGATTCTCTACAGGCCAAGTGTCAAGCTGACCAAGTCACGCACACCAAGGATGAAAAACGACCAGATTTTCAGCAACAACAGATCCCAACAAAGACTCCACGTGTCAACTCGGCCGTGACATACGTCCATGGTTGCAACAATATCATGTTGAGGTTGGACACGTGGCAAATCCAGCATCTATGCGCACATAAGCCCGTCAGCATGACGGCTATAAATAGTGGGGTTGCATACCCACAAGACAGGCCCACAGACATATATGAGAGAGACTTCCAGAAAGCATTCTCATTCTCTTGTCGGACTGTCAACGGAGTAAAGGAGTCGCTGCAGTGCTCAATCTCCATCGTCACACTCCCCAAAATCAAAAAATATTGTACTTAGATTTTCTGCTTAGAATTTTTTGCACTCTTTCGTTTATTAAACAACAAAGCTTGCTCTAACTTGCATCAATGACAAACAACAGGCCTTACCTGAGTCTGTTATATACCTTATATATCACAGTTTTGCTTGCTGAGACCACAGATGAACAATTTTACGAAAATACAAGACAAGAAGTTTACATACGAGCTAACCAAAGATGTTAACCCTAGGAAGAATAATTGATGACCATGACTCATTTTGAAAAGGTTAAACAGAGTATTCTGAAAAGGTTAAACATCAATCAATGACTCATTTTCCAAACAAAGTATTACTAAAGATAAGGATCTAGCATAAAGAAGATCGGACTGGAACTTACCACTTGTAATCAGAAAATTGATGACAATGGAACAACATTAAACCAACAATAACAAGTATATGAAAATAAGGTACCAAGGAAAAAAAAATAAGAACAAAAAGAAAATAGATGTCCAACTCCAATATCCTAAAATTAACTCCAAAATAGACTTAGAACAGTATGGCATAATTCAACGACTTCATTTTGATCCATCTCCAACAAATGCAAGACTTTAGTCTGATCCATCTCCAACATCATACCAGTCACCTTCGCACCAGATTCATGCTCAAGCTGATCCAAAGTGGGTACAGGCTCTCCCCAAGCATCTGGTAAAGAGAAAAAATATATTAGAAGCAAATAATTGGTGCAGAACACAAAAAATAAAAAGACATTCAGGCTTGACACAACTTTATTTTTCTTTTTTGGGTTAAAGGGTCATAT
The DNA here is from genome assembly GCA_036927795.1 of Iris macrosiphon. NCBI lineage: Eukaryota > Viridiplantae > Streptophyta > Magnoliopsida > Asparagales > Iridaceae > Iris > Iris macrosiphon. The sequence goes on along the minus strand of JAYESA010000004.1, from coordinate 63,025,018 downwards.
TTTTAACCATTTCCAAAAGCTTGGTAAAAACTTGGGGTCATTCTCAAGCACAAGCAATACACAATTTACCCAAAGCATCAATTTTTTATTTTTTTGATATTACTAAATGTGAAAAATATCAGTAGGTATATGACATGTATACTGGCCAAAAACACCGGTTCGTAAGACCTAAGAAAACATACCATCCTCTGTTGCTATGACTTGGTCATATGACATTGTACCCAACAAGTAATTTTCAGAAATGTCAACAAAGTAGCAAATCAATTCCTGCATAATCATTTCCAACAAATACTAAGTCAAAATTGATGAAATCATAGTCCTCCAAGTAGCAAATCAAGTCCTGCATAAAAACACATTGGATTTATTACCTAAGTATCATTTGAATTAAGATTAGAATGCGAAAAAACCCCATAAGGATGCATATTAAAATACTCATAAATATTCTTAAGCACTACAAAATAAAATTAATAAACAACATGATCCCAAACCAAAATTTTACCTATCAGCCAACAATGGACAATTTCGTGAGTCGTGCGCCACTCCGCGATGATTGCATGACCGACAAAGTCTAGGTTTCACCATTGCCTTCTCTTTTGAAGGTTTGACGTCTTTTTTCGGATCCTTTTGCCTTGACTGCAAGTGGCTCATTGATGATCTCCAAGCACTCAATGTTCACCATCGACTAATGTTCACCATCGACTCATTTTCAACATTGATATTTGCATTAATATCTTTAATGTGAATCATTGAAGATTCCATAATCTTCTTTAAATATTCAGTCCCTTCTGCACTTTGCAAAGCAAGATCCATTGTTGAAAATCAAATATGAGATAACATTGTATTTCGCATCATTAGAGACTAGGCTCCAGTTTTGAGTTCTGAACCATTATTGCCCCTACCAATTCCAACACTGGCACTCTTAGTCTATCTTCTCAAAATATATTCATCAGGCAAACGAAATTCTCCATTTGTTTTCAGAAAAATTATTATGTGTCTGCATGGGATTCCATCGAATTCAATTTTTTTGCAACTACACTTTACAATTTTGACACATTTGTCATATACAAGATTTTGAACTTTGGACGTCTGTATATCAATCCTATGAACTTCGTATTCTATCTGAAATTCATCATTCCTTAACAATTTTGCAAAATAAATTTTACTTTCCACAACTTGTTCTTGAAATAATTGGAAATACTTTCGCATATAGACACCACGCATCTGCTCTTCCATAGGCATCCTTGTTAACAATTTTGGGCATTCATAAATATCAACATGATCCAACCTTGACTCTTCATTTCTTTGGTGTTCAATTTTCATATTTGTCGCCCTCACTTTTTCAAATAGGAATAATTTAGTAATTTGGCCTAGTTATTTTATTTTTATAGATTATAATATTAATTAGAGTGCTATATATATTTATTTGCGCTAGTATTAATTATTTATAGTTAGTGGACTAGCCTATTAAGTAGACTTGATATTAGTGAACCCAATTAGACTTGTCATGACAACTTGTGATCCCAACATGGACTAGGCCATTAAACTCATTCCCTCTAATTAATTAGGAGGATTGGACTAATTTGCATTAGTGTATAAACTTTTCAAAATAGCCATCCCAATTATTTTCCATAATTCATCATGTAGGGACAACTTGGACATTTGGAGGTGACTTGGAGAAGGGGGAAGGGGGCCGGCCACTATAGAGAGGCTCTCCTCTCTCTCTCTCTCTCTCTCCTCTTCATTTGCATTCATTTTAGATCCCCAAATTCGTAGATCCCCAATTCTCTCATTCCTCCATCAATTCATCATCAATTCATTTGCATTCTTCCTTATTTTCATCCCTCAAGGAGCTTGGAGTAGTAAGGAGCACAAGGAGAATGAGCTTTGGTGGAGAGATCGTGTCCGGATCGTGTCCATTGTGCTTTTCATTGGGAATCCATCTCCCAATTGGTAAATTATGAATTCCTCTTCATTCTAGTTTCCAAATCATGCATTTGACTCTTAGGAACACCTCAATGGCATAGGGCTACCTATATGAACATTTTTTGACTAATTGGTTGTGTATTGTATCTTCTACATAGATTTTTATGTGTATTTTGGGAGAATTACGGGATTGACACATCAAGTGTGTCATGAAACTAAATTAGTCAAATCGGACTTAGATCGGGGTTGGAATACTAGCAACGTGTCCACAATTGGACATGAGTAGGCCGTATCACGATACGGTGTGTTACCGTGTGATACGGAGCTCTATTTTGGATGTTTTGTACAATTACTTCTCAATTCTCATTATAGCAAGTTACTTTAGCAATGATATGATGTATTTGATATGTGGGAGTATTTATTGTAGCATAATTTGGGTTTTGGTGTTCATGTGGATGAGTATTATGGGTATCCTAAAGTATGAATTCTATGTGTTTGACGAAATGTTAATATGAGGATGTATGTTTATTCATAGTTTAACATATATAGTTATATGTAGTGTGAGTTATATAAATTGGCATGTAGATATATATTAGTAACTGTGGTTGTGTGTGTCTCATATCATATGTTAAGTGCATCAGTGATTGAATAGCAATGAGGGGTTTGGCCTTGTGTGTAGTTGTACATAATAGGTTAGAGTACTGCCAGGGAGGAGAACTGAACCCAAATGAGTACTGGGGACAGCAGTGTAGTGGTTGGGGGACTACTGAATACATGTAGCTAGAGACTGGGGGTTTAGGATTATCTATATCAGTGTTGGCTTGTGTGCTGAACTTCAGATGGGAGTGTGTGGGTTTGCAGTGACTGCTACAGTGATGTGTTCATTAAGGAGGTGGGAGATCACTTCAGGTTTGTACTCGGGTTGTATCAAATATGGATTTCAGTTGACTGTGAGTTCATGGTGCATTGGTTGTGCGAGGGTTAAGGTTATGAGTGAGATACATGATTGGTTGTCTCAGTTAAAGGCTCGGGTAGGGGGGAACTCAAGGCTCAGGTAAACTGATACCTCAGTGTATCAGTCACACTAATACCAGGACGTGAAGTTGTGCTGCATCCTGTGTGCAGAGAGGTACATCCAGTAGTAGCAGTAGAATTAAGTTAGGGTCTTGATGTGCCTGTTACTGTAGGATTCAGTTGGGGTTAATTATAATCTGATGCAGGTACAAATGTGTGGCAGCAAGTAACTTGCTGTTAGGTTACTAGTAGCAGACATGCTAGTTGATTAGTGTGGTTAGTGGTCGAGCTATAATAGTATCTGTAGTATTAGGTAAGGTAGTAGCATCAGGAGCAGCTAATGCAGCATCAACAGTTAGTTCATTAGTAGTTTGTATATAAGTATTAGAGTATTGGTTAGGTAAATAGATGATATTGTTAAGTATTTATTAAGTTAGTATATGTTAGTTTAGTGTTAGTCATAGCAGTTAGCTATATATATATATATATATATATATATATATATATATATATATATATGTCAATATGATGGTATCAGTTACTTGTTGTGTTAAATAGTATCATTTAGTATTTATGTAAATGTCAATTAGTGTGTATATGTAAGTATCCGTTAGCATGTTAGAGTTGGGTTATAAGCTAGTCTCTGCATTAGTCTATATCAGCTAACTAGTTGATTTTAGTGGTAGTGGTTAGTACTATATGCAAATAGCAGTTAGTGTATTATTATGGATATCAGTAGTTAATTACCTGATTTTAGTTAAGGATTTAACTATATACATAGGTAATAACCTAGTATAGCTAAGTTTAGCTAGTTTTAGCTAGTTAATGATAAATATAGACCTAAAACTTTAGTGTGGACCTAGTTTAGCCTAGAATCAACCTAGAAATTATATTAGTTCATCATTTTAACTCATTTCTCCTTTATTTCACCATTTAACATAATATTCCCTAAATAGGATTGTGTGACACCAGCTTGGGCATCGAGAGACACCTTTGCTCAGGACCAGAGGCGAGTACATCTCTCTATTAGTTTTCAGTCATGATAGTGTACATATCACATGTTCTAGAACTGTTTACTTGATTCCGACACAGTGGTTATACGGACTGGTACTATATGGATCCTGTCATGAGATGTTATTCCCTTACCGTATTCAGCGGGTACTCCTTCACATGTATTTTATCGTGTATATCGGGTATTGATTATCGTGTACTTCATGTTCACACACTGCTCGTGTTCAGTGTGCTTATATTCGTGTTTGTAACGTGTCGTGATTGGATCCATGAGTATTGGTTGGGGACGGGAGAGTAGGAGTTGGTTATGTGATCATCCCAAGTGTATTCGTGTACATGTCGATTACATATCACACGTGTAATCGAGTTACCATATTGTATTCGTGTTCAATCCAAACCGATCACATAACAAACTTTTACTCTATGGAACATTAGCTAGTTTATCCATTTTTATCACTAGCAGTTATTCATATTGTTTGTTCTTTCATTCCAGTGTTTCATATGTTTACTCTAGTTTATTTCCATTTTCTATTGTTAGTTATCTTGTATTCTTTTCTATTATTTGTCATATATGCTCTACCATGTATTTGGAACTGCTTTCAGAGTTTTGTACTTCGTTCCAATCCTGATTGGATATATTTTTCAGATGATTAGCTTGTGGAGAAGTGTCACACTTATTATGGACCGCAGGACGGCGAGCCATTAGAGGATTCTCCCCAGAGCAGGAGGACCTAGTACCAGTGTCCGAGGAGGCCTAGTTTTATATTTTTGGACATTGTTTTAGTCCCATTTCTAGACTCATGGCATGTATATATTAATTTGGGAGTGCCTATGTCTAGACTTATAGATTTGGACTTGTGGATGTATTGTGACTTATTTTTTCTCTTTTTTATTCCATATCGTGCTTTCATCCCCCTTTAGTTTTATATTGTGATTGAGTATTGTTTACCATTATCATATATCATATTGTTCCTCCTTTTGGAGTTGAGGTAGCATGACAGGTACCCTTTTATATATTGTGTGAGATGTGTAGATAGTTATGTTGACCCAGACAACGTTCTACCGTCGATGCTGCGACGTAGGCTGGACGTTGTTCACTACTCGTACCCTTATTCCGGGTGCGGGTCATAACAATATTAAACCGTGTGATTAAAAGCATCAATGAATTTATTTTATCAATATACTTCTTGAAGAAAGAATGATTGCTTTATGCTCTTTGAGTACTTGAAATTTCAGCATGAAAATAGTCTCTGAGGTAGGCAAGGACCCATCTCTCACGAATTTTATACATAATCTTCAGCCAATGACCATCTTCCAAACCACTTTTTTTCTAAAGCATTCTTTCAACTTATCTCAAAATCTTCCATAGTCTCTAAATTGTACACACTATCTTTGAAATAGTCATAATAAAGTTTAGTAGCTAGTGGGCCAAGTTTATTTGAAAACTTACTCATGATATGCCAAATACAGAAACAATGGATTGTAGTTGGAAGAACTTCAGGTATCATCTCCATCATTGACAGACATTGGTCAGTAATTATCACTTTTGGTGGAGTAGGAAAAAATTTCAGCCATTGTTTAAACAACCAAATAAATGACTCTTTCGACTCACTGTTTAAAAAAGCACATGCTAGTACAATAGTTTGACCATGATGATTAATCCCTGTGAGTGGAGCAAAGATCATGCAATATTCATTCGTGTTGTATGTTGTATCAAACACAACTACATCACCAAAGAGTGTTAAGCTTCTCTTGCAACAGAGTCTACCTAGAAACATCTAGTCATATTGCTGTGTTCATCTTTCATAATTTTAAAATAAAATGAAGGGTTCTTCACCTTTTCTGATAAAAAATACTCTTTCAAGCACCTCACATCATGCCCCTTTCTTTTTTTCTTTCTTAGTCCTTTTATAATTTCTGATATCTTTCTCAGTACACCCCATATTTTTAATCCCGCCTGCTTGCTTTGCCATTAGTCGAAATTGTTGGCTTGTTAGTACATTTGCAGCTTCAAAGTCATCTACTAGATCCTTTGTAACACTTGAAACCTTGCGGTACGACCTTAAAAAGTGAACTTTTTCGGGAGTTGAAAGTAGATGATTATGGTCTTCGGTGAAAATTGAGACACGATAAAGAGCATTATGCTTATTCTGAACGACATTCATTTTGGCTTTGCAATCACAACGAGTTCTTACTCGCCTCCTTAAATTATTATTTTCTGGGTTCTTCCTCTTTCGCTCATGACACAAGTTCGTTTCTCCTTCCTTGGAACATACAAAGTTTTTCCAAGTCCATATATCAGTACCCTACTTCTTCTTATCCCCCTACTTCTTCTTATCCCCATCTTTTCTAACACTGAAACTTGCTTGTTTTGCATATGTATTGTAGAATTCAAATAATCTTCCCCAGTTTCAAATTGTTTTCCTTCTATGGGATTTTGGCTCTCTAGAACTTGAGAAAAAAATCTTTGAATGAACTGTATAAAGAAACATCAACATGTGTGGTGTTCATGTAGAATCAAAAAATGTAGCCGTTACATCAAACTATGCAACATAAATAAATTTTAAATGAATATTAGAAAGAGCCATTTTTTAAAAAAAATGGAAGTGCAAAATCCAATTAGTTAAACACTTTAAAATCAACTTTCATATGACAATGATATGCAGGTCTTGCCAGACACCTGATACTGAAATACTAATAAAGCTCTTTGTTTTTTTTACAATGAATTTGATTCTTTTTTTTTGGCACTTAAGGAAAAAGGGTATGCTAAGCTGTATAGAATTGTGTTCAGTATAATTGCAGTCAAGATGTCATTTTGAAACCATGGTTTTGGAATTTCAGTAAAGCTTTCTAGCAATTCTTTGAACTTAGTGATTACAACTAACATCTATCAATAAAGCCTTCAAATAGAGTAATTCAATACTTGTGTATATGTAACTAAACTAGTTAACTTTTGTATTAGCAATATAACAACTATTTCATGTGCTACGAGCAAACTTTCATGGTGAAGTAATTTATTTTGATACTTTTCTATGACATATTCTAAACTAAACAGTTCTTGTAAATAATTTTTTTTCATTTATTATACACTTACAGTTTCTTCATCATGTGTTTAATGATTTAAGTTAAAATAAGCTCAATTTGACTCCCAAACCAAATTTTCTTACTAGGCAAGGGGAAAGAATTTTATTCCCTCTATGACCACTACTTTGAGAGCAAGCAGAACCAATATGTATCTATACTATTGCTTATTTTTGCTAAAACTGATTAACTATAATGTACTCAAATTTCTACATATATCATGCTTCAAGACAATTTAAAACACAAATTTTGACATGATCATCAAAATGCAATGAATAAAACCCTCAAGAAAAGATCGGTAACGCCCCCAAGGAAGAACCCTATTTAAGAATCAAGTATAAACTAGGGCTTCCAGATATAATTCTATAACGAAATCAATTAACAGGAATCGGCTGGAAAAAATCAAATAAATAAAAGAATGCAAATAGAAGAGATCGAGCAAATCAAAATCTTCTTCATTTTTAATTAGAACAAATTTATTAAAAATCTTACCTCTCCATTGGTGTCAGTGAGAAAGGTTGAGAAACATGACCTTGAGAAAGAGAAGGAACATCAGCTTCCATCTCCTGCTTGAGATGATGATCTGGCTGTGTGGAGAGGGGGAGGTGACCGCCGTGGAGAGGGGACGGTGGCCGCCTGGGTTAGGTGACCTCCATGGAGAGAGAAGGGGGGGGGGGGGGATGCATTCCTTTTCCAGCTACCACTGGATTGGCAACTGATTGAGTCGTGATCGCCATGAAAACAGGCTAGGGTTTCTCTAATTACTAAAGAACGGAACAATTTGGGGATGAAAGCTCTTATTGAAGAAAAAGTTCCATGAAAAGAGTTAGTTACAATTGGTAACGAATTCTTGAATATATTTTCTCCAATCCCTTCTGTTAGGGAAAACACCTATTTATACAATGCCTATACTCATTACAAATGACAATCCTACCCTTGGTAAGAATGACCTAAATGCCCTGATTCCTGGAGCGGATGACTTCTTCCCTCCACTGTAGTTATTTGAATCTGGCTGATATCTGTGGCTTGCTACTAATGCTAGTTGTAAGTGATGTCCTCAGTTCTCTAAGTTGCTGATACTGATAGTACATGATGAGCTGCTACATCTACTTCTACTGATTGCTACAATGACTGGAATTAATTGCTTCAGGTATCATCTGCTCTCCTTCACTACACTTATCACTATCATCTGACCTAGCTGAATGTGGGATGTAACACTCCCCACCCCTTAATTTGACCTTGTCTCAAGGTCAAAGTATGGGTATTCTTTCACAAATTTATCATAATGCATCCAGTCTGGATTCTCATTCTTCCAGTGTACTAAGAGGTCAACTGCAGCCTTGTTTCTCCTTTGAGCTAGTATTCTCCCTAAAATCCAGTCGGGTTCTAACAACAACTCCTCTCTTTGATTTGGTACTCCTTGTAATACCACTCTTGCACTTACATGCTTCTTTAACTGGGAGACATAAAAAATAGGATGTATCATTGATCCTTCTGGCAATTCCAACTTATAAGCTACTGCTCCTATTCTCTCCAACACTTGATATGGCCCATAATACTTGGAAGCTAATTTCTGAGGTCTCCTTTGTGATACTGAGCTCTGTCTGTAGGGTTGGAGCTTAAGATAAACCAAATCCCCTACCCAAAATTCACTACCAAGCCTGTGAAGTTCTGCTATTCTCTTCATTCTATCTTGTGCTAACAAGAGATTGTCTTTGAGAACTTGCAATGAGTTATCCCTCTCTACCAGAGCCTGTGCCACATCCCTATCCTGCACCAGATCTGGAGCATATGTCAATATATTTGGAGGTGGCCTCCCATACACAGATTCAAAAGGAGTTCTTAGTTGCCGAGTGCCAGTTCATATTGAACCAGTACTCAGCCCATACTAAATGTTTAGCCCACTCCTTTGGCTTGTGGTTGCAGAAGCACCTAAGATACCCCTCCATACACCTGTTTGTAACCTCAGTCTGCCCATCCGTTTGTGGATGATAAGAAGTACTGTACTTAAGACTGGTCCCCTGCAATTTGAAGAACTCCCTCAAAAAAAGCGCTTGTAAAGATTGGATCTGTGTCAGTTATGATGGTGTTGGGCATGCCATGTAACTTAAATACCCCCTCCATGAATACCTGTGCCACTGTTGATGCAGTATAAGGATGATGCAGTGCAAACAGGTGAATATATTTGGTAAGCCTATCCACTATCACTAATATAGTAGACTTTTGATGACTTACAGGTAACCCCTCTATGAAGTCCATAGAGATGTCTTCCCACACCCTCTCAGGAATTGCCAAGGGCTGCAATAGTCCTGCAGGTAAAACATTCTCAGATTTGTTTCTTTGACATGTCTCACAAGCCTTCACGTAAAATTTTACATGCTTCTTCATTCCAGGCCAGTAACAAACCTTTCTTCGCCTGTGGAGTGTCTTAACTGTGCCTGAATGACCTGCAGAGGGCATGTCATGATGCTCCTTAATCATGAGGAGTACAAACTCATAAGTGGGATCTATGAATAGCCTATTTTTATAGAACAAAATTCCCTCTTTGTATGAATACTCTGAGTATCAAGCACCCCTTGATTCCAGTCAGCAAGCTTGATCTGGTAGTAAGTGGACTGATGCATTTTTTCCTTAAAGCCTTGCAACCAATCTGGCTCAACTGCAGACAATGCTGTGAGGCTCATTATTCCACTCCTGGATAGGCTATTTGCTGCCTGATTCTCCTTCCCTTTCTTATATTCCACCCTGAACCTGTACCCATAGAGTTTCATCACCCACTTGTACTGAGCCTCTGTGTGAATCCTTTGTTCTAACATATATTTTAGAGCCTTATGATCTGTCTTAATGATGAACTGCCTTCCCCATAGGTATTGTTTCCATTTTTTAATGGCCAAGAGAATGGCTAACATCTCCTTCTCATAAGTGGACATGACAACAATTTTCCCTTTTAGACTTTGACTCAGATAAGCAATAGGCCTTCCCTTCTGCATGAGGACAGCCCCTAAACCCCCTCCTGATGCATCACACTCTAGAACAAAGTCTTCATTGAAATTAGGCATGGCTAATACTGGAGACTGTGTCATCACGTTCTTTAAGTTTTCAAAAGCTGCATGAGCCTCCCCACTCCATGTGAAGGCATATTTCTTCAAGAGTTTGGTAAGTGGGCCTGCAATTTCCCCATATCCCTGCACAAATCTTCTATAATACCCTGTCAGACCAAGAAATCCCCTTAGCTCCTTAATAGTGGGCTAGGCCATTGTAAAACTGCATTTATCTTCTCTTGGTCAACTTCCACTCCTTCTACAGAAATAATGTGGCCCGGGTAACCAACTTGTCTTTGTCCAAATTGGCACTTACTTCTCTTGAGCTTTAACTGATGCTCCTGCAGTTTCTCAAGTTTGCACAGTGGCTTACAATGTCAGCACTATAGATGAGTATGTCATAAAAAAAAACTAACACAAATTTCCTCAAAAACTCCTTGAAAACTGTATTCATCAAGGATTGAAAAGTGGATGGAGCATTTGTGAGCCCGAAGGGCATAACTAAGAACTCATAGAGCCCTTCATGGGTTCTAAAGGCTGTCTTATTGATATCAGATACCATTCTAATCTGGTGGTACCCAGATCTTAGATCAAGCTTGGAAAAATAGTGAGCTCCCCCTAATTCATCAAACAATTCTTCTATGAAGGGAATTGGATATTTGTCCTTAATTGTGTTCTGATTTAAGGACCTATAATCTATGCACATCTTCCATGTGCCATCAGATTTTTTGACTAATATGACTGGGGATGAGTAGGAGCTATGACTGGGCCTTATAATCCCAGTTTCCAATATTTCCTTTACCTGCCTCTCTATCTCATTCTTGTGGACATAGGGGTGCCTATAAGGCCTACTGCACACATGGTTTGATCTAGGCAACAGAGGAATCTTATGATCAAAATCTCTTTGTGGGGGTAAGACTGTAGGTTCTACAAACAGATGGTCATAGGTGTGAAGCAACTCAGCAATGCCCTCTTCGATTTTCTCTGCATCTTGCTGCCCTTCCATAGCACAGAGTTGTATAATATAAATTTGAGCTCCTTGCCTCAGATCTCTATAGGACAATTCCTTATCTTGTTGTTCATTACTCCTTATCCCTTTGAACTGGTAATTAACCCCCTGGTCATCATACTTCGAGGTAAGATCTCGGAAATTCCATACTATATCACCAAGAGTGCTAAGCCAACTAGCTCCTAGCACTACCTGGCACCCTGTAATAGGCAATGGCAAGAGATCCACTACAAGCTTCTTCCTCTGACATTCTATTACAACTCTTCTGCAGATTCCTTTACTGTTTATCTTCTCCCCATTAGCCACTTGAACTTCAAAAGGTTTATTTTCACACAGAGATAGTCCCAACCTTCTACTGAAACCTTCATCAATAAAATTGTGGGTAGACCCAGAATCTATGAGTATGATGACTGGCTTGTGTTGGATGGTACCCCTCAACCTCATAGTAGAATAATGTGAGTACCCAGATAAGGCTTGGAGGAATATTTCAAACAAACTTTGACTGTGATCAAGACCTGGTTCCAGTATTGCCACTGCAGGTGAGTCTGCAACTTCCTCCTCCTCATCAGCCACTAGCATATACAACCACTTTTCCTTGCATTTGTGCCCCCGAGCCCACTTCTCATCACACAAAAAGCATAACCCTAGATTCTTTCTTCTAAGAATCTCAACAGGGGATATAGTACTGGTAGCCTGCACTTGGCGAGTAGATCCCCCCAACTGCCCTTGGGTGAATGTCTTCTTGGTACCTTCCTGGAATGAGGGTGGATTGCTGCTGGAAACACCCCGGGGTTTGTAAGTATAGGTGCTTGACTTGTAATTCTTCTTGATGGCCAACAGCTTTCCTTCATGCAGCTTAGCTACTTGCATGGCTGAGGTTAAGTTCACTGGTTGAAAAATCAGCACTTCATACCTTATTTCATCCCTGAGTCCCCCTATATACTGACTCACGAGATAGGCCTAAGATATTCCATAAACCTTTTTTGATATTTTTTGAAACTGTAGGGCATAATCATGTACTGTACCCTCTTGTTTGAGGAGTTTCAGATCAATGGCATGATCAGTAAACTGTGAAGGTCCAAATTGAATTTTGATACTTTGACAGAAGTCTCCCAAGTGACTATCCCTCCTCTGGTTTTGAGTAACCAGTCAACCCAGTATGCTGCAACTCCCTTCAGTTGTATTGAACATAGCCTAACTCTCTCCCACTCTGGAACTTGATAGTAATTGAAGTAGTTATTGACCCTCATCAACCATTCTTCTACATCCTTCTCACCATCAAACCCTGGGATTTTTCAGTCTGGTAGCTCCCTGCCCCCACGATGGACCCCCATGTGACATATTCTGTTGTGAATTGGTGTGGCATGGAACAGTAAACATGGGAATGTGTGTACTGGGAATTTGGGGAAAAATTGGTCCTCCATTGAACCTAGGGATGGTTTGATCCTCAGGAGCTCCACTGTATAGTTGTTCGTGTGCTGTGACTGGTGGAGTGCCCATATGTGTCCCAAAATTGATAAATTTTGGGTTATGGTTTGTTGCTGGTCCTATAGGCTGGATTTAATTGGGGAGGTGGTGGTAATGTAGTCCTTCCCATAGGGACTGGTGGGGAAGATGAAGTAACATTGGGGAAACACGGTGGTTCCTCATTCCTTCCTTGTTTCCTTGTATACTCCTCCAAGAATCTATAAATTTTGATACTAAGATTAGTTATTGTACCTTCTAATGTCACGAACCGCCCCTCCTCTACTGGCCGATGTTGCTCCTTCGCGTTCCCCGTCGGCCGCCATGGCCGCTAGATCTTGCTTCTCGACTGGCCTCCCGTCCAGAATCGGGCGGCTCTGATACCACTTGATGCATTCCTCTTCCAGAAACCACTGGATTGGCAGCTGATCGAGTCGTGATCGCCATGAAAACAGGCTAGGGTTTCTCTAATTACTAAAGAACAGAACAATTTGGGGATGAAAGCTCTTATTGAAGAAAAAGTTTCATGAAAAGAGTTAGTTGCAATTGGTAACGAATCCTTGAATACATTTTCTCCGATCCCTTCCGCTGAGGGAAAACACATATTTATACAATGCCTATACTTATAACAAATGACAATCCTACCCTTAGTAAGAATGACCTAAATGTCCTGATTCCTGGAGCCGATGACTTCTTCCCTCCACTACAGTTATTTGAATCTGGCCGATATCTGTGGCTTGCTACTGATGCTAGCTGTAAGTGTTGTCCTCGGTTCTCTAAGTTGCTGATACTGGTAGTACATGATGAGCTGCTATATCTACTTTTACTGATTGCTACAATGACTGGAATTAATTGCTTCAGGTATCATCTGCTCTCATTCACTACACTTATCACTATCATCTGACCTAGCTGAATGTAGGATGTAACAGGGGGGGTCACCACCATGGAGGACGGTTCGGTGACCTCCATGGAGAGGGGGGTGGTGACCGCAGGGCCGTTTGTCCTCGCTTGGATTATTGCGGGACCGACCGTCCTCGCACGGACGTGATGTCATGCAAGCCTAAGTTTCACTTGCACAAGGCCAAAGCTTGAACAAGGACAAGTAAGCTGTTCAAGATGGAAGCAGCGACACATAATACAGAAAAGTAAAGAACACAATGGCATAAGGAAACAAGCATCTTTATTGATATTCAAAAGTGTTACAAGCGGCGCTTGGCCGAGGTTACAAATCGCTCAAGCACTCCCTCGATTACAATGACAACGTTCCATATATTACATCCCTTTATACAAAAGCAGCTCAAAGCATCTTGATACAACTCAAGGCATCGACTCCAGATTTCTGGATCCTGGGGATGAGGCACAGCTATCACTTCTTCGGACGATCCAACACCTGTTGGTGGGTCAGCACTTTGGAGAAAGTACTGGTGAGTATAAATCAACGAACAGAAGCAACACTTCATGAAACCAATACTAAGTAAGCATGTGGAAAAATTTTACATTACTAGTGATCTTGCTACTTTTATCTAGATTCATTTCATGCAGCACCGGGTTAGAGACAATTTACTTCTTTCGAAAACATAGCTTTGGAAACAGTTTGCATATTCAAACATTTAAGCATAGAATATGGACAGTGTTCTATCGTGCAGTGCAAAGCATGTATCGTGCACCATATTTACTAACTCTTTAGGAACACAAGTTATTCTAGTGGACTGATCAATTCATTACTAAGGGGCAACAGTGAACATCAAGTGAAACATGCAAGTCTAGAGGCAAAACGAGATTCAAAGCATAATCGAAAATCAATGCATCACTTATTCAGTGATTCTTACCCTTCACCCAACGGTTATTCCTGTAGTAGACATACAAGTTAGCAACAATTTGCATAAACATATATGTTATATTCTCTGTCTGTCTCGGCATCAAACAATTAGGTATGCAAGAAGGCTAACCTAGCATACGCCCTAACTACATGATGGTCCATGGGTAGCCCCATGATTAGCAGCGGTGACTCAAGGTTCAACTCTGCACTAGCACACGCGTATGTCGGCAGATGTGACTTAAGGTCCAGTTCTTCACCGACACACACGAATACTAGCAGCTATGACATCATGGTTCCGCTCTTCACTAATATACAAAATACCCCACTAGATCCCGTAGGACCGTATCCTCAGGATGCAACAAAATCTCTTCCGGACCGACCAATTTCCAGTGCCCCAGGAACCGTTCGAGAGATGACCCTTGTGCACAAGTTGTCTGAGACCAATGCATGACATGAATCATCTATAATGCAAACAAGCAATGATCAAGCAAAATATATCTTTTCTTCTTTTCAAAACGAGTGATAGGTTCAATCTTCTTTTCACACAACTAATAATACACCCCACTAGATCACAAGGACCGTACCTCAGGGTGCACTATTAGTCTCTGCTTATTCGAATCAATCACCTTTAGGAGTTCGATATGAGAAAATAGGCAAGCAAAACATATATTAACAAGCACGATAACGATTTTCATAACAACTAGCATGCAATTTCTATCTCTTTCAGTACGATAGGGAACATGTAAGAAAATCTCTATGTAAGAATGTCACGCCCCAGTCCCAAAATATCGAGGGACTTGACACGTGGCAATGGCCAGTAGCACACACCGATGGACAAACCCAATTTAATGGATCCATCGGGGCATACTTAAGCTGTATTACAATGATCAGGGTTTACTAATCTCATCCACAGAATAAATACAGCAATATCAACAAAAATATTTAAACAACATCCAGTCACAAGTAAATAAAATCGGAGAACAACCCGATATTAAGTCTGTTACAAATGTTCACTTAAACAAGAATTATTAGACTAACAATTATAAAACATTCTAAGTTATTTAACAAGTTCAAAAATTATTAGGTTAACACTAGGTTATCTATTATTAGCAAGTTTAAAACTGTAGGTTAAGTCTAAGGTCACGAACTAGCAGGCACGAACTAAAGCAATACTAAAAACAGAAAACTATAAAAACTTACGCGCATTAGCTACTCCATGGTTCTGCGCGTCTTCTAAGGTCATCGCGAAGGCTTGTCCGCGTCCTTGTGGTGGATTCCTCTGCTGCTGCTGGGCCTGTTGGAAGAGTGCTGCTTGTGGTGCCAAGGGTGGCCTCGGCTGATAACCTCCTGGGGCAGGTAGAGCTTGTTGGTTTGTCCTTAGTGCTCCTCCTCGATGCTGAGGACAATCCTTGGCTAAGTGTTGATTGGTTCCGCAAATCAAGCATAATCCCAACTTGCGTCTGCAGTCCTTCTCAATATGGCCTACCTTGCCACAGTATTGACATGTCGATAATATCTGCGGAGAGGCTCTGGGTGGCTGGTGTATGTGAGGTCTCTTTGCAGCTTCTTCTTGTGGTGCTTTGGCTGATGTGGAAGACCGTTTCAGACTGGTCTCTCTTCTGGTGACGCGTTCCATGCGTCGGGCTGCAGCGAGAACGTCTGAGTAAGAGGTAGGTATGACGGATCCGATGAGTCTCTGTAGCTCAAAGTTTAGTCCGTCGAAGAACTTCTCAGCCTTCTCTTCTTCCGTCGGGATCAAAGTAGGGGCGAAGCGACTTAGAAGAATGAACTCCGCGTTGTACTCCTCTACTGTCATACTACTCTGAGTGAGGCGATTGAACTTGTCCCGAAGTTCTGATCGAGCGATAGCCGGAATGTACATCTCCTGAAAGAGTCTGGAAAACTCTTCCCAAGTGACTCGGTCTGGTCCGAGCCTGGTCTCTTCAGATAGCCACCAGTGATGAGCATTGTCCGTCAACTGCATTCTAACGGCGGTCATCCAACGTTCTCTTGGAAGCTCAGCTGCTTCCAACTGATGTTGTATGTTGGTTAGCCACTCATGAACTTCGGTTGGTCCCTCTTTGCCAGAAAAGGTACGGGGCTTGAGCTAATGAAAATCAGTGATAGAACCCGTCGCTGGTCGCCTGGCTTGTGGGTTCGCCTGCTCCAATCCGGTTACTAGGTCCTCAAATACTCCGCCTCGTGACGCTGAGTCTCTTGATGAATTTGTTGTTGGGCTTGCATCATTGCGTAGATCATTTGAAATATCTGTTGCCCGTCCATAGGTTGCCCTTGTGGGAATACAGGCATCGGTGGAACAAACTGCGGAGGCGGCGGAATGTCATCACACCGGAATCTGGAAGTATGCTGGCCCGTTTGATTGCTTTGAGCTGATTGTCCTCGGTCTTCGGGTGTCACTCCTTCATCATAAGTAACCACAGCATCGTGTGGTATACTCAAGGGATTCTCGTCTCCGCTTCTTGAATCCATTACTCTACATCAAAAATAAACTATAAGAGGCGCACAGGAAACAAGGCAAGATGCAAGTCAAAAATTAATTCGAATACGATATAGATATCAAGAACGATTCAAGCAAGTGGATGAGATCCTAAAAAAAACTTATCCTATTTTTATTGCAGGCCTGTTCGGTCCCTAAGTTGAAACCGAACAATTTAGTCGTTGACCTGCATGGGCCACCACAAAAACCATGTCACGCCCTAGTCCCAAAATATCGAGGGACTAGACATGTGGCAATGGCCAACAGCACACACCGATGGACAAACCCAATTTAATGGATCCATCGGGGCATACTTAAGCTGTATTACAATGATCAGGGTTTACTAATCTCATCCACAGAATAAACACAGCAATATCAACAAAAATATTTAAACAACATCCAGTCACAAGTAAATAAAATCGGGGAACAACCCGATATTAAGTCTGTTACAAATGTTCACTTAAACAATAATTTAAAGAGTTTAAGTGCCATAAAAACTGAGCAGAGAAGCAGATGGTCAGGAAAAGTCCTCAGCGATCACCTTGTACTCAAGTGTTGGTACTGTTCCGAGAAGTGCTCATGTTCCGTACACCTCAGGATAGATATCCTCTGCTAATCCTGGGGACATAATCCATTCCAGGTCCTCAGGGGACATAGCAAAGTACAGATAATACAAGCTAAAATAAATGCAGTGCAGCAATAAATGAAACAATAGGAAAAACTATATAACCACCTATGTGAAATGCAAGTTGAGAGCAACACTAGAACTTAGGCTGAGACCACTACAAGCTCTGTGTCGGGGAGCCGGTAGCAGTTATACTATGCTATGTATTTTACTATGTTGTGGCCTATATATATATAATCATCCTGTAGCATGTGTGTCTCTCCCCACCCAATGTAATCATACATCTCATGTCCACGATGCCTCATGTCCATGTCACGTAAGATTATATCTAATGCAGTGAGTCATACTATGTCTATGAATATACTGTCTAAGAATATAAAGTCTATGTCATAAATCCTGCAACCTATACAGAATCACCTTGAATATTTCAGGAAGATTCTGTCTCATGATTCGTGTCAGGTGTCCTGGGTATAACGTACTTGATAATGCAAGTACGAGAATATAAAGGGTGTCGATATCTATCTCTAGGTGACGTTACACAACTCTGTGTACAGTGTTGGCACCCGACTATTAATCGGACGCTAAGTAAGTCACACGGTCCTAGGTTTAAGCATGTACAACAAGTATATATGTCAAGAAAATAAGTAGCAAAAACTGCAGGATTTGGCAAGGTACACTTGCCTGGGGTTCCGGCTCCAATTGTAGCTCTGACTTCAGCGGAAATTGCAGGAAGTTCTCCGGTTGCTGAAATAGACATCACTATCAGATCCAGAAAATATCAAATAGCTAGAAATGCCTGTCCTTGAGTCCAATTTGGATACAGGGGCAAAAATGACATTTTCAGGTCATGGCGGGGTCCACATGTGGGCCGCTTTGCACCTAAAAACGGGTCAGGGTCAAAGGTCTCCAAATCTGTCAAACTCAGTGTCAACAGGCCAGGAACGATGATACGAACCCAACGGAACTTTCAGAAATGGATTCCGATGAGCCGTTCACAAAATCGCCCATCAAGTAGAGCCTGTAGGGCCCACGATACGCGATTTTGTCAACGTTCTCAGAATCGAACCAAACTTGGGTCACAAGACCAGCGTATTGCTATGAGTCCGATGGCGTAAGTTTTATCTTGATCCGACGTGTGTACACCAAGTTACAGCGAGATTCAGAAAGGACGGATACGGGACGTTGTCGGCGGATACGCGTTGATTCCGGTGTGCACGCACATCCGAATCAACTTCTGCGAAATCCTGCACATTCGTATCAATGACACGCACGTATCGGTGAAGACCGCACGCGACCAAGTCGTCCCGTTTGGCGGGGCGTACTCAGTTCCGGGGTAAAATAGGGCGTTGGTTTTCCTGCTTTTGGATCGTGGTTCGCGATCACCACAGGATGCGATGCACCGAGCGGGTTGCACGGACATCGAGAGGGTCACGCAGGGTTCGCGTTGCAACAGACGAAACAAAAAATGGGGCAGCGAGGAGAGAGAAATGGGTACCTGAACAGGGCTCCAAAAAACAGAGATTTCTCGTATCCTTGTGTCAAATTGACACTGCTGTGTCCTGTGTCCTGGCTGCCGTGTCCGGGCCGAGCTAGGGTTAGGGCTAGTGGAGGGCTGGAGGAGGATGGCCAAAGTCGGGGGTTCTAGCCGGAGAAGAAGGGGAAAGGGAGAATTCGGTGGCCGGCTGCGGGTTCTGTGGGAGGCGGAGGGCCGAGCAACGGGTGGCTGGGCTAGGCGGAGGTCGGCGAGGGCTCGGGAAGGCGGAGGGGTTCCGAGAAGAGGCGGAGCTAGGGCTTATATAGAGGCGGAGAGGGAGCTGGGTCGCCGACCGTTGCTGGCAGGGAGGCGGAGCGGCAGCGGCCGGTGCAGGGATGCGAAGCGGAGGGGTCGGCCGGTTGCGGGGAGAGGAAGAGGGAGGGACGGCCGACGGCGTAACGGCCGAAGGAAACGGCCGCCGGAGAGGAAGAGTCGGGAAGGAGAAGGGATTGGGGGTTAGGGCTCCAAACGGGTCGGGTCTTAAGCGGGTCGAGTCGGACCCGGATCCGACCCGCTAAGATTGGGTTGGTTTGGTTTGGTCAGACCGACCGGTTCGGGTCAATTGGTTTGGTTTAAATAGGTTTAATTGAACCGGGTTCAGGTTTAATTAGGTTTAATTAAACAATAGTTTTTAGGGCTTTAAAAATACTTCCGGAGTCCCATAAATTTTCAAAAAATTACCCTATGTCTAGTTTTTCATTTTATACCATAAAATATTATTTTCATAATATTTTAATATTAATAAATATCATTTTAAAATCATTTAATTTTTAAAATACCTAGGTTTTAACGACGGAAAAAGATCAGAAAATTACAGAAAATTGTGGAAAATTCCAAATTAAAATTTCTTGAAAATCAGGGGGTTTACAAAGAAAGCATGATAGTAGTTCTTCTATCTCTCTTTACTAAAGCATGCAATTCTACTCTTACTTAGCATATGATAAAGGGACTTGTTCAAGCAATTCCTTTACTTATCTTATTAGCATGGCAATGATTCGATTGATAGCGGTGTCAGCGTAAGTAAGCATACAATATTTCTTTTTTGACTTAGCATGGCAATGTTCTATTTCTTTTAGACAAGCAATACAAGTTCTTAGTTGAGCATGCAGATTCTCGTTCTATCATTCTTATGTGAACATTTACTACTTAGCAAATAAGTATTTTGCAAAAACTCAGATTCATTATTAAGACGTGCAAGAATCAGATAATGAAGTTATGCCCACTCACTTAGATGAATCGTCTTATGTTTCGATCGAGAACTCTTCGAGAAGGCTTCCGCTCGAGTAAGCAAAGCGATATCACTTATACATAGTGCCTACAGGAACTCGGGATGGATTTTTTGATCGAGAGAGAGAAATTATAGGAGAGAGAGAGAGAAAAGACAGCCTAGGTCTTAGATAAAAATGGCAAACTTTCAAAAACCACCCTGAAGATTTAAGAAAATATTTGTATGTTTTGCTACTTTCAATCTCAGCAGTCCAATCCAATCGAAAGGCTGTAGTATATGCTGGTTTCTTTGTAAAACCGCCTGGATGGTTCAATATAGAGGAGGGATCCACATTTTCGGAATTCCTGTATTTTTGTATTACCAAAGCATCCACATGACCACAACCGTTGGATCTTATTTAAGTCATATAATCTTGACAATTGATTTGAATGGTTCAAATCAACGATTAAGATTATGACTTAAACAAGATCAAATTGTTGTAAACATGGAGATGCTTGAGGATGTATAATAGGAGGGATGTGAATACTTTCTCATATATATATATATATATATATATATATATATATATATATATATATATATATATATATATATATATATATATATATGTGTGTGTGTGTGGGGGGGGGGGGGGGTAAACGGGATATGAGCCATAGTGCTCATATTCCTATATGAGCCATGCACATGTGGACCAATATGAATAGAGTGTATTAGTGCATATGAGTGCACATGAGATATGAAAGTCTATTCCTATTGGTCCACATGTGCATGGCTCATGTATGAATATGAGCACTATGACTCATATCTCGTTTATCATATGTATATATATATATATATATATATATATATATATATATATATATATATATATATATGAGGACCGATCAGGATTCCTGCATTTTTGTATTACCAAAGCATCCCCATGATCACAACCGTTGGATCTTGTTTAAGTCATCTAATCTTAACAATTGATTTGAATGGTTCAAATTAACGGTTAAGATTAGATAACTTAAACAAGATCCAACGACCGTGATTGTAACGCCCCGCAACCGCACGGTACGTTACGCTGAGTCAGATTGAATAAAACAAATGCTAGTTACATTTGAATTATTGAATTTTTGGAAAGAAGTATTGATTGAGTTGGTTTCATGTGCAGATGGCTAGCGAAGTTCGATGGGAATCAGGTGTTCGTTCAGAACAGTACTGAGATAGCTGGGTTGGAATAATAATGCCGTCTTTCTTAGTCCGATCGGTCGGATGATTTGGAAAGCACGGCCTGCTCGCACGGTCATACCAGTTGAGTAGATCGCGTTTGCATCAGACCACGGGTTCAAGGGATTGGCCGTATCGGCAGGACAGGATGCTTAATGGGATCAAACATTGTGAGTGGGCTCTTTCCCTTCTCCTCTACTCCTTCATGCCTAATAATATGGAAAACACGTAAAGGCTTGAACACTTGGGCTGAAACTTGGGAATCACTACACTGAGGCGTGCATAAAGTGTACGTCGTTTGCTTGGATAGGATTGTGGCTTGAATTGATTTGCGCGTATGGCTAGTTGGAGCTAGAGTTGGATTACACCACTCGAGGCAGTTGGTTGAACAATTGGGATTATGCTTGGACAGTTGGAATGATACATTGAGGCATTGGGAACATCGATAATATGGGGCGAGCGAGCGTGCATCCGTGTACGAGTATCACTTGGTCATTTTGTCTTGCAAAGCGAGCAGTCGTGGTTCAAAATCGAACAACAGAATCGGCGAGGGCATTGTGCCACTGTTAGGGCATTGTGCCATGGGATTGTTCTGAGTTGGGGTGTTGCACCCAATTTAAAACTCTGTGGTGAGAAGAGACATTGTGCCTATGGACATAACTTGATATTTTGGTGCCTTGGGCTATATGTTGAGGTTTGGTTTTGGAATCCTTGGTTGGATATGTTGGAAGAATGGTTATGGATTCTTTGGTTGGATATTTTGGTTGGATATTTGGTTGAACGAGTCTAGGATCGCTTGGTGGGGCAAGAATGTTCGATCCTCTCGTCATACCTACTTGGTGTCTGCATGTCACGGACAACCTGTGTTGCACAGAGTTTGGTTTCCTGGAACGGGATGAGGCACCGGGGCACCGGGACCATTTTGCCATGGAGGAGACAATGGGCATCGCGTCTTGGGCGCAGTGCTGGTAGTCCGATACCACCAGGAGGGAGTAGCTGCCCAGCCCTGGATCGGATAGGACTGCCCTATTGATTTGGTCCGATCAATGTCCTTTATGGTTTGGCCAGTGACTTCATATAGATAAGAGTTGGTTTGCTTTACTTTGGTTGGTTTGTGCTTCGTGTAGGCGCGGCCACCTTGCCTCGGCAAGAGTGTGCACTTGAGATTGGAATACAAGTTTTTGTTGAGGAAGGATATTGAGGTTTGGTTGATGGTTCGATATGTTATCGTGCAAGCGATGACTTGAGTAGGGCGAGTTGCATGCTAGTTACCTTCGGGTTGGATATATAATTGCTTGTCGATTGGTTTGAGTTGAATGCTTGCATGCTTAAACTGCTTTACAGCTTTCCTTAACATGTCATTCATATGCCATGAAATGAATCTAGGATTCAACTAGAAAGATCACCATATAATTTTTTGCATTCACTATTTACTTAGTGTCGGCTTAGACGAGTGGGTTACCCCGCTCACCAGTACGGTTGTGTACTGACCCACGTTTGTGGGCAATATTTCAGGTACGCAGGCGTAGGTGGCGCTGCTTGGATATACGAGACATGATGTATGAACTGTAAGTACCTTTGTGGGCTAGAGAATGAGCAAGAGTATTTTATCGCCTTTGTGGCATTACCTTCGTGGCATCGCCTTCGTGGCATTGCCTTTGTGGCATTTCATTTGGACCCTATCGAGAGCTTCGCTGTGTATTACTCTGATGTGTGCTTGGTACACAATATAATGACTTCCGTTGTAACTTGGTCGTTTCGATGATAACTTTGGTGTTTGTAAACATCGCCTTGTACGAGCGCAACTTCAGGCTCGTACGGCATCACGTCCCGATGAGAACGATTGTCCTGCGGGAGAGCCGCAACGTGGTGATTCACGTTCAGCAGGGACTATTGAGTTTGCGGGAGATTGGGGCATGACGAATTGGTATCAGAGCGCCTGGTTCATTTTCTCGGACTTGGTCCTTCGCTTCATCACAAACTCTAAATAGCTTCCGTGTGTCGTCTAGCTCTTGACTCTACTCGGTGCCGCATTGGATGTTTCATATAATAAGTCTATAAATTGCTGGTTGTGGCTGCATGTTGTGCTTCATTGTGTTGCTTTGGTTGGTTTTCGTTAGATTGCTTAGCATCGTTAGGCGTTGTTGCATTCGTGCAGCAAGTTGGGTGGCGTTGTTGCATTTGTGCAACAAGTTGAGAGCTGTCGTTGGGTTGGCCTGGCTTGTCGTTCGGGGAGTTCTGATTGCATCAATTGATCAGTTGGTTGGCATACGAGATTTGGTTATGTGGCATATTGTGGGTATAAGCATTCGATGAGAATGGATCATTGTACGAGTTGCTCGTGTAGCGAAAGTATCAGACGGTAAGAATAGTTGGAAGTATTGAGAATGGGATATGGCACGAGTTGTATCGCGAGATTGATGGAAATATTTGGATGATTCAGGCATTGCATGAGTTTTGTGTCAGACTTGAGTTATGCGAATGGCAGGATCACACATAAGGGATGGTTCGAATGGATCTTGAATTAGTACAAGAAATCGTAATGCGAGTAGCGACTTGATTCGGAGTGGTATATGGGATACCACATATTGAGCAAGGCATTGAAATATTTTGGTTAGACATCAATAGAAATTGCCTGAACAAACTCGGGTAACGGGAATACAAGTTGGTTGGTGCACGTCAGTTGAGTTGGAAAGAATAAAAAATAGAGCAAGCGAGTATTGAGTTGTGATTCGATAGAATCACCTCGGAATAGTCGGTTTGGGATAGACGCTGGTTGACGCAGAGTAAACACGAGGGCAACTATATTTCCAAGTGGTATATAGTGCAATAGAATTTGACTCGGGTATTCTTCGATACATTAGACTTGAGAACTCAAGAACGGACTTGTGCAAATGGAAGTATCGTTGGGCTTGAGAGATGGACGAGATCGGAACGAACAGATGGGAGACGCTTGAACGAAGTGATGGGTTAATTGAAGGATAGCGAGCACGAACTACGATTTTGGGCAACACATTTGAGCTGTTGGTTGAGTAATGAAACACGACCTTGGTTTGGAGGGGCAATACGATGGTTTCACTCAAACTTGAAAGATTTTGGATATTGCTGCTCGAGAAGTCAACTCAGGTTTAGCGGAAGTGGAATTTTGATCAAAATGATGCAACAAAGGGTAGACGGATTCTCCGGAAGACGTGGACGGATTGTGGCAACAACGAAAGACAAAGATTGTGGCGGATAGACCTTTTAAAGATAGCTAAATGTGGGAGCAATGTCGAAACAAAGTGCTGCTCGAGTAAGTTGGACGTGCATTGTGGGACACAGCAAACGGATAAGAATTTGAGTAAGTCTCGAGTTTCGAAAATTATTGCAATTGGTAGTGCGAGTAGACGAACATGGCAATTCAGAAATTTGATGGATTCAGGGCATAACGACGGATTGATGGAAGACGGTTTCAACGAGCGCATTTCTCGAACTGTGGCTCGGATAGATAGCAAGACTCTAGGTGGTTAAGCGGCATTGGTTGACAGATCATCAAAGGTAGTGCATGAAATGCTCGGATTCGGAAGTTCACTCGGATGGAATGGTTAAATTTTGGTTCGGATTTGCAGATGAGATATAGCATGGTTCATAGTAACTGTCCATCGTGATGACTTACAATTATCGAGCGTAGCTTCGGGACAGCTGACCCTAGCGACTTGACCGTCAGGTCAGAGTTGAATATTGTAGACCCATAGAATGACCCTTGCGGCAGCGTATTTGGGGATGCGTCGAGGGTGGATGTGAGCGATAAGATTTGGCTTATCGACTGAGTGTTGGATTTGAGAGATCCTTGGGATAGTCTTCAGCTGAAGATGCAGCCGGAAGACCGAAGCGATGGTGGAAATAGCCTAGTCAACTGATGAGATTCAGAGTCGCAGATTTTTATCGGTGGCATCGCCTCTGACTCATCGTGCCCTGGAAGGGAATAGCATTCATATGAATTGACGACTGTGAAACTAGCTCGTGAAGTTAAAGCAGCGACTCGTTCAGATCAAATCCTTGCGAATACTTGAAGGGACAGATGTGCCTCAGATTTACAAGATGCATCGGAACTTAGTCTGGGAAGCGTGCTCGTTCGGAAGGAAAAGGTGATATTCTATGCTTCGAGGCAGTGGAAGCAGCGCGAAGAACTATTCCATGCGCAACCTAAGAATTATGGCGAGTGTGTCCACGTTGAAAACGTGGCGACACTATCCCTTTGGCGTGGCAGCAAAATCTTCGTGGATCACACGAACCTCAATATAGATGTTCACCCAGTGAGGTATTGAGATGGCAGGAAAAGGTGTTGGACTGAGCTGATCTAAGCAAAGTTGATATTTGGGTAAGTCGCCTAGCTGGGGTAGTATCGGTTGAGATGATCGTTCGGTGCATGAGTTATATTTGGAGATGTTGCTAGTGCTGATTCAGAAATAGTTGGATGGATTGAGTTGGAACATGAACTGATTGAGTCGGTGGGAAATTATCATAATTGAGAATAGTGCTCAATCGAATATGTTGGAATGAAAATCGGAATTTGGTTCAATTGGGAGTAAAGCAAAATGGATGCCTCGGACATAAAGTTACCCTTGTAACTTGTTCAAATTTGCTATCGCAAAGCTCGGCTAAAATGCATGTATTTTAGGGACGCCTTAAATATGTGTACGATCCAAAACTAAGCGATACGAGGAATTCGTATTGAGCTGCAAGGAGGATGTGGAAATTCGGGAATTAGTACGAGCATTCAGCAGAGCGAGATGCTGAGTCAGGATCGTGAATATGTGAGTTGCATAGAGCAGATCTATGGAATTGGACAAGCCGCATGTGATAGGAATGAGTACCAGCACGGTTCGTGGACGAACCTGATTTCTAAGTGGTCTATTATGTAACGCCCCGCAACCGCACGGTGCTTACGCTGAGTCGGATTGAATAAAACAAATGCTGGTTACATTTGAATTGTTGGATTTTTGGGAAGAAGTATTGATTGAGTTGGTTTTATGTGCAGATGGCTAGCGGAGTTCGATGGAAATCAGGTATTCGTTCATAACAGTACTGAGATAGCTGGGTTGGAATGATAATGCCGTCTTCCTTAGTCCGATCGGTCGGATGATTTGGAGAGCACGGCCTGCTCGCACGGTCATACCAGTTGAGTAGATCGCGCTTGCATCGGACCACGGGTTCAAGGGATTGGCCGTATCGGCAGGACATGATGCTTAACGGGATCAAACATTGTGAGTGGGCTCTTTCCCTTCTCCTCTACTCCTTCATGCCTAATAATATGGAAAACACGTAAAGGCTTGAACACTTGAGCTGAAACTTGGGAATCACTATACTGAGGCGTGCATAAAGTGTACGTCATTTGCTTGGATAGGATTGTGGCTTGAATTGATTTGCGCGTATGCTAGTTGGAGCTAGAGTTGGATTACACCACTCGAGGCAGTTGGTTGAACAATTGGGATTATGCTTGGACAGTTGGAATGATACATTGAGGCATTGGGAACATCAGGAATATGGGGCGAGCGAGCGTGCATCCGTGCACGAGTATCACTTGGTCGTTTTATCTTGCAAAGCGAGCAGTCGTGGTTCGAAACCGAATAACTGCATCGGCGAGGGCATTGTGCCACTGTTGGGGCATTGTGCCATGGGATTGTTCTGAGTTGGGGTGTTGTACCCAATTTAAAACTCTGTGGTGAAAAGAGGCATTGTGTCTATGGGCATAACTTGATATTTTGGTGCCTTGGGCTATATGTTGAGGTTTGGTTTTGGAATCCTTGGTTGGATATGTTGGAAGAATGGTTATGGATTCTTTGGTTGGATATTTCGGTTGGATATTTGGTTGAACGAGTCTAGGATCGCTTGGTGGGGCAAGAATGTTCGATCCTCTCGTCATACCTACTTGGTGTCTGTATGTCACGGATAACCTGTATTGCACAGGGTTTGGTTTTCTGGAACGGGATGAGGCACCGGGGCACCGGGACCGTTCTGCCATGGAGGAGACAATGGGCATCGTGTCTTGGGCGCAGTGCCGGTAGTCCGATACCACCAGGAGGGAGTAGCTGCCCAGCCCTGGATCGGGTAGGACTGTCCTATTGATTTGGTCCGATCAATGTCCTTTATGGCTTGGCCAGTGACTTCATATAATAAGAGTTGGTTTGCTTTACTCTGGCTGGTTTGTGCTTCGTGTAGGCGCGGCCACCTTGCCTCGGCAAGAGTGTGCACTTGAGATTGGAATACAAGTTTTGGTCGAGGAAGGATATTGAGGTTTGGTTGATGGTTAGATATGTTATCGTGCAAGCGATGACTTGAGTAGGGCGGGTTGCATGCTAGTTACCTTCGGGTTGGATATATAATTGCTTGTCGATTGGTTTGAGTTGAATGCTTGCATGCTTAAACTGCTTTACAGCTTTCCTTAACATGTCATTCATATGCCATGAAATGAATCTAGGATTCAACTAGAAAGATCACCATATAAATGTTTGCATTCACTATTTACTTAGTATCGGCTTAGACGAGTGGGTTACCCCGCTCACCAGTACTGTTGTGTACTGACCCACGTTTGTGGGCAATATTTCAGGTACGCAGGCGTAGGTGGCGCTGCTTGGATATACGAGACATGATATATGAACTGTAAGTACCTTTGTGGGCTAGAGAAAGAGCAAGAGTATTTCATCGCCTTCGTGGCATCGCCTTCGTGGCATCGCCTTCGTGGCATTTTATTTGGACCTATCGAGAGCTTCGCTGTGTATTACTCTGATGTGTGCTTGGTACACAATACAACGACTTCCGCTGTAACTTGGTCGTTTCGATGAAAACTTTGGTGTTTGTAAACATCGCCTTGTACGAGCGCAACTCCAGGCTCGTACGGCATCACGTCCCAATGAGAACGATTGTCCTGCGGGAGAGCTGCAACGTGGTGATTCACGTTCAGCGGGGACTATTGAGCTTGCGGGAGATTGGGGCGTGACAGTGATCATGAAAAAAATTTAGGAATACATAATAGTGGCGATCCCAATCCTTCTTCTCTCTCTCTCTCTCTACACACACACACACACACACACACACACACACACATATATATATATATATATATATATATATATATATATATATATATATATATAGTAAACGGATATGAGCCATAGTGCTCATTTTTCTACCTGAGCCATGCACATGTAGACTAATAGGAATAGACTTCCATATCCCATGTGCACCCATGTGCACTAGTACACTCTATTCCTATTGGTCCACATGCGCATGGCTCATATAGAAAAATGAACACTATGACTCATATCCCATTTACTACCTGAGTCAATGCACATGTTGATCAATATGAATTAATCATATTGATCCACAAGCACATGACTCGTGTAGGAATATGAAAGAGTAAACAAGATGTAAGCCATATGTTTAGAGCATCTCCAACCCTGTTGTGAGTTTGGAAAAAATGGTTGCCACATAGGAATCACAACTTTATATTTCAAAAATCCTTCTCCAATGCAAATGTGAAGTTGGTTGTGAAGTTGACATGACAAGGACAATGTGAAGTTGGTTGTCTAGATCTAGACAATGGACTTCACAATGCTTTACTTCCACATCATCAATTATGAATAAACATATTTATAAAAAAAAGGAAATAGAAAAGTTGTCTTGGAAGTTAAAAAAAAGTAGTTGTTATTGTCTTCTCAATACTTTTGCATTGGAGAACAATTTTCTATCTTATTGTCTTTTGTGAATATAATCTTGCTACATTGGAAAGATATCGTCTTGTGTCTCATGCCACATAGGAATCACAATACAAAACAAGACAATAGAGTTGGTGATGCTCTTAGAGCGCATCTCCAGCCATGTTGTGAGTTTGGAAAAAATGATTGCCACATAGGAATCACGACTTCATATTTCAAAAATCTTTCTCCAATTTAAATATGAAGTTGGTTGTAAAGTTGACATGGCAATGACATGACAAGGACAATGTAAAGTTGGTTGTCTAGATCTAAACGATGGACTTCACGATGCTTTACTTTCACATCATCAATTATGAATAAAAATATTTATATATAGAAAAGATAGGCATTTTCACACTTTTTGCATTCCCAAGCATCCCCATATTCACACATGTTGGATGTGCTTTAAGTCATCTAATCTTAACTATTGATAAATCAACGGTTAAGATTAGATGACTAAACGGGATATGAGCCATATTGCTCATTTCCTACATGAGCCATACGCATGTGGACCAATAGGAATAGAGTGTACTAGTGTACATGAGTGCACATATGATATGAAAGTCTATTCCTATTGGTCCACATGTGCCTAGCTCATGTATGAATATGAGCACTATGGTATATATATATATATATATATATATATATATATATATATATATATATATATATGAGGACTGATCGGGATTCCTATATTTTTGTATTACCAAAGCATCCTCATGATCATAACCGTTGGATCTTGTTTAAGTCATCTAATCTTAACCATTGATTTTTAAATCAATGGTTAAGATTAGATGACTTAACCAAGATCCAACGGTTGTGATCATGAATTTTTTTTAGGAATACATAATAGTGGCAATCCCAATCCCTCCTCTCCACACACACACACACACACACACACACACATATATATATATATATATATATATATATATATATATATATATATATATATGGTAAACGAGATATGGACTATAGTGCTCATTTTTCTACATGAGCCATGTACATGTAGACCAATAGGAATAGACTTCTACATCCCATGTGCACTAGTACACTCTAATCCTATTGGTCCACATGCGCATGACTCATGTAGATAAATGAGAACTATGGCTCATATCCCATTTACCCATATATATATATATATATATATATATATATATATATATATATATATATATATATATATATGAGATATGAGATATGAGC
The DNA here is from genome assembly GCA_036927795.1 of Iris macrosiphon. NCBI lineage: Eukaryota > Viridiplantae > Streptophyta > Magnoliopsida > Asparagales > Iridaceae > Iris > Iris macrosiphon. Next base: position 62,994,618 of record JAYESA010000004.1, on the reverse strand, counting down.
CATAGGTAATTATATTCCTACCTAAGTTAATGCACATGTTGATCAATATGTATTGATCATATTGATCCACATGCACATGGCTCATGTAGAAATATGAAAGAGTAAACATGATGTGAGCCATATGTTTAGAGCATCTCCAATCCTGTTGTGAGTTTGAAAAAAAATGGTTGCCACATAGGAATCACAACTTCATATTTCAAAAATCCTTCTCCAATGCAAATGTGAAGTTGACATGACAATGACATGACAAGGACAATGTAAAGTTGGTTGTCTAGATATAGATAATGGACTTCACAATGCTTTACTTCCGCATCATTAATTCTTAAAAAAAAATATTTATAAAAAGGAAGAAATGAAAAAGTTGTCTTGGAAGTTGAAAAAGTAGTTTTTATTGTCTTCTCAATATCTTTGCATTGGAGAATACTTGTCTATCTCATTGCCTTTTGTGAATATAATCTTGCCACATAGAAAATATATTGCCTTGTGTCTCATGCCACAAAGGAATCACAATACAAAACAAGACAATAGAGTTGGTGATGCTCTTAGAGCATCTCCAGCCCTGTTGTGAGTTTGGAAAAAAAATGATTGCCACATAGGAATCACAACTTCATATTTCAAAAATATTTCTCCAATGTAAATGTGAAGTTGCTAGTAAAGTTGACATGGCAATGACATGACAAGGACAATGTGAAGTTGGTTGTCTAGATCTAGACAATGGACTTCACGATGCTTTACTTCCACATCATCATTTATGAATAAAAATATTTATAAAAAAAGGAACAAATAAAAAAGTTGTCTTGAAAGTTGAAAAAAATAGTTTTTATTGTCTTCTCAATAACTTTGCATTGAGAAATACTTTTCTATCTTATTGTCTTGTGTGAATATAATATTGCCACATAAGAAAGACATTGTCTTGTGCCTCATGTCACATAGGAATCACAACACAAAATAAGACAATATGGTTGGAGATGTTCTTATATTCCTACATGAACCACTACCAGAAAAAGTCAAATTAGCGACGTTAAAAAACGTCGCTAAATGACAAAAAAACGTCGCTAATCACTTTTAGCGACGTAATTAGCGATGTTTTACAGAAGTCGGAACCCAGCACGTCGCTGAAAGGAAAAACGTCGCTAAACGTCGCTATGCCGACATTTTTTAGCGACTTAAATGTGTCGCTAAATTAGCGACGTTTAGCGACGCAACGTCACTAATTAGCGACGTTGACTAACGTCGCTAATTAGCGACTTATATAGCGACGTTACAACGACGTCTTTAATGACCTGGCAATACTGCCATGTCAGCAATTTGCGACGTACAACGACGTTTTTAGCGACATGTTTAGCGACGTCCTTAGCGACGTGTTTTAATGTCGCTAATTAGCGACGTTTTTAGCGACGTGTATAAACGTCGCTAAAAACGTCGCTAATTTTACAGTAAAAATAAAAAAAATGAATACTGAATTGTTTCCAAACTATTATTCCTGCAGTTTATTAAATCACAATTTGTACAAATAGACCCGGAGCAACCCTCCGTTGTATTTTACAAATAGTTAACTAATGCATATGTGAATCAATATAAATAAAATGTACCAGTGCACATGGGATGCATGAGTTAAATTCTTTTGGTCGTGATACGCATGGCTCACAGGAATATAAACCTACTGTCTGAAATTATATAGTGTGACCGCGACTCTTGCTATCTGGTCTGAAAATAGAAATTAGGGCTAGGGTTTCTCTCTCCGTCCTAAACCCCCAGGTGAGAGAGCACTCGCCAAACTTCTCTATCATTTTATTGACTTTTTATGTTAGTTTTCTGTGATTTTGCTTCGATTCCGTTATCACTTCCTTCGCATCTATATAGATTTTGGTTGGAATTGATTTTTGCTCCAATTTGAGTGCAATCTAAGTAATTATCAACTTTACCAAATTCTTGCATACTTTAGATCTCTACTTTAGTCAATATCGAATAGACATGACACGCTAAGGACACCGCGGATACGACACCTATTGTGGCGTGTCCTAGTTTATTTTAGACTGTCCTGGTTGTGTCCAATACATGTCCAATGTGTTTCCAATGGGACACGGCTCACATTTCTTGAGTTTCCGTGCTTCCTAGTATACAATGGAATTGGAAAATAGAATTGGGGTTAGAAAATTAGGAAGCCGTGTTTCAAGTGTTAATTTGTTTTTTAACTATAAAAGTGTTTTATGGGAAGTGAAGTCAATTATAATAGGAGTGTCCGATCTACTGGAATTTTAACCATGCAATGTTTTGAAACAACCAATAAATAAGGGCTTAAGAGACTTAAATATTAGTGATGGATTATGATCAGTTGCTTAGTAATAACAGTTTTTATTTTTTATTGGTAGGTCCTAGTCGACTCCGGCTCCGTCTGACACTCGCTGGGCGAGGGCCGTTGGCGGGACTGGTTGTCGCAGTAATAACAGTTAGCTTGTAGTGTTATGTGATTTGGGAAGGATGAGATCGGTGGCTAATTTCTTGCTAATTTGCATCAGTTTCTAATTGTGACACAATATTAAAAAGGGTCCTGCCAGTTAGTAGGCTATGGAAGTTTTCATGTCTAAATTCAACAACGACCGTGTCTGGGACGGTTGGTTCCATCCTCGGATGCATTGACACGGATTTAGATACGGTCATGATACTCGGTTTAAGAATACGACATTTTAGATAATTTTGGGAAATAGGTACAACAGGGATATATACATAATAAAAAATATGAAAACATATTAATCAATGTTCTAAATGGCGGTCGAGGCGGCCGCCTAGGCACTAGGCGGACGCTCTCTGCACCACTTTTGTCGTTGGCGGTGGAGTAGGTGGCCGGCGGTGGTTTGACAGCGTAGGTAGAGGTGAGTCAGCGTAGGCGGACGCCTAGGCGGAGCAATACCTGACTAGATGTTTTGACAAAACCGTTTCGTAAGCTTATGTACCTATGGTTCACCTTTACAAGAGGGCATTTTTTGTTACCTCCCAATTGCTAATTACTAATTTGCATTCACCTCCCATTTTTTTTTTATTAGTGTTACCCCCAATTAGGCAAATTCTTTTGGGGGTAAGTACAATTACCATTAGCAAACTATGATAGAATGGGGAGGGGGGTAAGAGTAATTAAAAAAAAAGGTGGGGGGTAGTGGAGTAGCTATTAGGATTTGGGGGGGCGGGGTAATCACAATTAATTCTATACAAAAAATAGAGGTAAAGTAGTAAAAAATATCCAAAATGTATTAACTGACTAGGCGGCTAATACGATGCATATTATACAAAAAATAGAGGTAAAATAGTAAAAAATGTCCAAAATGGATTGGCTTGGTGCGTGTAATACGATGATCGACTGTGCATAGAAGAGAGTTGTGTTTTGTCTACTTGGGCAATCTCCGTCATGCACCCGCCTACCGACGTTTAGAACCTTAATATTTATGTACATGTTTTATACATTAGAGTTTAGTTATATCTATATTTAAGTATGTTTTAGATAGTAAATAAGTTCCAAAAAGTTATAGAAATGATTCACTATAAGGAACTGTTACTTAATTATGTTTGACATTACCACTAACATTCCAAGGTAACGTTCAATAATGTTTTGGGCCCCTTTGGAATGAATTCCTCCAGAAGTTTTTTTCAGTTCAACTGCAACCAACTTTGGCAACTGTGGAAGGGTTACTTGTATGGGGTATGGGCTATCTCCATGTGTCAAAGTTTCTTGTATATATATATATATATATATATATATATATATATATATATAAGAACAAAAACAAAAAAAACATAAGGCGCGCCTAGATGCGCCTTTTCTTGGTCGTGCCTTGCTGAAAGGCGCACCTTGGTGCCCCCAGAGAAAAGCACCTCGCATAGTGAGGTACGAGGTGCAACTGCTGCGCCTTTCTGTGAGGCGCGCCTTTAACTACCATGTGTTGCATTGCAGGCTTCTAAAAACTTGTGTGCATCTTATGTGTTCACATGATACCATAACCATCATGGATAAGACCAATGGTATTCTTTTTAAAAATTTAATGATTATCTGTACACCATTATCATAATACATCAAAACTAGCATCTTCATAGTACAACTCAAATAGTGACAACTTAACTATTCATTCTAGAGAAAGATAGTGGCTACTTGTGCTAATCTAAGCCATGAATTGGATAAAAAATACAACTTTCAACAACTTAAATTCTACTTCAAGGAATCCATTTTAACAACTTACTTTCCTACTCCAATAATAAAACTAGACTAAATGCAAGAGCAATCTCAACTAGCAAATAATATAGATGTTTCCAATATCCTATTCGAAATCTCTATACGAGTTTCAATCTATTCGAGAAATTTTGCACAACTGCAAGAGCGTTACTCATTGATCGGGGGTGGGGGGGGGGGGGGGTGGGTTGGGGGGTGGTGTGGATAAGATAGTGAGGATGTTGCTGACAAAGAGAGGGCAATGACTTTGCAGTAGCTTGCCGAAGGAGAAGGCTGTTTAGAGGATCCTTTGACGAAACTCGAGCGTTTGGGGTGATCGAATGGTTGGGTAATTTCTCTCACCAACTAATTGGTGGATTTATGGATTAAGAATTGCCACACCAACTAATCAGTTGGGTGACCGTTGGCATTAATATTTGCTCCAAATTGGCAAACAATTATAAAATCAAGGAGTTAGTCATGGATCTTGTCTTTCCTAAAGTCTAGTGTTGAGCAACTAAATTTACCTATAGATGACAAAACTATAGCTTATTACCAAAGATTGATTACAGTCTCTCTCTAAAGTAACGACTTGTAATGAATTGTATAACAATTCATGAGTATTATTGTTTTTTCTAAGAGGAAGCTACCTTAAGGATACAACAAATACTAAGATGTTGTAAACATACATATAATAAATTATAAGAGGAATTTGAGTTACATATGGAGAAGAGAAGAGGAGAGCTGACGAGCACAGGGTTGGTGAGGGTGAGAATATTACGAGGTAATTTAGGTCATAAATCGAGCTAGGGGAAGAAAAGAAAAGTGAGAAAGTGGAAAATTTGTGTAGATGTTTGATTAATTCATTTAAAAGGATCAAGTTTGATGAGAAAAGTAGCAAACGAGAGGCAATGATGACCTGATTTTTGTTGGGAACACGGTGAGATTTGAACAAGAGTTGATCCAAGAAATACAATATTGGACTTGGCTTGTGTGACTTAAAATGGAAATTCCTTGTTAAGTCCTAGACGAATTCCATTTAACTATATCTTATCCTCTCATTTTCTATCCAATGTGGGACTAAACTTTATAATCAACTCTCTTCCGAACTTTGGGCACTCAATCGGATGCTAGATACAACCCAACAATCTCCATCTTAGCTCGTATCCAAATGAGCCCGAGCAACCAAGAGTTCTATCATATTTGTTATCTCCATTCGACCATAGAGCTAAACCGACATATTCTTCGAAGTGCAACTACTACTAGGTGTCAACCACACGTCTTGCTCCACCTTGGGCCCAACAACTTAGACACCTTTGAAGCCAATCCTTATAGTCCCTCCAACCATAGGTCTCTTAACTAGACCACCTTATAGGGATGCTCCTAAACTCCACCTTAGGAGCGAACATGTATAATCCCTCCAACCTTGGGTCTTTGGATGGACCACCTTATGGAAACGCTCCACCTTAGTTGCTAATTTAAGGGGGAGTCAAGTTGATTTTGATTATACGTATCATGAACGTGACAGCTCAATATAGCTCAATATATCTCGAAGAGACTGCAACGCTTAATCCAACCCGATTTTTAACCTGGCTCTGATACAACTTGTTGGGAACATGGTAAGACCTGAACTAGAGTTGATTCATGAGATACGATATTGGACTTGGCCCGTATGACTCAAAAGAAAATTTTCTTGTTGAGTCCTTGACCAATCCCATATATCTATACCTCATCCTCCCACTATCTATTCGATATGGAATTAAACTCTATAATAAACTCCAACCTTGGGCACTCAACCGGATGCGCGATACAACCCAACAATTTGTGGATCTGTGCTTCTTGTGATACTTGTTGTGGAAGTATGAATTAGTCTTGTCACTTACAAGTAGCTAAGAGAGAATGGGAGATCTGCTACAGCGTATATCAATTGCTTAGAGGTGGCAGTTTGTCCTGGAGAGTAGGCTTGTCAAAGGCGATGGCAAATTAGACGAGTAGTATTCTGGCCAAATTGTGTGAATTTCTATCTTCAGAAATCAGAACATCATTATAAGCAAGAAAGCAAACTGTTAAAAGTACACCAAAGTGTGCTTGTTTGTATTATTTTAGATAATTGATTATGAAGTAGAGTACTTCATTTTTATGATGTAGTTGGAAGTGGATTTTAGCAGCACTTGGTAGTTTGCATGTTTATCTAGAACCTGCAGTTATCTTGCCAGATTCTTTGTGCAATTATAATTCAGTTTTTGTACTAGTTAATTAGTTTTTATCATCCTGTAAAACAGTCACTTTTGCTTGCACAACTCTTACTAAAATATCTGACACTTGCCTTTTCTTTCACATTGTAAATACTCGTCTTTTGCTTGCACTTGTTACATTTGCTTTTCAGATACTGTAAAATACTCTCTTCTTCTTGTGCAGCTCTTGCAAAATGGACACCTTCCTTTTCACCTCCGAGTCTGTGAATGAGGGGCACCCTGACAAGCTTTGCGACCAGATCTCTGATGCTGTTCTCGATGCTTGCCTCGCAGAGGATCCCGATAGCAAGGTCGCTTGTGAGACATGCACTAAGACCAACATGGTCATGGTGTTCGGTGAGATCACCACCAAGGCCGATGTTGACTATGAGAAGATTGTGCGTGACACCTGCCGCAGTATCGGCTTTGTATCTGATGATGTTGGTCTCGATGCTGATCAGTGCAAGGTCCTCGTCAACATTGAACAACAATCCCCTGAAATTGCGCAGTCTGTCCATGGCCACTTCACCAAGAATCCCGAGGAGATCGGCGCCGGTGACCAAGGCCATATGTTTGGTTATGCCACCGATGAAACCCCTGAGCTGATGCCCTTGAGTCACGTGCTTGCCACCAAGCTCGGCGCTCGCTTGACTGAGGTTCGCAAGAATGGAACCTGCACGTGGCTAAGGCCTGATGGCAAGACTCAGGTCACCATTGAGTACCACAACGACCATGGTGCGATGGTTCCCATCCGTGTCCACACCATTCTCATCTCCACCCAGCATGACGAGACTGTCACCAATGATGAGATTGCCGCTGACCTTAAGGAGCATGTTATCAAGCCAGTCGTCCCAGAGAAATATCTCGATGAGAAGACCATATTCCACCTGAACCCTTCTGGTCGCTTTGTTATTGGTGGGCCTCATGGAGATGCTGGTCTCACTGGTCGCAAGATCATCATTGACACTTATGGAGGATGGGGAGCCCATGGCGGTGGTGCCTTCTCTGGCAAGGATCCAACCAAGGTCGATAGGAGTGGTGCTTATATTGTGAGGCAGGCAGCGAAGAGCATCGTTGCCAGTGGACTTGCCCGCCGCTGCATTGTGCAGGTTTCATATGCTATTGGTGTGCCAGACCCTTTGTCTGTGTTTGTTGATACCTACGGTACTGGGAAGCTTCCCGACAAGGAGATTCTGAGAATTGTCAAGGAAAACTTTGACTTCAGGCCCGGTATGATCACCATCAACCTCGACCTGAAGAGGGGTGGCAATGGAAGGTTCTTGAAGACGGCAGCTTATGGCCACTTTGGGAGGGACGACCCTGACTTCACTTGGGAGACTGTCAAGCCCCTTAACTGGGAGCACCCGACTGCCTAGAATGCAGTCGGTTGAGTAGAAAATAGATCAGAGATCTATTTTTCGAGACACTACTAAGACATCTGAACTCGGCTTGGTTGCATCCGAGTTTGTGCTGAAATATCATTCCAACTGATGAATCTTGTAATGAGTGGGAGTTAATATAGTGTTTCAGCATCATAAGTTATATATATGAAATAATTCTTCTTGCTCCCTTTCTGGTGAATGATGCTTTTTGGGTTTCTTTGCTGGTATTGGTAATTACTGCTGTTATGTATTGTAAGATTTGTCTTTATTGTTGGTCTTTGCACTTTTACTATTGTGTTGTTTGTAAGACTATTTTTGCAGTAGCTCAACATCTTCAGAGGATGGGCAAGGCAGGTATATTGGTAAATCTTGTGTGTTCACAATTGCTTGGACTTTATTCTCTATACTTAATTGTTTGGTAATATAATTTCCTAGTGAAGTTTCACTAGTAAAACTGTGAAGAGTATATATACTCTTAATCAAATGCAAGCATTGTATGTACATGTTGGAGACCAAGGTAGGAACAATGGTTAGGAAATATCTGCTTGACGGGAGATTTTGGGGTAGCAGTGGAAGTGGAGCTGCTATTTCCATTGTACTGTAAAAAAACAGAAAATGGAGTTTAAAACTCCTAAATTACAGGTCCATAAGTGCTGGAGTTTTCTTTTTTAAGGTAACTCATTTGCCCAAGTAGGCCTTAAAAACTCTTCAGAGTAAAGGCTCCAGTTCCCCCCGGCCCCGGCATTTTGATGAGTCCTTCCCGGGCACTCCGACAAGAATACCTAAACCAGGACCCTGCTGCCCGAACTAGAGGCCTCTTCCTATGGCTCAATGATTTCTCCGCACTTCCATGTCTATTTTCTACTTTTGGAACTACACAACTCTAGTACGATTGGAGATGCCCAACCAATTTTCATCAGCAAGCTCTCTGAGAGCACTGACCTTGTATACAGAATTGAAATCACCTTGCTCAGCCAATAGCTGCAATCAGTAACAATTTTTACTCAAATTTCTCAGATAAATTCCCAGTTATGGCTTTGATCTCTCTATGTTAAAACAAAGCAATATAGCTAATCCACGAGCGAAAATAGACATTAAACAGAAAAGCCACTTGGTTACAATTATCTGAGTGTATCGTCATAGAACCATCTTTACAAAACTTACAATCTGGATAGTCCAAGAAGGATCTACCAAATTCTACTTATTGCAGCAACACCTCAAAAACATTTTTGCAACAAAAAAAATATAAAAGGGGAGGAAAAGGAAGATGAAATATTTATGCAGCTGACATAACACAATCAATAGCTTGTTTGCAAATTCCAGTCATTGTAGCCTCTGGTCCATAAACCTACAGAAATTTGCCATTCATTCAACAGTCAAATATCCATCAGAAATATAGGAACCAACATACCCAGAAGAAAAAAAGCAGAGTAGAATTGGTGTAGATATTGGTTCATGTAACACCAGAACCCATTCAAAACCCAGAAAGGTGCATAATTAGTTCACTTCATACCGAAAAGATGAATCTGGATCCGAGTTTGGGTTTATTGTCACGTCAAGAATGGGCACATTGCCTTGTTTTGCAATTTATTTCCTGTATCTTCTCTGTACAATTCTTTTCTCGATGCAAGTGATTGTTTGCAAACCGTTCCAATTCACACTATTAGAACATTTATTTTATTATTTAGTAGGATCAGTGAATGAACGTCAAATTCATAGGGACGAGTTCTAGAAGAATGATGACTTGTATCTCCATGCCAGCAACTTCAGGTGCAAATCCTTCACCCTTGGTGCACGTAGGACTAAACTAAAGTTCGTTCACTGGGCTGTATGCTAATTATGCTATAAAAAGTTTCCTACCAAGATCTTAGTTTTTAATATAACAGTGTAATACTCCATCAAGAATTTTTCCTGAAACCCAAAACCAGCATAAAAAAGTTGGAACCAAATTTCTACCCTCAAAATTGTTTTAGGGTTGGGTTACCTAGTAATTTGCATCATTTGCAAGCCTGACAATATATATTCACAAATGGAACATGCATAATATAACCGTGAACTAGTTAAAAAAAGGATGGTGGCAGGTAGAGAAGTATTAAGTTACATGCTGTAAGAGAAGAAGCTCCGAGAAAGAGAGTATTACCTCGAGGGGAACGCCTAGTTCTTCACCCAGTGTTCGCATTTTTGCTAGACCGATCTGATAATTTGGGCCACCCCTTCGAACATAAATGTGCATCCTCGATGCCTTTAGTTTGGATTCCTATTAACAAGGATGAAAGAATTACACACAAGACTAGAAGGGAAAAATATAAGTAGATGGGTTAGTAGTTATTTGAGCATCCTAACCTTCTCTCTGAGGGCCCTTATAATCCCATTGAAAGTGGCAGCAACGTCAGTAAAATTAGCTATACCCCCTCCAATGAGAAGAGCTCTCTTGCGACCATCAGGATCTGCAGTAGCACACTGCAAAGGAAAAAAGAAGATTGAGCCATAGAATATCTGAAAGAGAAGCTATGGATCAAGCTTTCCCTTTTTTATCATCTATGGAAATCTACTATACTGGAATTTGGACGCCATCAATATTCATAATGCAAGGGGTTGTCCCGTATAATTGCTTCAAATGTGCCCTCTCTTCGAATGATATACACTGAAAGTGAGCTCAGGTTTCTCTACTGTACTTTTGCATGCATGTATGAGTAATGACCAGATGGTAGTGTACTCTTACTGTATCCACAAACCCATTTTAATGTCTTTAGTCAATATAAGTACATTATCATTGCCACAACCTTGCCCAAGTTACATATATGTATGGTGGAGTCATGATGACCATGTGAACCGTTGGAGAAAGATAGTAAAGCATTTCCTATTACCGTTAAATCAAAGATCAACATTAAATCTGTATTTTTTGCGCTAATTATGAATGAGATTACTAGGCATATCCAAGAAGGAGATTACATGGCGTATGATGTTTGTTGATGATATTGTGTTGGTTGATGAGACTAGAGAATGTCATGCTAAAATAGCATGGAGAAAAACTTTGGAATATAAGGGGTTTAAAATAGTAGGACAAAAACAAAGTATATGAAATGTAACTTCAACTATAAGACGAAGATAAATGAGGGGGGAGTATATATAGATGGACAACAACTATCTACGAGTGATAATTTTCAGTATTTTGGACTACCATTCATCATGATAGAGATTGAGAAGGATGACATGCATATAATTAAAACAAGATTGTTGAAATTGAGAGATGCTTCTGGAGTGCTTAGTGCTAGGAAGATACCTTTGAAGTTGAAAGAAAAATTCTATAAGACGGCCATAAACCACCTTCATTTTGGGATGAGAGTATTGGGCAATTAATAAACAACATATCTATAAAACTAGTATAACATAACTGAAAATACTCAGATGGATAGTGGCAATACATTAAAATATAAAGATGGATAAGAAATGAGCGTATTCGAAGAAAGTTTGGGGTGATGCCAATTGAGAACAAGAGAGAAAATCGTCTTATGTGGTTTGAACATGTGCAACATAGACCAATAGATATTCATTAAGGAGAACAGATGAGATGAGATAGTAGTTAAGGAAATGCTTGGACTGCAGGTAGGCCTAAACGAACATAGATTGAGGTTTTTAAATGATATGTTTTTTGTTACTATCAAAGAGGACATAGCCCTTAGCAAGAAAAGGATTCAAACAACATACCCCACAAATTTGGTATAAAGGCTTTGTTGTTGCTGTAAAATCAATATAAGAATATAGCCCATATTAGAAACATGCAATTGCTAGTAGACATAACAAAGGAAAAAAGGATCATTAATCATGAAAATGAACAATAAATATACAGGACGTAGACAATGCAACATTTTACTTGATAAGAAGGTTCCTAGCTTGGTTCAATTCATGTCTTCTAGTCATAATTCCCTCAAATCATTCAAAATCTGTGGTTAAAGGGCATTGAAATTCCATGACATTAGCACTAATGCAGGGTTAGGCAAAGGTCAGGGTGTATGCAGAGCTTACAACAGTTTATGGGAAGGCAGTTATTGCGATTTGAACCCACAAATCAAGTTCCTATGTTCTTACATTACAAATTTGATATGAGGTAATATAGGAGAAGGAGCAGGAGGCTTATCCCAATTGGTAGGTTATAATCATCATCCAAAATCTTCTGCGTTCAGAAAGGGTTCACCTATGAAAAAGCTCCAGAAAAGAGCTTAAAAGATTTTATGACAGATGGTCAACTGACATCAATCCTCTGAATCTGAGTCTAATCCCTATCCAAAGTAACCATGAGCAAAGAGAAGGCCTTGCCATGAATCCTACAAGTTTACTTGGCATGAGGGTAGATAGATCTACTGGTCGTGCAGTCTGAGATCATTGAAGTATGCAACCAGAATGACCCTCCAAATTATTACATCACCTACATAAATCCTTTATATATTAGCCTAAAAGAACCTATTTTTCCATTCAACTTTATGAAGGGCCATTACCTCAAATAAATTAGAAACCATATATTCAGGAAAAAGTTTTGAATGCTATGTAGCCATGTTATCATCAAACTAACAAATGAGCAATGATCTCAAAGTGATATAGCTCCATTTCTTTGATTAGGTAGTTTACTTTCTTATCAGCGATGTACCTTCTTAATGAGCTAAAATTGTATCATGCAAGGATATCTAGAATTCTTAAACAATATGCATTCACCTTTTCATGATAGCATGTGACTCAGGGTCAATCTGGCATTGCTTTCTAACCCAAGAATTAATTTCATAAGATAATAAAATGGAGTTCAGTTTCTGCCCTTTGTTCTTTAAACTATAAAGTCAATTTTCGAAACATAAAAACGTGAAAATAGCACAAAATTCTTACAGTTCCACTTAACATACCAAATTCACTAAAGGGATATTTTGTGTAGTGACTGGAATTATATGTAGTCTTTCAATCTCATAAGTTGCATACTTGCATCCCATGAGTATGAATTTCTCTGAAGTAGCTTACATATTAAACTTTTTTGTACTTTGAGCCCCTTTGAGCTTCTGATTATCAAACCGCTGCACAACAGTTTGCTCCAGGATAAAGTTCCTTATCCAAGTTGCATGATCATAAGAAATGCCAGTAATATCATTGCATAGTTTAGAATTTTTTTTATCTTGGCCTATGTTTATAGTCTAAACCCTCTACATCACTGATGTTGGATGAATATTAAGAGGGATGATCCACAAATTAAGCTTCATCAAAGACTTGCCTTAGGACCAAACAATTTACACAGTATTCATTATGACCAGCCATTTCGAAAGAAAACAATGCTTTAGCCGACTTTTTGTCAATTGCAGGTTGAACTTTCCAACCAAATACAAGGAAGTAAGGACCAAAAGAGGAAGCAAGATGAGAGAATTTTTAACTGCTAGCAACTTCACTGTTTTGAAGCGTATTTTCAGTATCCCTCTCCTCCTCCCATTGTCATATTTAAATAATATTCATATAATACTCAATCTCAATGGAAGAATTGTTGGTGTCAATTGTCATGCTGATCCAACTTAAGCTTCAAGAGCAGGATTATGAGCCAAATTTATACTGATTCAAGGTATGGGCCTCATGTAATGTGTGCTTCTCTGCAGTTGGGGAATCAAAGAGGTAGGTTGGAGTTAACCTCCCTTTGTATATATCAGCCACCCAAACCAAGTATTTATGATCATATACTATGGCATCTTAAATTGTATCACCATCCTGTGTCCATTTTATTTTTACCTGCATTGGAAGGTTGTTGCATTCATTCAGTCATTTAAGTTTTAAGTAATATATCATCAGTATAACATGCTAAATATAGTGGCAATCGGCAAAGGAATAATTTTGGAGAAGGAATTGTAGAAGAATATGGGTATTTTACCTTTCTAGAAAGTTCTCGTGAACGTCACATAGGCTAGCTAATTTTAGTAGCTGTCTATTTTTGTTTTTACACTTTTGTATCTTCATACAATGCTTGGCCTAGAGCCCTAACGAAATCAATCCACTTATTCCCAATCTGGCCGCATTTTCTAAACATGGTATCGTAACCTTAGGATATTTCTTCTTCCCTCTCTAAACCAAGGTTCGCAAGATCAGTATCGGAATGTATCGGACCTTATCGAGATCGACGGTATTGGTGGTTTCGGATCGGAGTATCGAATTTTTCGGTATCGGAAATGTTGGTATATTAGAATATTCTTGGTATATTTGTTGGTATATTAGAATAGTTCTTGGTATATTTGTTGGGATATTAGAATATTCTAAAGGGGATTTTAATGGGGTATTAATGTAAGATGAAGGATTGTAAGGCTATAAATAGCCAAGAGATTATCAATAAAAAATATAATTACTCCAAAATATTCTACATGGTATCAGAGCCAAAACCCTAGCCACCACCTCCCAAACCATAGCTGCCACCACCGCCACGGCTGCCACACCGCCCGCCACCACCGCTGCCGCGCCGCCCGCCACCACCACTGCTGCACCGCTCACCCGCCACCACCGTCGCCGCTCGCCCGCCACCACCACCGCGAAGCCGCGACTCCCGCGGAGCCTTCTGCGGCGGTTCCTGGCGTCTCCCGCGGGTCATTTCGGACGTTGACATCGAAGGCCTAGATCTGATGGGGGAGAGACATGATCGGGTCTAGGAGAGGACGGAGAGGGCGAACGTGAATCGTGGGACGGGTGTGAGGTGATCGGAGAAGAGGAGGATCGATGGAGGAGATCATCAAGAAGTTGGACTATGCGGAGGTAGCAACGTTGATGAAGCTGATGAAACTGTCGGCTGGTGAGAGCGCGACACGAACATTGGCGAAGTTGGAGCTTCCACCCATCGATCTGAAGCTTAATGGACCGGCCGCCTACTTGAGTTGGTCACGACGGGTGAGAAAAACCCTCGCAGGGAAGAACCTAGAGGGTTTCTTGTCAGGAGAGAAGACAGAGACAGATGAGGGCTCGGCAGGACGCGACGAGTGAAAGTCCAGTCATATGGTGGTATACATTTGGCTCCTCAATTCTTTAGTCTAGTCGATCGCCGCCACAGTAGATGGCCTTGAGATGGTAAAAGACGTGTGGGAGAAGTTGAGGAGAACCTACGATGGTGTGGAAAATAACTTGAGGGTTTTCCAGATCAAGGGGGAGATCGACGACACCGTACAGGGAGAGAAGACGATACAAGAGTATGCCATAGAGTTGGAGCGTCTGTGGTTGGATTATGATCACTTCTCAGATCGGACGAGCTGCGAGGACCCGAAGTGTAAGGACAAGTATGTCTGCAGGAGAGGACGATGAAGTTTCTTAAGGGGCTGGCCGCAGTGTTTGCTCAGAGGACAACACTACTTCTAGTCCAACCGAAGATTCCTACACTTGAGGAGGCTATCTCGGCCATGATCCATGAGAAGACTCGGATCAAGCTACAGGCAGGGACATGTGGTCCTCCTGAAGTGAAGACAGCACTGGCGGTTGCCAATTCAGGCGTCACAGGACCTAAGGGAGACACCCGACAGTGTTACAACTGCGGGAAGGTGGGCCATCTGAGGTATGCTTGCACCAAACCACCCAAGGAGGGAGATTCATGTGGCGGACGCGGACAGTTTGGAGGACGTGGTCGTGGTCGTGGGGGTCGACAGGGTGGTCGAGGAGATTATTGGACGAACCTGCTGGTAGTAAAAGGCGAGGAGGGAGCTAATGGTGCCTATACTGAGGAGGATCATGCACTACTGGGCATGCTGGAAGTACTCATGAGAAAGCAGAGAGCGTCAAGCGATGGAGACATGAGTAGAACTGAGGAGGTGTCCCCTCAGTCTTCGCCAAAGGCAACCTGCCATGTATGTCCATCCATCGGAAGGTACTGATGACTCACTCGCCCTTGCATCTATATCTTCCCTTAGATCGTCGGACTGGATTGTCGATTCGGGTGCGTCTCGACACGTGACAGGGAATGCTAGTGAGTTATCTTCCTACACTCACCTAGCATCTGCAGACAACATTCAAACAGCCAATGGTACTTTCCAGCCAGTGGTTGGTAAGGATACTGTCGATTGTACAGGTTCAGTAAGATTATCCAATGTTTTACATACTCCTTCTTTTTCAGTCAGTCTTTTGTCCATTAGTTCTATAATCCTCCAACTAAAATGCATTGTCTCTTTTGATATTCCTAAGTTGATCTTCCAGAAGAAGGAGACGGGACGAAAACTTGGGACTGGCACTTGGCATGATGGGCTGTGGTACCTGGATCGGGAAGGACTGAATTCGGCATTGGTGTCTGTGGCAGAAAGGACAGGAATGGGAGGACCAAAGATGAGTGCCGAGGATATATTGATACTCCATCACAGGCGGTTGGGGCACTCCTCTTTTGGTATTTTAGTAGGTTGTATCCATCTATTTATGAGAAGGCAAATAAGGAGAAACTAGTATGTGATGCATGTGATTTAGGCAAACTTACTAGGAGCTCATATGTTGGTGCGGGCCATAGGAGCTCTTCTGTTTTTGATATTATACATTCTGATGTCTGAGGGCCGTGCGCCATAACTACTATGAATGGTTATAAGTATTTCGTCTCTTTTATTGATTGTTCCTCTCGTGTCACCTGGCTGTATTTGATGAAGAATAAGAGTGAGGTCTTTGCCTGTTTCCGGAACTTTCATAAACATGTCCAGACTTAATACAGAGCAGTGGTGAAGGTACTAAGGTCTGACAATGGAACATAGTATACCAACAAAGCACTTGAGGAATACCTGTCAGCCCAAGGGATACAGCATCAGACCACCTGTACATATACACCAGCATAGAATGAAGTGACAAAAAGGAAGAACAGACACCTTCTGGAGGTGGAAAGGAGCATGATGATCGCCATGAATATCCCATAGAGTCTGTGGGGGCATGCAGTGTTGACAAAAACTCGATTGATCAACAATATGCCCTCGAAGGTACTGGGATGGAATTCTCCATGTGAGATATTGCAAGAAAATAATAGTGTTATACTCCCACTAAAGGTGTTTGGCTGCGTATGTTTTGTGAAGGACAACAGACCGTCTGTTGGAAAACTTGACCCCAGAGCAGTCAAGTGTGTATTCGTGGGCTATTCGGCGACTCAGAAGGGGTACGTGTGTTGGAGCCCAGTAGAGAAGAAGAAGTTTGTGAGCATGGATGTTCACTTCAGGGAGTTTGAGCCATACTACCATCAAGAGGAAACCTCATCCATGAGCAACTCACCTGATACTGAGAGTATGAGACGAGAGAGGAAGATTGGTGAGAGTGTGGTGACCGATTTAGGCGTATGGCATGGAGGAACGTTTGAGGAGGAGCAAAAGTGTGAAGAGGAACATGGGGAGGCGATGAGAGGTGTTAGGCCCACGGCTCAGGGGGAGTTACCTACAGCAGGAAATAAAAGCAAACTGCGGGACCAGTACTTATAGTACCAGTGCCAAGTCCCTTGCCTGCCTCCGTCTCAACTCCTGAGAAACCTATACCACCACCACCAGATTCCCCTTCTTCCTACTCCCACACCATTATCAGTACGGAGGACCACGCACAGCAATGCGAAAAATCTTCCTGATAGATATGTTTGGGACCTTGCTCAGTTTGTTTCATATAATAACATGTCTTCTTCTCATAGAGCATTCATTGCATCTTTGGATAGTATACTGTACCTAACAATTGGCAGGTTGCCAAGAACGATCCAAAGTGAAAAGCGGCGATGCACGAGTTATGCGCTCTTGATAAGAACCACACTTGGGAACTGGTAAAACTGTCAGAGGAGAAGAGGGCAGTCGAATGCAAGTGGGTCTTTACTGTGAAGCAGACCCCAGATGAAAAAGTAGAGCACTACATGGCTCGACTGGTGGCAAAATGATACAGTCAGACTTACCACATTGACTATGATGAGACATTTGCACCAGTGGCGAAGATGAGCACCGTCAGGACCCTGATTTCTTTGGCAGCGAATGGTGGATGGAAGCTACACCAACTGGATGTGAATAATGTGTTTCTTTATGGGGATCTAGTGGAGGAAGTGTATATGGAGATACCACCAGGATTCTGCACCGATAAGACAGTGAGCAAGGTCTGCAGGTTGAAGAAGTCTCTCTATGGACTGAAGCACTCCTCGAGCGTGGTTTGACAGATTCAGGAGGGCGATGATAGGGATGAGATATCAGCAAATCAATGCTGATTATACTGTGTTCTTCAGTCGGAGTGGAGGCCACATCACCATGCTTGCGGTGTATGTGGACGATATTATTATCACATGAGATGATGAGCATGAGATTGCCCGACTCAAAGGAAAGCTTGACAGGCAGTTCGAGGTAAAGGACCTTGGCCTTCTTTGGTACTTCCTTGGGATTGAGATTGCTCGAGAAGCAGAGAAAATTGTTATTTCTCAGAGAAAGTATGCGCTGGACCTTCTCACAGAGACATGGATGTTGGGATGCAGACCTGCAGCGACGTCGATCAACCAGGGGTTCAAGCTGTGTGCTGAGGCTGGAGAACCAGTTGATCGAGACAAATACCAGAGACTGGTGGGCAAGTTAATCTATTTGAGCCACACACGTCCTGATATCTGCTTTACAGTGAGTTGGTGAGCCGCTACATGCATGACTCAAGGAAGGGTCATATGGACGCAGTGTACCAGATTCTAAGATACTTGAAGGGTGCTCCCGGAAAGGGGTTGATATTCAGGAAGAATGATCACTTGAACATCGAGGGCTACTGTAACTCTGACTGGGCTAGCTGTACTGATGACAGGAGGTCTACCTCGGACTATTGCATATTTGTAGGAGGCAACTTGGTCTCTTGGAGGAGTAAGAAACAGTCGGTGGTGGCCAGATCGACAACTGAAGCGGAGTACAGAGCTATGGCCTTGCGAGTTGCAGAGCTGCTATGGCTGAAGAGTATGCTGGTAGAGCTGAAGCTGGATCAAGGAGCCAAGATGAAGCTGTGGTGTGACAGCCAGTCAGCCATCAGAATCGCCAACAATCCAATGGAGCATGACAAGACCAAACACATCGAGATCGATAGGTTCTTCATCAAGGATAAGTTGGACCGTGGACTACTGGAGCTAGGTCATGTTCCAACCAAGAAGCAGGTAGCAGATAGTATGACCAAGGGACTTAGCTCTGCAGATATGATTAGAGGATGTGACAAGATGGGCTTAGTGAATATCTTTCGCCCATCTTGAGGAGGTGTTGGTATATTAGAATATTCTTGGTATATTTGTTGGTATATTAGAATATTCTTGGTATATTTGTTGGAATATTAGAATATTCTATATGGAATTTTAATGGGGTATTAATGTAAAATGAAGGGTTGTAAGGCTATAAATAGCCAATAGATTATCAATAAAAAATATAACAATTACTCCAAAATATTCTACAGGAAAGAAAATACTAATTAATAAATTATTAAAATCTTAGATTTTTTTATATATATATTTAGGCATAATTTTAAGTATTTCATGTGTTGTTTCTTAGTAGTTTTAAAATGGAATAAAATAGTCACCTTTGCTATTGGTTTACGTGCAATATATAAGTTTTCTTCTTTTACATGCTTTTACAATCTTGCTATGCTTTTACACCCTTGCTGATTGGTCATTTCGTTCATTTTCCTTTGCCGAATTGACGAAAAAAATGCCTAATGTCGGTATTGGTCAGTATCGATATCGGACGGTATTGGATTGGGACATGCCAAACTCTATCGGTATCGAACGTATCGGATCGATATTGACCGACATCGTAAACTATGCTCTAAACCTTAACCCTACATCCAGGCAAGGTTCATAATATCAGGTGTTAGAATTGATATCTGACCCTTCTTATGAGTATCAGGATTGGCGGTATTGGCAGTATCGTCGGTTTCGGATCAAAATTTTGAATCGAAAAGGAATTAATTATAATAAATTATTAAATTTTAGAAAAAAATATTTTATATATTTAGGTATAAGTTTAAGTATTTTTTGTGTTGTTTTTTAGTAGTTCTAAAATTGAATCAAATAAAAGTCACCCATACTGATTGGTTTATCTACGATAAATTAGTTTTCTTCATTTACATGCTTATACAACCTTACTATACTTTTACATCCTTGTTGATTGGCCTTTTCGTTCAATTTTCTCTGCCGAATTGACTGGAAAAGAGATCATAGCGTTGGTATCGATAGCGGTTGGTATCATATTGGGACATTCCAAACCGTATCGTATCGATATCGGCCGATACTGCAAACTATACTTCAAGGCAGAACTCAACTAGCTCTCTCTCTCTCTCTCTCTCTCTCTCCGCCTAGTAGACCGCAAATAACTCTTATCATTGCCTCGAAGGTTGCTACGTATCATATCCTTAGCACTTTTATTTCTCTATATAATAGTTGGCCTAGAGCCTTAATGAAATCAATCCACTTATTCCCCACGTAGCCTCAATTTTAGATGGAACAATACATAGGACACAGTTATAGTTCAGGAACCAATTCCATCCTCCCGAGCTACCACGTAGCCTCAATTTTAGATGGAACAATACATAGGACACAGTTATTGTTCAGGAACCAATTCCATCCTCCCGAGCTACCAATTTGGAAACCAAAAAAATGCACCATAAGTCCGCCGTGCAGAGACTTCATCATAAAGTCCCATTATCCATGCAACTCTTCATCCTGGCGGTTTATGTCCTTACTCGCATCCTTCACCATATTGGACAGGTTGTCACCATTCATAGTGTTGCCAATCTGTTTCCCCAGTCAGCCTCTAATATGCCAATGAATCCCTATATATGCTACCTTAAGCTAATCCACTATTACTTTGAAGTTGAACTTGTATCAGATGCCTAAATAAACTTCAACGTCTTAGGTCTACAACTCTCCATTCATCATTGAGCATTGGATACTACTCTACGTGGAAGCGTCATTGAAAGCATTTTGAGACACTATCAGCTAATATGTTTGATACATCAAAATAATGATCAAATATATTGGCACAAAAGTGTTCATCACAAGATTTTGTTTTAGCCCCCCTAAAACCAAGCCTGGCCTTCCAAGTTAAGTGTGTCTTGAGGTTTATGTCCGATTGGTAACACAAGCTTAGAACTAAAAAAATAATAAACTAACTTGATATCAAGCCTAGCCTTCCAAGTTAAGTGTCTTAAGGTTTATGTCCGATTGGTAACACAAGCTTAGAACTCAAAAATAATAAACTAACTAGATATCAAAACCCAACGGAATTATTAACTAGCTTGATGCAGAAGCAAACCAAATCCCTGACCTACCCTATTCCTCCTATCCTTGTACTCATCTTTCCTTGTCATGAGGAGTGGAGCTTCATCGCTTGTCTACAAAGGTGGCTGAACTCTATCGACTTCTATACCCAGCAATCTTTAGCAAGGTTTGCAATATCGGCATCGATAATTGTTTCGGATCCTTCTCATGTGTGTCAATACCGGTGGTTTTGGTAGTTTCAGATGTTTCGGATCGGACTTTCGGAGTTCTTCGTTTCGTAAAGTCAAATAATAATTATTATCATTATTATATGTATTATTTGTTATTCTTGTTAGCTTTGAATGAAATAACATTAAGATTGATGGATGTTCTAAATCTATAAATATACAACTTTGACAAATGGGATGCTTACATTGTGTTGAAAGGAATCTTATCAACACATTGTAGCATATAGATCTTCGACACACCGAATCATTTTGTCGACACTGTATTTCCATATTTTATCTTTTCCTTGTAATATTTTTGTTGTTGTTGCTAAATTGACTAGGAAAGAGAACCTTAATGTCAATACCATCCACTATCAGTAGTGGTCACTATCAAACGCGGACATGCTAAAAACGATAAAGAGTATGACCCACACGTCTAGGTATCGGCCGATACTCTGAACCTTGACTTTAGTTCCATCTTACCTCTTTGTCGGCTCCCTCCCTTTGCTTTATGGTAAAAATTCCATATCTTATGAAACGTACTGCAGGAGTTTTTCAACCTACACAAATATAATGGACTTCTCTGTTAAAGTCACTTCTTTAACCAAGAGACTATCAGAGCACTGCTCTCAGTTGAATGACCTCAAACAGCATGACCAATAGTGAAGGTTTTTCTACCTGCAAATGGCTTTCCCGGTTTACGACAAGCCCTTTCTTTTACAAAGTTAAGTTTCCTCTGCGAAGATTTGGCTGAGATGGTTGACATTTGATGGTAAACTTTGGAAACATTAGAAACCTTTTTATTTATAGTGCTTGCTCTAGAACGGCAGAACCGATATCATTTTGATAGAAAAAGATGTCTACCATGAATATGATGATCGAACAAGAAGATAGTATTGAACCTATACGAACACAAAACAGGAAGAAATTTTGGAAGATAAATCTCTTACGTCAAGAACAACTCTAGCATATTGCAACACCTCATCCTCATTTGGAGCACCACTGTATTCTGCATAGTTTCCAAGCTCTGATGCATAACCCAAGTCACCAACCTGGAAAGAAACAAGCCAGTATTGACAAATTTCTTCAATCCACTTCAAAAGAACCAACATTGCTAATAATGTGTAGCTTTTCAAATAAAATTGTGGAAGACAATGAGTATATGATGTAAAATCTTCACACAATCAAATTGAAGTGTAAAGCTAGATTTCTGTGGAGGTATGCTCACTGTATCAGCATATATGACACTGGCACCACCACCAGCCACCATAGTCCATATGCGTCCTTTGGGATTTAGAACAGTGAACTTGAGAGAGGCACTTGTCTGAAAATCAGAAGCGAGGTTCAAATGAGTCTCAATTGTGAGGTTCAAAGTATTATCCTCTCGCCTAATTCTTTCTTTCAGAAGAAAAAGCAGACAATGCTGAACCTTATATGCATATAACCAAAACATGCTAAGTTTGCCTCCTCTGACAGAGCTATATGAAATATCTAAGGTTTAATTATTTACTTATGTACTAAACAAGCATCCCCCTCCCCCCCCCCCCCCCCCACCCCCACCCCCAAAAAAAAAAAAAAAAAAACCAACCCACCCACCCACCCACGGGAGAGGGGTGCACTGTGTGGAAATACATAGAAGTTTCCAGGAGCTTGTTTTATGTATGTGTTTAAAGAGGAACACGTGTGGAAATACATAAAGAAGTGTGGATTACTTAAATTGATCAATACAGAAAATCGTATATGTATGTAGGTAAATATCTTAAGAGTTATTAGAAAAAGAAGACATCCATATTAATGACTAGTTATTCCCGTTCGGCACTCCTTGATAATTCGAATTTTTAAATTGCTTCTCATTTATATGTTTTTATAATATATTCAATAATATTTTTATTAGTTTTAAGGATTTTTATTGACATATACAAACGTGGCATACTCAAAGCCATTTGATATACCTCCTATCTTTTAATCATGACCTTTCTTTTATCCTTTTATGTTTTGGCAGGAAACACCCCTTCGATTTATTATATAGATATCATTAAATACTTGATAATCAAAACCCAATTTTCTTCCAAGATATCTAGGACTTTCATGTGAGTTAACTGGGCCTACATGTGGACAACCAGCTATGCTAGTAAAGAGTAGGAGAGATCTTCAGCAGGACAAGTAGGATGCAGTATCACCTGCTTTACTCGCTACAAATAGAATTATTGGTCTCCGAAATTGAAGAAGAGCTTGAGAATAATGGTGAGTCCATGGAAAGTTCACAAATGTCATAAGCTGAAAAAAGTTTGATGAAAGGATTTCAAAGATATTTATCCCTTTTTTGTTAATCTGGTAATATTCAATGCCCTAAAACGTAAAGTAACATAACAAAAATATAAATAGCCCAATTTTCTCTTCTTTTTTTTAATCCAAGACAAGAATAGTAATCGTTTCAATAAATTTATGAAGTAGGAAAAAAAAGCAAAAGTGATTCCTGTAGTAGCGGCAAGCGAAATGGGAGCATCATAAACTGTGAAAACAGGGTTGTGGGAGAGCAATACAAGCATCGTGCTGCTAGGCGAAGCGGTGGAGTGCCACACCCTAAAAGAATCACTAGCTTACGCTCTGACCTGACTAGCATGGGTCACGTGGAATCCCGTGTGAATCAGCAAGGACCACCTTGCAAAGCTAAATACTCCTGGGTGACCAATAGCGAAGTAGTACCGTGAGAAACCATTTACTATTTCTTGAAGCTCGATCTCCCCCCAGATGAACCATATAGCCAAGAGAAACCATTGGGCCGATCCCACGTTAGCCCCAAGACGTTGGTCTCTAACTAGAAAAGTAAATGGTTGAGCTTGCGAAGCTTCTAGTCCGATGGGTCCATAAAACTCACTAGGATAGGCGGTACATTTTGTGCAACAGCCCTTCCTATCTGATAGAAAAAGATCACATAATCCTGAACCGATCTTATCTGGGATCGCAAATCCCAATTTTGTCTATGAAGAGCCGATGAAGATACTATATGCCTAGTAAATTTCAGCATTTCAAATATGACCAATACATCTATGCCTGATAAAATGCAATCCTCTTATTGAAGATATATCTAATATTCTTCTCCACTTCCACTACACAGACGAGGATTTATTACTTAAGGCACTGAGAGAATCTGCAAAGACTACAACCAAGTTTGAAAACACAAGCAGGAGTGACCTTTTCCTACCTTCTCATCCAGTCCATGAATGTAGCTTTCTGAAGAGCTCAAAACTCTGCCAAAAGGGAGAGGAAATTCTATGTCTCCCCACCTGCGCAATTCAATAGAAATTGTTGCAAGGATTTCAGATGACATTCTGGAACTAGTCAGCTTAAGCAAGAAATCATCAAGCCAGAAAATTACTTGTTAAAATTCTTGAAAGCAGCTGTGTCATCCAATTCTCCTCGCATATCTAATGGGTAGGGCTCATCATTCACCAAAGTAAATGGGTTCATCTCAAGAAAAGTGAAGTCAAGGTCTGAAAAAAATCCACTGTCAGATTTTCAACAAGCAATCTTTAAACTCAACACCAACAAAAAAATATTAAGCCAATCATACATCATAACTTTTTAAAATTTTACAGAGGAAATTGTATTATGCATATACCAATGCTGATCACCGGGTAAAATGTTCAATTGAGATCACACCAAAGAAAGCTCATGTACCAAAAAGAAAAAAACACTTAAAGCACTACACTATAGGGTATGACCGTATGACAGTATCAAAATAGAAGCATTCAGAGATAAAGATTGTCTAAATCATAGTACCTTGGAATACAGCAAAGACACCTTTTATGAAGTCCCCAATCTTTCCTCGTACCTGAGACAAATTATACCGACTATGAATCGCCCAATGGCAACATATCCACTTCAAAAATCAGTGTTATGCACATGTGGTGTTGTGTCTAACACATATTGGTGCGGCAAAGAAGATTCAAAATAGGCACACCAAAAGTGTTGTCTGTATCACGGTGTCCATATTGTGTCATGTGTTATTCTTATCCATGCAACATAGCATAACAATAATCAGACTTTAGCTTGCAATTTCCAATTTAAATATGACAAATCCAAAGCGTCACCTCAAGGGGAAGGGTTGCAATCAAAGGAGCGCACACTTCAGACGTCATAGGCTTCTCGGTCGGGAGAAACACAGTTTTAACCTGCAAAAGAAGGAAACCCATGTTATCAGTTATCACCACAACCATGCACGTCATTAATAAAATCTTCAATCAAATACCTTGTCCCAATTCTCCTCGATCTCAATCCCGCCACACTCTGAGAAGCTGATGGTGCAGCCAAGCCTCTCTGATACAAATGATAAGTAATATTCCTGGTCGTGTGGGACGAAGGACTCCACTATGAATGTCGTGATGGGAGCCTTGCACCCGCCCATCTCAACCTATAATTTTCGATGAAAATGAGTTTATATATATATATATATATATATATATATATATATATATATATATATATATAATAGAACGTGTCAACACGACGTCCCGCCCTCGGTCGGGGCACCCCCATGCGGCCCGTAGGCCCCGGACATCGCACCTCAGTGCGTGCCTGGGTCGGCACGGCGGCATAACGAAACCCCGGCGCAGTGGGCGCCAAGGAATATATATAATAGTTATCCATGTGCCTCTAACTACTTGATAATTTGGTTTTTGAAATTACTTTTTATTTATATCATGTAATAATTTTATTAGTTTAAGGGTTTTTATTGACATCATTATACATGTGTCATATTCATAGCCATTTGATATACGTCTTTGTCTTTACCTCTTTATCCTTTTATGTTTTGGCGGAAAACACAAGTTGTCTTCTAGGAATATGACACATGCATGTGTCATCTATATAAGTGCCACCATTAAAAGATTGCATCTATATAAGTGTAACCATTAAAAGAGATTGATTTTTTCCGACAAAAGATAAGTGCCACGATTAAAAGACATATAAAGCGAGTGGCCGTTCCTGACAAAAGATAAGTGCCACATTTAAAAGATAAATGAAAAGCAATTTCAAAAAAGAATTATCAAGGAGTACCAGAGGCATAGGATAAATAGTTATATGTATGTAACATATACAAGGGCGGATCCACTGGTGGGCTCAGGTGACTCCAACCCACCCCCAAAAAATTAAAATTTTACCAATAAAAATTTAAAAAATCTGTGTGTCAGCCAACATTCAATATCTCATGCCACACAAGCCCACATCCAATTTTTTTTTCCATGTGTCGATGCCAATAGGCCTAAGTGCCAAAGCATATGAATCGTATAAGCATCTTAATTGCCTTGTGGCCTGCGCACCCTTTTCTTCTTGTGATATGTTTTTTAGTTATTCCACAACAAATACAGTACATAGTTTACATCAAAATCTGGTAATGACAATCAAATCATTGAGCTTTCAAAAGAAATCTTCTTAAACGTGTTTTGTGACAAGTCGAGCGATGTTAGGATCCAAGGAATTAATCTGAATGACCAAGCAATTAGGTGTCTTTTTAGTATTTGGTTTACATTCACCACCATTGTTCTGATACTCTCTGAGTGGAGTTTAAAGTGGCATACTAAATGCATGTTGAAAGCTTGTATTTCTCCTTGGCCTTTAGAGTCATGCTTCTTAAAAGCTTGTATTTTGAATGACATAATCCTTGTAATTTCCATTTTATCTTTTAAAAGGGTAGATTTGAGAACTTGGTTATACTAAATATTTTTTGTCAGGTTCTCATTTCCTTGGATGATTCTCCTATGAAGGCTTACATAATTTTCGTCTAATGATATGAATATCTATATTTTTACCTCTTAGGTAATTACATAAGAATGTTCTTGAGTTATAAGAAATGAAAGAGTTTATTTTTCTTTTCTTTTTTTGCTCATTGACAAAGGACTGCTTGTTTGTTCATTCCATTAGTATTATCTAGATTACTCGGAAATTGACACATATTAACAGAGGGACACAATACTAGTTCGAAATACGGAATCTTAGAAATAACTAGGATACATGTATGACATCGAACAAAACACTCCTATGTAATTTTATATATATGGCGAATGACTTTCTCATATTATAGCAATCATTCTCAAATTATCATGTTTTGGTGAATGACTTTCTGGTTGACAAGGAGTAAATCAAAGTTTCTCGATTGAAACATCGGAAGTTCCAATCTACTCTATTACTCGTTCGTTACTCGAAAACATGCACGAGTTTGGTTATGTTACCTCTATATTTTTTCATTAGTGAAATATAACCAATAGGAACTTGATAATATAGTAAAGTCAGATGCATGGCTGAACCTACAATTATTTTCTTACATGTTTTTCATTAACTTCAAAAGAATTCCAAAATAATTATGGAATTGAACACGGACGGATTGGAAACTGTGAGATTATAATATACTAGTGTTTTTCTAGTTGTATCTTCATGTGCAACTTTTCTGTCCGAGTAATATAATTTTCTCATAACTCTAGAACTATTTTTTTTATGTAGTTTGTAATGGAAAATCACAAGAAAAAGCAAGATTTAAAAAATATATTTTTACTTTAAATCGAGAGGTGTAGGCAAAGCCGGCTCTAGGGGGAGGGGGGCTAGGCAGCCGCCTAGGACCTCCTCCCATAAGGGGGCGCTCCATTTTGTTTTCAATTTTTAATTATTTTTTAATGCAGCAGCCGAAAGAAATAGAAACTACAGACCTAGGGAAGCCCGTTGCTACTTGGAGAAGAATCAAATAAAACCTACAAATTTTGGATTTACTGGATTTGCTGGATTTTAGATTTATACAAAAATTATATAAAGAAATAATGGTTTCATTTTTAGGACTTGTCTAGGACCTGTGCTGGAGCCGGCCCTAGGTGTAGGAAAATCATCAACAAGTAACACACCTACGGCACCTAGTATTGATATTCATGTACTTACTATAGAAACTGAATGCCTACCAAAGTTCAACGAGTTGAATTTGTTGATATGGTATGTTGGGTGTCATATTTAAGTATAGTATAAGCACATGGGAATATCCTGAGGACATATTTGGGATGCCAGAATATGTCACAGGATATTCCATCATGAGATTATTGTCATAATGATTGAAATCATTGTATTAATGACTGTAAGGCTATATAATGCCAATGAGACAATCAATAAAATCATCAACTAATTTCAACATGGTATCAAAGCCAAGTTTCCACAAACCCTAGCCGTCACCAAGCTTCCACAAACCCACAGGAGGATTTCCTAGATCTCCTCCACCGAACTCTTCCACGCCCCCCCTTTTTTTCCCTCCTCTCCTCTTCCCTTTTTTTTCCCTCCTCTCCTCTTCTCCGCCCTTCGCAGGCCGCCCTTCGCTGTTGCTGCCCCGTCTCGCTACTGCTGCGGCTACTACTGCTGCTGCGGCTGCTGCGACTGCTGCTGCGACGGCGGTTGTGACATGCGTGCTGCCGCCTCCTCCGCACCAGCACGAGGCAGCGCCTAATAGGGATGCCTAGATCTGAAAAAAGGGGGGACATGTTCGGATCTAGGAGCGGACGACGAGGACAAGCGTGAGTCGTGGAGCGGACGTGACGTGATTGGATAGACGACGCATCGATGGAGGAGATCATCAAGAAGCTAGATTCTGCAGAGGTGGCGACGTTGATGAAGTTGTTGACGATGTCGGCTGGTGAGAACACGACACGAACGTCGCCGGATGTCACGACCCGCACACGGAAATTCGGGCACGAGTGCGTGGGTACGTCCAGCCTACGCCGCAGAGTCGGCGGTAGTACGCTGTCTAGGTCAAATCCATATTTACTAACTAGCTCATTCACAATTAACATAGGCAAGATAATAATGAGAACAGAAACTTAAGATTTCAATTGAAATAAATGTGACAACAGATTCAAATGTTTAGTACAGAAAAATCAGAATGAATTCGGGGACAAACCCGATAAATAAGATAAGAATATAAATAAAGATAGCTACTACTAGCTACTCGGCAGCAGGGGTCTCCTGGGTGGGTTCTGGCTCCTCGTAGGTATCATCAGTACCCTCATAGGAACCATAATAAGTAGGGGCAAGGTCCTCATCATCGCCTAAATCAACAGATCCAGTCAGGAAAGGAGCAAAGTACACAGTGCACAACAAGGTTAAACTAAATATTTATGACAATTAAATATTGAATATCAGGTTGAGAAACTGCGTAACAGAACATCATTATCTCAAAGTTAAAGCTGTAAACAGGGATATGAGAAAGCAGAAATAAATGAGACAGGAAATAAAACTACAACAGTCAGCAAGATATATGTAACAAGACCAGAAACTATCTGTGTGAACTTGTGTTTGTTTTTAGAATACATAGTTGGCATGTAGGGGTTTATAAGGCTAATCCGGCCGTCATAAACGGCTATTAAACAGGGAAAATCGAGATCCGGCTGAGGTACAGTCGCGTACCAACAGCTATTAAACATGACAAGGGGAAGGATAAACTACATGCCTTCTAGTATTCTCCCACCCGACATGAAAAAAACAAGACAGGAACTTCAATATTCAAGACATGAAAATCCAGCATTTCTAACACTAAGTGTAATCATGAAAGGTACTAGTAAAGGAGGGAATTAATTATCACAATATAAAGATTTAACTTGAAGTGCAGGTACTTGCCTGTTGTTTGGATCTGATTAATTTGGTTCTTGGGGAAAAATTTCCAGAGATGAGTCCAAAAGCTGAAAAGACATTACCATCACGCTCAGAAGATGTCAAATAGCTAGAAACGCCTGTCCTTGGGTCCAATTTGGAGACAAGGGCAAAAACGGCAGTTTCGGGTCAAAACGGGGTCCGCCGGTGGGCCCGTTTTGCACCGAAAAACGTGTCCGGGTCAACGGTCTCCAAATTCACCAAACTTAGTGTCAACAGGTCAGGAACGCTGATACGAACCCAACGGAACTTCCAGATTTGGATTCCGATGAGCTGAACAAAAAATCGCCCGTCGAGCGGGGCCTGTGGGGCCCACGACACGCGATTTCGTCAACGTTCTCAGAATCGAACCAAACTTGACCCACAGGACCAGCGTATCGCTACGAGTCCGATGGCGCAAGTTTCGTCTCGATCTGACGAGTGTACAAGAAGTTAGGGCGAATTGCCGAAAAGTCGGATACGGGACGATGTCCGCGGATACGCGTTGATTCCGGTGTGCACGCACACCCGAATCAGCTTCCACGAAATCTCACACGTCCGTATCGACGACGCGCACGTATCTGTGAAGACCGCACGCGACCAAGTCGTCCCGTTTGGCGGGGCGCACTCAGTTCCGGGGTGAAACAGGGTCTGGTTTTTCCTGTTCTTGGATCGCGGTGTGCGATCACCACAGGACGCGATGCCCCGAACAGTTTGTTCGGGCACCGAGAGGGTCATACAGGCTTCACAACGCAATTTACGGAATCGAAAACGGAGATACAGGGTGCAAGATACGAGTACCTGAACGAGGCTCGAAAATCCGAAAAATTCCGTGTCCGTGTCGTGTCCGACACGACACGAGGAATTTGGGATCTAGGGTTAGGGTTTCGGTCTGGACGGCGGAGGTCGGCCGGAGACGTGCCGGAGAGGGCCGGGGAGGGTTCGCCGGGGCGAGGCGGAGCTGCTGGCGGTCGGGCGGCGCCGGATTCCGGCGGAGGCGGCTGCTGCGGCTGCTGTTGCTGTCCCCGCTGCTGCTGGACGCCGGAAGCGGCGGAGGAAGGAGGAGGAGAGGAAGGGCGGCGCCGCGGCGAGGCGGCACGGGCGGTGGCGAGGCGCCGGAGGGGCACGGCGGAGGGACTGTGGGAGACGGCGAGGGTGGAGGGAGGTTTGGCCGGAGGAGGCTGAGGGAGAGGGGATTTATAGGGGGGAGGGGAGCGGTGGCCGGCCGGGAAAGGCGGAGGGCTGGCCGAGTCTGGCGGGAAGAGGGGGGGTCGTAGCTGGCCGGAGCGGGCGGTGCGGCCACGGCGCGGCGGAGTCGGCGGGTGACTCGGGGACGTGGGGAGAAATCGGTCAGCGGGTCGGGTCGGGCTGACGGCGGGTCGGGTTCGGGTGAACCCGACCCGACCCGGTAGGGTTTGGGTCTGGGCCGAAATAGCGGGCTGGGCCGCGGCCCAATGGGCCAGGGGCGGGCTGGGCCGAGAATAAAATTAATAAAAATATTAATAATAAAAATAATATTTAATAATAATAATAATAATAATAATAATAATTAAAAATAGTTAATTAAATAAAATTGTTTTTAGGCATTTAAAAATAGTTCTGAGGCCCAGAAAAATCCAGAAAAATTACCCTAAGTCCAATTTTCCATTTTACACCCAAAAATGTTATTTCCATGATATTTTAATATTATTTATTGTCAATAAAAAATCATTTATTAATTAAAAACCTTGATTTTAATTACAGAAAATTCCCAGAAAATTCCAGAAAATTGGGAAAAATCCAAGATTTAATAATTTAAAAATTCAGGGGGTTTACAACCTGCCCAACTTACAAAAATTTCGTCCTCGAAATTTAAGAATAACAAGGCACGAAAGGAAAGGCCGAGAAATAAAATATACCTCAGGGTTCAAAAAGGTAGGGGTATCGCTCTCTAATCTCGTCTTCTCGCTCCCAGGTGGATTCGCCGGGAGAATGGTGCTTCCAAGCTACGCGAACCAGGGAAATAACCTGGTTCCGTAGAACTTTCTCCGATCGATCCAGTATCTCCACGGGTTGCTCTTGGTAAGTCAGACTTGGGCCTACTTCGAGCTCTGAGTGATCAAAAATGTGGCTGGGGTCTGACACATACTTTCTCAGCTGCGACACGTGGAAGACGTTATGGACTCCATCCAGAGAGGGTGGCAATGCCAGTCGGTATGCCACTTCTCCGATCTTCTCCTGAATGCCAAAAGGTCCAATAAATCTTGGGCTGAGTTTTCCACTCCTTCTGAACCTAATGGTGCCACGTGTCGGGGAAATCTTTAAGAATACCAGCTTTCCAACCTTTAATAAAGTCATAATCAAGTCTTAGCTCCATAATCAAAATGTTTAAATTGACTTGAATTTCATAAATTTAATTACCTCAAATTCCAAGGGTCTTCGGTGGCTATTTGCCCAATGTCGTTGCCTGTCTTGAGCCACTCGAAGTCTGTCCCTTATTTGCTTTATCTTCTCAGCTGAATCGATCACCATCTCTGGTCCCAGCAGGGCTCTTTCTCCAACGTCGTCCCATGATAGCGGGGTACGACATCTTCGTCCATACAGAGCTTCAAATGGAGTCATCTCAATACTTGCTTGGTAACTGTTATTATAAGAGAACTCCACAAGATGTAGGTAGTCTTCCCAGGATCCTCCAAAATCCAGAACACTTGGAGCATATCTTCAAGTGTCTGGATTGTACGTTCCGATTGTCCATCGGTTTGGGGATGATAAGCTGTGCTGAATTTGAGTTGCGTCCCCAAGCTGGCTTGTAAGCTCTTCCAGAAGTGAGAGGTGAACCTTGAATCTCGGTCGGAGACAATACTTACTGGAACTCCATGCAGCCTGACGATGTGTCTGATATATAAATCTGCCAGCTTTTCTGTAGATAGCCCCACTTTGAAAGGTAGAAAATGTGCAGACTTGGTCAGTCTATCTACTATCACCCAAATTGCATCCTTTCCACTAGGTGTCCTTGGAAGTCCGGAAACAAAATCCATTGTGATATGTTCCCACTTCCACTCCGGAATGGGTAGTGGTTGAAGCAATCCTCCAGGTCTTTGTCTTTCTGCCTTGACTTGCTGGCACACTAAACAACGAGATACGAACCTGGCTACTTCTCTTTTCATGCCATGCCACCAAACATGCGTCCTCAGGTCCTTGTACATCTTGTTGGCTCCTGGGTGTATAGAGTATTGCGATCTGTGCGCCTCTTGCATAATTTCTTCTCTTATGTCTCCTTGAGGTACACATAATCTATCTCCGTGCCTCAGTGATCTATCTTCATGAATTCTGAAATCTTCCACTAATCCAGCTTGCACTTGACCTCGAAGGATTCGCAGACCTTCGTCTTGAAACTGAGTTTCCTTGATCTTGTCTATTAAAGTAGACTGAATCTGCAAGTTCATCATTTGGCCTTCTTTTCCTGGGATAATTACTTCAATACCTAAACTTTCCAAGTCCTCTAGCAGGTGTCTGTCCATAGTCAAGTACATCGCCATAGGATACCGGCTTAGAGCATCAGCAACTACATTGGCCTTCCCAGGATGATATTGAAGGGTGATATCAAAGTCTTTCATTAGTTCCAGCCACCTTCTTTGCCTCATGTTTAGCTCTTTCTGGGTGAAGATATATTTTAGGATTTTATGGTCCGTAAATATTTCCACCCTTTCTCCATAAAGATAGTGCTTCCATAGCTTAAGAGCAAAAATGACAGCTGCCAATTCTAAATCATGAGTTGGATAGTTCTTTTCATGAGGTCAAAGCTGTCTAGAGGCATATGCTATTACTTTCTTGTTCTGCTCCAAAACACAACCTAGACCTTTTCCAGAAGCATCACTATAAATAGCGAAACCTCCGGTTCCAGAAGGTAAGGTCAGAATAGGGGCAGTAGTCAGCCTTTTCTTCAATTCCTCGAAAGCATGCTGACATTCATCAGTCCAGGTGAACTCTTCATCCTTCCTTGTTAATTTTGTCATGGGCTCAGCAATTCTTGCAAAGTCTTTCACAAACTTTCGATAGTAGCCAGCTAGTCCCAGGAAGCTTCTAATCTCTGCTACAGAGTCTGGAGTGGGCCAGGATTCTACTACAGCTATCTTCTTAGGATCTACTGCTATTCCATCTCCAGTCACAACATGTCCCAAGAATTCTACTTTGTCTAGGAAGAAAGCACATTTAGATAATTTTCCATAAAGTTTTTCCTTCCTCAAAGTCTCCAATGCTAACCTCAAATGTTCTTCATGTTCTTCGGGGGTCTTGGAGTAGATCAAAATATCATCAATGAAGACCACTATAAATTTGTCTAGGTATGGCTGGAAAACTCTGTTCATTAAGTTCATAAAAACTGCTGGGGCATTCGTCAACCCGAACGGCATTACTAAGAATTCGTAGTGTCCGTTCCGGGTATTGAAAGCAGTTTTAGGGATGTCTTCCTTTCTCACCCTTACTTGGTGGTAACCAGACCTCAAATCAATCTTTGAAAATACCCGAGCTCCACTCAACTGATCAAATAGGTCATCTATCCTGGGCAGGGGATACTTATTCTTAATTGTTAAGGCATTCAATGCCCTATAGTCAATACACATTCGGGATGTTCCGTCCTTCTTGGGCACAAATAATACTGGAGCTCCCCAGGGTGAGACACTGGACCTAATGAAACATTTGTCTTCTAGTTCTTTGATTTGCTCATTTAGTTCTATTATCTCCTTCTTGTTGATTCTGTAGGGATTTTGAGATACTGGTGCTGCTCCTGGCACTAAGTCAATGGAGAATTCAACTTCTCGGTCTGGGGGTAAGCCTGGGAGATCCTCAGGGAAGACATCAAGGTATTCAGAGATGATAGGTAGTGGCAATTCTTCTGTTATTAGGGCTCCACAAATTTTGTTATTACCCATTTCTCTAGAACCTCTAGCAAATTCAAATTCTGGCTTGTCAGGGGGCCTGAAGATTACACTACCTCTGTGACAGTCTATAGTGGCATGATGTTGACTTAACCAATCCATACCCAGTATAATGTCAAAACTGGGCACTGGCATTACAAGTAGCCTAGCATACAGTTCTCTTCCACATAATGTAATAGGACAATTGTTACAGGCATCACTAACCGGGATAATTCCTCCACCGGTAATGATCTTATAACAATTCCTAAGGGGTTTAGTGATTAAGCTATGCTTCATAAGGAAATCTACTGACATGAATGAATGTGAAGCTCCAGAGTCAAACAAAGTAATAGCTGGTATTGAATTTATAAGCACAGAACCTGTGATCACGTCTGCTGTGGCTTCAGCTTCTTCCAGAGTCATTGCATAAGCACGGCCTTGCTGCGGTGCACCCCTCTGTTGCTGCTGTTGGTGCTGAGCAAAGCGTTGTTGTTGTGTTGGAAGCAGGGGTCCCCTCTGTTGTACTGCTGGGGCCCTGGCCTGGGCTGGAGCCTTTGGGGCAGCGGTGCGTCCTTGAGCAGCTGGACAGTCCCTCATTTGATGCGCTGCTGAGCCGCAGTAGAGGCAGGCACCTAGCCTCTTCCTGCAGACTTGCCAAGTATGACCTGGTTTTTGGCAAAAGTTACAAGCAGCAGCTTGTTGGTTCTGTCCTTGAGCCTGGTGTTGGGGTGCTGGAGCTCGAGGGAGAGGACGTTGTGTTTGCTGCGGGGCCCTCTGCTGTTGTTGTTGTTGTTGAAAAGGGCGTTTGTTGGGTCCCGCATTTCCGGTATCTCTCTCCCGTTTCAGTTTATGCCCCATATCTCTCTCAACGCCTTGTGCCACGCTCAGGATTTCTTCATAGGTGCGAGCTCGGCTGGTGGTGACAGCAAGGCGAATATCCGGATACAGCCCCTTCTTGAATCTACGGGCTCTGTCCTCCGGGGTACGAACCATGTACTCCGCAAAGTGGCTTAACCTGCTAAATTCAGCAGTATATTCATCAACAGACAGGTTACCTTGTTCCAATCTCTCGAATTGGCTTTCGAGAGCTTCCCGAGCCACTTCGGGGTAGAATTTCTCCTTGAATAGCCTCTTGAAGTCCTCCCAGGTGATGTCAGGAGCAGATAGTTGGGGTTCATCTCTGAACCAGATTCGAGCAATGTCGAACAGTTGCAGGCTTGCGGACTCCACTTTGAGGTCATTAGGGACCCGAGCAGTCTTCAGGAGTCTCTCGACATTCTCTATCCATTCATCGGCATAGAGAATGCCCTCAGTTCCGTAGAATTCCAGGGGTCTAAGATTTTTGAAGTCTTTGGCACTCCCTGGCCTCTTGAGCGACGACTCCTGGGACTTAAGAGCTTCTGAGAGGCTGGTCCGCAGAAGTGCAGTCTGTTCTTTCTGGGATTCCACCAATCCCTGGAACACTCCTAGTAGCTGTACCCCATATAGGGTAACTGCCGGAACAGATGGAGGCGGCGGGAGTGCAAGAGTCTCGGGCACATTCTGCTCAGCTGGTTCTGATGTGCCTCCTACTGTGTTCCTGGTCTGGACCATTCTGAAAGATTAAGGGATAGGAAGATCAGAATAGAATACTTGGAAATCAAAGGCGATAGAAAAAATTGAGCAGAATGATATCAAGAATTGAAATAAGGACCCTATACTGTGAATGAGCTTTTCCTATAATCCTCAATCTTATTCCATACCCTGTCCTAGGGTATTACCCTATTTAAGGATAGGACCTGCATGGGCCACCATAAAAACGTGTCACGACCCGCACCCGGAAATTCGGGCACGAGTGCGTGGGTACGTCCAGCCTACGCCGCAGAGTCGGCGGTAGTACGCTGTCTAGGTCAAATCCATATTTACTAACTAGCACATTCACAATTAACATAGGCAAAATAATAATGAGAACAGAAACTTAAGATTTCAATTGAAATAAATGTGACAACAGATTCAAATGTTTAGTACAGAAAAATCAGAATGAATTCGGAGACAAACCCGATAAATAAGATAAGAATATAAATAAAGATAGCTACTACTAGCTACTCGGCAGCAGGGGTCTCCTGGGTGGGTTCTGGCTCCTCGTAGGTATCATCAGTACCCTCATAGGGACCATAATAAGTAGGGGCAAGGTCCTCATCATCGCCTAAATCAACAGATCCAGTCAGGAAAGGAGCAAAGTACACAGTGCACAACAAGGTTAAACTAAATATTTATGACAATTAAATATTGAATATCAGGTTGAGAAACTGCGTAACAGAACATCATTATCTCAAAGTTAAAGCTGTAAACAGGGATATGAGAAAGCAGAAATAAATGAGACAGGAAATGAAACTACAACAGTCAGCAAGATATATGTAACAAGACCAGAAACTATCTGTGTGAACTTGTGTTTGTTTTTAGAATACATAGTTGGCATGTAGGGGTTTATAAGGCTAATCTGGCCGTCATAAACGGCTATTACACAGGGAAAATCGAGATCCGGCTGAGGTACAGTCGCGTACCAACAGCTATTAAACATGACAAGGGGAAGGGTAAACTACATGCCTTCTAGTATTCTCCCACCCGACATGAAAAAAAC
Organism: Iris macrosiphon; assembly: GCA_036927795.1. Taxonomy (NCBI): domain Eukaryota; kingdom Viridiplantae; phylum Streptophyta; class Magnoliopsida; order Asparagales; family Iridaceae; genus Iris; species Iris macrosiphon. The sequence continues at coordinate 62,957,221 of JAYESA010000004.1, read as the reverse complement.
AAGACAGGAACTTCAATATTCAAGACATGAAAATCCAGCATTTCTAACACTAAGTGTAATCATCAAGGGTACTAGTAAAGCAGGGAATTAATTATCACAATATAAAGATTTAACTTGAAGTGCAGGTACTTGCCTGTTGTTTGGATCTGATTAATTTGGTTCTTGGGGAAAAAATTTCAGAGATGAGTCCAAAAGCTGAAAAGACATTACCATCACGCTCAGAAGATGTCAAATAGCTAGAAACGCCTGTCCTTGGGTCCAATTTGGAGTAAAGGGCAAAAACGGCAGTTTCGGATCAAAACGGGGTCCGTCGGTGGGCCCGCTTTGCACCGAAAAACGTGTCCGGGTCAACGGTCTCCAAATTCACCAAACTTAGTGTCAACAGGTCAGGAACGCTGATACGAACCCAACGGAACTTCCAGATTTGGATTCCGATGAGCCGAACAAAAAATCGCCCGTCGAGTGGGGCCTGTGGGGCCCACGACACGCGATTTCGTCAACGTTCTCAGAATCGAACCAAACTTGACCCACAGGACCAGCGTATCGCTACGAGTCCGATGGCGCAAGTTTCGTCTCGATCTGACGAGTGTACAAGAAGTTAGGGCGAATTGCCGAAAAGTCGGATACGGGGCGATGTCCGCGGATACGCGTTGATTCCGGTGTGCACGCACACCCGAATCAGCTTCCACGAAATCTCACACGTCCGTATCGACGACGCGCACGTATCTGTGAAGACCGCACGCGACCAAGTCGTCCCGTTTGGCGGGGCGCACTCAGTTCCGGGGTGAAACAGGGTCTGGTTTTTCCTGTTCTTGGATCGCGGTGTGCGATCACCACAGGACGCGATGCCCCGAACAGTTTGTTCGGGCACCGAGAGGGTCATACAGGCTTCACAACGCAATTTACGGAATCGAAAACGGAGATACAGGGTGCAAGATACGAGTACCTGAACAAGTCTCGAAAATCCGAAAAATTTCGTGTCCGTGTCGTGTCCGACACGACACGAGGAATTTGGGATCTAGGGTTAGGGTTTCGGTCTGGACGGCGGAGGTCGGCCGGAGACGTGCCGGAGAGGGCCGGGGAGGGTTCGCCGGGGCGAGGCGGAGCTGCTGGCGGTCGGGCGGCGCCGGATTCCGGCGGAGGCGGCTGCTGCGGCTGCTGTTGCTGTCCCCGCTGCTGCTGGACGCCGGAAGTGGCGGAGGAAGGAGGAGAGGAAGGGCGGCGCCGCGACGAGGCGGCACGGGCGGTGGCGAGGCGCCGGAGGGGCACGGCGGAGGGACTGTGGGAGACGGCGAGGGTGGAGGGAGGTTTGGCCGGAGGAGGCTGAGGGAGAGGGGATTTATAGGGGGGAGGGGAGCGGTGGCCGGCCGGGAAAGGCGGAGGGCTGGCCGAGTCTGGCGGGAAGAGGGGGGGTCGTGGCTGGCCGGAGCGGGCGGTGCGGCCACGGCGCGGCGGAGTCGGCGGGTGACTTGGGGACGTGGGGAGAAATCGGTCAGCGGGTCGGGTCGGGCTGACGGCGGGTCGGGTTCGGGTGAACCCGACCCGACCCGGTAGGGTTTGGGTCTGGGCCGAAATAGCGGGCTGGGCCGCGGCCCAATGGGCCAGGGGCGGGCTGGGCCGAGAATAAAATTAATAAAAATATTAATAATAAAAATAATATTTAATAATAATAATAATAATAATTAAAAACAGTTAATTAAATAAAATTGTTTTTAGGCATTTAAAAATAGTTCTGAGGTCCAGAAAAATCCAGAAAAATTACCCTAAGTCCAATTTTCCATTTTACACCAAAAAATGTTATTTCCATGATATTTTAATATTATTTATTGCCAATAAAAAATTATTTATTAATTAAAAACCTTGATTTTAATTACAGAAAATTCCCAAAAAATTCCAGAAAATTAGGAAAAATCCAAGATTTAATAATTTGAAAATTCAGGGGGTTTACACCGGAGTTGAAGCTTCCCTCCATCGATCTGAAATTAGATGGACCAGCCACCTATCTGAGTTGGTCACGACGGGTGAGAAGAACCCTCGCAGGAAAAAACATGGAGGGGTTCCTGACGGGCGAGACGACAGAGCCGAACGAGGGCTCGACAGGACGCGATGAGTGGAAGTCCACTCATATGGTGATCTACATCTGGCTTCTCAACTCCTTAGTCCAGTCTATTGCCGCCACAGTAGACGGTATTGAGATAGTGAAAGATGTGTGGGAGAAGTTGAGAAGGACCTATGATGGTGTGGGGAACAACTTACGGGTCTTCCAGATAAAGGGGGAGATTGATGACACCGTACAGGGAGAGAAGACGGTGCAGGAGTATGCCACAGAGTTGGAGCGTCTGTGGTTGGATTATGATCACTCCTCAGATCGGGCGAGCTGCGGGGACCCTAAGTGTAAGGAGAGACAGGTGTGTCTGCAGGAAAGAACGATGAAGTTCCTCAAAGGGCTGACTGCAGCTTTCGCACAGAGGACGGCCCTACTTCTAGCCCAACCAAAGATCCCTAGCCTTGAGGAGGCTATCTCAGCCATGATCCAGGAGGAGACACGCATCAGGCTGCAAGCCGGGACAGGTGGTCCCCCCGAAGCAAAGTCAGCACTAGCGATCACCAGCTCAGGTAACAAAGGATCTAAGGGAGAGCCCTGGCAGCATAACCGGCAGTGCTACAATTGTGGAAATATGGGTCATCATCGGTATGCTTGTACCAAACCACCTAGGGAGGGAGATTCAGGTGGTGGACGAGGATCGTTCGGCAGACGAGGATATAATGGAGGACGTGGTCGTGGTCGAGGGGATAGACGAGGCGGCCGAGGAGGTTATCGGGCAAACCTCCTGATATCAGAAGTGAACGGAGAAGCTGATGGCACATTTACTGTGGAGGACCAGGCACTGGGAGACATGAGGAGTAGAACAGAGGAGGCGTCTACCTCATTCTTTGTTAGGGGCAACGCTGCCATGTATGCCCATCCATCAGAAGGTACTGACGAATCACTTGCCCTTGCGTCTATCTCTTCCCTTAAATTATCAGACTGGATTATCGACTCGGGAGCATCTCGACATGTGACGGGGAATGCTAGTGAGTTTTCTTCCTACACTCACCTAGCATCAGCAGACAGCATTCAGACAGCTGATGGCACTTTCCAGCCAGTGGTCGGTAAGGGTACTGTTAATTGTACAGGTTCAGTAAGATTATCCAATGTTTTACATGCTCCATCATTTCCAGTCAGTCTCTTGTCCATTAGTTCTATAATCCTCCAACTTAAATGCATTGTTTCTTTTGATATTCCTAAGGTGACCTTCCAGGAGAAAGGGACAGGACGAAGACTTGGGACTGGCACTTGGCATGAGGGACTGTGGTACCTAGATCGAGAAGGACTGGACTCAGCATTGATATCTATGGCAGAGAAGGCTGGCATGGAAGGACTGCAGCAGAGGACTGAGGATACCTTGATACTCCATCATCGGAGGATGGGACATTCTTCCTTTGATACTCTAAGTAAGTTGTATCCAGAGATTTATGCAAAAACAAATAAAAAGAAATTAGTATGTGATGCGTACGAGTTAGGAAAACTTACTAGGAGCTCATATGTTGGCACGGGTCATAGGAGCACTTTTGCTTTTGAGGTAGTACATTCTGATGTCTGGGGTCCATGTGCTACTAACATTATGAATGGTTATAAGTACTTTGTTTCTTTCATTGAGTGTGCCTCTCGTGTTACCTGGTTATATTTGATGAAAAATAAGAGTGATGTACCTGCTTGTTTTCGGGATTTCCATAAGCATGTCCAGACTCAGTACAAAGCAGTTGTGAAGGTACCGAGGTCTGACAATGGAACAGAGTATATCAACATGACGCTTGCAGAATACTTGTCAGCACACGGAATACAGCATCAGACCACCTGTGCATACACACCAGCACAAAATGGAGTTGCAGAAAGGAAAAACAGACACCTTCTGGAGGTCGCAAGAAGTATGGTGATCGACATGAATGTCCCACAGAGTCTGTGGGGGCATGCAGTGTTGACAGCAGCTCAACTCATCAACAGGATGCCCTCGAAAGTCCTCGGATGGAAGTCCCCATGTGAGGTATTGCAAGGCAATAATAGTGGGATACTCCCACTGAAGGTGTTTGGGTGTGTGTTTTGTGAAGGACAACAGGCCATCAGTTGGAAAACTTGACCCTAGAGCGGTCAAATGCATCTTCGTAGGCTACTCGGCGACCCAAAAGGGGTATGTGTGCTGGAGTCCAGTAGAGAAGAAGAAGTTTGTCAGTATGGATGTCCACTTTCGGGAGCATGAGCCATACTACCGCCAGGACGGAACTTCACACAACACGCCTAATACTGCCAGTATTAGGCGAGAGGGGGAGATGGAGAACTTGGTGGTAACCGATTTAGAAGTTTGGCATGGAGGCACGGAGAAGGGGCAAGAAGGTGAAGGTGTTAGGCCTACGGCTCAGGGAGAGTTACTTACCTACAGCAGGAGAGAGAAGCAAATTGCAGGACCAGTACCGACAGTGCCAGTGCCAAGTCCCTTGCCTGCGTTCGTCCCAACTCCTGAGGCACCGACACCAACCCCCCTTCAGGTAATACCCCCTCCTTCACAAGATATCATTCCTCCTACTACTACTACTCCCACACCACTATCTGTACGGAGGACCACTCGCAGCAATGCAGAAAATCCTCCAAACAGATATGGTTGAGATATTGCTCAGTTTGTTTCTTATGACCATATCCCTTCTTCTCATGGAGCATTTATAGCATCTTTGGATAGTATTACTGTACCTAACAATTGGCAGGTTGCCAAGAACGATCCAAAGTGGAAAGCGGCAATGCACGAGGAGTTGGGAGCTCTGGAGAAGAACCACACTTGGGAGCTTGTGAGACTGCTAGAGGGGAAGAGAGCAGTTGGATGCAAGTGGGTCTTTACCGTGAAGCAGAACCCAGATGGACAGGTTGATCGCTACAAAGCTCGACTAGTAGCCAAAGGATACAGTCAGACGTACGGCATCGACTATGACGAGACCTTTGCACCAGTTGCAAAGATGAGCACTGTCAGGACTCTGATTTCTCTGGCAGTGAATGGTGGATGGAAGCTACACCAACTGGATGTGAAGAATGCGTTTCTTCACGGAGATCTAGTGGAGGAGGTGTACATGGAGATACCACCAGGATTTGGCACCAATCAGACAGTAGGCAAGGTCTGCAGGTTGAAGAAGTCCCTCTATGGACTGAAGCAGTCTCCTCGAGCGTGGTTTGACAGATTCAGAAGGGCGATGATAGGGATGGGATATCAGCAGATCAATGCTGATCATACTGTGTTCTTCCGTCAGAGTGGAGGCCACATCACCATGCTTGCGGTGTATGTGGACGATATGATTATCACAGGAGATGATGAGCAGGAGATCGCCCAACTCAAAGGAAAGCTTGGCAAGGAATTCGAGGTGAAGGATCTCGGCCTTCTTCGGTACTTCCTTGGGATTGAGATTGCTCGAGAAGCAGAGGGGATTGTTCTCTCTCAAAGGAAGTATGCACTAGACCTTCTCACAGAAACTGGGATGTTGGGGTGCAAACCTGCAGCGACACCAATAGATCAGAGGTTCAAGATTGATGCTGAGGCTGGAGAACCAGTTGATCGGGACAGATACCAGAGACTGGTTGGCAAGTTGATCTATTTGAGCCACACACGTCCTGATATCTGCTTTGCAGTAAGTGTGGTAAGCCGCTACATGCATGACCCACGGAAGGGTCATATGGATACAGTGTACCAGATTCTGAGGTACTTGAAATGTGCTCCCGGGAAGGGACTAATATTCAGGAAGAACAATCACGTGAGCATCGAGGGCTACTGTGATTCTGACTGGGCTAGTTGTACTGATGACAGGAGGTCTACCTCGGGATATTGCATATTTGTAGGAGGTAACTTGGTCTCCTGGAGGAGTAAGAAGCAGTCTGTGGTGGCCAGATCGACAGCTGAAGCAGAGTACAGAGCTATGGCCTTGGAAGTTGCAGAGCTGCTATGGTTGAAGAATATGCTGGTGGAGCTGAAGCTGGATCAAGGAGCCAAGATGAAGCTGTGGTGTGACAATCAGTCAGCTATTAGTATCGCCAACAATCCAGTACAGCATGACAGGACTAAACACATCGAGATTGATAGATTCTTCATCAAAGAGAAGTTGGATAGAGGATTACTGGAGCTTGGCCATGTTCCAACCAGGGATCAAGTAGCAGATGGACTAACCAAGGGACTCGCCTCAGTGAGCATGATTAGAGGATGTGACGAGATGGGCTTAGTGAATATCTTTCACCCATCTTGAGGGGGAGTGTTGATATGGTATGTTGGGTGTCATATTTAAGTATAGTATAAGCACATGGGAATATCCTGAGTACATATTTGGGATGCCAGAATATGTCACAGGATATTCCATTATGAGATTATTGTCATAATGATTGAAATCATTGTATTAATGACTGTAAGGCTATATAATGCCAATGAGACAATCAATAAAATCATCAACTAATTTCAACAGAATTCGATAATACTTTTCTTGGTAGTTTTGTGGAAATTAAAATTACATAGGAGTGTTGTGTTCGATTGATGTTCTCTTATATTGTCAATTTTTTTTTTACCGAATTTCTCGTTCCGCACTTGAATATGAGCTAGCCGATCGTATTCCTGTTAGCTACTGCGAGCGAGCGAGCGAGAGACTAACCTCGACTCCGAGGCGTTCCTTGACGAACTGGGCCACCTGGGCCATGTCCAGGTTGAGGGCGACCAGGCCGCTCTTGCCGCGCTTCCCGAACAGCATGTCGGGCTTCACGACCAGCTTCGTGGACGAGACCCATGGCTCCTTCTCCACTAGCTCCGTGAAATCTGTCGATTCCGTAACCTTGAATTGAAATGATAGCAACAACAACTACTTAACTTATCGTCCAAATTAACTAATCATTATATAGAACAATTAGAGGATATAAATACAAATTTATTACTATTTTTATGTATGTAGAATTTGGACCTGGGCGGATCGGATCTGGAGGTCGATGGCGGCGATCCGCTTCAGGTGCTCCTTGAGGAGGCGCTTCGAGTCGTACTCTCGGATCTTCTTCCTCGCCATTAGATAAAGAGTTGGGTTTTTCTGAGCAAGGAAAAGAAAAGAGGAGTAATATATATATATATATATATATATATATATATATATATATATTATGAGTCATAGTGTTTATATTTTTACATGAGACATGCATATATGAAACAATAGTACACTTAAGAGAGAGAGAGAGAGAGGAATGATCTTTATTCACACCTATTATGTATTCCAAGCATCTCCATGTTTACAATCGTTAGATCTTGTTTAAATTATCTAATCTTGGTCGTTGGTTTGAACCATTCAAACCAATGGTTAAGATTATATGATTTAAACAAACATCCAAAGGTCAATAAAATAAAAATGTTCGAGAATAAAAAAAATTGAAAATACAGATCCACATATATATATATATATATATATATATATATATATATATATATGAATAATCATTGACATTGCAAACACCTTTACTTTATTATTCATCACCCCAACACTGACACCAATCCCCAAATCACCACTCATATATATATATATATATATATATATATATATATATATATATATATATATGAGTGGTGATTTGGGGATTGGTGTCAGTGTTGGGGTGATGAATAATAAAGTAAAGGTGTTTGCAATGTCAATGATTGAATAAAGGTAGGAAGCGCAGGAACATTCCCACTCCAATTCCTCTTCTTCACGCTATTAGGGCGGCCCAACCTCACCCATCTAAACTATACTAGACTTTTCGGACTAGTTTAATTTTCAGAAAATTTACTGTAGAATACTATAGTTATAAGAAAGAGTAATGCTATAGTTACAACCAAATGCTTACAATCCTCTTACAACCAGAGTCACTGCATGATTTCTGTCAGATTGTCTAGCAAAAATTGGAATAAAAATGTAAAGATTACGTAATTTTTGCCCGACTGCTTAGCGAAAATGTCTCACATGGTCTAGTGGAAAGGATTTGATTTTGGAATTAAACCAATCATTTGTCGTCCTGTTCAATTTCTTATAACTATAGTATCCTACAATAAATTTTCTGTTTAATTTTTGGCTAATTTACAACTTGATACCTTCAACTATTTAAGTTTTTCAACTTGGTACACTAAATTTTGATAGGTACTAACTTGATACCATCAACTATTAACAATTTTCATGTTGATATCCTCTGACACTCACCGTTAGGTTTTCCGTTAAAAAAATGACTAAAATATCCCCCTCCCCCCCCAACTACAGCCCCCTCACTCTCCCCCCTCCGCGGTCGCGCCTCCACCTCTATTGGTCACGCCCCCGCCCGTGCCATCTGGAGCTCCCTCTCCCCCTTCCTCCCCCGCAGCAACCCTACCCCTGATGCCACTGTCGTCGTACGGTGTCGTTGTTGATGCGTCGCTGCCGCTGCTGCAACATCGCCAGAGAAAAGGGTTGCCAGAGAGAGGGAAGAGAGAATAAGGGATATTTTTGTCATTTTCAATATTTTCTTAACACCGGTAGGAAGAGAATGAGAGATATTAAGTTAGTACCTATAAAAGTTAAGGGTATCAAGTTGAAAAACTTGAATAGTTGAGAGTATCAAGTTGTAATTTAGCCTCTATTTTTCCAAAAAATTGGTCAATCTGATCAACTCGGCCGGTCAGATCAATGAATCGTCTGTCCAGTTGGATTTTCAACTGGTTTGATCATAAATTTTTACTTTTATTTTGGACTTTACATATAAATAAAGTTAATAGATTTGCTTCTTGACTAATTATACTATGGTAAACATGCAAAACTTCTAAATAATATATATGTCGTTGTCTACTATGTAATATATTCAATGTAAGAAGAATATAGACGTCCTCCTCGCTGTCATAGGCATTATAGGTGTATTTAGTACTGATTTATGGTTAAAAAGATCCATCCATTAGTATTTAATTAGGTGTTACTTGATTGAACACTTTATTTCAATTGACACAATAAGATATGAACAGCCGCAATAGAAACGATTCTACCGTGGAATTATCGGGGTTGGAGGAATGACCCAACAATTCGATACTTGATGTCATTTTTCCGGTCACGTCCACCGTCAATCTCATTTCTCTCCGAGACAAGGTGCTCGTGATCCGTAGCAGCATCCATTATCAATTCAATGGGTTTTGATAACAGTGTTTCAATTCCTTCAATTGGACCTTCAGGAGGATTAATCGCTCGTGGAAATCTGATATTCAACTCAGTATCATTTCCACCTCTCTAAATTGCATATATATATATATATATATGGCTGACAGGAAGAACTTTTGGAAACAATACCCGCATTCATCTGTTCGAAGCTTACTTCAAAGCCTATTTTCTGATGGTGATCTAAATTCAATTTATCTATACTTTACCTAATCTGGGCAATTTGGAAGTTGAGAAACGGATCACTATTCAACCATACTCCGGTTTGCTGCGACAACATGATCAAGTCATCTGAAAGACTTCGTGACTCTTATGAAGCAGGCTTCATACAAGCTCAACCAAGCAATATTTCAAATTCAAATGCTTAAATAAAGAAGAATGGTCACCACCTCCAACCGATATCTAGAAAATTATCTTCGATGGAGCATATCGTGAAGGGAAAAGGGGCGCTGTTGCAGTCTTACGAGATAACGAGGGCCTCTTTCGAGCTGCAATCTCAACATATCAGGAAGGAGGTAGTCTGTTGGAAGCTGAAGGAGTAGCGCTGAACCTGGGTTTGAGCTCTGCAAGAAGGAAATATCTTCGAATGTCATAATTGAAGGATATTGTAAGGTTTTAATCGGCGCTATCAATAACACAGAGATCGATATCCTGTGGCAAGTAAGACATGTTATTGAAGCAGGTTGAGAAGCTATTGAAGGATCATGTGGTATTTAATTCATTTGCTTTTATTCCTAGGAAAGCTAATATGGTTGCTCACTCGATAGCAACTGATACTCTCTTCTCTAGCTCTCATCCTTTGACTACTCTGTTTCGAGAGCAACCTCTATGTAGCTTGGCTCATATCCGCAAAGATATCCCCAACATCAGTTCTGCTGCTTTATAAATGAAATTTAATTTGGTTTTCAAAAAATAAAAAATAAAAAATAAAAAAAATTCCACACGTCAGGTACTTAAGCTTGAAGCCCTCCCCCGTTAATTCATAATTGTTAAATTCCGTTGTATGAACATGACTACCACATCCGGCCAATTTCTTCGATATTTTTAGCATTCTATTCTGGTAATGATCTTGGGAAAATACATTATGCATGTTAAGGATCTTGAGAAGCATCAAGTTGCACATGCTACTGCAAAATCTTAGATAAAATATATATAATTGAACATTGTTAAAAGAAATTAAAATGATGGGCGCAGTTAGAACACTACTCTTTTTGGAGAATTAACCATATTGTCATCTGGTCTTAATAACTTGAAAATGGAAGATATCTTCTTGCTTTTGCAATCTATGCATGCATGTTTCGAGCTTCCATAATGGTTTAGTTATTGTCCAATTAAATACGACGAATTAGGTAGAGAGCTTGAAATTTTTGTATACAGATACTACTACTTTTTGGTGAATCAAGTTTTTGATGACCTAATACTGTAGACAGTTATTGTCTATGAATTAAATTTATCCGACTACCACTTATTACAACCTGCATATCTTATTTGTTAATTGGTTGTAATCTTCTATTTATTTTGGGGTACTTGCACTTTTTTATGTACCAATTAGTATGGAACCATTTGTCATTTTTTTTTTCCGAAGAAGGTAAATATTATAGAACACAATTTACAAAACTATAATCCCGTCCATAGCACAAAATCTAATCATCTAGGATCAAGGATATCAATATCAGTATCTATATTTTTTTTTTACAATATATCTACTGGTGGCAAGTGCCTCAAATATACATCTGTTTTGTTCTCTCCATACGTGCCAAACCATCGCTCCGAATATAAGGCATATTCGTCCATAGGCTCCCGTCCCTTTTCCTTTATGCACTTTGACTTCATTGAGAGTCGACGCAAGATCCCTACTGTGCGTTGCCAGAAGCCCAAAATTGGTCCGTTGATGGTTCCAGATCTCCCAAGAAAAGTTACACCAGAAGAAAAGATGGTCTCTGGACTCATCTTGTTGGTCACACATGCAACACTTCTTATCCGAGCAATCCAGCCCAAACATGCACAGACGATTCCTATTAAGCAAACATTTATGGATCATTTTGTAAAGGCATTAGGAGAACTTAACCACCGTTTCTTTAGTCCAAACCACATCCGCCCAATCCACTTCCTCCGCTCTGGGTCTTATTTGGTTTAAAGCCATCCGAAAACTGAAATGACCTTTTTCCATGTCCTCCTACACCCAGTAATCCTCCGTTTCCATCCTATCAATGTCCATTGCACGAATCTTCATCGCATGAGCCGCCTCAATCAAACGATCTTGAAAGTTCTACTCTTCCTCCTGAATAAGGTAGCTTACCATCTCAGTGGATCCCATTAGCTCATAAACAAGTCAACCCTCCCTCTTTATCAAGCTGTTGTGGTTGAAATAAGGGTTATGCCGCAGGCTAGTTTTTTTTTCCGAGAAGATAACTCTACTCATCCTAGATTTAGTCGTGCTTCTCAAAGCCAGGAGCAATTTAACCGTCACCGAGAAGTTATTGGGCCTAGCCGACTAGAAATCACCCCTTGGGCTTCCTCTGATCCATTTAGCCCATAAGGACTTGCCAGAGATAAATTTCAAAAATAATTTGTAGGAGGTCGTGTCTCTAAGAAGAGTAAGTGATCTCAGACCAACATCTCCCTCTATCTTAGGGCGGCACAACTCTGCCCAACTGATCGCATGTATCCCTCCTTTTCATAGAAAGTTCGCACACATACATTCAGTATGTTTATAGTACCTTTAGGGATCATGATATCCTGGAATCAGTATATCGTAATAGCCGAAATGACAGCTCTAATAAGCTTAATACGCCCCCCCAAAAGCCAAGGTCTAAGCCTGGCAGCCCTCCAGTCTCGCTTGGGTATAGTTGTGGTGCAACCACCAGTAATCCACTCATGGGCAGTCCTGTCAGACAAAATACGTCATTCAACGTAATTGTCATCTCACCGAATGGCATGTGGAATGAACTGGTCACTGGTTGCCAACGCTCCACAAAGGCACACATGAGGTTTTTGTTTGGCGTTTTGTATGAAATTCACCTCAAGTTCAAAATTTTGAATGATGAACCAACATTTGAAAATCACCAAAATCTCCATCAAACATCCATGTATCCATCTTGGTCATGTGGCACCAACACTTCAAAATGTTCCTCTCAATCCCATTCCAAATCCTGAAAGCTACATGAGTCTTGAAACTTGGGATAAGTCGGTGATCTGTAGGTCCACCGGGACAAGGTCCCGTCAATATATCCTCGTCCTAACCCTCTTCTCCCCCTTATTGTTCTTCTTCATGTTCATCCTCAACTTGCTCGTTCAAATCTTGCACGAAAATTTGATACTCAACTTGTTCGTTCAAATCTTGCTCGGAAATTTGATCCTCAAATTGTTCGTTCATTTGAATTGGAGCATCTGTTATTGCTTATGGACAAATCGTACCTTCAGCTCCCAACTCTTCAGCCCGATGCCTCCTACGAGAAGCAGTATGTCTCCTCATATATGTCACTCCTATAAGATTTATTCAAAATATCAACACTTAAAAATTAACGAGGGAAGACGATAACAAAATATTAAAGAAACTAAACTAATGACCAGATCAACACTGTTCGACCAGAAGTGATCGAACTTGAAGTCTTCCGTTTGACCAGGTGTAGTCGAAGAGAGTAATAACTGTTCGACTAGGTTTAGTCGAACAGAGTAACTAAATGTTCGACCAAAGGGGTTGAACAATTTTATTGTTGTTCGGCCATGGTTGGTCGAACATTCTGCCTTCCGTTCGACTGTCATGGGTCGAACGGTGCAAAATGTGTTCGACCTTGGTTGGCCGAACCTGTCAGTGAAAACACAATTTTCCCCTAATTTAAATTGGTTTGAACAACATTTTATGGTGTTCGAATCACAAACAGTGATTCACAACCAAAATAAATGATCGTTTCAACTAATTTTGGTGTTCGATTTAAACAAAAAAAGTAAGAACATGATTAAAATCACTCACTTCATCGATCTTCTACGGGTTGCTCCTCTATTATGGGGTGAATCCTTCTTCTGAATTTGCTGTGGTGGCCAAAAAATCCGAGAGCTCCACGCCGAAGACTAGGGTTTGTAGAGAGGGGACCGGGTGGGTAGTGTAGAGGGGGGACATGGTGGGGTGTGTTTAAAATTTTTGATAGTTTAGGAATTGATTATTATGTTAAAATTGAAAAGGATAAAATGGTAATGTAGTGGGGTGTGTTTAGGATTTTGGTAATTTTAAATTAGTTAAATTTGTGTGCGTTTAGTATTTGGGGTGTGTTAAGTAGAGGGTGGGGTGTGTATAGCCGGACCCTAGATTTAAACAGAAACTTGAGTGTTTCCTTTGCTATTTGCTTTGCAGTTCTAGCTATGTTGGAATTTGTGAAGATCCATCATGCTGAGCCTTACAGAGATATCTTGGTCTTCGAGGGTCAAAAATGTAGTTCTTGAAACTTGTTTCAAGAGAGCCTAGGTCACCATGAAGACCGGCATGTATACTCTAGTGGTTCACTACCATATAGTAAAATTTAGTGATTATTTTCTTCACCTATTAAAGTTTTGATTAATGACAAGCTGTCTATACAGAAAAATAAAATAAAAGGAACATATTTAGTATAATATAAATGACGCTTTACAATATGTTATTGGGAACGAAATACGAAAACCATCCCCAAACCAAAGAGACTGCGAGAGAATAAAGCAATAAAAATGTACCAATATTAAATTGCCAAAATCACAAAGAAAGCTAAATATAGTCACATCAATTTTTGACGTGGAAAATCTTTGCAGAAAAAACTATGCGACAATCGGAGTCCAACCCTAAAAACTCTCCATTAATAGAATAATAAATATGTCGACTCCTTACAAACTTCTCACCGATCCAAACGGATCACCATAACTCATTGAAGAAGAAAACACAATTACAAGCACACGAAGACCTTGAAGAAGAAAACACGATTGCAAGCACACGAAGAACGAATATGACAAAAAAGAATTACCCGAAATGATCTTCTCTTCGATTTAGCCGTCAATCTCCTAATTCTCTCTCCAATAGTTTTAAAGTACTCTTGCCTCCTTTTGCAATGTTTAGAGATATATTTTATGGTTAGGAAACACCTAATTATATATATAGCCTCAAACCCATAACTAATCTGAACCATTGAAGTATTCCTATTATATGTAGGAATATCCAATCCAAACCAAACCAAACCAAACCATTGAGGTATTCCTATTATATGTAGGAATACTCAATCCACCTTTGGAATATTTTCTACATAGGTTGGGAACCCCACCCACTCAAACAAATCTCTCCCTTCCCAACTAGGTGGAGGGGCTCGTCATACCGACGATCCGCCTGCAGTACTCAAACTTTTCCCTTGGTAGAACCTTTGTGAGCATGTCTGCTCTATTGTCATCAGTATGAACCTTCTCAAGCGCTGCATCCTTTGCCTCAATCACATCCTGTATCCAATGATACCGAGTCTCAATGTGCTTAGACTGACTATGAAATGTCTGGTTCTTCACAAGGTAGATGGCACTATAGCTATCGCAAAGCAATATGTATTGCCCTTGCTTTAGCCCAATTTTCTGCAACAGCTTCTTCATCCACAACAACTTATTGCAAGCCTCCATCACCGTAATATATTCTGCCTCTGTCGTAGATAAGACAACACACTTTTGCAATCATAACTGCCACAAAACTGCCCCACTAGTAAACATCATCACATAACTTGAAGTCGATCTCATCGTGTCTACATCTCCAGCCTTGTTAGCGTTAGTATATCCGACCAGTTTTGGCTCATCACCACCAACAGAAAGCCTCCAATCAACAGTACCCTGAAGGTACCGTAGATTCCACTTTACCGTACTCTAATGTATCCTCCCACGATTGGAGAGATACCTGCTAATCATGCCAACTGCATGAGCGATGTCTGGACATGTACACACCATGGAATACATGAGACTCCCTATAGCTGAAGCATATGGAACCTGCTCTATATCTTTTTTCTCGTCCTCGGTAGATGGACACTGCTCTTTAGTAAGTTTAAAGTGAGCCGCAAGGGGGTTGCTCACTTTCTTTGACCCGTCCATCCTGAAATACTGAAGTACTCGGTGAATGTACTTCTTTTGGGACAAGTAAAGCAACTTGGACTCTCTCTTACGGTTGATCTCCATCCCAAGAATAGTCTTTGTTGCACCCAAATCCTTCATAGAGAAGGCCGTACCTAGTTGGTGCTTCAACTCCGCTATCCTGGTGATATTCTGACCCACCAATAGAAAATCATCAACATAAACCAAAAGTATGATAAAATCATCCTCGGCAAAGTACTTCATGAATACAAAGTGATCCGACGTCGTCTGTGCATAACCATGCTCCCCCATAAACGACTCGAACTTCCTGTACTGCTGCCTCAGAGCCTGATTCATACCGTACAGACTCTTTCTCAACCAGAAGACTAAGTGTGACTTTTCCTGCTCACAGAATCCCTCTGGCTGCTCTATGTATAACTCCTCCTCTAAATCACCATAGAGGAATATCGTTTTCACATCCATCTGCTCAACCTCTAAGTCGAAATTGGTTGTTAAAGCTATCGCCACCCAAATAGATGACGACTTGACGACCACGAGAAGATCTTATCAAAATCTATGTCCTTCCGCTGACCATAGCCTTTAACTATAAGCCTCGCTTTATATCGAGGGCGAGTAGTATCATTCGTCTGCTTCACTCTGAACACCCATCGATTCTTCAAAGCCTTCTTTCTCTTTCGTAATTGCACCAGCTCATAAGTGGAGTTTTTATATAAGGAACTCATCTCCTCCTGCATGGCCTGTATCCACTCCTTCATGTATCCGTCTTTCATAGCCTCTGCAAATTTTTTTGGCTCTCCCCCGTCAGTCAGTAGCACATACTCATTTGGTGAGTATCTCGTAGATAATCGACTCACTCTCATGGTCCTCCTCAATGGAGCCTCTGTCCCCTTCAAAACTACCTCTCCTGCATGCTCATCCTCCCGAGGGTCACTCTGACCATCATCAACAGGCTGCTGATGTAATCCTCCTGATTTTCAAAATTTATAATTTGGAATTTTCCCCAATTTACTGTAATTTTCTGAGATTTTTCTGGAATTAAAATCAAGATATTTTGTAATTAAAGGATTTTTAATTATTATTAATTAATATTAAAATATTATTAAAATAATATTTATGGTGTAAAATGGAAAACTAAACATAGGATAATTTTTCGGAAATTTATTGGACCTCGGATGGATTTTTAAAGCCTTAAAAACTATTGATTTAAATAAACCAAATTAATTAACCCGGTTTACCCGAACCCATTATTAAACCGAACCGGACCGGCCGGTCTACCCGAACCGGCCAACCCCTTAGCGGGTCGGATCCGGGTCAGACCCGACCCGCTTAGACCCGGACCCGCCCGAACCCGAAAACTCCTCTCCTTCCTCCTCGACTGCTCAGCTCCGCACCCGCCGCCGCCCGCGTCGCTCCGGCTACCGGAACGTTCGTCGGCCGTCTTCCCTTCCCCTTCCTCTTCTTCAACCCCCGCCGACGTCTCCTTTTCCCCTTCCGGCAACCCCCGACCCCTCCAGCTCCTCACCGCCCCTTTATAAACCCCTCACGACTCTGTATGCTTAATAAGAGAACTCACATAGCTTATCTTTGAAACGAACATGTCTGCTTAACTAGAGAACTTGAAACGCTTGTCTAAGAGTAAGATATTGCTTGGTAATATTTTACTATCGCATGTGTTTCGAGAGAACCATATCGTGCTTGAACTTGTTCAGAGAGGACGGCTAGTCCGCACAGAGATAAATGGTCTGTTGGTTTATCTCGTCTGCATCCAAGAGTTTATCTGATAGTGTTTCATGCATTCGCATCGGTAGGATAATGGCTATTGGTGAAGAGCTGAACCTTGGTCACGGCTGCTACAGCGATATTAAAGACCAACCATGAGTCACAGCTACTAATAGCATCAGATAAATGAGTCATTGGTTAGCTGGATTACCGCTACCGATCATGCGTTTCTCGGGGACCAAAAAGCATATAGCTAGTTCATTGTGTTGGCTCGATAGAGTATAGTTCCTAGATGGTGCATTGTCCCTAGAGTCTTTGAGTATAGATCACGAGACACGCTACGCACACCTTGATAGTAGAACAATCGGCTTGCCTTGTGTGCTTGAATGAATCAAATATGAACTCTGTTTTTAAAGATGTTTCCAAAAGAAGTAATATGACTCCGTTCATGTACTGCATGTAACGAACATAGGTAAAATTAGAAAGATCACTAGTAATGTAATATTTTATAACATGATTACTTAGTGTTGGTTTTAGTGAATGTTGCTTATATTCAGTTGTTTATACTCACCAGTACTTTCTAAGTGCTGACCCACCAACAGTTTACTTGTTCGCAGGTGCTGGATCGTCCGAGGAAGCGATAGGTGTGCCTCATCCCCAAGACCCAGAAATTTGGTTTCATTGCCTTGAGCTGCTTTCGGTTGCTTTCGTATAGAGGGATATAATGTATGGAATGATCCCATTATATTCAGAGAACCCTATGCCTCGATTTGCCCCGTATACTCAGATAGATAAATGCTTGTAACAATGTCCCTCCGTTGCTTACTCGATTTGATGATAGCCACAACTTTAACGATGTTGCCTTGTGAGGGCGTTGCCCCATGCTCGCACGGCATCACGTCCCGATGGTAAACGACTATACACGCCCCGCAGGAGCACCGAGGCACGATAATTCACGCCCAGCGGGGGCGTGGTCAGGAGACCTTCGGGATCGGGGCATGATATAATGGTATCAGGGCTATTCGATTCTTTGTCCAATCCGTTGCTATGACTCTGAGATGTGCTCGATATTGTATTGCAATAGAGCGTTCCATACAATAAGTTCATAGATATTCTTAAACTTATGCAAAAGTTTTCTGGATTTGATTTGTTGCTTGAGAGTTGTGCTTTCGTGCTTGTGTTTGCTAGAGTTTTCGATTAAGGATGGCGAGGGATGAGGACTATCGCTGCTCGGAATATTGAAAAGTTTCTCCTTGAAGTTTCGAGGATAAAACTTTTTGTTGGTGGGTAAGTATGTAGTGCCCCGCTCCGCGTCGGTACTATGTACAAGAGATATCCATTTGCTGACTCAAAAAGAATATCTCCCTTAAGATCTCCTTGTTGAAGCAGGAGATGACTGATCAAGATGAGTGGGAAGAAACTTCGTTCTCTGATTCTTATACGCCTTAATAATGAATCTGAGTTTTTGAATGCTTGTTTGCTTAAAGATAGTTTCATAAGAAGAATGATAGAACCTGACTCTGCATGCTTAATAAGAGAACTCACATAGCTTGTCTTTGAAACGAACCTGTCTGCTTAACTAGAGAACTTGAAACGCTTGTCTAAGAGTAAGAGATTGCTTGGTCATGTTTCACTATCACTTGTGTTTGGAGAGAACCATATCGTGCTTCAACTTGTTTAGAGAGGGCGGTTAGTCCGTACAGAGATAAATGATCTGCTGGTTCATCTCGTCTGCATCCTAGAGTTTATCTGATAGTGTTTCATGCATTCGCATCGGTCAGACAATGGCTATTGGTGAAGAGCTGAACCTTGGTCATGGCTGCTACAGCGATAGTGAAGAGCAACCATGAGTCACAGTTGTTAATAGCATCATATAAATGAGTCATTGGTTAGGTGGATTACCGCTACCGATCCTGAGTTTCTCGGGGACCGAAAGCATATAGCTAGTTCATTGTGTTGGCTCGATAGAGAATAGTTCCTAAATGGTGCATTGTTCCTAGAGTCTTTGAGTATAGATCATGAGACACGCTGCACACACCCTGATAGTAGAACAATCGGCTTGCCTTGTGTGCTTGAATGAATCAAATATGAACTCTATTTTTAAAGATGTTTCCAAAAGAAGTAATATGACTCTGTTCTTGTACTGCATGTAACGAACATAGGTAAAACTAGAAAGATCACTAGTAATGTAATATTTTATAACATGGTTACTTAGTATTGGTTTTTGTGAATATTGCTTCTGTTCAGTTGTTTATACTCACAAGTACTTTCTAAGTGCTGACCCACCAATAGTTTACTTTTTCGCAAGTGCTGGATTGTCCGAGAAAGCGATAGGCGTGCCTCATCCCCAAGACCCAAAAATCTGGTTTCATTGCCTTGAGCTGCTTTCGGCTGCTTTCGTATAGAGGGATATAATGTATGGAATGATCCCATTGTATTCAAAGAACCCTGTGCCTCGATTTGCCCCATATACTCAGATGGATAAATGCTTGCAACAATGTCCCTCCGTTGCTTACTCGATTCGATGATAGTCATAGCTTTAACGATGTTGCCTTGTGCGGGTGCAAATCAAGGCTCGCACGGCATCACGTCCCGATGGTAAACGACTATACATGCCCCGCGGGAGCGCCGAGGCGCAGTGATTCGCGCCCGGCGGGGGCGTGGTCGAAAGACCTTCAGGATCAAGATATGACACGTAAAGTAGACAAATATGCAGGAAATATGATAAAATTAATAGGGTTTCCAGGATAGATAGTTCTAGTAATTATCAAACTATTCTACATATTGCTCCAGAGATGAAAATAGGAAGCCATCATAATCACCCTCATCGGACATTGATGGACTAAACAAGGAATATGATATATCTTCCTGAACATTGGAAGATGATGCTTCTCTAGCAACTTTTCTTTTCTTAAATAACTTATGAGCCATTTAAAAAAGAAGAGAGTAGAGATGATTAAACCTGATAATAGATAGATAATGTGAAGGAGAACCCTTAGAAACACCAATATCCAAGATTTGGAGAGATGAGAGGTCTTGATGAGAGAGAACCACAAAGCTCGGGTTTGAAAACCTAGGGTTCTAAGGAGGAAGAAGATGTAAGGGATGCTGTTGTTTTTGTCAGAATAGGTTATGATGAAAAGTAGCCAACATATAAGGAGTTGTGTTTCATTTCGAATTCTAAAACAGAGATAACCGAGTTTAGCCCGAGTTCGGTCCGAACTTTGTCCGAATTCGGTTCCTTTGAACCATAATTCAATTTGAAACTCAATTATATATGTGTAGGTCGATTTTCTAAGTCTAGAATTTAGGGTTTTGGCTTCAATACTATAATTTGTTGAAATTTATTGATTACTCCGTATTCTATATTGTATTCATCATCTTGGGTTAGCTGTAGGGGCCGGATCCCAGCTAGCGGTGGTCCGAAGACACTTAAGTACCGTGTCGCTTAAGACTATTTATACCTCTTTGATAGAATGGCCATTTTGGCTTGTACCCAAAATAATTTGTACATTTATAAAAATATAGAGTGGTAAATAAAACAAACAAGTTATGTAGTATTAGCGTCCAAAATACCTAATTCTCGACAAATAAAATTGAAGCAAACTTCAGCTAAGGGTTTAGTGAAAATGTCTGCAAGTTGATGTTCTGTGTCAATGAATTCTAAACACATATTACCATTCAGTTGATGATCTCTTAAAATGTGGTTTCTAATCTCAATATGTTTAGTGCGTGAATGACATATTGGATTCTCAGTGAGATTTATAGTGCTAGTGTTATCACAAAAGATGGGAATATTTTTAAAGGATAAATTATAGTCTTCTAAAGTTTGTCTCATCTACAAAATTTGTGCACAACAACGTCATGCGACGATATACTCAGTCTCAATAGTTGATAATACAACATAATTTTGTTTCTTAGAAAACCAAGAGACGAGAGACTTTCCCAAGATATGACACGTACCGCGCTAGTACTCTTACTATCGACCTTGCATCCAACAAAATTAGCATCCGAATAACCAATAAGGTCAAAGGATGTGATTTTAGGATACCACAAGCCTACCGTCTGAGTACCTTTAAGGTATCTAAGGATACGCTTAACTGCACATACATGTGATTCCTTAGGATTAGCCTGATATCTAGCACATAGGCATACATAAAACATAATATCTGGACGACTAGTAGTTAAGTATAAAAGACTACCAATCATATCTCGATACTTATGTATATCTGTAGGTTTGCCATTTTCATCAAGATCAAGTTTGATTGATGTTTCCATTGGAGTTCCAATAGATTTTGTGTTATCCATATCGAACTTCTTTAGCACATCTTTTGTGTACTTTGGTTGATTGATGAATATTCTCTGAGAATTCTGCTTGATTTGTAATCCAAGGAAGAAAGTAAGTTCTCCCATCATGCTCATTTTGAATTCCTTCTGCATACACTTAGCAAACTCGTTACATAGCATCTCATTAGGAGATCCAAAAATAATATTATCTACGTAAATTGGCACCAATAAGAGATTGTCAGCATGAGATTTTATAAATAAGATAGTATCAACTTTTCCTTTAGAAAATCCATTTTCAAGCTAAGGCGCTCATACCAAGCACAGGGGGGCTTGTTTGAGTCCATATAGAGCCTTTCTAAGCTTGAAAACATGATTAAAAAATTTAAAATCTTCAAAACCAGGGGGTTGTTCAATAAAAACTTCATCTTTTATTACACCATTTAAAAAAGCACTTTTGACATTCATTTGAAATAATTTAAAATTATGAAAACTTGCAAAAGCACAAAGCATGTGTATAGATTCTATTCTCGCGACAGGAGCATAGGTCTCATTGTAGTCAATACCTTCTTGATTATAACCTAGAGCTATGAGACATGCTTTGTTACGAATGACTATACCATCCTCATTAAGTTTATTTCCAAAAACTCATTTGGTACCAATGACTAGATAATCATTAGGTCTGGGAACGAGTTCCCAAACTTGATTCCGTTCAAATTGGTTGAGTTCCTCTTGCATTACGGAAATCCAAAATTCGTCATCAAAAGCTTCTAAAACATTTTTAGGTTCTATTTTAGAAATAAAAGCAACATTCGCAATAACATCGCTAGTTGCAGAGCGAGTACTTACACCTTTCGATACCTTACCAATTACCAAGTTCTCTGGATGATTGGTTGAGAATTTCAATCTTTTAGGTAAGTTGTCCAGATAACTTGTTCCAGTTTCATCTTCAAGGGTCTTGTTGGAAGTTATCCTGATATCATCATCATCACTGTCACTTGCTACTTGACTTTTAAGCTCATCAAAAGTAACATTAATCGATTCTTCAACAGTCAATAACTTTTTATTAAAAATTCTAAAACATTTATTCTTTACAACATAACCAAGAAAAATACCTTCATCAGCCTTGGAATCAAATTTACCTAAGTTATTCTTAGTATTCAAGATAAAACATTTGCAGCCAAATACTTTGAAATAACTGATAGTAGGAATTCTATTAAACCAAAGCTCATAGGGATTCTTTTTCGATATAGGTCGAATAAAAACCATATTCAAAACATGGCATGCTGTATTGACAGACTCAGCCCAAAAATATTTCGGAAGGTTATACTGATTTAACATAACTCTAGCCATATTGCCAAGAGTTCTGTTCTTCCATTTGCTCCACAACACAATTTTGTTGAGGAGTTCTAGGACTGAAAAATTCATGCACAAATCCATTTGAATTACAAAATATTTTGAAATCAAAATTTTTGAATTCGTCCCCATGATCACTTCGGATACGAGTAATCATGAAGCATTTTTCGTTTTGTACCTTTTTACAAAATGTAACAAATTCTGAAAAAAGTCTCATTTTTATTTGCTAGAAAATAAATCCATGTATATCTAGAAAAGTCATCAACAATCACATAGGCATAAAGCTTACCGCCAAGACAGGCGACTCTGTTAGGTCCAAACAAATCCATATACAAAAGTTGAAGAGATAATGAAGTACTTACAGCATTTATTGATTTAAAAGAAGATCTTGTTGCCTTGTTCTTTTCACACTCAGCATAGACCATATCTTTCTTAAAAATGAATTTTAGGTAAACCTCTTACCAATTTCTTTGAAAATAGTCTGGCTATAATGTCCATATTTGCATGTCCAAGGCACATATTCCACAACCAGCTTTCGTCTTTAGTTGCGTATAAGCATATTTCTGCATTGTTAGTATTTTCGAGAGATAGAAAACATATATATTATCTTCTCTTATTCTCTCATAAGTTATCTTACCAGGAGATTTATCATAAATAGAACATTTGTATTTCACAAAATTAATGTCATAACCATGGTCAGTCAATAAACTAATGCTAAGTAGGTTATATTTTAATTCTGTTACTCAACATACATCTTTAATAATAGGGGAAGGATGAATACATACATTTTCATTACCTATAAAATGTTCTTTTAGATTATTGTCGAAGGAGACGTATCCTTCTTTCTTCATCGATAGAGTCGCGAATAGATTTGCATCATCGGTCATATGACGTGAGCAACCACTATCGAGAATCCATTTGCTTCTAGTGTGAGAGGAAAGGTCCACCTACAACAAAAGTTGAAAATGTAATATTTGGTACCCACTTTTCTGAGGGTCCTGATATGTTAGTTTTTGGAACCCAGATATATACATGCATATCTACTAATTTTCTAATTCTACATTATCGTGATATGTGTCCTTTAGTACCACAATAATAACATGTAGCAGATGTGTCGATATTAGGTACAGAGGCATGATGTATATATGAGGAAGTATGTTGTGATTTACGTGGATACTTGTAATAGAATGCATAATTAGAAGGTTTGGCCTTCTTGGGCTGTGTCTGGTAAGTGTTCTTGGGACTTGAGTGACACGTGTTAGATTGAAAAGCAGTCTGTACAGGCTATTTTTCTAATCTAATTTCCAACTTTTTGGAAGTGTCATATAACTCAGTATATCTAGCAGTTAAAGCATCAATTCTAATAAGTGCATTACTACTCTTTTTCTTCTTTATTTCGTAAATTTCTTTGATCTTGATATAATCCTTGTCCTGTTACTCATTTCTAAGAAGTGCTTCATGTAAGTTCAATCTAACTGAAGCTAATTCATCTGAATCACTTGGAGATTATGTTTTTCTGATATCATCTAGGAGTGTGGACAATCTATCAATCTCAAGTTTGTGTGCCTTGAGTTTCTTCTTTGAGTTCTTATATTTATCAAGCAGTGCTTTATGATTATCTAGAAGGTCACTAAAGGCATCATCTAGTTCATCAAATGTAAACTTGTCACGCCCCAGTCCCAAAATACCGAGGGACCAGACGCATGATAATGGCCAGCAGCACACACCGATGGACAAACCCAATTTAATGGATCCATCAGGGCGTACTTAAGCTGTAGTACAACAATAAGTAAGTCCAATGATACAAGTCACAGTCTAATCTAATCTCATCCACCACAGATAATCACAGATCCAATGTCAGAATAATGAGTATAAAGAAACTAACAAATCTCAATAAAGTGTCTCGGAGAACAATCCGAGAACAAGTCTGATACAGCAATGCAATAGACTGGAAATAAAATAACTAGAAACAGAAATAAATGAGTATCTCAAGACAATACTCAGGAGAAGTCCTCTGGTACAATCTCGTCCTCGGGTGTCGGTACAGCTCCTGTATCAGCTCCTGCTAATGCTCATGTACTGTATAACTCTGGGTGGATCTCCTCTGCTAATCCTGGGGACATAATCCGAATCCAGGTCCTCAGGGGACATAACAAGGTACAGATAATACAAGACAAAATAAATGCAGTGCAGCAATAATGAAATAAATAGGGTAAGCTATATAACCATCTATGTAAAAATATAAGATGAGAGCATCATGAGTACTCAGGCTGAGCCACTACAGGCTCTGTGTCGGGGAGCCGGTAGCAGTAATATCCGGTAATGGGCCAAGCTCGGGCTTCAGAGTCTTGTGCCTCACAGTAATAGGGTTGTATATATATATGATCAGCCTGTAACCTGTGTGTCTCTCCCCACCCAATGTAATCGCACGTCTCATGTCCACGATGCAACATGTCCATGTCACGCACAATCATATCTAATGCAACAAGTCATATAGTATCTAGGAATATAATGTCAATGTCAAGTCCTGTATCCTATATAGAATCACCATGAATATCTCAAAAGATCCTGTCATAAATAGTATCAAGTATCCTGGGTATAATGTACTTGATAAGACAAGTACAAGAATGCAAAAGGTCACGAATGTCCATCTCTAGATGACAATACACAACATCGCTTATGGTGTTGGCACCCGACTAATAATCGGACGCTAAGTAAGTCACACGGTCCTAGGTTAAGCATGCACAACAATATAAATGAATCAAGGTAAATGCAACAAGAAATGTAAAGTTGGCAAGGTATACTTGCCCACTGATGTATAACTAAGTCAAGGAGATAAGTAGCAAGCTGCAGGGTTTGGCAAGGTACACTTGCCTGGGGTTCTGGCTCCAACTGTAGCTCTGATCTCAGTGTGATCTGCAGGGACTACTCCGGTTGCTGAAATAAACATCACCATTAGATTCAGAAAATATTAAATAGCTAGAAACATCTGTCCTTAAGTCCAATTTGGACACAGGGGCAAAAATAATATTTTCGGGCCAAAACGGGGTCCACATATGGGCCACTTTGCACCAAAAAGCGTGTCAGGATCAAAGGTCTCTAAATTCGTCCAACTTAGTATCAACGAGTCAGGAACGATGATATGAACCCAACGAAACTTTCAGAATTGGATTCCGATGAGCCGATCACAAAATCGTCCGTCAAGTGGAGCCTGTGGGGCCCACGATACACGATTTTGTCAATGTTCTCCGAATCAAACCAAACTTGGGCCACAGGACCAGCGTATTGCTATTAGTCCGATGGCGCAAGTTTTATCTCGATCCGACGTGTGTACCCAAAGTTATGACATGTTCCAGAACAGGCAGATACGGGGCGGTGTCAGCGGATACGCGTTGATTTCGGTGTGCACGCACATCCGAATCAACTTCTGCAAAATCCCATACATCCGTATCAACGGCGCGCACATTTCGGTAAAGGCCGCGTGCAACCAAGTTGTCCCGTTTGGCGGGGCGCACTCAGTTCCGGGGTGAAATAGGGTGTTGTTTTTCCTGTTTTTGGATCGCGGTTTGCGATCACCATAGGGCGCGATGCACCGAGCGGGTTGCACGGGCACCGAGAGGGTTACACAGTCTATGCGACGCAATGGACGAAATCGAAAATAGAATTATGGGGAGAGAGAAAACACTACATGAACAGGGCTTCTTGAAGACTGATTTTTTACGTGTCCGAGTCGCGTCCGAGTCCTGTGTCCACTGTGTCCGTATGTCTCCTTGACACTGTGATGTGTCCTGCTTCGCGTCCTGTGTCCAGGCTGTGCCCACGGTACAGGGTTAGGTTTCAGGCGGGTTGCTCGGGGCTGCGACGGCCGGAGGGAGGCGGGGGACTGCGGAGGTGGCGAGGAGTTTGGGAGATGGCTCGGGGTCGAGTGCTGGGGTTCAGGTGGAGGGTCGGGTGGTCGACGGCTGGGCGAAGCGTAGAAGGAGTGAAACGGGCGGTGATGCAGTGTTCTCCAGCGAGTAGGGCTGCGGCGCAGTGAGGCAGCCTGGCTTCTCGTGGCGAGGGCGGAGGTGGCTGCAGGCTGGGGAGATGACGGTCGGGGGACTCTGCGGGGGTGACTAGGCGGGGGGAAGTGGAGGAGGTAGTCGAGGGTTGCAGCGGGCGAACTTGGGTGAAGGAGCAGGAGGCGGTGAGGGGTTCGTCGTCTTAGGAGAGGAGGAGAGGAGTTGGGGACGGGTTTCGTCAGCGGGGTCGTGGCCGGAGAAGGAAGGGGAGGTTTAGGGTAGCTAGGGTTTCTGTTCAGGGACTCCGGCGGGTCTTCGGCGAGGTTGGCGGAGCTGAGGAGGGCGCTGCGGGCGGAGAGAGGGAGAGGGCAGAGTCGTCGGGCACGGCGGAGAAGGGACGATGATGGTGAACGGTGCGGCAGGTGCTGCACAGGAGGGAAGACGGGGTACTCCGGTGAGGCGAGGACGGGTGGAGCGAGGTCTGGAGGCGGCTGAGCGATTAGGGTTTGCGGCGGCGGCACAGAAGTCGAGGCCCAAAAATAGGCGAGCCGCCGCTCGAGAATACTGTTTCGATGGGAATTAGGGTTTAGTTAGGGTTAACGGGTTTCGGGTTCGGGTCTAGATCCGACCCGACCCGATACGGTTTGGGTTTGGTTCAGTCTGGTTTGGTTTGGTTTGGTTTAATTTCAATTAAACCCGGTTTATTTAAGGGGTTTAATTAGGGTTTATTTACATTAATAATTTTTAGGGCTTTAAACGCGTTTCCGGAGTCCCATAAATACGCAGAAAATTACCCTATATTCGGTTTTCCATTTTACACCATAAAATATTATTTTCATAATATTTTAATATTAATTAATAGCAATTAAAAATTATTTAATTACCAAAAGTCTAGGTTTTAATTACAGAAAAATCCCGAAAAATTCTAGAAAAATTATGAAAAACCAAATTAATAATTACTGAAAATCAGGGGCTTACAATCTACCCAACTTATAAAAATTTCGTCCTCAAAATTAAAATATGATAAGGTTCTCTCTATCCAATCTCACTTGATTATAGTCTAAAGGATTCCTCTCAAGTGAACATTGCGGTCTCTACCCAACTTAGAATTTACCCATCTATCATCTAAGGCTATACATCTAATAAAGCTATGCCCCAACTTATTTAATCATGGTATTGAATCCTCAAGTCTTTAACACCAAACATATCACCTATGATATTCCCTTAATCATATATAAAAGGGTCATCAACACTACGACCGGCCTGTGGGGTATATCTAGTACTGTCTATATATCAAACTTATACCAAGCACAAGGTTTCATCTTTCTGACATAAGGGAAGACGAAGATCAATAATAAAGAGTTCAAGGGTGAGGTAATAGAATAGAAGTATTAGGATCAAGGCGTTTAACGAATTCAAATGGGATTTGTCAAGACAATTGTGGATTGAAATCCTATTCTGGTAATCCTTTGTTCGTATGCTCGTATTAGTACAGTTATGTAACTGATACGATATGCTCAGACATATCTAGAGGGCAAGTATACTAGTCAACTATATATCTCAATCCACGTAAAGTAGTCATGCGAAGAGTGAACCAAAATGCACTAAGGTTGATCAGACCGTAATACACTGATTCTGAATAGACAATTGTATTAGTGTGTCGACCCAATAATACATATGTCATGAACAAGCTTGATAAAAATGAGCTTGCAAAACTAGGCTGTAACAGCAGCATAAGTCAAGGTAGTACAACAATTATAAGTACGCTAGATGATGATGAAAGGAGGTACAACTTAATTCAAGTTCACAAAACAACAATTATAACAAAAGACTCTAAAATCTCTACAGTTATCAATTATAAGCAAGTTCAAAATTATATAGGTTAAGACTGAGGTCACGAAACAATAGGCACAAGATAAAACAAATCGATAAACAGATAACTATGACAAATTATGCGCATTAGCTACTCCATGGGTCTGCGCGTCTTCCAAAGTTATCGCTGGAGCTTGTTCCCGTTCTTGTAGTTGATTCCTCTACTGCTGTTGAGCCTGCTGGAAGAGTGTTGTTTGTAGTGCCAAGGGTGGCCTCGGCTGATTCCCTCCTGGGGCTGGTGGTCTGACTCCTTCAACTCTCGTTTGCGGTGCTTCCAATGCTGGAGAGGCTGGCCCTGGTACTGGTGACATTAGCGCTCTTTCTCGACGTTCGGGATATTCCTTTTTTAAATGCTGACTGGATCCGCAAGCTAAGCATAATTTCCTTTTGCATCTGCACTCGTTCTCTATATGGCCTCACCTGCGATAATATGGACAGACAGGTATTTCTTGAGGAGGTACTTCTGGTGGCTGTTGTATGTGAGACTTTTTTGCAATTTCTTCCTGTGGTGCTCCAGCTGGTGCTGATGTGGCTGGTTGATGAATCATCAATGCTTTCTCTCGATGCTGAGAACAGTCCTTAGCTAAGTGTTGATTGGTTCCGCAAATCAAGCATAATCCTAACTTGCGTCTGCATTCTTTTTCAATACGGCCTATCTTGCGACAATACTGACAGGTAGGCAGGAATGAGGCTTTGGGTGCTGCTCTCGGTGGTGGATTTATCTGTGGTCGCTTTGAAGCTCTTTCCTGTTGTGCTTGGTCTGGTGCTGATGCATACGGCCGCTTCTGGCTGGACTCTATCCTTGTGTCGCACTCCATGGCATGTGCTGTAGTAAGAATGTCCGTTGCAACGGAGCTGATTAACTTTCGTAACTCCGAGCTAAATCTGTCGATGAACTTCTCCGCTTGGTTTTGCTGAGCTTCTTCTTGGACCTTCTGATGGGCTTGCATCATCGCGTAGAACATTCAAAACATTTGTTTTTCGTCCATAGCCTGCCCTTGGGGAACGGTAGGCGTCGGTGGAGCCAACTGCGTCGATGGTGTAACGTCATCTTCCTGGATTCTCGAGGCATGCTGACTTGCTTGCTGTGATGATGGACCTTCATTAACTGGTGTCACTTCATCTCCGTTGGTTATCACAGCACCTTATGGTATTTTTGGATGAGTCTCGTCGCGTGCTTGTGAATCCATTGCTCTGCATCAAAATAAACTATAAGAGGCGTACAGGAATCAAGGTAGGATGCAAGTCAAGAATTTAATTCGAATCCGATATAGATGTCAAGAACGATTCAAGCAAGTGGATGAGATCCTTAAATTTATCCTATTCTTATTACAGGCTTGCTCGGTCCCTAAGTTAAAATCGAATAATTTAGTCGTTGACCTGCATGGGATACCACAAAAACTATGTCATACCCCAGTCCCAAAATACCGAGGGACCGGACGCGTGATAATGGCCAGCAGCACACACCGATGGACAAACCCAATTTAATGGATCCATCAGGGCGTACTTAAGCTGTGGTACAACAATAAGTAAGTCCAATGATACAAGTCATAGTCTAATCTAATCTCATCCACCACAGATAATCACAAATCCAATGTCAGAATAATGAGTATAAAGAAACTAACAAATCTCAATAAAGTGTCTCAAAGAACAATCCGAGAACAATTCTGATACAACAATGTAATAGACTGAAAATAAAATTACTAGAAACAGAAATAAATGAGTATCTCAAGACAATACTCAGGAGAAGTCCTCTGGTACAATCTCGTCCTCGGGTGTCGGTACAGCTCCTGTATCAGCTCCTGCTAATGTTCCTGTACTGTATAACTCTGGGTGGATCTCCTCTGCTAATCCTGGGGACATAATCTGGATCCAGGTCCTCAGGGGACATAACAAGGTACAGATAATACAAGCCAAAATAAATGCAGTGCAGCAATAATAAAATAAATAGGGTAAGCTCTATAATCATCTATGTGAAAATGCAAGATGAGAGCATCACGAGTACTCAGGCTGAGCCACTACAGGCTCTGTGTCGGGGAGCCGGTAGCAGTAATATCCGGTAATGGGCCAAGCTCGGGCTTAAGAGTCTTGTGCCTCGCAATAATAGGGGTGTATATATAAATGATCAGCCTGTAGCCTGTGTTTCTCTCCCCACCCAATGTAATCGCATGTCTCATGTCCACGATGCACCATGTCCATGTCACGCACAATCATATCTAATGCAACAAGTCATATAGTATCTAGGAATATAATATCAATATCAAGTCCTGTATCCTATACAGAATCACCATGAATATCTCAAAAGATCCTGTCATGAATAGTGTCAAGTGTCCTGGGTATAATGTACTTGATAAGACAAGTACGAGAATGTAAAGGGTTACAAATGTCCATCTCTAGATGACAATACACAACATCGCTTACGATGTTGGCACCCGACTAATAATCGGACGCTAAGTAAGTCACACGGTCCTAGGTTAAGCATGCACAGCAATATAAATAAATCAAGGTAAATGCAACAAGAAATGTAAAGTTGGCAAGGTATACTTGCCCACTGATGTATAACTAAGTCAAGGAGATAAGTAGCAAGCTGCAGGGTTTGGCAAGGTGCACTTGCCTGGGGTTCTGGCTCCAGCTGTAGCTCTGATCTCAGTGTGATCTGCAGGGACTACTCCGGTTGCTAAAATAAACATCACTATTAGATTCAAAAAATAACAAATAGCTAGAAATGCATGTCCTTAAGTCCAATTTGGACACAGGGGCAAAAATAACATTTTCGGGCCAAAGCGGGGTCCACATGTGGGCCACTTTGCACCAAAAAGCGTGCCAGGGTCAAAGGTCTCCAAATTTGTCCAACTTAGTGTCAACAAGTCAGGAACGATGATACGAACCCAACGGAACTTTCAGAATTGGATTTCGATGAGCCGATCACAAAATCGCCCGTCAAGTGGAGCCTATGGGGCCCACGATACACGATTTTGTCAACGTTCTCAGAATCGAACCAAACTTGGGTCACAGGACCAGCGTATTGCTACGAGTCTGATGGCGCAAGTTTTGTCTCGATCCGACGTGTGTACCCAAAGTTATGATGTATTCCAGAACAGGCAGATACGGGACGGTGTCAGCGGATACGCGTTGATTCTGGTGTGCACGCACATCCGAATCAACTTCTGCAAAATCTCACACGTCCGTATCAATGGCGCGCACGTTTCGGTAAAGACCGCGTGTGACCAAGTCATCCCATTTGGCGGAGCACACTCAGTTCCGGGGTGAAACAGGGCGTTATTTTTCTTTTTTTGGATCGCAGTTTGCGATCACCACAGGGCATGATGCACCGAGCGGGTTGTACGGGCACCGAGAGGGTTACACAGTCTACGCGACGCAATGGACGGAATCGAAAATGGAATTATGGGGAGAGAGGAAACGCTACCTGAACAAGGCTCCATGAAGACTGATTTTTCACGTGTC
This sequence comes from Iris macrosiphon, assembly GCA_036927795.1. NCBI lineage: Eukaryota > Viridiplantae > Streptophyta > Magnoliopsida > Asparagales > Iridaceae > Iris > Iris macrosiphon. The sequence continues at coordinate 62,925,200 of JAYESA010000004.1, read as the reverse complement.
TGAGTCGCGTCCGAGTCCTGTGTCCACTGTGTCCATGTGTCTCCTTGACACTGTGCTGTGTCCTGCTTCGCGTCCTGCGTCCAGGCTGTGCCTACGGTACAGGGTTAGGTTTCAGGCGGGTTGCTCGGGGCTGCGACAGTCGGAGGGAGGCGGAGGACTGCGGAGGCGACGGGGAGTTGGGGAGATGGCTCGGGGTCGAGTGCTGGGGTTCAGGCGGAGGGTCGGGTGGTCGACGGCTGGGCGGAGCGTAGAAGGAGAGAAACGGGCGGTGCTGTAGTGTTCTCCGACGAGTGGGGCTGCGGCACAGTGAGGCAGCCTGGCTTCTCGTAGCGAGGGCGGAGGTGGCTGCAGGCTGGGGAGGATGACGGTCGGGGGACTCTGCGGGGGTGACTAGGCGGGGGAAAGCGGAGGAGGTAGTCGAAGGGTGCAGCGGGCGGACTTGGGTGAAGGAGCAGGAGGCGGTGAGGGGTTCGTCGTCGGAGGAGAGGAGTTGGGGACGGGTTTCGTCGGCGGGGTCGTGGCCGAAGAAGGAAGGGGAGGTTTAGGGTAGCTAGGGTTTCTGTTCAGGGACTGCGGCGGGTCTCCGGCGAGGTCGACGGAGCTGAGGAGGGCGCTGCGGGCGGAGAGAGGGAGAGGGCGGAGTCGTCGGGCATGGCGGAGAAGGGACGAGGATGGTGAACGGCACGGCGGGTGCTGCACAGGAGGGAAGGCGGGGTACTCCGACGAGGCGAGGACGGGTGGAACGAGGTCTGGTGGCGGCTGAGCAATTAGGGTTTGCGGCGGCGGCACAGAAGTCGAGGCCCATAAATAGGCGCGTCGCCGCTCGGGAACACTGTTCCGATAGGAATTAGGGTTTAGTTAGGGTTAACGGGTTTCGGGTTCGGGTCTAGATCCGACCCGACCCGACCCGATACGGTTTGGGTTTGGTTCAGTCTAGTTTGGTTTGGTTTGGTTTGGTTTAATTTCAATTAAACCCGGTTTATTTAAGGGGTTTAATTAGGGTTTATTTACATTAATAGTTTTTAGGGCTTTAAACGCGTTTTCGGAGTCCAATAAATACGCAGAAAATTACCCTATATCCGGTTTTCCATTTTACACCATAAAATATTATTTTCATAATATTTTAATATTAATTAACAGTAATTAAAAAGTATTTAATTACCAAAAGCCTAGGTTTTAATTACAGAAAAATTCTGGAAAATTCCAGAAAATTGTGAAAAATCAAATTAATAATTACTGAAAATCAGGGGGCTTACAAAACTCATCATATAGGGGTTTGTAGTTATCTGATCGAATCCATTAGATAAACATTTGTCGAGTTGCGAGGATTCTCTTCTTCTTCAGAATCGCTTGCTTCGCTTTCACACCATATGCTTGTAATTGTGCTTTCTTCTTGTTCTTCCGTGTCGCTAGCTTCTTCTTTGTGCTTGTACTCATGAGTGGCTTCAAGAAGTTTCCAGATTTTATATGAGGTTGCACAAGAAGAGATGCGATTGAATTTATTTTTTTCTAAGGCATAGTAAATAGCATTCATTGCTTTTGCATCAAGACTAGCTAGCATCTTCTCTTCTTCCGTGTAATTATAATAGGGTTTGTTAACTAAATTAGAAGTAAGAGAAAAATGATGGTAGGCTTTCTATAACCCTCAATAACATTGGTCTATACGTCAAAACCAAATAATTTTAAATAAAAACTCATACATGTCTTCCAATAAGTATAATTGGTACTGTTAAATAGTAGAGGATCATCTATGGATTGGCATACTCTGGTAAAGCTAGACTCCATGTTAGCCATGTGTATTCTATAGTGTATAAACTAAGCATAATTTACTAAAAATGCCTGCTCTGATACCAATTGTAGGATCGTGTAGCAACTCTAATTGGGATGAATAGAGTAAATACGTGTGCAACGGAAAATAATTACCAATTAAAAATTCTAAGTTATAGGCTAACTTATAAACTACACTAAAGATATTTGAAAGAGAATAAGCAGAGCATAAGTAAGGTTCAGAATAACAAACTCAAACACAGAAAATTTTATCCTGGTTTCCTTCGTGGAGGACTAGTCCAGGCCCGAGAACTCTTGCTCGGTGTTAATCCACTATTTGTGAAATACGGTACACACGCACCTTTGATCCAAAGAGTGTTGGAGTGGGTGGGGTTCCCAACCTATGTTGATAATACCCTGAAGTGCGACGAGCGCCATCAGTGTGTCAGAAAAGCTCAGGAAGTTCTTCGAGCACCGTGTATTAGAATATTTATGGTAAGCAAATATTATATTAAATTTCCATCTTTGACTTTAGTTATATATTTATGATTGGATCTTTCATATATTAACTTTCCATATAATTGGATTTTTAATTTATGATTTTATTTCCATTAAATATATGAGTGAATGTAATTGGATTTCCAAAAAAATTGGCTTCCATATAGAGATTTCTATATGGAAACCCTAATTCATGTAAGGGTTTATATAAAGGCTCATGCAATATATAACAACATCAGAAAAAAAATAAGAGAGGAAAAAGGTGGCAAGTGCAATTTTGGAGAGGAGAAAGAATGATTGGAGGCCGTTTCGGAGAAGGAGATCAATTTGGGGTATTTCTCATTGTCTTTATTCTTCGTGGTTATAATCTATTTTTTGTTCCAAAGAGTTGCGGTGATCCATGTTGGATCAGTGAGGAGCTTGTAGAGGGTGTAATAGCTTTATTCCATTAGTGGAGGTTTTTCAGGGTTGGACTCTGATCGTCCCGTAGTTTTATCCATCTGGATTTTTCACGTAAAAATCTCCGTCTGCGATTTGTGTTTGATATTTTTTTGTACATTTTGCTCGGTTCCTCGCAGGTACTCTCTGGTTTAGGGAACAATTTTCGTGTTTATTTTCCAACAGTGTGGTATCAGAGCCAGGTTCTAAAATTTCAGAAGGGTGTCAGGAGTTGACAAGCAAACCAGGAAGGAGAGATGGATGTGAAGCCGATGCGCATGGTAAACTTGAACAGTACCAACTATCACTACTAGAGGAGCAAGATGAATGATCTGCTATTTATCAAAAAGCTACATCTGCCGATATTTTCTTCAGAGAGGCCTAGTGACAAATCCGAAGGGGACTAAAAGTTCGAGCATATATAGGTATGTAGGTACATCAGACAATTCGTTGACGAGAACGTATACAACCACGATGCTAGTATTGAGCACGCGAGGACACTATGGGATAAGCTAGAATCTTTGTATACGAAGAAGACCGGGGTAAATAAATTGTTTCTGATCCGAATGATGATGGGTCTGCGGTACAAAGATGGTGTGTCCATTACGGATTATTTGAGTGAGTTCCAGGGCGTGGTTGACCGGCTATCCTTGATGGGAGTCAAGTTCGACGACGAGGTTCAGGGACTATGGCTATTATATACATTGCCAGACTCGTGGGAGCGTATGAGTATCTATGATCACTTCTGCTCCGTAAGGCGTGGTCAGTCTGGAGTTTGCCAAGAGAGGGGTACTGAATGAAGAGATGTGGAGACGTTCTTAGGGCACTTCATCCATATCTCACTCAAAGGCACTTTTTTTAGAGAGCCGCAGAAGGGGTAAAAGCAGGGGTCCAAGCGGTGGCAGAGACAAAAGCAGGGAAAGGTCATAGGGTCGGTACGAGAACTCAAAGTGTTAACCACGGTCTAAGGGTCGGTACGACAAAAGCAGGGAAAGTTCCAGCTGATACTAATCTGAACTCACTGATACCAGTCTACCCCCTTTAAGTTGCTGCCTAATCCCCTACTAACTGCATCCATATTTGTTGCTGATTGCAGGGGCTCTTGGACTATCAGCAAGTGCACTGCTTCTCGAGCAGTACACTGCTGTTGCCAAGCTTGCTTTGCCCAATGCAAGTTGTACCTGTTGCACATCAATGCCCGACTTTGCAGACCTCAAGTGTGCATTACCACTTGTTGCTCTGCTACTACTTACCTTAACTCAAGCACCAACACTGTAAAATCCCTAATCCTAAAAACAGTATTAATATTTTTTTATTAATTATTAATTAAACTATAGTAATTATGAGCTAATTAGGAGAAACATATTTTATTTAATTTTTATTCTAGGTGTTCATGCACTTAAGGGATTTATGGAGCCATTATAAATTTTCCCTAATTTATTTCATGTAGGAGACCCCGTGGACAGTTGCTAGCTTAATGGTATACAATAATATAATTTTTAAATTTTTTCTATATATGTATGTATATATATATATATATATATATATATATATATATATATATATATATATATAGTTTAATAGAAATAGGAAAAAGGAAAAGAAAAAGAAAAAAGAAAAAAAGAATTCAAATCCTAATGGATACTAATAAACCTACCCATTAGCAACTATCTACCCCAACCCATTAGCCCCACCTACCCGCTCACCCATAAGAAACCAAACAGCAGCAGCAACTCGGAATCACATTCCCCCCCTCGCGATGTCACGCCCCGATCTCCCGCAGGCAAATCGGCCGTTCCCGCTAGGCGGGAATCACCCTCGCCAGCGCTCCCGCGGAACGATCACTTAACCCATCCGGGCGTGATGCCGCACGAGCGTGATCCACGCCCGTGCAAGGCCATGGTTCATTGGCTGGCGGCAAGAGTTCTAAGCCACAGAGTCGCACAGATTGTCCGAGTGCAGCGGAGTCATGAACGCATAGGCGATCGGTAACAGGTTCACTGAGTCGACAAATATAGCGGAAGCATTGAAACAAGTAAAGTAATCTCTTTATTGATATGAAACATGTATTACAGGCGGCGTATAGTCGAGATTACAAGTCGCTCAAGCCTCTCTCTCTGAAACAGTACAAGCGTGCCAAATGGCTACAACTGTGGAATAATTGTACAGGCGATGGTCAGGCGACGCTCCAACATTATGTCTTGTATATGCGCTTCAGTCCCGGACGCACCGTTGCAAGGCTTCAGAGGAAACTCCTGGCCTTAGCATGCACGAAGGAGGCGTCCGCACCGAACGAGGTTCTCCCGCACCCTGCATACAAACTGGTGGATTATCAGTACATTGAATGCACTGGTTGGGAAGCTACTCGCCCGCTCAACAAATCCAAACACGTAATACAGGTTCCGTGCACAACTATTAAGTTGTCTTTCTAGTTGCCTTAGGATCAGTTTCATGCAAACATTGAATAGCCTAACGTATCGGGCAGTGCGTCGTGCGATGTTTGAGGAAACACGGCGAGACTTACCAACTTACCATTTCCTTCCCTGTCCAAGGCAAACATGATTAATTCAAGCACGGTAAGTATAAATATTCAGGAGGCATAGCATATGCAAACAGGAGGGTTCTTATAACATGATCGTTCAGGTGTTAAGTTATTCATTGATGCTATGCAATGACTCGCACGCGGATAGTCGCTAAGCGAGGATGACTTGTTATCTTTTGTTTCACAGGCAAACACGCAACAGGTTAAATACACACGATAAACACACGATGCATTGCAAGCCATATTCACACGATAATCACACGAGGCATTGCAAGCATATACACACGATAATCACTAGCTGATGCCATAATGGACTAGTCAAGGACGTGAATAACATGCAACGAGAAAACACGAGGAGCTCATAAAACACGATACGTTGCAAGTTACCCAGTCCGCACACGATTGACTATAAACACGAAGTCTGCCCGGATCGGATCGGTGCCAGTGCCCCAGCACCGTCCGCAGAACTTATATCCTTGTGCACAAGTTGTCCATGATCGAACACGATTGTTAATTTACACACGAGCACACGAGATTCATTTAGCTATTGGATATGCACAGTCTCCTGGGCTGCTGTAAGCCCGCATACGAGGGAGACTTGCAGGGAGATCCAAATACCTGAATGAGTCTTGCCACAGGAACATGATTCTTTTACTTGGCATGATACAGTCCCCTGGATCGGGAACTGCCTTGGTGACCTAACGGTCCCAAATACTTGCGGGTTCATTCAGGCACGGAACGACTACGTAGTAGTCTCCCGGGGTTTGGATGAAAAATATGGTAACATTCAAGCAGACAAGCATGCGTTTCTAAGGAACATAAACAGGCACGTTGCTCGGACCCGAAGGTAAGCCGAGAGTTGAAACCGTTAAGGGAATTTGCATGCGAGGGTCTGAACATATATAAGCAGTATTTCATTTCCATGTTCTAGCATAGCAATACAGGTTGGGATTATTCCCTTAGCTAGGTGCGTTGGATTTATTAGCATGCAGGGGGTGATTCACCTAGCGACTAGCATAAATATTTCCAGAGTGTGCTGGCTAAGCAAAGACAAGTTCACCGTAGCCACCCACCTTAGCGATGATTCGCCTCGATAGAGCGATACGTCTGAGCGAGCCTCTGAAAGTCCAAGCCGGATTCCTGTAGGGACAAGTCTGGATATCCTTTGCTTCTTGATCGAGGCAAAGCGGGTCGGGACAACTGCACGATTGCCGTTTGAGACGGCAGTCCGCTTGAGCGGAACAGGGTGTTACACGCGATTCCTATCTCCCCCTTCTTATATATATCTCTTCTCTTCAAGCAAAACCCTAACCCTAATTCATATTATCCTCCTTCCCATCTGACCCCGCCGCCCTCGAACGGAGACCACCACCCTCAACCGCATCCAGCCGCCGGAAACCGATCCCGACGACCGCGACCCCGGGCAACCCCGCGCGTTGCAGTTTCAATCAGCAACTTACCCGTGTTCCAGCGTCGGTTTCTGTCACCTCGCTGAACCAAACTCGACCCCGCCTTCACCAGTACATTCACCACTTAACCCTCTTCAATATTTGTATGATAGTTGACCTCGAACAATGCGAATCCCTAGGCGAAAATAGCGTCCAAGTTGACGAAAAAAGACCACTTTTGGGTATCGAAGAAAACTACGGTGACTACATATGTTCCCGGGTTCGTATCTCCCACCACAGAGATCCGAATTTGATTTTTATTTTTGGTATGCGAAGACCACTTGACCTAGTTTAATTTCTATTAATTACATTAAATTATTAGTTGTTGTTTGTAGAAATAAATCAGGTAGAAAAATCCAAAAATATACTATTTGGCAATTTTCAGAAATTGTGAAACAGAGCGCGCCCCGCCAAACGGAACCGCCCTGCCGTGTACCAAGTGTGCCAAAAGGTGCGCGCAGCATACCCGGACACGTAAGATTTTGCGAAAACTGATTCGGACACGTGTGCACGTCGAAATCAGCTTGTATCCGCGAACAATCCTCGTGTCGTAACTTTTGCGAAAGTCCTGCGCATTTTGTGTACGCTCGTCAGATTGTGAAGAAACTTACGCCACTGGACTCGTGGTAACGCGCTGGTCCTGTGAACCAATTTTTATGCAATTCTGAGACAGTTGACCAAGTCGCCAATTGGCGGGCCCTACGGTTGACTTTTCGGGCGAATTTGTGTTCGGCTCACCAGAATCCAAAATTAGATGTACCGTTGAGCTCGTATTGACATTTAGAATTGGTTTGACGTATAATTTTGTCCCATTTAGAGACCTCTACCCCTAGTATGCATTTTGGTACAAAGTAGGCCACATGTGGACCCCGCTTTGACCCAAAATTACCGTTTTGCCCCTGTGTCCAAATTGGACGAAAGGCAAGTGCTTTCTAGATATTTTGCTTATTCTAAAAATGTTAGTGATGTCTATTTCAGCATCTAGAGACATTTGTTCTGAGGCCATAGCTTCTGATCCTGTGTGTTGGACTTCTGGATATTACACTTTGCAGTTTTCTTACCAGGCAAGATACCTTGCCAAATTGCTTACAGTATTTTGCATGCTTAGTATATTTATGTATATTTATTGCATTTTTGTTTATTTATTGCATGTGTAGTTTCGTTCAGTCATTACTATATATTAGATATGTTGACACACACTTGACACCTAGTATCATGAGAGAACAATCATTAGGCGTATGGGCTTTTAACCACTCTGGTAAATCGTATTAACTAGCACGCACTATGGTGGTCATGTTCGATGGTCGCTACCCCCAAGGTATGTCGATTGATGGAGTCACGAGGGTCGCTACCCCCGAGGTATGTCGGCTGATGAAGTTCTAGACGGGTGTATGAGTTCTGAGGCTTAGATCGAGTAGCCTACCCTTGCCCATACGTCAAAAAGTTGTCCTCATTTGCATTCATATAGATTGTATTGTACAGCATACTTATATATTTTCAAACATTATGCATGTTCACTGTATTCAAATTGGCTTGCTTCTATGTATCTTGTTACGTCCCCCTGAGGACCTGACCCTTCCAAGTGTATATGTTCTTGAGTATTTGCAGGAGCGCAGATTCGGATGGTAACATATGTTTCGAGGATCTCTTCTCTTCGAGCCCCGTGGTCGTTAGTTGATATTCTTATATTGTGTTTGTTGTGTTGTACTTATATTGTATTTACTTTTACATTCGAGTTGGTAGTGGATTTGTTTCCATCCAACTATCATCTTTAGATACTTATAGTGAGATCTAGTTTCATAGATACTGGTTATTTATTTATATTTGATTTTCGTGGATGAGATTTATATTATACCCTGTGACTTATGACATATGTTTATACCACTTGTAGATTGATATTCATATTACAGCGTACGTGTGGATTTTGGTTTCCATATATTGGAGTTGCCATATCCATGCGGCTGGCATGCTTACGTGTCCTAGTCCTATGTATTTTGGGACTGGGGCGTGACATATTTTTGTGGTGGCCCATGCAGGTCAAGAGCATATTGTCTCGATTACGTTACTGTATCGAACAAGCCTGCACCTAGGAATAGATTATAGGATCTCATCCATAATTGACTATGGTTCACTCTCCTTCCAATCCGTTCTATTTGAATAATTGTATCATGCTTGATTCATGTGCTTTCCTAATAGTTCCTTGAGTATAGCCTTCTCCTAGAATATATAAGTCCCTGTTGTTAGATGATAAGTAAGGTAAACTTCCTATTAAGAGTACCACTAGAGTGTTGATATACCACTAAGTTTAGAATATCTAGTGAACCCTTGAATTCCTTATCTATAGATTGGTTTACCATTACCCCTTAATGTATTATGAAGACTTGAGAGTAGTATAGACACTACTAGAGTCAGTTAGAAGTTTTACCATAATGTTTGACCCTAGTATTGAGGAACCAATAGAAAACCAAAATTGAAAATTAGGACTGAACCTAACCTTCATAGTTAGATAATATTGGAGAACTATAAACTTAGATCATTGTCTTATTATTAGTAGACAGCACCTTTGGAAGCCTGGAGGAATGTAATTAACACATTTTTCTTGATCATACCTCGAACATAGCAACTAGCATACCACTCCCCCTTAGAAAACCATGATGCTATCTAGAGCCCTCTATTTTAATTTCATACATTGTTCCTCTGTGACCTAACGTTCGCTAATTGTGCGACGACTAAATTATATTCTTCTTTTCTTCATCTTTTAACTCATGCCACCTGACACCTCTGATTATAGACCAAGTGATTTTATTCTATGTTAGGATATATAGTTTGCTAGGATTTTGGTTGTTACTCTTGAATTTTGAATTATGTGCCTTGTAATTAGAACTCGATAGTTTTGAGTTATTCTTGTAGATTATGGCCGATGATTATCCCTTAGTTTTAAATCGCGTAAATTGTAGCCCCACCTCGATACGAGTTATATTTCCTTTCCCTTGAGGCCAGTAACTGTTCCATTCCTACTATTACACTTGAACTAAGACTAAGACTTAGGACGACCATGACCTATGTAATGTAAGAGGATACCCTAATAAGTACCAAGATCTTTCCCTAACAATAGTTTATATTTTATTTACAATGACTAGGTTATTCTGAAGAATTCCCTCAAGGCAATTACAGTATTAGTTATTGTTATAAGTTGAGTAGTATACCTCACAACATAGTATCACATAGTCCTTTTGACCCATTAATAAGGTGTAGTAGAATAACACCAACTATAGACTTGCATAAGAAGATAATGTTTAATCAGACTGTAGAACTTGGAAGCCCCTACCCCTATTTGGTTGACTATCGACTTAGACAAGGAGTTAGTATGACAACTATAGAGATTGTAAGAGTCTTATCTTCTTTGTGAACTTGAATTAATTTGTACCTCCTTCCATCATCATCTAGCATACTTATATTTTATGTACTACCTTGACTTATGCTGCTATTATAGCCTAGTTTTTGCAAGCTTATTCTTTTATCGAGCTTGCTCATGACATATGTATTATTGGGTGCACACAATGATACAATTGCCTAATCAGAATCGGTGTATTAAGGTCTAGCTAACCTTAGTGCGCTTGGTTCGCTCTTTGCATGACTACTTTACGTGTATTGAGATATAGGGTAGTAGACGAATATACTTGCTCCTAGACATGTCTGACATATCGTATCGGTTACATAACTGTACTGATACGAGCATGTAAATAGGAAATTACCAAAATAGGATTTTAATCCATAACTGCCCTGACAACTCTCTTTTCGAATTCTTTAATCTCTTTGAACCTCGTACTTGTATTCTATCACCTTCACCTTGAATTCTTTATTATTGCTCTCCGTCTTCCCTTATTTCGAAAAGATGAAACCTCGTGCTTGGTATAAGTTGACACACTGATAGTACTAGATATACCTCATAAGGCTAATCACATAACTTAGTGACTCTCTTTTATAATTGATTAAGGGCATATCATAGTTGATATGTTTGGTGTTAAAACTTGAGGATTGAATAACATGATTAAATAATTTAAGGAATAGTTTTCCTAGATGTATAGCCTTAGGTGATAGATGAGTAAAATTTAAGTTGGGTATATTGTCAAACCCTCACCCAAAATTAGACCTACTTGGCGGAGATAGTGAGACTAAGGCTAGATTGAGTCAGTTAGAGATAGAACACGATATTTTTATTTAATTTTACAATAATTATATCACTTAGCGTACCTTACCGTGCTTCGATAATTGGAGCGCTACACTAGCCACTGCCTTCCTACAAATTCTACACCCTTATCCTAGACATGCCCATCTTCTACTCTGACCTCTGTGCAACTTGTAATTAAGTTCCCTTGTACTACATTTTTGGTCGCGCAACATCGTCCACTCCTTTAAACCTAGCCTTGCATTTTAAACAATGCAAATCTTATACCATCCTTGACTTTCTACCGTGACTTAGTTTTAATTTCGAGGACAAAATTTTTATAAGTTGGGTAGAATGAAAAACCCCTAATCCTAAAGATAGTATTAATCTTTTTTTATTAATTATTAATTGAACTGTAGTAATTATGAGCTAATTAGGAGAAATATATTTTATTTAATTTTTATTCTAGGTGTTCGTGCACTTAGGGGATTTATGGAGCCATTATAAATTTTCCCTAATTTATTTCATGTAGGAGACCCCGTGGACAGTTGCTAGCTTAATGGTATACAATAATATAATTTTTAGAATTTCTCTCTCTCTCTCTCTCTATATATATATATATATATAGTTTAATAGAAATAGGAAAAAGGAAAAGAAAAAGAAAAAAAAGAAAAGAATTCAAATCCTAATGGATACTAATTAACCTACCCATTAGCAACTATCTATCCCAACCCATTAGCCCCACCTACCCGCTCACCCATAAGAAACCAAACAGAAGCAGCAACTCGGAATCACATTCCCCTTCCCCCGCGATTCCCATCTCCCCCTTCTTATATATATCTCTTCTCTTCAAGCAAAACCCTAACCCTAATTCATATTCTCCTCCTTCCCATCTGACCCCACCGCCCTCGAACGGAGACCACCGCCCTCAGCCGCCTCCAGCCGTCGGAAATCGATCCCGACGACCGCGACCCCGCGCAACCCCGCGCGTTGCAGTTTCAATCAGCAACTTACCTGTGTTCTAGCGTCGTTTTTCGTCACCTCGCTGAACCAAAATTGACCCCGTCTTCACTGGTACGTTCACCACCTAACCTTATTCAATATCTGTATGATAGTTGACCTCGAATAGCACTAAACCCTAGGCGAAAACAACGTCCAAATTGACCAAAAAAGACCACTTTTGGGTATCGCAGAAAACTACGGTGACTACCTATGTTCCCGGGTTCGTATCTCCCACCATAGAGATCCGAATTTGATTTTTCTTTTTGGTATGCGGAGACCACTTGACTTAGTTTAATTTTTGTTAATTACATTAAATTATTAGTTGCTGTTTGTAGAATTAAATCAGGTAGAAAAACCCAAAAATATACTTTTTGGCAATTTTCAGAAATTGTGAAACAGAGCGCGCTCCGCCAAACGGGATGGCCCAGCCGTGTACCAAGCGTACCAAAAGGTGTGCACAGCATACCCGGACACGTGAGATTTGGCAAAAACTGAATCGAATGCGTGTGCACGTCGGAATTAGCCCCTATCCGCGAACAATCCTCGTGTTGTAACTTTTGCGAAAGTCCTGCGCATTTTGTGCATGCTCGTCAGATTGCGACGAAACTTGAGCCACTGTACTTGGGGTAATGTGCTGGTCCTGTGACCCAATTTTCATGCAATCTGAGACAGTTACCCCTAGCACGCATTTCAGTGCAAAGTAGGCCATATGTGGATCCCGCTTTGACCCGAAATTACCGTTTTGCCCCTGTGTCCAAATTGGACGAAAGGGAAGTGCTTTCTAGCTATTTTGCTTATTCTGAAAACGTTGGTGATGTCTATTTCAGCATCCGAAGACATCTATTCTGAGTTCATAACTTCTGATCTTGTGTGTTGGACTTCTGGACGTTATACTTTGCAGCTTTCTTACCAGGCAAGATACCTTGCCAAATTGTTTACAGTATTTTGCATGCTTAGTATATTTTTGTATATTTATTGCATGTGTAGTTTCGTTCAGTCGTTACTATATATTAGATATGTTGACACACACTTGACACCTAGTATCATGAGAGGACAATCATTAGGCGTATGGGCTTTTAACCACTCTGGTAAATCGTAGTAACTAGCACGCACTATGGTGGTCGTGTCCGATGGTCGCTACCCCCGAGGTATATCGATTGATGGAGTCACGAGGGTCGCTACACCCGAGGTATGTCGACTGATGATGTTCTAGACGGGTGTGTGAGTTGTGAGGCTTAGATCGAATAGCCTACCCTTGCCCATATGTCAAAAAGTTGTCCTCATTTGCATTTATATAGATTGTCTTGTACAGCGTACTTATATATTTTCAAACATTATGCATGTTCACTGTATTCAAATTGGCTTGCTTCTATGTATCTTGTTACGTCCCTCTGAGGACCTGACCCTTCCAAGTGTATCTGTTCTTGAGTATTTGCAGGAGCGCAGATTCGGATGGTTACATATGTTTCGAGGATGTCTTCTCTTCGAGCCCCATGGTCGTTAGTTGATATTCTTATATTGTGTTTGTTGTGTTGTACTTATATTATATTTACTTTTACATTCAAGTTGGTAGTGGATTTGTTTCCATCCAACTATCATCGTTAGATACTTATAGTGAGATCTAGTTTCATAGATATTGGTTATTTATTTATATTTGATTTTCGTGGATGAGATTTAGATTATACCCTATGACTTATTACATATGTTTATACCACTTGTGGATTGATGTTCATATTACAGCGTACGTGTGGATTTTGGTTTCTATATATTGGAGTTGCCATATCCATGCAGCTGGCATGCTTATGTGTCTTAGTCCTATGTATTTTGGGACTGGGGCATGACAAACACACACTAAAAATTTGTGTATCAGTCTTCACTGATACACTGGGACCATCACTCGAGCCCCTACGCTTCCCAAGTCCCACACCACTCCCCCTCACACTTGGTGATTTATTCTAGCACATGTGCCCAACATCCCCTCTTAACCCTGAGCCCCCAAATTCAGTTATTGTTGCAACATACACTGATACTTACCTCATAAGCATGCCCAATTGTATTAACTCCTCACTAAACAGACCAACATCTCCAACCACCTGAACATTAATTCAAGCATAACCTCCCCCCAACTGATACATACTACACACCCTAACAAAGAACAAAAATGTACATCCCTATTGATAGTGCCTTGACTCTGTACACTAGTGCTTAGAACAACACATCTAACACACACTTATATGTTCAGATGCACTGATACACACTGGATAACACAGTCACTCCAATCACTACACACCCTTTAGACCGAGCTCAAGCCTAAATTGGACCTATCCCCTGCACTTAACTGAACCCACTACCCGTTGGCACTGCCTGCAGTCACCAAAATCCCCTATTTGCTTCCAGGTTCAGACCCAGTCACCTCTCCACATTCATGCATTCACTAATATATATATATATATATATATATATATATATATATATATATATATATATATATATATTAACGATGAAATATCTAAATAAATACACTTATAGTAATAGGCAATTTGCCAAACACTTGGAGTGCATAAGTCATGATACTATATATAGTTTCATGATACACTATCAATCTCATGCCCAAAACCACAAATACTCTATTATTAATGAAATACATATTAAATACAACTATTTATATATAATATGAATAGTTACAAGGAACAATGGAGGGAAAATACTTCAACAAGCACAAACCCCTTATAAGGACACAACACCATATAGGAACACTATGTGAACCAAAGGAAACTAATATCCCTTTTGTAGCTATTCCTAAACCATGGGTGGGCTCCTAATGGCCAAACAAATAATAAAAATAGAATTTAAAGGAGATATTTCAGATTTTTACCTATTGGGAGATAGGTTTCCAATACAAACTTATTCTTCTCCCAAGCTCCTTGAAACCTAAACTTCTAGGCTTCTTAGAAGAGGAAAATGAGAGGGTTTGGAGGTTTAATTTCTAAAATTGTGAAGGAAAGAAAGGGTTTGGGGAAGAACTAATTTTAGGGTTTTTCATGAGCTATGAATGACTTTGAGGTAGGCTCCCTCTCTTTATATAGGGCCAGCCACATGCCTAGGGCTTGGCTAATGCGCAAAGTCCCTAATGCCCTCATATGTTTTTCATGAAGAGTTATTTAATTAATGAAATTTTTATTCCTAATGAGGGGGTTTAACTAGATTCTAATTTAAAAAGGATAGGGATTAATTAGTGGGTTCAAAATGTCTAGTCCACTAACCCATATCATTAATACTAATAATATCACACATAATACATATTATGTAACTACAACACAATATATATATAAATATTTCAAATAACATTAATGTCCCTACTCTAGAAATGTGGTAGTGACAAGTCTACCCTCCTAAAATTTTTTTTTTTCCTCGAAATTGAACTAAACTAGCACAAGAACACAATCAGAACAATAAGAACAGTACCTCAAGGCTCGAAGAGATACGGGTACTGCTCGTACATTTTGTCCTTCCTCTCCCAGGTTGACTCACCTGGAGAGTGATGTCTCAATGCAACACGAACCAAAGAAATAGTCTGGTCCCGCAATACCTTCTTCCTGTGATCCAAAATCTCTATGGGCTGCTCAGGATAGCTGAGAGTCGGACCAACCTCGATCTTCAAGTGATCTAGTACGTGACTATGATCTGCTAAGAACCGTCTCAGCTGTGACATGTGGAACACGTCATGTAGTCCCTCCAGTGCAGGCGGCAAGTCAAGCATGTAGGCCACTGCACCGACCCTCGCAAGAATACTGAAAGGTCCGATATATCGTGGACTAAGCTTCCCGCCTCCACCAAAATGAATCGTGTCCCGTATCGGAGAAATTCGTAAGAACACCAAATCGCCAACCTAGAACAAATGCAGCCTTAATACGCAATCTAAAACAAAGCAATCACAAGCAATTATAACAAAACCTATACCTTAAACTCCAAGGGTCTATGGTGGCTATCCCAATGCCGATGTCTGTCCTGCGCCACTCAAAGTCTATCTCTGAAGAGTTTTACCTTCTCTGCTGTATCCACGACTATCTCTGGTCCCAACAAGACTCTCTCTCCGACATCATCCTAAGATAACGGTGTTCGATACCTCCGTCCATATAGAGCCTCGAATGGTGACATCTCAATACTGACCTGGTAGCTATTATTGTAAGCAAACTCTACCAGGTATGGATGATCCTTCGAAGAACCTCTGAGATCTAGAACACAAGTGCGTAGCATATCCTTGAGAGTCTGAATAGTCCTTTCCGACTGCCCGTCTGTCTGGGGTGATAGGTGATACTGAACTTGAGCTGAGTGCCCAAGCTAGCCTGCAAGCTCCTCCAAAAGTGGAAAGTGAAACGACTATCCCAATCCGAGACGATGCTCACAGGAACCCCATGTAATCTGATAATCTGTCACACATACATCTCTGCTAGATTCTCCATGATGTACCCACTTTGAATGGTAAGAAGTGGACTGATTTGGTCAACCTGTCTACGATGACCCAAATTACGTCTTTTTCTCCTGGAGAACACGGAATCCCCAAAACGAAATCCATAGTCACATGCTCCCACTTCCACTCTGGATGGGTAAAGGCTAAAGCAATCCACCTGGCCTCTGTCTATCCGCCTTTACCTGCTGACACACTAAATACCAGAATACAAAGCGTGCTACCTCGCGCTTCATACCATACCACCATACGTGCTCCCTCAGGTCTCGATATATCTTGTTTGCACCTGGATGCATCGAGTACTGAGAGCGATGCGCCTCCTGCAAAATCTTCTCGCGCAGCTCCCCGTTCGGCACACATATCCTAGTACCGTCCCACAATGACCCATCATCAGCAATAGTGAAGTCCTCTGATAATCCTGTCCGAACCTGTGCCCTAATAATCCTCAGAGCCTCATCCTTATACTGCGTATCTCTGATTCTGTCCATCAGCTTAGACTGTATCTATAATCCCCATATCTGAATCTTCATACCAGGAACTAGTATCTTAATTCCCAAGCTCTCAAGGTCGGCCAACAAGTGTCTGTTTGTCGTCAAGTACATAGCCATCGGATACCTGCTCAAGGCATCGGTGACTACGTTGGCCTTCCCTGGGTGGCACTGCAATAAAATGTCGAAGTCCTTTATTAACTCCAACCACCTCCTCTGCCTCATATTTAGCTCTTTCTTCGTAAATATGTACTTCAAGCTTTTGTGGTCGGTGAAGATCTCCACACGCTCTCCGTACAGATAGTGTTTCCACAGCTTTAGAGCAAAGATGACCGCTACCAACTTCAAATCATGGGTAGGCTAGTTCTTCTCATGAGGACGTAATTGCCTATAAGCATAGGCAATCACCTTCCCATGCTGCTGAAGAACGCAACCCAAACCCTTCCCTAAAGCATCACTATAGATAGTGAATCCACCTGTCCCTAATGGCAACATCAATACTGGAGCTATCGTCAATCTCTTCTTCAGCTCATCAAATATATCCTGACAATCCTCCATCCAGACAAAATCCATATCCTTCCTGGTCAGCCTAGTCATCGGCTCTGCAATTCTGGAAAAGTCTTGTACAAACCTCCTGTAGTAACCTGCTAGTCCAAGAAAACACCTGATCTCAGCTACTGAACTAGGAGTAGCCCATGACTCCACTGCCACGATCTTCTTCGAGTTAACTGAGATTTTGTCACCCATCACCACATGCCCAAGGAATTCAACCTTGTCAACGAAGAACTCACACTTCGAAAGCTTTCCGTAAAGCTCTTTTTTCCTGAGAGTCTCCAAAACCATCCTCAGGTGCTCTTCAAGCTCCTCCGGTGTCTTCGAATACACAAGAATGTTATCGATGAACACCACCATGAACTTGTCAAGGTACTGGTGGAATATCTTGTTCATCAGGTTCATAAATACTGCAGGTGTATTAGTCAACCCAAACGGCATCACCATGAACTCAAACTAGCCATATCGAGTCCGAAAAGCTGTCTTCAGAATGTCTTCTTTTTTCACTTTCACCTGGTGGTAGCCTGACCTCAAATCTATCTTTAAGAATACCTTCACTCTGCTCAACTGATCGAAGAGATCATCTATCCTCGGCAGTGAGTATTTGTTCTTGATAGTGAGGTTGTTCAGAGCTCTGTAGTCGATACACATGCGTTCCGACCCATCCTTCTTTGGTACGAACAATGCTGGAGCTCCCCACGGTGATGAACTAGATTTGATGAAGCCCTTATCCTGCAACTCATCAACCTGCTTCTTCAACTCTGCTAGTTCGTTGTTGTTGACCCTATGGACGTGCTATGATATTAGCTCTGCGCCTGGCACCAAGTCTATAGACAAATCGATATCTCTGTCTGATGGAAAACCTGGCAACTCCTCTGGAAAGACATCCAGGAACTCTGCTATCAAAGAATATGGCAACTCCTATTTCTCTATCCTGGCTCCACAAAAAGTGTCCCTGCTCTGCTCCGCTGCCCCTCTGGCGACCTCGAACTCTAGCTCTCCTGGCGGTCAAAATATTACTCTGCCTCCACGACAATCTATAGTATCATGGTGCCTACTCAACAAGTCTATCCCGAGTACAATATCGTAACCCGGAAGTGGCATTAAGAGTAAGCACACACTCAACTCTCAGCCTCCCAATAAAACTCTTTGGTCTTTGTAAAAATCACTGACTAGGATAATACCTCCGTCAGTCGTGATCTTGCAAGTCCTATCTAAGGGTTTCGCCTTTAAATGATACTTAAGAGCATAAGATACATATACGAAACTATAGGAAGCGCCAGAATCAAATAATACAAGTGCTGGAATGGAATCAAGAAGAACTGAACCTGATATCACATCTCCTGCTGGCTCGGCCTCTTCGACTGTCATGGCATATGCTCGTCCCTGAGGTACACCTCTCTACTATTGCTAGTGTTGGACAAACCTATGCTGCTGCGGTGGAAGTGGTCCCTCTATTGGCCTTCTGGTGCAGTAGGTGCTCTGGCAGGCCCCCTCTGATTGGTGCTCCACCCTGACCTGGACGAGTCTGAATAGACAGACAATCTCTCAACTGGTGTGCTGACGGTCCACAAGACAAACATGTACCCAGCCTCTTTCTGCAGATGTCTCTCGTGTGTCCCGCCTTTCCGCAGTACATACAATAGACAACGGGCTGGGTCTGCCTCTGGGGTTACTGTTGGATGTGTCCTCGAGCTGGTGCCTGGTGCTACTAGTGTTAGTACGGTCTCGGTTGCTGCTGAAAGTGGAGACGCTTGGCCGGTCCCGTGCTACCACTCGCTCCTCCAGAAACGTCGTATCCTCTCTTGGGCCTGAGGTCCTAATCATCCTCAGCAATCTGGGCATCTATCAGAATGCCCTTAAAGGTAGCAGTGCGACATCCAGAAGTATGAGACTTGATCTCTCTCATCAGCCCCTGCCTGAACTTTCGGGCTCGGTCTTCGGGGTCCCGAATCATTGACGGTGCAAAATGACTCAAGCGGTAAAACTCTGCGGCGTACTCGTCGATCGACATATTCTCTTGGATCAAGTCATGGAACTGACTCTCCAAGGCTCCCAAGGCCACATCGGGAAAGAACTTCTCCTTGAAAAGATCCTTGAAAAGCTCCTTGAAATCCTCCCAAGTAAGTCCTCTAGCAGTAAGTATCGGCTCCGTACGATACCAAGTCAACGCGATATCGAATCTGGCTGCCGACGGCCTCGATCTGTAGACTCTCTGGAATTTGAGCCAAGCGCAAGTTTCTCTCTATGTCCTCTGGCCAGTCATCAGCGTAGATTATCCCCTCAATGCCCTTGAACTCCAGAGGCATCATCCTCTTGAAGTCCACTATAGTGCCTGGCCTCTATTGCGGCTGCTGCTGCTAGCCAGGATGCTGTTGTGCGACTCTCTCCACTAACTGGAGAGCTACCCGATGAGCATTCTCCATGCTCTCCCTCATCAACTCATTCTGTTCTTGGTGCGTCTCTGCTTGCACCTCAGCCTGAACTTGCTGAGCCTCTGTCGACATCCTCTGAGCATCCACCATGCCCTGGATCAATGCGAATATATGTGCCCCATCATGGGCACACCTCTTGGAAATAGAATATATGGTGGTGGAAGGTCCTATGTTACAGCCGGGAAAACCCTCTGGACAGGTAGGGGGAGGACCACCGAAAGCTGTGAAAACTCCTACATAAATAAGTGAAGTAGGAGGAGCAACTCCAGCTGTCTGGGTGGCAAGTCGAGAGGTGGCAGACCTCTCGGAAGTTGTGGGTCCCAATCTCAGCGACCTAGTCTTCGGTGGCATCCTGAAGACAGAACGAAACAAGAAAAAAATCAGTTAAGGCAAAAGATACGATATCATCAAGAAAGAACAATAAAATTTAAAAGAAATAATTATTTAGAATAGCAAAATAAGATTTGAAATTTCCTAGTTGTGATTGAGCATACTCTCATCTATACCCTATCTCATACTTGTGACAGTACTCTAAGTCTTAGCACTACTACGATAATGCACTAGTTGCATCCTAATTTTACTTTTCTAGAGTCAGTCTTGACTCGACCTGCATGGGCCAACACTAAAATGTGTCACGACCCGCACCCAAACTTGGGCATGAGCCGTGGGTATGTCCAGCCTACGCCGTAGCATCGACGGTAGAACGCTGTCTATGTCTCAATACTACTAATCATAACTCATAAAATAACTTATCAATGATCCCAACTCCATAAGGAGGATAATGAATATGCATTTGATCATCAATTCATAAGATACTCAATCACAATAACTATAAGAAGGTAAATGGCACGATAAGATATGAAAGATATAAGAAGTTCTGACATAAGTCTAGAACACAACTCAAATAATAAAAGTTTAGAGTCTAGCTATCTCAACATAAATAGTCTCAACATAATACAACCCAATGTCTCAAAGTTTAGAACCATCCAATACATAGTAAACTAGGCTAAATGTTGTCTAAACGACTGCGGGTGGTGTCTCCTCTAAGAAGAGTGGCTCCTCTGGAATCTCCGGGATATAATCTCTATCTATTCCTAGACCATAGTGGGTGGGGCAAAAATTTTCGAGATCCTCTAAAAATATTATCCAGTCAGGATTGGAGCAAAGAACAAACACTAAAAGCAGTTTCAAATATATTGACAAAAACTATAAAATAGTACAAAAAAATACATGATGAAGCAATACTGGAAAAATAAGGAATACTGGAGAGTCGTGTAATCAGCATATAGAACTAACTAGCAATGAACAGATATATGGGAATGCTAGAAATGAATGTACTGAAATAAGGGAATAGAAATTTTTGCTAAGCGTTGTAAAATATCTGTTTGCTATGTGATCGGCTTGGGACTAGATCAGGCTTGTTATATATGATTGGCTATGATACATGTGAGGTCAGGCTAACCATTTGGTTAGCTATGAAGCGAGCAAAAGTCTGGCTAATCATATATATAACAGGTTATGAGGCATGTAAATGGTCAGGCTACACCCTACGTGATGTGTGGGGTGAGCTATAATGCATATAAAGTGGAGTATGATCACATAACTTGCTAATATTTCTCCGTTTCTAGCTAGTACGATGGATTCCAATCTTGACTCCTTATGACAGGTATCTATGATACTAGCCCTTGTATCCGCTGTGTCAGAATCAAGTATACACTACAACTAGAATCATAGTAATGATCAAAATAATAAAAACTGTCAAAGAATGTACTCGCCTGTGGTCCTGAGCAAAGTATGGGGATCGATGTCCAAACTGGAGTCACAAGGACCTAAATATAAAATATAAGTGTCAAAGAATGATTTAAAGTGATATTCATGAGTAACTAGCTAATTGTGATATTTTTAGGCCACTTCTAGGTCCATACCTTGAAGGTATTAGCTATACTAGCTAACTATACTAAATATCTATCTATATATATATATATATATATATATATATATATATATATATATATATATATATATATATATATATATATATATATATATATATATATATAATTCTAATATATTACTAGCTATTTTATCTTAATCTATATACTCATTAACTATCTAATACCTAATACTTAATTTAATACTCTCACTAGGATACCTAAACACTAGACAAAATACTCACTTATATCTCGATATTAACCTTCACAACAACACTAGGCCTCAACCTTACTTCACATATACATCCACCTACACTTGCACATACACTGTGCATTGTCCACAAATACCTGACACTAACCTTCTATCTGATATCACTCATATACTCACCTCATGCTACTTACATGTTGGCACAAATGAGTGACGTCCAACCACAGTCTAACTGATACTCCAGGGGTATTGGTACCCCTAGTATCATAATCCTTTAACACTAATACTCACACTTGAACCCTTATCCACTGACTGCAACTTAATACTTGAAAGACTAACCTATTTTCATGTACAGACACACCTACACCCTCTGCTACTCCTTCTAGGCCTGCAACTGACCTGTATACTATGTTCCATCACTGTTTGCTCTAGCTCTACCCTCGATACACTACCTGCAAACCAAGATACTCCATAATTTTTACTTCCATACATGTACTGATACCTGTTCTAAACTTGGCTTATTACTGATAACTCTACTTGGTATCTGATCTTATATTGATAGTAGGCTATTACAGCACAACTAATACCCCTTCCTATCCACTGTGTGCAACTACACACAAAGTTCCAATTTATACTAATCTTAACTCACTGATACCAGTCTACCCCCTTTAAGTTGCTGCCTAATCCCCTACTAACTGCATCTATATTTGCTGCTGATTGCAAGGGCTCCTAGACTATCAGCAAGTACACTGCACTTGCTCGAGCAGTGTACTGCTGTTGCCAAGCTTGCATTGCCCAATGCAAGTTGTACCTGCTACACAGCAATGCCCGACCTTACAGACCTCAAGTGTGCATTACCACTTGCTATTCCGCTGCTACTTACCTTAACTTAAGCACCAACACACACTGAAAATCAGTGTATCAGTCTTCACTGATACATTGGGACCATAACTTGAGCCCCAATGCTTCCCATGTCCTACACCACTCTTCCTCACTTGGTAATTTAATCTAGCACATGTGCCCAACATCCCCTCTTAACGTTGAGCCCCCAAATTTAGTTGTTGTTGTAATTGACACTGATACTTACCTCACAAGAATGCCCAATTGTATTAACTCCTCACTGAACAGACCAACATCTCCAACCACCTGAATACTAATTTAAGCACATCCTCTCCCCCTATCACGCCCCAGTCCCAAAATACGTAGGACTAGGAATACGTAAGCATGTCAGCCGCATGTATATGGCAACTCCAATATATAGAAACCATAACACATGCGTACACTGTATTATGAACAATAATTCATAAGTGGTATAAACTATCACAAGTCACAGGGCATAACTCTAAATCTCATCCACAGAATCAAATAGAAATAAATAACCAATAACTATGTAACTAAATCTCAATATGAAGTATCAAAAGATGATAGTCGGGTGAAAAAAAATCCACTACCAAACTAGAATATAAAAGTAAACACAATATAAGTACATCACTAATAATCACGAGGCTCGAAGAGAAAACCTCCTCGAAATATAAGTAGCAAGTCCGGATCTGCGCTCCTGCTAAGTCATGAACATCTACACCTGGAAAGGGACCAGGTCCTCAGAGGGACATAACAAGATACATAGAAGTATGCCAATAAGTACTGTAAATAAACATCCAATGGGTCGCCTAACCGTCTAAGTGAATGCAGTTTGAGAATAACTTTCTAACAAGTGGAATATCTGGCCATAAATAGGATTGGCATGATTCTCTCAGAGAATCAGGGGCCTACAAAGCATGTCGTCTTTTGAACGCTAGAGGCCGCCAGTAATATAGGGGTCATCACTACCACGTATCTCCGGCGGAGCGTATGGGTTACAAAAAAGAAAGTGCAAAGGAGCCCAAATGCCTTACTTGTTGTTCTTCCTACCCCATGCTCTAAGCATGTCATATCCATGACACGATAATATCTCTAATAACTGCCAAGTCTTCTAGCATACAAATCTTTAACAGCAGTTATCCCTAACGCACGTCCTATACATATAGAAGGCCAAACCCGGCACGCAAGTCCATGATCTATATGAGACTCATAACTCGTGTAACAGCTGTTTCACGGCCAATGAAACCTAATGAATGTCTCATGGTAATGGGGTGGTCTCATAAACTAGGGCAATATATATATACATAGTAAGAACAGAATATGACGCCACCGTCGTTGCACCCAAGTTTCCTTGTGTCACGACCCGCACCCAGATGAATCGGGTACCGGTTCGCGAGTACGTCCAGCCTATGCCGCAGTGTCGGCGGTAGTACGCTGTCTACATCATATTTACAGGTAAATTTAATTCTAGCTCATTCACAATAAATAAATAGGCAAGGATAATAACAGAAAATAGGAATGCTAAGATTTTATAAGGCAAATTATGACAAACAAATCCACAGTTTATTACAGAACCAGAAGATAAATCGGGGACAAACCCGATTGCTATGCTGAAGGAAAATACTAGCTAACTGGCTAACTACTCTTCAAAAGTAGTCTCCTGAGTAGGAACCGGCTCCTCAATAGTATCATCTGCTACGTCATATGGGCCATAAAAGGTGGGGGCATAGTCCTCATCATCGCCTAATATCAACGGATCCATTCAGAAAAGGAGCAAAGTACCAATACACAACAAAGCTTAAACTAAATAATTATGACAAGTAGTAAAAACTGACTAAGTATCATGATAAGAACATGCATAATAAGTAGTAAAATTAACTAAGAGTTAAATGCTATAAGTTAGGGACATGAGTAAAACAGGATTATAATGAGACAAGAAAATAGAACTGCAACAAGATAAAGAAACTATGTGTGTGTGATT
Organism: Iris macrosiphon; assembly: GCA_036927795.1. NCBI lineage: Eukaryota > Viridiplantae > Streptophyta > Magnoliopsida > Asparagales > Iridaceae > Iris > Iris macrosiphon. The sequence continues at coordinate 62,900,413 of JAYESA010000004.1, read as the reverse complement.
TTGTATTTAGAATACATAGTTGGCATGTAGGGGGTTATAAGGCTAATCAGGCACATCATAGACGGCTATCAGTCAGGAATAATCGAGTATCCGGCTGATGGTACAGTCGCGTACCAACAGCTATCAGTCAGGATAGGGGGAAGGGTAAACTACATGCCTCCTAGTATTCTTCCTCCCGACACGAAAAGCAAGACATGAACTCCAAATTCTAACACTAAGTGTAATCATCCAATGGTGCTAGTAGAGCAAGGATCTAATTATCATAATATAAAGAATAAACTTGAAGTGCAGGTACTTGCCTGATGTTTGGATTCCAACTACGGTTCTATCCTCGGAAAATTTCCAGAAATATCTCCGAATATTGAAATAAATATTACCATCATGCTCAGAAGATATCAAATAGCTAGAAACGCCTGTCCTTGAGTCTAATTTGGAGACAAGGGCAAAACGGCAATTTCGGGTCAAAAAGGGGTCCACATGTGGGCCCGCTTTGCACCGAAAATGTGTCAAGGTCAAAGGTCTCCAAATTTACCAAACTTAGTGTCAACAGGTCAGGAACGATGATACGAACCCAACAGAACTTCCAGAATTGGATTCCGATGAGCCGATCACAAAATCGCCCGTCGAGCGGGGCCTATGGGACCCACGACACGCGATTTCGTCAACGTTCTCGGAATCGAACCAAACTTGGGTCACAGGACCAGCGTATCGCTACGAGTCCGATGGCGCAAGTTTTGTTTCAATCCGACGTGTGTACACAAAGTTAGGGCATGATCCAGAAAAATCGGATACGGGGCGTTGTCCGCGGATACGCGTTGATCCCGGTGTGCATGCACACCCGAATCGACTTCTGCGAAATCCCACACGTCCGTATCGACGGCGCGCACATATCTGTGAAGACCGCGCGCAACCAAGTCGTCCCGTTTGGCAGGGCGTACCCAGTTTCGGGGTAAATCTTGTCGTTATTTTTCCTGTTTTTGGATCGCGGTTCGCGATCGCCATAAGACGCGATGCACCGAGCGGTTTGCCCGGAAACCGAGAAGGTCATGCAGGCTTCGCGATGCAAAAGACGGATTCAGAAACGGGTAAACGAGCAGAGAGATACGGGTACCTGAACGGGGCTCCAGAAAAACTAAATTTTTTCGTGTCCGACACGACTCGACGTGCCCGTGTCCGAGTCCAAACCCTAGGGTTAGGGTTTGGGGCTTCTGATGTTGGCCGGAGACGGCGGGGAGGGGCCGGCCGGAGGTCAACGAGGACTCTGGAATGCCTCGGGGTGGCCGGGCGGCGAGGTCCGGTGGCGGCGGAGGCTGCGGCGAGTCGGGCTGGGAGCTCGGCTGAGCTTAGCGGCGAGGCTCAAGGGAGGAAGAGGAGAAGGAGGAGGAGAGGGGCCGTCGGCGGGGCGAGGTCGGCAGTGGAGCGAGTGCGGCGAGGTGCTGGAGGATGACCGGGGTCGTAGCGGCGGGGGTTTAGGGTTCAGGTGGGGAGTCGATTGAGGGAGAAAGGTGAGGGAGGGAGGTTTATATAGGGGAGCCGATGAGGGGGCTGGACGGGAGAGGCGGCGGCGAGGTCGGGGTCGTGGCGTGGGGCGCGGGCGGGTCAGGCGCCGCTTCAGCGACGTGGCCGGAGCTGCCGGCGGGAAACGCGGGGGGGGGGGTGACCGGGTTCGTGCGGGGTGGAGCAGCGGGTCGCGGGTCGGGCTCGCGGGTCTGACCGACCCGACCCGACCCGGTAGGCCAATGGCCGGGCTGGGCCGAGTTAGGTGGGCCGCGGGCTGGGCTGGGCCGGCTTGGGTTTAAATAAATAATTAATTAATTAATTAAATATAATAGTTTTTAGGTGTTTTAAAATAGGTCCAGGGCCTAATAAATTCCAGAAAAATTACCCTAAGTCCAGTTTTTAATTCTACACCATAAAATATTATTTCCATAATATTTTAATATTATTTATTATCAATTAAAAATTATTTAATAATTAAAACCCTGATTTTAATTACAGAAAATTCCCAGAAAATGCCAAAAAATTATGAAAAATCCAAATTTAAAATTCTTGAAAAATTAGGGGGTTTACACCTTGGACGCGCAGTTTATATAATAGTTAAAATATATGAACTAAATAACAGAAATAAAATGTATGCATTATATGGAATATAAATTATAGTACAATGGCAAGGTATACTTGCCTGGCAAGAAAGCTGTGTAGTACCAATAACCTGCTCCTGAAGTCGCGCAGAATAATCCAATGGGTCCTATATACATATAATATAATATAATACAATGCAACATCAGTTATTACACTAGCACATACACAACCATAATTACACTGAACTCAGAGGGTACGCTAAGGGTGACACCGATCACAAAATCGCCCGTCGAGCGGGGCCTATGGGACCCACGACACGCGATTTCGTCAACGTTCTCGGAATCGAACCAAACTTGGGTCACAGGACCAGCGTATCGCTACGAGTCCGATGGCGCAAGTTTTGTTTCAATCCGACGTGTGTACACAAAGTTAGGGCATGATCCAGAAAAATCGGATACGGGGCGTTGTCCGCGGATACGCGTTGATCCCGGTGTGCATGCACACCCGAATCGACTTCTGCGAAATCTCACACGTCCGTATCGACGGCGCGCACATATCTGTGAAGACCGCGCGCAACCAAGTCGTCCCGTTTGGCAGGGCGTACCCAGTTTCGGGGTAAATCTTGTCGTTATTTTTCCTGTTTTTGGATCGCGGTTCGCGATCGCCATAAGACGCGATGCACCGAGCGGTTTGCCCGGAAACCGAGAAGGTCATGCAGGCTTCGCGATGCAAAAGACGGATTCAGAAACGGGTAAACGAGCAGAGAGATACGGGTACCTGAACGGGGCTCCAGAAAAACTAAATTTTTTCGTGTCCGACACGACTCGACGTGCCCGTGTCCGAGTCCAAACCCTAGGGTTAGGGTTTGGGGCTTCTGATGTTGGCCGAAGACGGCGGGGAGGGGCCGGCCGGAGGTCGGTGAGGACTCGGGAATGCCTCGGGGTGGCCGGGCGGCGAGGTCCGGTGGCGGGGGAGGCTGCGACGAGTCGGGCTGGGAGCTCGGCTGAGCTCAGCGGCGAGGCTCGAGGGAGGAAGAGGAGGAGGAGGAGAGGGGCCATCGGCGAGGCGAGGTCGGCAGCGGAGCGAGTGCGGCGAGGTGCTGGAGGATGACCGGGGTCGTGGCGGCGGGGGTCTAGGGTTCAGGTGGGGAGTCGATTAGGGGAGGAAGGTGAGGGAGGGAGGTTTATATAGGGGAGCCGAGGAGGGGGCTGGCCGGGAGAGGCGACGGCGAGGTCGGGGTCGTGGCGTGGGGCGCGGGCTGGTCAGGCGCGGGCTCCGGCGACGTGACCGGAGCTGCCGGCGGGAAACGCGGGGGGGGGGGGGGGTGACCAGGTTCGCGCGGGGTGGAGCAGCGGGTCGCGGGTCGGGCTCGCGGGTCTGACCGACCCGACCCGACCCGGTAGGCCAATGGCCGGGCTGGGCCGAGTTAGGTGGGCCGCGGGCTGGGCTGGGCCGGCTTGGGTTTAAATAAATAAATAAATAAATAAATAAATAAATAAATAAATAAATATAATAGTTTTTAGGTGTTTTAAAATAGGTTCGGGGCCCAATAAATTCCAGAAAAATTACCCTAAGTCCAGTTTTTAATTCTGCACCATAAAATATTATTTCCATAATATTTTAATATTATTTATTATTAATTAAAAATCATTTAATAATTAAAACCCTAATTTTAATTACAGAAAATTCCTAGAAAATTCCAAAAAATTATGAAAAATCCAAATTTAAAATTCTTGAAAAATCAGGGGGTTTACAATCTACCCAACTTATAAAATTTCATACTCAAAATTTAAAATAACAATGGCACGAAAAGGAAGATCGAGAGTTAAAATATACCTCAAGGTTCAAAAAGATAGGGGTAGCGTTCCCTAATCTCGTCTTCTCGCTCCCAGGTGGATTCGCCGGGAGAATGATGCTTCCAAGCTATACGAACAAGGGGAATAACTTGATTCCTTATAACTTTCTCCGTTCGGTCCAGTATCCCCACAGGTTGCTCTTGGTAAGTCAAGCTTAGGCCCACTTCGAGCTCTGAATGATCCAAAATATGACTTGGATCTGACACGTATTTTCTCAGTTGCGACACGTGGAATACGTTATGGACCCCATCTAGAGAGGGTGGCAATGCCAGACGGTATGCCACTTCTCCGATTCTCTCCTGTATGCCAAACGGTCCAATAAATCTTGGGCTGAGTTTTCCGCTCCTTCCGAACCTAATGGTGCCACGTGTCGAAGAAATCTTCAAGAATACTAATTCTCCAACCTCAAATTCTAATGGTCTTCGATGGCTATTTGCCCAATGTCGTTGCCTGTCTTGAGCCACACGAAGTCTTTCCCTTATTTGTTTTACCTTCTCGGTTGAATCAACCACCATCTCTGGTCCCACTAAAGCTCTCTCTCCTACATCATCCCATGATAGTGGGGTACGACATCTTCGTCCATATAAAGCCTTAAATAGAGTTATTTCAATACTTGCTTGGTAACTGTTATTATAAGAGAACTCCACAAGATGTATATAATCTTCCCACGATCCTCCAAAATCCAGAACACATGTACGGAGCATATCTTCAAGTGTCTGAATTGTACGTTCAGATTGTCCATCGGTTTGGGGATGATAAGCTGTGCTGAATTTGAGTTGAGTCCCCAAGCTAGCTTGTAAGCTCTTCCAGAAGTGAGAGGTAAATCTTGAATCTCGGTCGGAGACAATACTTACTGGAACTCCATGCAATTTAACAATCTGTCGGATATATAAATCTGCCAACTTTTCCGTAGGTAGCCCTACTTTGAAGGGTAGAAAATATGCAGACTTGGTCAGCCTATCCACTATCACCCAAATTGCATCCTTCCCACTAGGTGTCTTTGGAAGCCCAGAAACAAAATCCATAGTAATATGTTCCCACTTCCACTCCGGAATGGGTAGTGGTTGAAGTAATCCCCAGGTCTTTGTCTTTCAGCCTTGACTTGTTGGCACACTAAGCAACGAGATACGAACTTGGCTACTTCTCTTTTTATGCCATACCACCAAACATGCATCCTTAGGTCTTTGTATATTTTGTTGGCTCCTGGATGTATAGAGTATTACGATCTGTGCACTTCTTGCATAATTTCTTCTCTTATATCTCCTTGAGGTACACATAATCTATCTCCATGTCTTAGTGATCCATCTTCATGAATTTTGAATTCCTCCAATAATCCAGCTTGTACTTGGCCTCGAATGCTTCGTAGGCCTTCGTCCTGAAACTGAGTCTCCTTAATCTTATCCATTAAGGTAGATTGGATCTTCAAATTCATTATTTGACCTTCTATTCCTGGAATAATTATCTCAATTCCCAAATTTTCTAAGTCCTCAAGCAAGTGTCGGTCCATCGTCAAGTACATTGCCATAGGATATCTGCTTAGAGCGTCAGCAACTACGTTGGCCTTCCCCGGATGATATTGAAGGGTGATGTCAAAATCTTTCATTAACTCCAGCCACCTTCTTTGCCTCATGTTCAGCTCTTTTTGAGTAAAGATATATTTTAGACTTTTGTGATATGTAAAGATTTTCACCCTTTCTCCATAAAGATAATGCTTCCAAAGCTTAAGAGCAAAGATAACAGCTGCTAATTCTAAGTCATGAGTTGGATAGTTCTTTTTATGAGGTCGCAGCTGTCTAGAAGCATATGCTATTACCTTTTTGTTCTGCTCCAATACACAACCTAGGCCTTTTCCAGAAGCATCACTGTATATAGCGAATCCTCCGGTTCCAGATGGTAAGGTCAGAATAGGGGCAGTAGTCAGCCTTGTTTTTAATTCTTCAAAAGCATGTTGACATTCATCAGTCCAGATAAATTCTTCATCCTTCCTTGTTAATTTTGTCATTGGTTCAGCAATTCTAGCAAAGTCCTTCATAAACTTCCGATAAGAGCCAGCTAGTCCCAGGAAACTTCTAATTTCTGCTACAGAGTCTGGAGTGGGCCATGATTCTACTGCTACTACCTTCTTAGGATCTACTGCTATGCCATCTCTGGTTACAACATGTCCCAAAAATTCTACTTTGTCTAGGAAGAATGCACATTTAGATAGTTTTCCATATAGTTTTTCCTTCCTTAATGTCTCCAATGCTAGCCTCAAGTGCTCTTCATGTTCTTCTGGAGTCTTGGAATAAATCAAAATATCATCAATGAAAACTACTACAAATTTGTCTAAATATTGTTGGAAGACTCTGTTCATTAAATTCATAAATACTGCTGGTGCATTAGTCAACCCGAACGACATCACTAAGAATTCGTAGTGTCCGTTCCGGGTATTGAAAGCAGTTTTAGGGATGTCTTCCTTCCTCACCCTTACTTGATGGTAACCAAACCTCAAGTCAATCTTCAAAAATACCCGAGCTCCACTTAATTGATCAAATAAATTATCTATCCTTGGTAGGGGATACTTATTCTTGATTGTTAAAGCATTCAAAGCCCTATAATCAATACACATTCGAGATGTTCCATCCTTCTTTGGCACAAATAATACTGGAGCTCCCCAGGGTGAAACACTAGACCAAATGAAGCATTTGTCTTCTAACTCCTTTATCTGCTCATTTAATTCTACTATCTCTTTCTTGTTGATTCTGTAGGGATTTTGAGATACTGACGCTGCTCCTGGCACTAAGTCAATAGAGAATTCAACTTCTCGGTCTGGGGGTAATCCTGGGAGATCCTCAGAGAAGACATCAAGATATTCAGAAATGATAGGTAGTGGCAATTCTTCTGGTACTAGGGCTCCACAAATTTGGTTACTACCCAATTCTCTAGAACCTCTAGCGAATTCAAATTCTGGCTTATCAGGGGGCCTAAAGATTATACTACCCCTGTGAAAATCTATAGTGGCATGATGCTGACTCAACCAATCCATACCCAGGATAATATCGAAACTGAAAATTGGCATTACGAGTAGCCTCGCATATAATTCTCTCCCACATAGTATAATAGGACAATTATTACATGCATCACTAACCGGGATAATTCCTCCACCGGTAATGATCTTATAACAATTCCTAAGAGGTTCTGTGACTAAGCTATGCTTCATAAGAAAATCTACGGACATGAATGAATGTGAAGCTCCAGAATCAAATAAAGTAAAGGCTGGTACTGAATTTATAAGTACAGAACCTGTTATCACATCTGCTATGGCTTCAGCTTTCTCTAGAGTCATTGTGAAAGCACGGCCTTATTGAGGTGCACCCCTCTGTTGCTGATGCTAGTGCTGAGCAAAGCGTTGTTGTTGAGTTGGGAGTGGGTGTCCTCTCTGCTGCGCTGCTGGGGGCCTGGCCTGAACTGGAACTTTTTGTGCAGCTGTGCGTCCTTGAGCAGCAGGACAGTCCTTCATTTGATGTGTTGCTGATCCACAATATAGACAGGCACCTAGCCTCTTTCTACAAACTTGCCAAGTGTGATCTTGTTTATGACAAAAGCTACAAGTGAGAGCTTGTTGGTTCTGTCCTTGAGTTTGGTGTTGGGGTGCTGTGGCTCGAGGGAGAGGACGCTGGGTTTGTTGCGGGGCCCTCTGCTGTAGTTGTGGTTGGAATGGGCGTTTGTGGGGTCCCATACTTCCAGCATCTCTTTCCCGCTTTAGTCTAGGTCCCATGTCTCTTTCAACACCTTGTGCCACGCTCAAGATTTCTTCGTATGTACGAGCTCGGCTAGTGGTGACAGCAAGGTGGATATCAGGAGACAACCCTTTCTTAAATCTACGAGCTCTATCTTCAGGGGTACGAACCATATATTCTGCAAAGTGGCTCAGTCTGCTAAATTAAGCAGTGTACTCATCAACAGAAAGATTACCTTGTTCCAGCCTCTCGAATTGACTTTCGAGAGCTTCTCGAGCCACTTCGGGATAGAACTTCTTCTTGAACAGCCTCTTAAAATCCTCCCAAGTGAGCTCAGGAGCAGATAACTGAGGTTCATCTCTAAACCAAGTCCGAGCTATGTCGAATAGTTGCAGGCTTGCAGATTTCACCTTAAGATCATCAGGGACCCGAGCAGTTTTCAGGAGTCGCTCCACATTCTCTATCCATTCATCGGCATAGAGAATACCTTCAGTCCCATAGAATTCCAAGGGTCCAATGTTCTTGAAGTCCTTGGCACTTCCTGGCCTCTTTTGTGGTGCCTCCTGAGATCGAAGAGCATCTGAAAGGCTAGTTCATAGCAGGACAGTTTGTTCCTTCTGGGATTCTATAAGTCCCTGGAATACTCTGAGTAGCTGCGCTCCATCCATAGTAACTGTCGGAGTAGTTTGAGGCGGAGGGAGCGCAAGGGTTTCAGGCACAGTCTGTTCGACGGGTTCGGATGTGCCTCCTACGGTATTCCTTGTCTGAACCATTCTGAAAGGTTAAGGGATAGTAGGATTAGAATAGATTACTTGAAAATCAAGGACGATAGGAAAATTTACTAGGAATGATGTCAAGGTTTGAAATAAAAGATCATATTCTGTGAATGAGCTTTTCCTAAAATCCTTAATCTTATTTCATACTTTGTCCTAGGATACTATACTATTTAAGGATTCTAGACCTGCATGGGCCACCATAAAAACGTGTCACGACCCGCACCCAGATGAATCGGGTACCGGTTCGCGAGTACGTCCAGCCTACGCCGCAGTGTCGGCGGTAGTACGCTGTCTACATCATATTCACAGGTAAATTTAATTCTAGCTCATTCACAATAAATAAATAGGCAAGGATAATAACAGAAAATAGGAATGCTAAGATTTCATAAGGCAAATTGTGACAAACAAATCCATAGTTTATTACAGAACCAGAAGATAAATCGGGGACAAACCCGATTGCTATGCTGAATGAAAATACTAGCTAACAGGCTAACTACTCTTCAAAAGTAGTCTCCTGAGTAGGAACCGGCTCCTCAATAGTATCATCTGCTATGTCATATGGATCATAAAAGGTGGGGGCATAGTCCTCATCATCGCCTAATATCAACGGATCTAGTCAGGAAAGGAGCAAAGTACCAATACACAACAAAGCTTAAACTAAATAATTATGACAAGTAGTAAAAACTGACTAAGTATCATGATAAGAACATGCATAATAAGTAGTAAAATTAACTAAGAGTTAAATGCTATAAGTGAGAGATATGAGTAAAACAGGATTATAATGAGACAAGAAAATGGAACTGCAACAAGATAAAGAAACTATGTGTGTGTGATTTTGTATTTAGAATACATAGTTGGCATGTAGGGGGTTATAAGGCTAATCAGGCACGTCATAGACGGCTATCAGTCAGGAATAATCGAGTATCCGGCTGATGGTACAGTCGCGTACCAGCAGCTATCAGTCAGGACAGGGGGAAGGGTAAACTACATGCCTCATAGTATTCTCCCTCCCGACACGAAAAGCAAGACATGAACTCAAAATCCTAACACTAAGTGTAATCATCCAATGGTGCTAGTAGAGCAAGGATCTAATTATCATAATATAAAGAATAAACTTGAAGTGCAGGTACTTGCCTGATGTTTGGATTCCAACTACGGTTCTATCCTCGGGAAATTTCCAGAAATGTCTCCGGACGCTGAAATAAATATTACCATCATGCTCAGAAGATATCAAATAGCTAGAAACGCCTGTCCTTGAGTCCAATTTGGAGACAAGGGCAAAACGGCAATTTCGGGTCAAAACGGGGTCCACATGTGGGCCCGCTTTGCACCAAAAACGTGTCAGGGTCAAAGGTCTCCAAATTCACCAAACTTAGTGTCAACAGGTCAGGAACGATGATACGAACCCAACGGAACTTCCAGAATTGGATTCCGATGAGCCGATCACAAAATCGCCCGTCGAGCGGGGTCTATGGGACCCACGACACGCGATTTCGTCAACGTTCTCGGAATTGAACCAAACTTGGGTCACAGGACCAGCGTATCGCTACGAGTCCGATAGCGCAAGTTTCGTTTTAATCCGACGTGTGTACACAAAGTTAGGGCATGATCCAGAAAAGTTGGATACTGGGCGTTGTCCGCGGATACGCGTTGATCCCGGTGTGCATGCACACCCGAATCGACTTTTGTGAAATCCCACACGTCCATATCGACGGTGCGCACGTATCTGTGAAGACCGCGTGCGACCAAGTCGTCTCGTTTGGCGGGGCGTACCCAATTTTGGGGTGAATCGGGTCGTTATTTTTCCTGTTTTTGGATCGCGGTTCGCGATCGCCACAGGATGCGATGCACCGAGCGGTTTGCCCGGGCAACGAGAAGGTCATGCAGGCTTCGTGATGCAAAATACGGAATCAGAAATGGGTAAACGAGCAGAGAGATATGGGTACCTGAACGGGGCTCCAGAAAAACCGGGTTTTCTCGTGTCCGACACGACTCGACGTGTCCGTGTCCGAGTCCAAACCCTAGGGTTAGGGTTTGGGGCTTCTGATGTTGGCCGGAGACGGCGGGGAGGGGCCGGCCGGAGGTCAACGAGGACTCTGGAATGCCTCGGGGTGGCCGGGCGGCGAGGTCCGGTGGCGGCGGAGGCTGCGGCGAGTCGGGCTGGGAGCTCGGCTGAGCTTAGCGGCGAGGCTCAAGGGAGGAAGAGGAGAAGGAGGAGGAGAGGGGCCGTCGGCGGGGCGAGGTCAGCAGTGGAGCGAGTGCGACGAGGTGCTGGAGGATGACCGGGGTCGTAGCGGCGGGGGTTTAGGGTTCAGGTGGGGAGTCGATTGAGGGAGAAAGGTGAGGGAGGGAGGTTTATATAGGGGAGCCGAGGAGGGGGCTGGACGGGAGAGGCGGCGGCGAGGTCGGGGTCGTGGCGTGGGGCGCGGGCGGGTCAGGCGCGGCTTCAGCGACGTGGCCGGAGCTGCCGGCGGGAAACGCGGGGGGGGGGGGGTGACCGTGTTCGTGCGGGGTGGAGCAGCGGGTCGCGGGTCGGGCTCGCGGGTCTGACCGACCCGACCCGACCCGGTAGGCCAATGGCCGGGCTGGGCCGAGTTAGGTGGGCCGCGGGCTGGGCTGGGCCGGCTTGGGTTTAAATAATTAATTAATTAATTAATTAAATATAATAGTTTTTAGGTGTTTTAAAATAGGTCCAGGGCCTAATAAATTCCAGAAAAATTACCCTAAGTCCAGTTTTTAATTCTACACCATAAAATATTATTTCCATAATATTTTAATATTATTTATTATCAATGAAAAATTATTTAATAATTAAAACCCTGATTTTAATTACAAAAAATTCCCAGAAAATGCCAAAAAATTATGAAAAATCCAAATTTAAAATTCTTGAAAAATTAGGGGGTTTACACCTTGGACGCGCAGTTTATATAATAGTTAAAATATATGAACTAAATAACAGAAATAAAATGTATGCATTATATGAAATATAAATTATAGTACAATGGCAAGGTATACTTGCCTGGCAAGAAAGCTGTGTAGTACCAATAACCTGCTCCTGAAGTCGCGCAGAATAATCCAATGGGGCCTATATACATATAATATAATATAATACAATGCAACATCAGTTATTACACTAGCACATACACAACCATAATTACACTGAACTCAGAGGGTACGCTAGGGGTGACACTGGTCAACTAACAGGGTCAAATATGCGTCTAATTACGCGGGTGTCACGTCTTCAAATGATGTGCACAATCAGACAGTCAACTAACATGTGTCTGAGCCAGTACGTTAATGTACACAAGGCAGTCAATTCTCTAATATTCATGTCACAAGGTCAAGGTAAATATGCGGGAAAATCCACAGTGTCCTAGGGTCTCACAACAATATATTATAGTCATAATTATTATTATCATTTAATTACTTATACAATACATATATATATATATATATATATATATATATATATATATATATATATATATATATATATATATATATATATATATATATATATATATATACCAATCTGAATATTATATACATACGCGTACGTATACGCATACGGGTCATACGGTCAAATGTTAATACAGGGTATCCACTACTAACACTTATGGTCACTCAACATCTATAATACATTCATGCCTAGTACGAGCTATAATTACCACACAATGTATATGCACCAAATTAATTATCCTACACACACGCACACTAGTCTTTAGGTGAACCGACACGGTCTGAACTAAACTGAACCATGAAGCGATACTAATCACAAACACACATAAAATAAAAGGAGAGGGACAAGTCCGAACCTTGGGTTAGCGTGCACAGTGTCACGCCCCAGTCCTAAAATACCGAGGGACTGGACGCGTGGCAATGGCCAGCTGCACGCACCAATGGACAAACCTAATTTAATGGATCCATCAGGGCATACTTAAGCTGTAAAATCAAGTCTACGACAATCATGGCACAACTAATCTCATCCACACAAGATATAAAATATGATCCACAGAATAAATAAGGAAATGTAAATCATAGCTAGTCTCACAAAGTGCTTCAGGGAATAACCCGATAAATATCTGATACAATGGTTCAACAGACCAGAAATAAATGACTGAAATAAATAATAAATACTGAGCATGAACATGGATGCTCAGGAGAAGTCTTCGACTAACACCTCGTCCTCGGATGGCGGTACCGCTCCTGGATCAGCTCCTGCTCCGGTCCCGTATATCTCGGGATAGATCTCGTCCTCAAATCCTGGGGACATAATCCGGATCCAGGTCCTCAGGGGACATAGTAAGGTACAAGAAAGCTCATGCCAAAATAAATGCAGTGCAGCAGATAATGAAATAAATAGGGCAAATAAGTAACCATCTAAGTGAAAATGCAAGTGAGAGCAGCACGAGTACTCAGGATGAGCCACTACAAGCTATGTGTCGGGGAGCCGGTAGTGGTAATAACACGTAATGTGACTAGCTCTGCTACGAGAGTCTACAGCCTCACAATAGTAGTAGATATATATAGAAAATAGCCTGTAGCCTGTGTGTCTCTCCCCACCCCATGTAACCACGCATATCATGACCATAACGTCTCATGTCCATGCCAAGCGGAATTATCACTAATGCAACAAGTCATATGTATCTATGAATATAGTATCTCTGCCAAGTCCTGTATCCTATACAGAATCACCACGAATATCTCGGGAATATCCTGTCTCATGAACAGTGTCAAGTGTCCTGGGTCGTATGGTACTTGATAAGACAAGTACGAGAATATAAAGTGTTACGAATGTCCATCTCTAAATGACAGTACCCAACACTGCGTATAGTTTTGGCACCCGACTAATAATCGGATGCAAAGTACGTCACACGGTCCTAGGTTGAGCATTCACAGCAATATAATGAAACAAGGGAAATATATAACAATACTACAGAGTTTGGCAAGGTACACTTGCCTGATGTTTGAATATCCACAATCGTCCCGGTATCAGTGGATCCTGTGGGTACTCCTCCAAAAGCTGTAATAAATATCACCAACCATCTCAGAAGATGTCAAATAGCTAGAAACGCCTGTCCTTACGTCCAATTTGGACACAGGGGCAAAAAGGACATTTCCGAGCCAAAGTGGGGTCCACATGTGGGCCACTTTGCACCGAAAAGCGTGCCAGGGTCAAAGGTCTCCAAATTCCTTAAACTCAGTGTCTACAAGTCAGGAACGATGATACGAACCCAACGGTACTTTCAGAATTGGATTTCGATGAGCCGATCACAAAATCGCCCGTCGAGTGGAGCCTATGGGGCCCATTATACACAATTTTGTCAACGTTCTCAGAACCGGACCAAACTTGGGTCACAGGACCAGCGTATTGCTACGAGTCCGATGGCATAAGTTTTGTCTCGATCCGACGTGTGTACACAAAGTTACAGCGTATTCCAGAAAGGACGAATACGGGGTGTTGTCCGCGGATACGCACTGATTTCTGTGTGCTCGCACATCCGAATCAGCTTCTGCGAAATCCCACACGACCGTATCAACGACGCGTACGTTTCGGTAAAGACCGCGTGCGACCAAGTCATCCCGTTTGGCGGGGCGCACTCAGTTCCGGGGTAAAATAGGGCATTATTTTTCCTATTTTTGGATCGTTGTATGCGATCACCACAGGATGCGATGCACCGAGCAGGTTGCACGGGCACCGAGAGGGTTATACAGTCTACGCGTAGTAACTGACGAAAACTAAAACGGAGTTACGAGGTGAGAGAAATCGATACCTGAACAGGGCTCCGTGAATCTGAGTTTTCACGCGTCCGATCGTCCACTTCGTGTCCTGGACGTGTCCTCGTGTCTGCCGTGTGTCCGAGCTAGGGTCCTGACTCGGGGGCAGCGGGGTTTCGCCGGAGGGTGTCGGCTCGGGGAAAGCAGCGGAGCGGTGAGGTCGGCGGCGTTCGGGGACGGCCGCGGGTACCGTGGTGGGTCGGTCGGGCACAACCAGAGATGGCGGCTGTGGAGTCGGTCGGTCGCGCACAGCGAGAGATGGCTGCTGTGGAGTCGGCCGCGGAGGGAAGTCAGACGACAGTGGGGTCGACTCCGGTCCTCAGCGGCTCGGCGGCGCTCGGGGACAGCCGCGGGTTGGTCGTCGAGGCATCTAGGGTCTGCTCGGTGCTACGCCGGCGGGGTCGGGGCTGACTCCAGGCGGGTCGAGTCTTCGAAGAGGGATGGACGGCGAGATGGGCAGCGGCCAGCGGACTCCGGCGAGGTCAGATTGGGGAGGATGAAGGTGAACAGGAGGAAAAGGGTAGGGGTCGGCCGAAATAAATTTTAGGTTAGGTTTGGGATTTAATCTTTAGGTTTTGTTTTCTCCTTTACTAATTATGAAAAGTTGTATTTATAACCATGTGAACTAGGGTTTTGTTGACCTAGGGGTGGGCTTGGTCAACCCTCCTTGGGGTTGGGCCTAGGACTTGGGCTTGGGTTAACGCTCCTTGGGCTTGGCCTCGGCTCTCAAGGGGATGTTGGGCATTTGGCACGAGTTTAATTCGGTTTAATAAGCCAAATAAATTTTAAGGCTTAAAACGCGTTTCCGGAGTCCAATAAATTCACCGAAAATACCCTATATCCGGTTTTCCATTTTATACCATAAAATCTTATTTCTATCATATTTTAATTCCAAATAACTGCATTTAAAAATCCTTAATTATCTTGGTTCTTTTCCAAAACTACCAAAAATCTGGGAATATTATTTCAAAATTTTATTCTGAAAATCAGGGTGTTTACAATCTTCCCTCCTTAAGAGGATTGCGTCCTCGCAATCAAAGAATAAGCTACTAAAGAAAGATTTATGGACATACAAGATTGCTTAGTTTACAACTGCCTCCTCAAACAGGTGGGGGTAACGCTGGCGCATACTATCTTCCGTTCCCAAGTCGATTCTCTAGGAGAATGATGTTTCCATGCTACACGAACCAGTCTGATTATCTGTCCTCGTAATATCTTCTCGCTGACGTCGAGGATGTCCATTGGTTGTGCTTCATATCTCAAGCTTGGGCCTACTGCGATCTCTGAATGATCGACTATGTGACTTGGGTCAGTCACGTACCTTCGCAGCTGTGAGATGTGGAATACGTCATGCACTCCCTCTAAGGATGGAGGTAATGCAAGACGATAAGCCACCTCACCAACGCGCTCTAGAATATCAAATAGCCCAATATACCTTGGCCTCAACTTGCCTCTGCTCCCGAATCTGATAGTACCTCGAGTGGGCGAAATCCTCAAGAACACGTGCTCTCCTTCTTTAAACTCTAGGGGACGTCTGTGCGTATCTGCCCAATGCTTCTGTCTGTCCTGAGCTGCTCGAAGATGATTCTGGATCTGTTTCACCTTTTCCACTGTCTGCGTTACCAATTCTGGACCCAGTATTTGACGTTCACCAACGTCACTCCAACATATAGGCGATCTACACTTCCTTCCGTATAATGTCTCGAATGGTGCCATCTGAATGCTGGCCTGATAACTGTTATTGTAGGAGAACTCCACTAAGTCCAAATGATCTTTCCAAGATCCTCCAAAGTCTAGCATACATGATCGCAACATATCCTCCAAAATCTGAATGGTGCGCTCCGATTGGCCATCTGTCTGTGGGTGGTATGCCGTGCTGAATTTGAGTCTGGTGCCCAGACTCTCTTGCATGCTTCTCCAGAAATGAGAGGTAAATCTCGAATCTTGATCCGATATAATACTGACCGGCACTCCATATAATTTAACGATTTGTCGCATATACATGTCGGCTAGTACCTCTGTGGACTGTCCAACTCTAAATGGCAAGAAGTGTGCCAATTTAGTGAGTCTATCCACAATAACCCATACTACATCTCTTCCGCTGGGGCTCCTTGGAAATCCTGTGACAAAA
Source organism: Iris macrosiphon (assembly GCA_036927795.1). Taxonomy (NCBI): domain Eukaryota; kingdom Viridiplantae; phylum Streptophyta; class Magnoliopsida; order Asparagales; family Iridaceae; genus Iris; species Iris macrosiphon. The sequence goes on along the minus strand of JAYESA010000004.1, from coordinate 62,884,071 downwards.
TCTATCGTGATATGCTTTCATTTCCATTCTGGTATAGGAAGCAGCTGTAACATACCCGCAGTCCTATGATGCTCGGCCTTTACTTGCTGGCAGACTAAGCATTTGGCCACAAACCTTGCAATCTTCCTTTTTATTCCATGCCACCAATAATACTGCCTCAAGTCTCGGTACATCTTGGTTCCTCCTGGGTGAACAGAGTATATAGAGCTATGTGCTTCAGTCATTAATTCCTGTCTCAATTCTCCATTTGGAACGTACAGGCAATTTCCAAACCTCAATGTCCCGTCTTCATGAATGCGAAGTCCTGTCTGCATGCCTGCTTCCGTCCTCTCCTTCAGTCTTCTAAATCTAGCATCGGTGGGCAATGCCTCTTTAATCTTCTCCACGAGTGATGACTTAACTTCAAGATTAGCCATCAAACCCTTCTGTCCTGGTAGAACAACCTCTATCTGAAGCTCCTGTAGATCTTTCAATAACTCGGGCTGCATCGTCAAGAAATAAGCCGTAGGCTTTCTGCTGAGTGCGTCTGCTACAACATTCGCCTTTCCCGGATGGTACTGCAGATCTATGTCAAAATCTACCATCAGTTCAAGCCAACGTCTCTGCCTCATGTTAAGCTTCTTCTGAGTATATACATACTTCAGACTTTTGTGATCTGTAAAGATGTCTACTTTCTCCCCGTAAAGGTAGTACCTCCAAATCTTCAATACAAATATAACTGCTGCTAACTCCAGATCGTGTGTTGGGTAGTTCTTCTCGTGAACCTTCAATTGTCTCGATGCATAAGCAATAACTTTACCATGTTGCATCAAAACACATCCTAGTCCAGTTCCTGATGCATCACTGTAAACAACAAAATCTCCTGACCCTGAAGGAAGAGTCAAGACAGGTGCTATTGTTAATCTTCTCTTCAACTCTTCGAAGGCCTTCTGGCAGTCTTCTGTCCATATAAACTCCTGATCTTTACGTGTCAGCTTCGTCATCGGTTCTGTAATCCTCGAGAAATTTTCTACATACCTTCGGTAATATCCCGTAAGTCCGAGAAAACTTCTCACCTCTGCAACTGATGTGGGTGTAGGCCAAGTCTCTATTGCCGCAACTTTCTCTGGATCCACTGAAAGTCCTTCTCCTGAGATGATGTGTCCCAAGAAAGGCACTTTGTCCATACAGAACTCACACTTACTGAGTTTGGCGTATAACTTCTCTTGTCTCAAGGTCTCTAACACGATTCTGAGATGCTTCTCGTGCTCTTCGTGGCTTTTGGAATATATTAGAATGTCGTACCACGAATTTATCCAAGAACTGATGAAAGACTCTGTTCATTAAACTCATAAACACTGCTGGCGCGTTGGTTAAACCAAACGGTATTACCAAGAACTCATAATGTCCATACTTGGTCCTGAAAGCTGTCTTCGGGATATCTTCCTTCCTTACTTTGATCTGATGATAGCCGGATCGAAGGTCAATCTTCGAGAATACTCTTGCACCACTCAATTGATCGAATAGATCATCAATGCGTGGTAAGGGATACCTGTTCTTGATGTTCACAGCATTCAGTGCCCTGTAGTCAATGCATAACCGTACTGTTCTATCCTTCTTCGGCACAAACAATATGGGTGCTCCCCAAGGTGAAATACTGGGCCGGATAAAACCCTTATCCAGAAGGTCGTCAACCTGTTCTTTCAACTCTACTAACTCCTTAGATGCTAGCCGATATACTGATGAAGTGATAGGCTCTGCTCCTGGAGTTAAGTCTATTGTGAATTCTATTTCCCAATCAGGCGATAAACCTGGAAGATCATCGGAAAATACATCCACAAATTCTGAGATGACTCTTGGGTAACCTGTCTCCCCTTCTACAGAGAGTACCCTAAGAGTAGGCTGAACTCCTTGCTCTACTGCTCCTCGGAGAAAGTCGAATTCTGGATGTCCAGGCGGTCTAAATATAACCCTTCCAAGCCGACAATCAAGAGTCGCATGGTACTGACTTAACCAGTCCATACCAAGTACGACATCATAGTCAGGCATCGAAAAGATCAGAAATTGGGCTCGCATCTCTTGTCACGTCCCGAGGCGTCCCCCGAGTCGTGACCGCCGTGCGGGCCTGGGGTTGCGCCCGCACAAGGCTTTAATGATTTGCATAGCATGCACATATTCAGAGTACGCAGATAAATTGAAACACAGATTTGAAACATAGAAAAGTTCTCTTTATTGATAATGAACATCTATTACAAACTCTTGAACGAGTTAGCTAATATGCCGAACGGCTTACAAAAGGGTTGACTCAAAATGAGATAGCAGTCCTGTACATTACATCCCTTTATAAACTCAAAATGATTAAGACCTCCAGGCTGGAGGACGGCCTTGCCACGGAGCTGCATTTGTGTATGAAGAGTTGCAGCTTCGGACTTTAAAGGCTTCGAGGTGCAGTGAAGATGCGCCAACAGCTGGACTGGATCGGGAAGACGACTTCGGCTCCTCGCTCGGTTCGCCTTGGTGCGGAGAACCTGTTTCAACGAGGGTCAGCATATCGAAACATGCTGGTGAAGGCGAGCTAGCCTGACTATACCAATCAATACGTTGTTTAGTGAAGCATGCATATTTTTGTGGGTTTCTATCTTGCCTTAGTTTATTTACAATTAAGCAGCATATTGAATTTACTGAAATGAACGTGCCACCGTTAGGTGGATTTTTACCTGACCGTCTGAATTACCTGCACAATACTTACCCTGCCTTCCCTGCCACGAAGACACAAGTTAGTATGCAACAGGTTTAAATATACACGTTGAACACACGATGCATTGTAAGCCATATTCACACGATAAACACACGAGGCATTGCAAGCATATACACACGAGGATCACTGGCTTGATGCCATAATGGACTAGTCAAGGACGAGGATAGCATGCAACGGGAAAACACGAGGAGCTCAGAAAACATGATGCGTTGCAAGTTATCCCGTCCGCACACGATTGACTATAAACACAAAGTCTGCCCGGATCGGATCGGTGCCAGTGCCCCAGCGACCGTCCGCAGAACTTATATCCTTGTGCACAAGTTGTCCATGATCGAACACACGATGTTTAGTTAAGTTATCATTTCACGCAGTTGAGGCAACACGAGTAATGCATGTTTCTTTTGCATAGCCTCTAGGAATAGTTATGCGCATACACGATATGATTCATAAATAGCACAATTTATAGAAGAAGTTATATTCTAACTACACTTATGCATATGATGAACATTCCGAACGAACAAGCATGCAAGTAAGTAACCGTTCACGAGTTTAATTGACAAGCAGTGATAACCAAGTCTATTCTCTTTTATCTTGGTTTCTTTTATTATTACTTGGTATCGTTTGATCGGGCAAAGGAGTGAAGCTGGAAGCAGAGCTAGCTAATCGGGTTGGTAGCCACTCACTTAGATTTTGGAAAGAAGAAGGAAAGAGGCGCTTCACGACTCTGCTCGCAAGCCGCTTACTGCTCGTTCACCTGCACACGAACAGCTCGATTAATACTTTTTCCTCTCTTTCCTATCTCGGAATAGAAGTGCAAGTCAATGAACGAAAACAATGAAAACCATCAAAACCGTTCAAGGAAAACAAGCAAATCCCAAAACCAACTCAAAGCACGAAAGCAACAAGCGACATCGGAAACTGAGGCAATAAAAGATAGCAGCGGAGAGGTCCCTCCTGACTCTGCCGCTAAGCCGATCCTTGGGGCGCAGTCCACCGAATATGGAAATCGATTCTGAAGAAACAAATCCATAACGAGGACGAGTTCTTAATTCAATCTATCCCGATCGAACGATACCGTCTTGTGTTTCTTAGCCGCGCTCTCCGCATCGGGAGAACGGGGCGCTACATCCTACCCAACCAATTGGAAGTTTCGTCCCGAAACTTAGGAATAATGCTTACCGTTAGGGGTTATTACGTTGCGGGCGATGAACATGAAGGTTCGGGCAGGAATTAATGGCATGGCCAAGATTGCCACAAGCAAGACATAACCCAAGTCTCTTACGACACTGATTGAAGGAGTGCCCACGTTTGTTGCAGTATTGACATACTTGGTTGGGATTTGCCCTGTGCTGACCACCGTTGTTTCGGCGCTTTGCAGCAGTGTTTCCTCCATCGTTGCCTTGGCGTTTGTGATTGTAGGTATGCACAGCGCCGGTGGAAACGTAAGGATACTGTGGTTCTAGCGATAAGGCGTGATTCATGACTTCACGCATTGTTCCATATTGATTATTGACCATGTGCGAATGGATGGCAGGGCGTAGTCCACCTTCAAACCTTCTGGCTCGACTCGCTGCATCAGGTAAATAGGCCCTAGCGAATTTGGAGAGTCGGTTGAATTCAGCGGAGTATTGCTTGACTGTCATACTGTCCTGCCGTAGTTGCACGAAATCGTTTTCTATCTTACGTTGCACTGGAGGGGGTATAAACTCCTCTTCAAACGCGGACGAAAGGTCGTCCACGAGATCGCCTCCTCTCCGTGATCAAATTGGAGAGATCGTCGATGCACGTCCCACCAATCGTGTGTGTTGAGGCGGAGTTATAGTTGTGCGCAGGCGACGCGCTTATCTTCGGGGACCTCTAGCAGAGTGAAGTGATCTTCGAGCTCGGCTAGCCAATCTAGAGCTACCACTGCGTCCTCAGTCCCGTCGAACGGAGTATTGCAGACTTTCTTGAAATGGCCCAAGTTGAAGGCAGTCACGTCCCTCGGCCTTGGGATTTGAGGCGTCTCCACTTCAAGCACGGGCTGTTCCACCGGAGTCGCTGCTGTCGCGGCGGAATGGTTGGCAGCCAAAGTCTGAACGATTTGTTGCAGGGCATCGACCTGCTTCTGTTGGACTGAGAATCGGGTCTCTAGATTACTCTCGAGCTTGGCTTGGCGAGCATCGTCTCGTTGTCGTTGCGATTCTAACATTTGCATTACCCGCTCAAGCGGGTCGACTTGAGACATGCCTCTTTGGCTTCGAGAGCTTCCCGAATTGCCCGAACTGCTTTCTTGTGTTTCGATCGGTGGTTGTGCTGCAGATTGCGCTGGATCCATTCCTTCAAAAGAAGGTAAATTACATTAGAATCATAATGTATTATGGACTTATTGCATGAACGTATCTCATTTTGGCCTAGCGAGTTCAAGAGTTCGCACAGGAATTTGATCGTTAAAGAAACTTTTCCAGCACGAAGTCTAAGGAACTTTTAATCTGTGCTCTGATACCACTATGTCACGCCCCGAGGCATCCCCCGAGTCATGACCGCCGTGCGGGCCTGGGGTTGCGCCCGCACAAGGCTTTAATGATTTGCATAGCATGCACATATTCAGAGTACGCAGATAAATTGAAACACAGATTTGAAACATAGAAAAGTTCTCTTTATTGATAATGAACATCTATTACAAACTCTTGAACGAGTTAGCTAATATGCCGAACGGCTTACAAAAGGGTTGACTCAAAATGAGATAGCAGTCCTGTACATTACATCCCTTTATAAACTCAAAATGATTAAGACCTCCAGGCTGGAGGACGGCCTTGCCACGGAGCTGCATTTGTGTATGAAGAGTTGCAGCTTCGGACTTCAAAGGCTTCGAGGCACGGTAAAGATGCGCCAACAGCTGGACTGGATCGGGAAGACGACTTCGGCTCCTCGCTCGGTTCGCCTTGGTACGGAGAACCTGTTTCAACGAGGGTCAGCATATCGAAACATGCTGGTGAAGGCGAGCTAGCCTGACTATACCAATCAACACGTTGTTTAGTGAAGCATGCATATTTTTGTGGGTTTCTATCTTGCCTTAGTTCATTTACAAGTAAGCAGCATATTGAATTTACTGAAATGAACGTGCCACCGTTAGGTGGATTTTTACCTGACCGTCTGAATTACCTGCACAATACTTACCCTGCCTTCCCTGCCACGAAGACACAAGTTAGTATGCAACAGGTTTAAATATACACGTTGAACACACGATGCATTGCAAGCCATATTCACACGATAAACACACGAGGCATTGCAAGCATATACACACGAGGATCACTGGCTTGATGCCATAATGGACTAGTCAAGGACGAGGATAGCATGCAACGAGAAAACACGAGGAGCTCAGAAAATACGATACGTTGCAAGTTATCCCGTCCGCACATGATTGACTATAAACACGAAGTCTGCCCGGATCGGATCGGTGCCAGTGCCCCAGCGACCGTCCGCAGAACTTATATCCTTGTGCACAAGTTGTCCATGATCGAACACACGATGTTTAGTTAAGTTATCATTTCACGCAGTTGAGGCAACACGAGTAATGCATGTTTCTTTTGCATAGCCTCTAGGAACAGTTATGCGCATACACGATATGATTCATAAATAGCACAATTTATAGAAGAAGTTATATTCTAACTACACTTATGCATATGATGAACATTCCGAACGAACAAGCATGCAAGTAAGTAACCGTTCACGAGTTTGATTGACAAGCAGTGATAACCAAGTCTATTCTCTTTTATCTTGGTTTCTTTTATTATTACTTGGTATCGTTTGATCGGGCAAAGGAGTAAAGCTGGAAGCAGAGCTAGCTAATCGGGTTGGTAGCCACTCACTTAGATTTTGGAAAGAAGAAGGAAAGAGGCGCTTCACGACTCTGCTCGCAAGCCGCCTACTGCTCGTTCACCTGCACACGAATAGCTCGATTAATACTTTTTCCTCTCTTTCCTATCTCGGAATAGAAGTGCAAGTCAATGAACGAAAACAATGAAAACTATCGAAACCGTTCAAGGAAAATAAGCAAATCCCAAAACCAACTCAAAGCACGAAAGCAACAAGCGACATCGGAAACTGAGGCAATAAAAGATAGCAGCGGAGAGGTCCCTCCTGACTCTGCCGCTAAGCCGATCCTTGGGGCGCAGTCCACCGAATATGGGAATCGATTCTGAAGAAACAAATCCATAACGAGGACGAGTTCTTAATTCAATCTATCCCGATCGAACGATACCGTCTTGTGTTTCTTAGCCGCGCTCTCCGCATCGGGAGAACGGGGCGCTACATCCTACCCAACCAATTGGAAGTTTCATCCCGAAACTTAGGAATAATGCTTACCGTTAGGGGTTATTACGTTGCGGGCGATGAACATGAAGGTTCGGGCAGGAATTAATGGCATGGCCAAGATTGCCACAAGCAAGACATAACCCAAGTCTCTTACGACACTGATTGAAGGAGTGCCCACGTTTGTTGCAGTATTGACATACTTGGTTGGGATTTGCCCTGTGCTGACCACCGTTGTTTCGGCGTTTTGCAGCAGTGTTTCCTCCATCGTTGCCTTGGCGTTTGTGATTGTAGGTATGCACAGCGCCGGTGGAAACGTGAGGATACTGTGGTTCTAGCGATAAGGCATGATTCATGACTTCACGCATTGTTCCATATTGATTATTGACCATGTGCGAATGGATGGCAGGGCGTAGTCCACCTTTAAACCTTCTGGCTCGACTCGCTGCATCAGGTAAATAGGCCCTAGCGAATTTGGAGAGTCGGTTGAATTCAGCGGAGTATTGCTTGACTGTCATACTGTCCTGCCGTAGTTGCACGAAATCATTTTCTATCTTACGTTGCACTGGAGGGGGTATAAACTCCTCTTCAAACGCGGACGAAAGGTCGTCCAAGAGATCGTCTCCTCTCCGTGATCAAATTAGAGTGATCGTCGATGCACGTCCCACCAATCGTGTACGTTGAGGCGGAGTTGTAGTTGCGCGCAGGCGACGCGCTTATCTTCGGGGACCTCTAGCAGAGTGAAGTGATCTTCGAGCTCGGCTAGCCAATCTAGAGCTACCACTGCGTCCTCAGTCCCGTCGAACGGAGTATTGCAGACTTTCTTGAAATGGCCCAAGTTGAAGGCAGTCACGTCCCTCGGCCTTGGGATTTGAGGCGTCTCCACTTCAAGCACGGGTTGTTCCACCGGAGTCGCTGCTGTCGCGGCGGAATGGTTGGCAGCCAAAGTCTGAACGATTTGTTGCAGGGCATCGACCTGCTTCTGTTGGACTGAGAATCGGGTCTCTAGATTACTCTCGAGCTTGGCTTGGCGAGCATCGTCTCGTTGTCGTTGCGATTCTAATATTTGCATTACCCGCTCAAGCGGGTCGACTTGAGACATGCCTCTTTGGCTTCGAGAGCTTCCCGAATAGCCCGAACTGCTTTCTTGTGTTTCGATCGGTGGTTGTGCTACAGATTGCGCTGGATCCATTCCTTCAAAAGAAGGTAAATTACATTAGAATCATAATGTATTATGGACTTATTGCATGAACGTATCTCATTTTGGCCTAGCGAGTTCAAGAGTTCGCACAGGAATTTGATCGTTAAAGAAACTTTTCCAGCACGAAGTCTAAGGAACTTTTAATCTGTGCTCTGATACCACTATGTCACGCCCCGAGGCATCCCCCGAGTCGTGACCGCCGTGCGGGCCTGGGGTTGCGCCCGCACAAGGCTTTAATGATTTGCATAGCATGCACATATTCAGAGTACGCAGATAAATTGAAACACAGATTTGAAACATAGAAAAGTTCTCTTTATTGATAATGAACATCTATTACAAACTCTTGAACGAGTTAGCTAATATGCCGAACGGCTTACAAAAGGGTTGACTCAAAATGAGATAGCAGTCCTGTACATTACATCCCTTTATAAACTCAAAATGATTAAGACCTCCAGGCTGGAGGACGGCCTTGCCACGGAGCTGCATTTGTGTATGAAGAGTTGCAGCTTCGGACTTCAAAGGCTTCGAGGCGCGGTAAAGATGCGCCAACAGCTGGACTGGATCGGGAAGACGACTTCGGCTCCTCGCTCGGTTCGCCTTGGTGTGGAGAACCTGTTTCAACGAGGGTCAGCATATCGAAACATGCTGGTGAAGGCGAGCTAGCCTGACTATACCAATCAACACGTTGTTTAGTGAAGCATGCATATTTTTGTGGGTTTCTATCTTGCCTTAGTTCATTTACAAGTAAGCAGCATATTGAATTTACTGAAATGAACGTGCCACCGTTAGGTGGATTTTTACCTGACCGTCTGAATTACCTGCACAATACTTACCCTGCCTTCCCTGCCACGAAGACACAAGTTAGTATGCAACAGGTTTAAATATACACGTTGAACACACGATGCATTACAAGCCATATTCACACGATAAACACACGAGGCATTGCAAGCATATACACACGAGGATCACTGGCTTGATGCCATAATGGACTAGTCAAGGACGAGGATAGCATGCAACGAGAAAATACGAGGAGCTCAGAAAACACGATGCGTTGCAAGTTATCCCGTCCGCACACGATTGACTATAAACACGAAGTCTGCCCGGATCGGATCGGTGCCAGTGCCCCAGCGACCGTCCGCAGAACTTATATCCTTGTGCACAAGTTGTCCATGATCGAACACACGATGTTTAGTTAAGTTATCATTTCACGCAGTTGAGGCAACACGAGTAATGCATGTTTCTTTTGCATAGCCTCTAGGAACAGTTATGCGCATACACGATATGATTCATAAATAGCACAATTTATAGAAGAAGTTATATTCTAACTACACTTATGCATATGATGAACATTCCGAACGAACAAGCATGCAAGTAAGTAACCGTTCACGAGTTTGATTGACAAGCAGTGATAACCAAGTCTATTCTCTTTTATCTTGGTTTCTTTTATTATTACTTGGTATCGTTTGATCGGGCAAAGGAGTAAAGCTGGAAGCAGAGCTAGCTAATCGGGTTGGTAGCTACTCACTTAGATTTTGGAAAGAAGAAGGAAAGAGGCGCTTCACGACTCCGCTCGCAAGCCGCCTACTGCTCGTTCACCTGCACACGAACAGCTCGATTAATACTTCTTCCTCTCTTTTCTATCTCGGAATAGAAGTGCAAGTCAATGAACGAAAACAATGAAAACCATCGAAACCGTTCAAGGAAAACAAGCAAATCCCAAAACCAACTCAAAGCACGAAAGCAACAAGCGATATCGGAAACCGAGGCAATAAAAGATAGCAGCGGAGAGGTCCCTCCTGACTCTGCCGCTAAGCCGATCCTTGGGGCGCAGTCCACCGAATATGGGAATCGATTCCGAAGAAACAAATCCATAACGAGGACGAGTTCTTAATTCAATCTATCCCGATCGAACGATACCGTCTTGTGTTTCTTAGCCGCGCTCTCCGCATCGGGAGAACGGGGCGCTATATCTCTCTCCCACAAACTACTACAGAACATGATCTACAGACGTCACTAACCAGAATAATTCCACCTCCCGTAAGAATTCTCTTCATCTTCGGAAGGGGTGCGGTAGCTACTCTATGGGTGGCTACAAAGCTAGCTGCTATAAATGAATGCGATGCTCCAGAATCAAATAATGCTACAGCTGGTAATGAAGCTACTAAAATAGTACCTGCGATGACCTCGCCTGCAGTAGCTTCCTGCTCAACAGCTAATGTGAATGCCTGGCCTCTTCCCTGAGTAGGACCTCTCTGCTGCTGCTGCTGCTGCTGAAATAGGGCTGCCTGTGGTGCCAGTGGTGGTCTCTGCTGGTAGCCTCCTGTAGCTGGTGGTCTAACTCCTCCAGCTCCTATCTGCTGTGCTCCTACTACTGGATAAGCTGGTCGTGGTGCAGGCAAGGCTAGTCTCGGTGCTCCGTCTCTATGTTTAGTGCAGTCTCTGGATAGATGCTGGTCTGATCCACAAAGCAGGCATAGTCCCAATTTACGCCTGCACTCTCTCTCAATGTGTCCTACCTTGCCGCAGTGGTGACAGGTAGGAAGAGATATGGCCCTGTGTGCTGCTCTCTCCGGTATACTCCTCTGGAATCGTTTTGCAGAATCTCCAGGTGCTGTCTTGGTCAGTGCGGATGTGTTTGGCCTCTTCAGATTCGATTTCCTTCTAGTGACGCGCTCCATGCGTCGTGCTGCTGCAAGGACCTCGGTATAAGATATAGGTGCGACCGAGCCAATCAATCTCTGAAGCTCGAACTTCAGTCCATCAAAGAACTTTTCAGCTTTCTCTTCCTCTGTCGAGATCAATGTTGGAGCGAAGCGACTTAGGCGTATAAATTCCGCGTTGTATTCTTCCACTGTCATACTGCCTTGGATGAGGCGGTTGAACTTGTCTCTGAGCTCTGACCGTGCAACTGCTGGAATGTACATCTCTTGGAAGAGTCTGGAGAACTCTTCCCATGTGACTCGGTCCTGTTCGAGCCTCCTTTCTTCTGCTAGCCACCAGTGTTGCACATTCTCAGTTAACTGCATTCTGACTGCAGTCATCCACTTCTCTCTCGGAAGTTCAGCGGCTTCCAACTGATGCTGAATGTTAGTGAGCCATTCATGAACTTCTGTTGGCCCTTCTTTACCAGAAAATATACGAGGCTTGAGATGACGAAAATTGGTGATAGATCCCGTCGTTGTTCGCCTCGTAGGTGGATTTGCCTGCTCCAATGCGGATACTAGGCAGGTCCTCAGATACTCTGCCTCCAGGCGATGGGCCTCTTGCTGAATCTGCTGCTGGGCCTGCATCATGGCATACATCATCTGGAACATCTGTTGCCCGTCTATGGCTTGTCCGGGCGGGAAAACTGGCATCTGGGGAGTGAACTGTGGTGGAGGTGGGATGTCATCTCTCCGGAACCTTGGATTAGGCTGACCGGTTTGATCGCTATGCGATGCTTGTCCTCCATCCCCTGGGGTCACTCCGTCTGTATATGTAACCACAGCGTCGTGTGGTGTATCCAAAGGAATCTCGTCTCCGTTCCTGGGATCCATTACTCTGCAATCAAAAGATAAAATATAAGAACGCTCAGAGGAATCAAAACAGGATGCAATTCAAGTAACAATTTTCGAGTTCAATATAGAGTTCAATAGTGGTTTAAGTAATGGATGAGATCCTATGATCTATCCTATCCTTAGGGCAGGCTGGTTCGGTCCCTAAGTTGAAACCGAACAATTTAGTCGTTGACCTGCATGGGCCACCACAAAAACTATGTCACGCCCCAGTCCCAAAATATCGAGGGACTGGACGCGTGGCAATGGCCCGCAGCACGCACCGATGGACAAATCCAATTTAATGGATCCATCAGGGCATACTTAAGCTGTAAAATCAAGTCTACGACAATCATGGCACAACTAATCTCATCCACACAAGATATAAAATATGATCCACAGAATAAATAAGGAAATATAAATCATCAGCTAGTCTCACAAAGTGCTTCGGGGAACAACCCGATAAATATCTGATACAATGGTTCAACAGACCAGAAATAAATGACTGAAATAAATAATAAATACTGAGCATGAACATGGATGCTCAGGAGAAGTCTTCGGCTAACACCTCATCCTCGGATGGCGGTACCGCTCCTGGATCAGCTCCTGCTCCGGTCCAGTATATCTCGGGATAGATCTCGTCCTCAAATCCTGGGGACATAATCCGGATCCAGGTCCTCAGGGGACATAGCAAGGTACAAGAAAGCTTATGCCAAAATAAATGCAGTACAGCAGATAATGAAATAAATAGGGCAAATAAGTAACCATCTAAGTAAAAATGCAAGTGAAAGCAGCACGAGTACTCAGGCTGAGCCACTACAAGCTCTGTGTCGGGGAGCCGGTAGTGGTAATAACACGTAATGTGCCTAGCTCTGCTACGAGAGTCTACGGCCTCACAATAGTAGTAGATATATATAGAAAATAGCCTGTAGCCTGTGTGTCTCTCCCTACCCCATGTAACCACGCATATCATGACCATAACGTCTCATATCCATGTCAAGCGGGATCATCACTAATGTAACAAGTCATATGTATCTATGAATATAGTATCTCTGTCAAGTCCTGTATCCTATACAGAATCACCATGAATATCTCGAGAATATCCTATCTCATGAACAGTATCAAGTGTCCTGGATCGTATGGTACTTGATAAGACAAGTACGAGAATATAAAGTGTTACGAATGTCCATCTCTAAATGACAGTACCCAACACTGCGTACAGTGTTGGCACCCGACTAATAATCGGACGCTAAGTACGTCATACGGTCCTGGTTAAGCATGCACAGCAATATAATGAAACAAGGGAAATATATAACAATACTGCAGAGTTTGGCAAGGTACACTTGCCTGATGTTTGAATATCCACAATCGTCCCGGTATCAGTGGATCCTGTGGGTACTCCTCCAAAAGTTGTAATAAACATCACCAACCGTCTCAGAAGATGTCAAATAGCTAGAAATGCCTGTCCTTACGTCCAATTTGGACACAGGGGCAAAAAAGACATTTTTGAGCCAAAGCGGGGTCCACATGTGGGCCACTTTGCACCGAAAAGCGTACCAAGGTCAAAGGTCTCCAAATTCCTTAAACATAGTATCTTCAAGTCAGGAACGATGATACGAACCCAACGGTACTTCCAGAATTGGATTCCGATGAGCCGATCACAAAATCGCCCGTCGAATGGAGCCTGTGGGGCCCACGATACACGATTTTGTCAACGTTCTCAGAACCGGACCAAACTTGGGTCACAGGACCAGCGTATTGCTATAAGTTCGATGGCATAAGTTTCGTCTTGATCCGACGTGTGTACACAAAGTTACAGCGTATTCCAGAAAGGACAGATATGGGGTGTTGTCCGCGGATACGCACTGATTCCGGTGTGCTCGCATATCCGAATCAGCTTCTGCGAAATCCCACACGATCGTATCAACGACGCGCATATTTCGGTAAAGACCGCGTGCGACCAAGTCGTCCCATTTGCTGGGACGCACTCAGTTCCGGGGTAAAATATGGCATTGTTTTTCCTGTTTTTGGATCGCGGTGTGCGATCACCACAGGATGCGATGCACCGAGCGGGTTACACGGGCACCGAGAGGGTTATACAGTCTACGCGTAGCAACTGACAAAAACTAAAACGGAGTAATGAGGTGAGAGAAATTGGTACCTGAACAGGGCTTCGTGAATCTGAGTTTTCACGCGTCCGATCGTCCACTTCGTGTCCTGGACGTGTCCTCGTGTCTGTCGTGTGTCCGAGCTAGGGCCCTGACTCGGGGGCAGCGGGGTTTCGCCAGAGGGTGTCGGCTCAGGGAAAGCAGCGGAGCGGTGAGGTCGGCGGCGTTCGGGGATGGCCGCGGGTACCGTGGTCGGCCGGTCGGGCACAGCGAGAGATGGCTACTGTGGAGTCGTCCGGTCGGGTACAGCGAGAGATGGCTGCTGTAGAGTCGGCCGCGGAGGGAAGTCAGACGACAGCGAGGTCGACTCCGGTCCTCAGCAGCTCGGCGGCGCTCGGGGACGGCTGCGGGTTGGTCATCGAGGCGTCTAGGGTCTGCTCGGTGCTACGCCGGCGGGGTCGGGGCTGACTCCAGGCGGGTCGAGTCTTCGAAGAGGGATGGCCGGCGAGATGGGCAGCGGCCAGCGGACTCCGGCGAGGTCGGATTGGGGAGGATGAAGGTGAACAGGAGGAAAAGGGTAGGGGTCGGCCGAAATAAATTTTAGGTTAGGTTTGGGATTTAATCTTTTGGTTTTGTTTTCTCCTTTACTAATTATGAAAAGTTGTATTTATAACCATGTGAACTAGGGTTTTGTTGACCTAGGGGTGGGCTTGGTCAACCCTCCTTGGGGTTGGGCCTAGGACTTGGGCTTGGGTTAACGCTCCTTGGGCTTGGCCTCGGCTCTCATGGGGATGTTGGGCATTTGGCACGAGTTTAATTCGGTTTAATGTGCCAAAAAGTTTTTAAGGCTTAAAACACATTTTCGGAGTCCAATAAATTCACAAAAAATACCCTATGTCCGGTTTTCCATTTTACACCATAAAATCTTATTCCCATCATATTTTAATTCCAAATAACTGTATTTAAAAATCCTTAATTACCTTGGTTCTTTTCCAAAACTACCAAAAATTCGGGAATATTATTTCAAAATTTTATTCTGAAAATCAAGGTGTTTACACACAGGCACGAGAATCGAGGGTGACTGCTGCAGGTTATCTTTTATGAGTGTGACGGGTCCACAATGACGTCGATGATATCGATGTTGATGATGATGACGAGGGTGATGATTGGTGATGATTAGGTTAATGATTAGGGTGATGATGATTATGATGATAATGAAGATTATGATAATAATGATTAGGGTGATGATGATTATGATGATGATGAAGATTATGATGATGATTAGGTTGATGATGATGATGATGATGATGATGGTTAGGTGGTGATTATGTTGGGGATGGGGATGATGATGAGAATGATAATGGTGGTGGTGATAATGAAGATGATGGGAGGTTGCTGCTCCGGCCAGGGGGAACTCAGGTGGGCCAAGGATCGAGGTCCAGCGAGGGAGGTGAAGTCGAGGGAAGTAGTGGAGAAGATCGGGGAAGGAGATGAGAAGCAGAAGTTGAGCAGGGAGAGGGGTGGTGGTGCTCTGGGCGAGTCGAGGAGGAGAACAGGGAGGTCAAGATGGCGGAGGTCCGACGAGGAGGAGGAGGACAGGGAAGAGGAGGACAGGGTAGAGAGGTGGTGTGGTATTAATGGGAGGTGATGAAGTCGGGTCGGGTTGCAGGTGATGCAGTCGGGTGCTCCGATGAGGCTGTAGGCTGCTGGAGGAAGAAGAAGAGGATGGTCGGTCAGGGAGGTCATGGTGGTGGCTGTGTTGTTGGGAACGACGGAGGAAGATGATCGGAGGGAGAGGAGGAGGTCGTAGGGAGAGAAGAGAGGAGTCAGGGTTCAGTCGGTCAGGATCGACTGTGAGGAAGATGACGATGGTGAAGATGGGAGGCTGCTCAGGGAGAAGGAAGTTGGGGAGGAAAGAAGAGGTGGTGGTGAGCGGTGGTTGCAGTCGAGGGAAGAACCGGGGACGGGAGGGAGACGAAGTCGGTCGTGGTAGTGTTGTAGAGGGAGGTACGGCAGAGGATGGTTGACTGGGTACGGGTTGTCTTCGACTCCGGCGGAGGAAGGAGAAGTTGTCGTGGCGGAGCTGACAGCGGGCCATGGCTGAGGGAAAGTCGGAGAGATGGCTGTGCAGGCGGTCGGGATCCGGTCTACTCCGACGAGAGGAGAGGGATGATGAACAGGGAGAGGAAGGGGGTTCAGCTAGATCTAGGTTTTTGGTTTTGTGATGAATGAATAAAAAGAAAAATTGTATTTAGTATATGGGAAATAGGGTTGGTGGTTGACCTAGGAAGTAGGGCCTTGGTCAACATCCTTGGAAAAAGGGCCTTGGCTTCACATGGAGATGTTTGGAGGGCTAGGATTTGCATTGTTTGAAATGCATGGCTAGGATTAGATGAGGGGGGTGATGTTGTGTTGCACATTCCAAAAATTATGGGAAAAATTTATATGAAGGAGGAATAGGTTTCTTCATGTGTTGTGTCCAATGGGGTGGACACCTTAATGCACTTTTGCATAAAAGTGCCCAGCAATTAGAAAATTACACAAAGTTGAGTTTTGGGATTAATTTAATTAAAATTAATATAATAGGTGTTCTAAAATTAATTGGAAGTATATGGGGCTAAAATTAGGTGGGACACAAGTGTCATGGACATAGAAGACTCAGAATAGAATATTATCATAAATTGGGTTGCACAAAACGGGTCAAGATTGTGTCTCCAATTTTGATTGGAATGCACAAGGATACAAAGTTAAATTTATTTAGAATTAAATATAAACGTCTGCGACGAATATTGTGCGACTAAAATGTAGCATAAGGGAGCATAATTATAAGTTACACAAAGGTCAGAATGGAAGACTGGTACGTCTAGGACAAGGGTGTGAAATTTGTAGGAAGGCAATGGTTTGTGAGGTGCTCCAATTATCGAAGCAACGGTAAGGTGCACTAAGTGATATAAACATTGTAAAATCAATTAAAACACAGTGTTCTATTTCTAATTGAATTCAAACTAACCCTAGTCTCTCTATTTAAGCCAAGTAGGCCTAAATTTGGTCGAAGGGGTTTATATCCCCAACTGATACATACTACACACCCTACCAAAGAACATAAATGTACATCCCTATTGATAGTTCCTTGACTCTGTACACTAGTGCTCAGAACAGCACATCTAACACACACTCATATGTTCAGATGCACTGATACACACTGGATAACACATGTAACACCCTGTTCCGCTCAAGCGGACTGCCGTCTCAATCGGCAATCGTGCAGCTATCCCGACCTGCTTTGCCTCGATCAAGAAGCAAAGGATATCCAGACTTGTCCCTACAGGAATCCGGCTTGGACTTTCAGAGGCTCGCTTAGACGTATCGCTCTACCGAGGCGAATCATCGCTAAGGTGGGTGGCTACGGTGAACTTGTCCTTGCTTAGCCAGCACACATAAAATCTGGAATATTTATGCTAGTTGCTAGGTGATTCACCCCCTGCATGCTAATAAATCCAACGCACCTAGCTAAGGGAATAATCCCAACTCATATTGCTTATGCTAGAACATGAAAATTGGAATACTGCTTATGTTCAGACCCTCGCATGCTAAGTCCCTTAACGGTTTCATTTCTCGGCTTACCTTCGGGTCCGAGCAAACATGTTTACTTATGTTTCTTAGAAACGCATGCTTGTCTGCTTGTAATGTTACCATGTTTTCATCCAAACCCCGGAAGACTATTACGTAGTCGTTCCGTGCCTGAACGAACCTGCAAGTATTCGGGACCGCTAGGTCACTAAGGCAATCTCCGCCCAAGGAGAATTGCATCAAGGCAAAGCATCTTGTCATGTACTATTGTTGCCTCAACAGCTTGCCTCTTGTCTTGTACTCTTGTCTTGTACGCTTGTTGCCCCAACCATGTAAATGGATAACTTACCCGAGATGCCGTTCGATCACGGACAACTTGTGCACAGGGATGGTCTAGCGGGCGATGCTGGGGCACTGGCATCGTCCCGGTCCGGGCGAGACCAATTGTTTTAGTCTCTTGTTCTTGGCGGAATGGCATGCAGCGCCTCTTGTACTTCGTTGCACACCATTCTCGTCAAAGACTATATAGTCTCTTGTTCGGCGAAATAGTTTGTAGCGCCCCTTGTATTTTGTTGCATACCATTCTCGTCAAAGACTATACCGTCCATTATGGCATACGCCAGTGATCGCCTTGTATTTGACTTGTTGCATGCTTGCTTGTAAACGAAAGATAAACAATTCATCCTCGCTTAGCGGCTATCCGCATGCGAGGCACTGTATCGCATTAAAAGCAACTAAATACCTGAACGATCTTGAAATAAGTACTCGTGTTTGCATATGCTTGCCTCCTGAATGTTTATACATGCCTCTGCTCGAATTTATACTGTTTGCCTTAATATTTGCCTTGGACAGGGAAGGAGATGGTAAGTTGGTAAGTCTCGCCGTGTTTCCTCTAACATCGCACGGAGCACTGCCGACACGTTAGGCTATTCAATATCTGCATGAAACTGATCCTAAGACAACTAGAAAGACAACTTAATAGTTGTGCACGAAACCTGTATTACGTGTTTGGATTTGTCGAGCGGGCGAGTAGCTTCCCCACCAGTGCATTCAATGTACTGATAATCCACCAGTTTGATATACAGGGTGCGGGAGAACCTCGTGCGGTGCGGACGCCTCCTTCGTGCGTGTTAAGGCCAGGAGTTCCCTCTGAAGCGTTGCAACGGTGCGTCCGGGACTGAAGCACATATACAAGACATAAGTTGTGAACATCGCTTGACCATCGCCTGTACATTTATTCCACAGTTGTAGCCACTTGGCACGCTTTTACTGTTTCAGAGAGAGAGGCTTGAGCGACTTGTAATCTTGGCTATACGCCGCCTGTAATACTTGATCATATCAATAAAGAGATTACTTTGTTTCAAGGTTTCCACTATATTGTCGACTCAGTGAACCTGTTACCGATCGCTATGCGTTCATGACTCCGCTGCACTCGGACAATCTGTGCGACTCTGTGGCTTAGAACTCTTGCCGCCAGCCAATGAACCATGGCCTTGCACGGGCGTGGATCACGCTCGTGCGGCATCACGCCCGGATGGGTTAAGCGATCGTTCCGCGGGAGCGCTGGCGAGGGTGATTCCCGCCTAGCGGGAACGGCCGATTGCCTGCGGGAGATCGGGGCGTGACATGTTGGTATCAGAGCCTGGCTTCTACGCCTTTGGACTTCGATTCGATATCTCTGTTTCGAAAGCTCGTTCGTAGGTTATGTGCACGCTCTCTCTCAATGCCTCGATGGGATGTTCCAACAATAAGTCTAAATACTTTCAAAAATATGTTCTGAATGATATGCTTGCTTGTCTGGTTGTATGCTGCGAGTGGCCTTTGTGCCAACCTGTGCGGACCCTTCGAGAGTATCGCTAGTAGCTTGTCCGAGTTTCACTAACTCTAAGTTTGGTTGAATGCATCTATTCGAGGGACGCCTTGAACTAGTGCACCATCCAAGACTTAAGAAAAGGGTGAAACTCGAGTGCTGAGACTTCGCTATCACTGAGCTGGTTGACGTGTTCACGCTAGAAGTGCACTTCGAAAGTGCGCACGATCCAGTCTAAGCGATATGCTAAGATCGAAGCTTGTGCAAGTGAATATCCAAATGAAATAAGTACAAACGACTTGTCTAGGATTGCCTCAACCCTAGATTTCTGCTTGTCCTTAGTAATTCTCGAGGACGAGACTTTTTCTAAGTTGGGTAGGATGTAACACCCTATTCCGCTCAAGCGGACTGCCGTCTCAATCGGCAATCGTGCAGCTGTCCCGACCTGCTTTGCCTCGATCAAGAAGCAAAGGATATCCAGACTTGTCCCTACAGGAATCCGGCTTGGACTTTCAGAGGCTCGCTCAGACGTATCGCTCTACCGAGGCGAATCATCGCTAAGGTGGGTGGCTACGGTGAACTTGTCCTTGCTTAGCCAGCACACATAAAATCTGGAATATTTATGCTAGTCGCTAGGTGATTCACCCCCTGCATGCTAATAAATCCAACGCACCTAGCTAAGGGAATAATCCCAACTCATATTGCTTATGCTAGAACATGGAAATTGGAATACTGCTTATGTTCAGACCCTCGCATGCTAAGTCCCTTAACGGTTTTATTTCTCGGCTTACCTTCGGGTCCGAGCAAACGTGTTTACTTATGTTCCTTAGAAACGCATGCTTGTCTGCTTGTAATGTTGCCATGTTTTCATCCAAACCCCGGAAGACTATTACGTAGTCGTTCCGTGCCTGAACGAACCTGCAAGTATTCGGGACCGCTAGGTCACTAAGGCAATCTCCGCCCAAGGAGAATTGCATCAAGGCAAAGCATCTTGTCTTGTACTATTGTTGCCTCAACAGCTTGCCTCTTGTCTTGTACTCTTGTCTTGTACTCTTGTCTTGTACGCTTGTTGCCCCAACCATGTAAATGGATAACTTACCCGAGATGCCGTTCGATCACGGACAACTTGTGCACAGGGATGGTCTAGCGGGCGATGCTGGGGCACTGGCATCGTCCCGGTCCGGGCGAGACCAATTGTTTTAGTCTCTTGTTCTTGGCGGAATGGCATGCAGCGCCTCTTGTACTTCGTTGCACACCATTCTCGTCAAAGACTATATAGTCTCTTGTTCGGCGAAATGGTTTGTAGCGCCCCTTATATTTTGTTGCATACCATTCTCGTCAAAGACTATACCGTCCATTATGGCATACGCCAGTGATCGCCTTGTATTTGACTTGTTGCATGCTTGCTTGTAAACGAAAGATAAACAATTCATCCTCGCTTAGCGGCTATCCGCATGCGAGGCACTGTATCGCATTAAAAGCAACTAAACACCTGAACGATCTTGAAATAAGTACTCGTGTTTGCATATGCTTGCCTCCTGAATGTTTATACATGCCTCTGCTCGAATTTATACTGTTTGCCTCAATATTTGCCTTGGACAGGGAAGGAGATGGTAAGTTGGTAAGTCTCGCCGTGTTTCCTCTAACATCGCACGGAGCACTGCCGACACGTTAGGCTATTCAATATCTGCATGAAACTGATCCTAAGGCAACTAGAAAGACAACTTAATAGTTATGCACGAAACCTGTATTACGTGTTTGGATTTGTCGAGCGGGCGAGTAGCTTCCCCACCAGTGCATTCAATGTACTGATAATCCACCAGTTTGATATGCAGGGTACGGGAGAACCTCGTGCGGTGCGGACGCCTCCTACGTGCGTGTTAAGGCCAGGAGTTCCCTCTGAAGTCTTGCAACGGTGCGTCCGGGACTGAAGCACATATACAAGACATAAGTTGTGAACATCGCCTGACCATCGCCTGTACATTTATTCCACAGTTGTAGCCACTTGGCACGCTTTTACTGTTTCAGAGAGAGAGGCTTGAGCGACTTGTAATCTCGGCTATACGCCGCCTGTAATACTTGATCATATCAATAAAGAGATTACTTTGTTTCAAGGCTTCCACTATATTGTCGACTCAGTGAACCTGTTACCGATCGCTATGCGTTCATGACTCCGCTGCACTCGGACAATCTGTGCGACTCTGTGGCTTAGAACTCTTGCCGCCAGCCAATGAACCATGGCCTTGCACGGGCATGGATCACGCTCGTACGGCATCACGCCCGGATGGGTTAAGCGATCGTTCCGCGGGAGCGCTGGCGAGGATGATTCCCGCCTAGCGGGAACGGCCGATTGCCTGCGGGAGATCGGGGCGTGACAACACAGTCACTCCAATCACTGCAAACCCTTTAGATCGAGCTCAAGCCTAAAACTGCACCTATCCCTTGCACTTAACTGAACCCACATCACAGTCCCATATTTCTTACACTTAAACACTACCTATTTGCACTACCTGCAGTCACCAAAATTCCCTATTTGCTTCTAGGTTTCAGACCCAGTCACCTCTTCATATTCACACATTCATGTATTCACCAACATATATATATATATATATATATATATATATATATATATATATATATATATATATATATATATATATATATATATTAACAATGAAAATATCTAAATAAATACACTTCTAGTAATAGGCAATTTGCCAAACACTTGGAGTGCATAAGTCATGATACTATATATAGTGTCATGATACACTATCAATCTTATGCCCAAAACCCCAAATAGTCTATTACTAATGAAATACATAGTAAATACAACTATTTATATATAATATGAATAGACAAGGAACAATGGAGGGAAAAATACTTCAACAAGCACAAAATCTCTTATATGGACACAACACTATGTAGGAACACTATAGGAACCAAAGAAAACTAATCTCCCCCCTTGTAGCTATTCCTAAACCATAGGTGGGCTCCTAATGGCCAAACAAATAATAAAAATAGAATTTAAAGGAGAGATTTTAGATTTTTACCTATTGGGAAATGGGTTCCCAATGCAAACTTCTTCTTCTCCCAAGCTCCTTGAAATCTAAGCTTCTAGGCTTCTTAGATGAGGGAAATAAGAGGGTTTGGAGGTTTAATTTCTGAAATTTATTAGAGGAAAGAAAGGGTTTGGGAAAGAACAATTTTTAGGATTTTTCATGAGCTATGAATGACTTCGAGGGAAGCTTCCTCTCTCTATATAGGGTCGGCCACATGCCTAGGGCTTGGCTAATGCACAAAGTCCCTAATACCCCCATATGTTTGTCATGAAAAGTTATTTAATTAATGGGGTTTTTATTCCTAATGAGGGGATTTAACTATATTCTAATTTAAAAATGATAGGGATTAATTAGTGGGTTCAAAATGTCTAGTCCACTAACCCATATCATTAATACTAATAATACCACACATAATACATATTATGTTACTACAACACAATATATATATATATATATATATATATATATATATATATATATATATATATATATATATATATAAATATTGTAAATGACATTAATGCCCCTACTCTAGAAATATGGTAGTGACAAACCTGGTATCGGTTGGAAGGTTGGATGACGAGGGTTTCTTCAATCTCTTCAGGAACAGTCAGTGGAAGCTTTCCATAGGTTCGATGGTGATTGTGGGAGGAAGCAAGAGGTCTGGACTCTACTATATGGAAGGGAGCGCACATGGGATACATGAGGTGAACGCAGCTACTGATGCGTCTACCTAGTTGTGGCATAGACGGCTCAGCCACATCAATGAGAAGGAGCTTCTTGGTGAAAAGGAAGGTGATTCCAGAACTCAAGTCTACAAAGCTAGAGAGGCGCACACACTGTTTGGCAAAAAAGTAAAATAGGGTATCTTTCCAAAGTCACCCAAGTTCAAGGAAGCCGACGTTGCTCGAGTTGATTCACTCGGATATCTGCGGTCCCATGAAGGTAAAATCTATTGGTAGTGCTTCTTACTTTATAATTTTATTGATGATTATTCCAGGAAGGTCTGAGTTTATGCCTTAAAGACCAAAGGTCATGTGCTGCCCACTTTCAAGGAATTTCAGGCCTTTGTTAAAAAAAAAAAGGCAAGAAGCTGCTATGTGTTCGGTCAGATAATGGCGGCAAATTTATTGGTCCCTTTGATGCATACTGTAGAGAGCAAGGGATACGACACCAGAAGACTCCGCCAAAGATACCTCAACTCAATTGTGTAGCGGAGCGGATGAATAGGACGCTGATGGAGAGGGTACGGTGTTTGCTGTCAGAAGCAAACTTGACGGACAACTATTGGGGTGAGGCTCTTTATACAGCTGCTTATATTATTAATTTATCTTTTAGTTCTCCTTTGCAGGATAATGTGCCTGACAAAGTATGGTACAACAAAGAGCCATCATACAATCACTTGAGAGTGTTTGGTTGCAAGGCCTTCGTGCATGTACCGAAGGACGAGAGATCCAAACTTGAGCCGAAGACGAGGCGGTGCATCTTTGTCGGTTACTGTCGAGATAAGTTTGGCTATAGAGTCTACGACCCAGTGGGAAGAAAGCTCTACAGATGCAGAAACGTGGTATTCGTCGAGGATCAGACCAGGACCAACATTCAGGATTCTGAGATGCCTTCTGAGGCTGAGGAATTGCCTGAGTTAGAGTCATTTTGCTTCGAGCAGTTTCCAGATGACATCGCAGAGGATCCAGTTATGGGGGAGCCAGTACATGAAGTTGCTCCCAACATTGATCATCAGCTTGCTGATGGTGGTCAGGGTTATCTTTAGGAGGATGAGCATGCTGAGAAGGCAGTTCTGAGGAGGAGGCTGTTGGTATACAGCCAGCACCAGTGGTTCTATTGAAGGAAAGCGATAGAGAGAGTCGACCATCTACGAGATACTCACCGGGTGAGTATGTGCTACTGAATGACGGGGGAGAACCCAAAAGTTTCGCAGAGGCTATGGAAGACGAACACAGACAGAAGTGGATGAAGGCCATACAAGAGAAGAGTTCCTTGGAGGCCAACTCTACTTATGACCTGGTGTGGTTGCCAAAGGGTAAGAAGGCTTTAAAGAATCGATAGGTATTCAGAGTGAAGCAGACAGATGATGCTACTCGCCCTCGATACAAAGCGAGGTTGGTAGTTAAAGGCTACAGTCAGCAAAAATGCGTAGATGATGAGATCTTTTTGCCAGTTGTCAAGCAGTCGTCTATTCGGATGGTGCTAGCATTGGAAACCAGTTTCGACTTAGTGGTCGAGCAAATAGACGTGAAGACAACATTCCTCCAAGGTGATCTTGAGAAAAAGTTGTACATGGAGCAGCCAGAGAGATTTTGTGAGAAGGGCAAGTCACACTTGGTCTGCCAGTTGAGGAAGAGTTTGTATGGTCTAAAGCAAGCTGCGAGACAGTGGTACAGAAAGTTCGAGTCGTTTATGGGGGAGCTGTGAACCCCCTCACCCAAAATAGGTATTTTGTGTGTATTTTATATTATTATATTTATTATAGATTATTTTAAATATTGAATTTCTTTAGAGTATTCTCTTAAGTTAATTAAAAAATAAATTTTTTGATATATTAACTTATATAAATATTTATTTAGAATTATTTTTAGTCTATTTTAGATTTTTGGAGATTTTTCTAGAAATTTTGGGTAATTAAAATATAGGAAACGTAAATTTTTAGTACTTCCATAATTTACTTTGAGACCATACTTGCATATTGTTCCTACCAAATATTTATTTTAGGTTAAAATATTTAATTATATTTTTTAATTTATTTAGAATTTTAAGAAATTTATTTAGATTTTTGAAATTATTTAGGATTTATTTGGATATATATATAGTCTTAATATTAGATAGATGCTAATTTAGTGTTAATAGATATTAATAAGATTATATATATAAATTATTTGTATTATATTTAATTCTATTTAAGATTATAAATTATTGAGATAAATACAAACTCTATTTTAAATTAATTTAAATTCTGAGCCTACTAGGAAAGCAACTTCATGCATATCCTATCCTTATTTAAACTGATCCTAATCATATCCAAATTAGCCAATCATAGTCGTATTTAATTAAGTAGTCTCCACCATTATAAATACTTATTAGACTTATGGAATAAAGTCATTTTTCATATTTTTCTTCCCCAAACTCCTCTCTTTTTTGTCCAAAAATAGTCAAAATTTGTCATAAATTTAGTCTCATTTTCTAGTAGTTATGACGACTTAAAAAGACGATGTCTCCTAGATCCGGACTCCAAACGATCTCCAGTTTTTTTGTTAGAACCGTATCAAGGTTAGTTTTCTGAATATATAAATTATTTTAATAATTTTTGAACCTATTTTTCCAGAATATTCTGAAAGTGTCAGCTGTCCGAAATCAGACGTATTTTAGTGTTTTTGAGATTACGGGAGATCTCAAACTCGGAATTACGAACCGTTTAAAGTTTCAAAAATTTGACATGATGAACTTACATAAAATTATTTTTTCAGAATTTAACATACAATTTTAATCTACTGTAAAATTCGTGCAACATAGACGTAAATAGAAAACCACCGAAAACTGTCATCTATTCGCCCTTGTGGCCATAACTCTTTACCGACTTGTGATTTTATAAAACCGTCGATTCTGGCATTTATGTAGCGCTAAAATCTATAATATTTTATACACAAATATAGGATTTGAGTCAGTTGACTTTTTGGTCAACGGATTGCCTCGATTTGTGTGCCATGGATCACAAATTCGTAAAGTTAACTTTCTTTGGACCAAATTAGGGTTTAACAATAAAATCAGATTATAATAAGATTAAAATACTATTTTAGGTTATTTTATTCAGAATTAAATAGATTAAAATGGAGGAACCTATTCACCCACTTTTGTAACATAACTTGTTTAATTTATGTGACGGGTAGATCGGACGACGCCTTGAGTTGGGACTTTATTCTTTTTCAGAACAGGCAAGATACCTTGCCAAATTGCGTATAGTACTTTGCATGCTTATCATATTTTTATATATTCATTATATATGTGTTTTTTTAGTCATAATTATATACTATATATATGTTGACACACACTTGACACATAGTATCATGGGAGGGGAGGACAATCAGTAGACGTATGGGCTATCCACTCTAGTAAACCGTAGTAACTAGCACATACTTTGGTAGTTGTATCGCGATGGTCGCTACCCTCGCAGTATGTCGGCTGATGGTGTCACGATGGCCGCTACCCTAGCGGTATGACGGCTGATGATGTTCATGAACGTGTGTGTGAGTTGAGAGATAGATAGAGTATCCTACATCTACCCATACGTTGAAATGATTGTCCTCACTATGCATTTTCATATAGATTGTCTAGTACAGCGTACTTATATATTTTTTGTCTATTATGCATATTTACTGTATTCAATTTGCATGCTTCTATGTATCTTGTTACATCCCTCTGAGGACCTGGTCCCTTTCTAGGTGTAGACGATCATGACTATTCGCAGGAGCACGGATCAGGACTTGCTACTTCTCTCTCTTTCGAGGAGGTCTTCTCTTCGAGCCTTATTGTTCATTAGATGTACGTATTTTATTTCTCTTATATTCTAGTTTAGTAGTGGATTTGTTTTTACCCAATTACTTGTTCTTATCAAGCATTTTATACTTAATTCAGTTATATAGTTGACTGGTTATTTGATTCTATGGATAAGATCTAGTTATGCCCTGTGACTTGTGATAATATATATACCACATGTGAGTTATTATTTATATTACAGCGTACGTGTGTATTATGGTATCCATATATTGGAGTTGTCATATACATACGACTAGCATGCTTACGTATTCCTGGTCCTACATATTTTGGGACTGGGGCATGACATATTTTTGTGGTGGCCCATGCAGGTCGAGAGCATATTGTCTCGGTTACGTTACTGTACCGAGCAAGCCTGCGCATAGGATTAGATTATAGGATCTCATCCACTTATTTAATCACCGCCCTTGATTCCATTTTCCATTCTTATTTGACTGCTTGCATTGCACCTTGCTTGATCCTTTCAAAACGTCAATCTTATCTTTTCTTTCGTGCTTGATAGGGGTTAGGAAGGTGACTTGTACTAGGTATATACACTCTATTGTTTAATAATACTATTAGTTAAATTCTTGTAAGTTTGGTAGTATGCCTCATAACCTAGTATCACATAGTCCTGTTGACCCATTAATGAAGTGCAATTGAATGACACCAACTATAGGCTTGCATAAGAAGATAGTGTTTATCTAGACTGTAGAACTTAGAGGCCCATACCCCCATTTGGTCGACTAGAGACTTAGACAGGAAGTTAGTATGGCAACTATAGAGGCACAACACCGGTCTTCTTGGTGAACTTAAATTATTTTATACCTTCTTTCATCATAATCCAGCGTACTTATATTTTCTGGACTACCTCGACTTATGCTGCTATTATAGCCTAGTTTTGCAAGCTTATTCTTTTATCGAGCTTGTTCATGAGATATGTGTTATTGGGGACGCCCACTAATACATCGTCTAAATCAAAATCAGTATATTATGGTCTGATCAACCTTAATGCACTTGGTTCGCTCTTCGCATGACTATTTTACGTGGATTGAGATATAGTTGACACAGCATGTTAGACGAATATACTTGCCTTTTAGACATGTTCGAGCATATCTTATTGGTTACATAACTGTACTGATATGAGCATGTGAATAGAAATTTACCCAAAATAAGATTTCAATCCACGACTGCCCTGACAACTCTCTTTTTGAATTCTTTAATCGCCTTGAACTCCGTACTTGTATTCTATCACCTCCTCCTTGTATTCTTTATTATTGTTTTTTGTCTTCCCCTATTTCGGAAAGACGAATGCTCGTGCATGATATAAGTTTGATACACGAAGAGTACTAGATATACCCCATAGGCCAATCATATTACTTGGTGACTATCTTTTGTAATTAAGGGCATAAAACATGTGAGATATTTTGTGGATTGAATAACACGATTAAATAATTTGAGAAAGTGTTTCTTAAATATATAGCCTATGTGATAGATCGGTAAATTCTAAGTTGGATAGAAGTTGCATTGTCAACTTGAGGTAAAAAAAATTTAGATTGTAACCAAGTAAGATTAGATTGAGAGATTTAAGTCATTTTAATTTTGAGAATTTTTAGAAGAATGATTTGGATGATGAGGATTTAACTTTAAAGATAAGAATGTCTTATAGAATAAATTTTAAAATTTTGATATTGCAGACCAAATATTTATAATTTGAGCACATGATTTAAATTTTAAATATTGGAGATTGAATTAACGATTTAAATCTTAAGAAAATAAAAATAAATAAGAGAACTCTAAACATGAACATTGATGGATTGAGTTCAAAATTTTATAATTTGATGATTTGAATTAAAAGTTGAATGTTGATTGTTGGATCATCTATTTGAATTGTTGATAATAGAAATTAAATTTAAAATTTGAAAAGTACAAAATTTTTAAGTTGAAATATAGGAATAAGATTTGATTAGAATTGTTTAAAGTCTATAGGAGATTATGATAGTTGAAAATTGTAATATAAAATTTGATGTGGGTTATTTAAATCTTTAAGTTGTCATATAGATTTTAATTAAATTTGGATGTTGATTATTTAAAAATCTAGAAGATATTATGATAGTTTAAATTTTAATTTAAACAGTGGTTATTTTAATTTGAAGAGATTATGATGGATTTGAATATATTTTGTCATTTAAATTTTTAAGAAGATTGCGGTTGACTTGCCTTAGATACGAATGTGAAAGATTTAACAAATTATTCCTTATTTTTAATTTTGAGGACAAAATTTTTGTAAGTTGGGTAGATTGTAAACTCCCTCACCAAAAATAGGTATTTTGTGTGTATTTTATATTATTATATTTATTATAGATTATTTTAAATATTAAATTTCTTTAGAGTATTCTCTTAGTTAATTAAAAAATAAATTTTTTGATATATTAACTTATATAAATATTTATTTAGAATTATTTTTAGGCTATTTTAGATTTTTGAAGATTTTTCTAGAATTTTTGGGTAATTAAAACATAGAAAACGTAAATTTTTAGTACTTCCATAATTTACTATGAGACCATACTTGCATATTGTTCCTACCAAATATTTATTTTAGGTTAAAATATTTAATTATATTTTTTAATTTGTTTAGAACTTTAAGAAATTTATTTAGATTTTTGAAATTATTTAGGATTTATTTGGATATATATATAGTCTTAATATTAGATAGATGCTAATTTAGTGTTAATAGATATTAATAAGATTATATATAAATTATTTTTATTATATTTAATTCTATTTAAGATTATAATTTATTTGATAAACTCAAACTCTATTTTAAATTAATTCAAATGCTGAGCCTACTAGGAAAGCAACTTCATGCATATCCTATCCTTATTTAAACTGATCCTAATCATATCCAAATTAGCAAATCATAGTCGTATTTAATTAAGTAGTCTCCACCATGATAAATACATATTAGACTTATAGAATAAACTCATCTTTCATATTTTTCTTCCCCAAACTCTTCTCTTTTTGGTCTAAAAATAGTCGAAATTCGTCATAAATTTAGCCTCATTTTGTAGTAGTTATGACGACTTAAAAAGACGATATCTCCTATCTCCGGACTCCAAACGCGCTCCAATTTTTTTTGTTAGAACCATATCAACGTTAGTTTTCTGAATATATAAATTATTTTAATAATTTTTGAACCATTTTTCCAGAATATTCTGAAAGTGTGAGTTGTCCGAAATCAGACGCATTTTGGTATTTTTGAGATTACGGGAGATCCCGAACTCGGAATTACGAACCGTTTGAAGTTTCAGAAATTTGACATGATTAACTTACATAAAATTATTTTTCTAGAATTTAATATTGTGAACCCCCAGATTTTTCAGGATTTTAAAAATAATTTTTAGGGAATTTTCTGTAATTTTTAACTAATTAAAATCGAGGTATTCTGGTTTTAAATAATTTTAAATGTTTTAATTAAATATTAAAGTATTATGAAAATAATATTTTTGGATATAAAATAAAATATTAGACAGGATAAATTTTCTGGAATTTATTGGACCACAGAACCATTTTTAAAGACCTAAAAACTAAGTTATTTAATAAACCAATATAAACCAAAATAAACCCGGTTTTATTCTGAACCGAACCAACCCAGACCGGACCCAATCCTTAGCGGGTCGGGTCGGGTCGGACCCAAACCGGAACCCGACCCGAAACCCGAACCCACCCCCTAGTGGATCGGGTCGGATTCGGATTAAACCCGACCCAAAAACCCAAGACCCGACCCGTTTTTGCACGGTTACTACTACAGTAACTGAACGAAACCCCCCGACTCTTCCGCCACCGTTTCCTCGCCGCCCGCCGACGGTTATGCCCCCGCAGCGGCTTCACCTCCCCTCTCTCCGCCAGTAACGGACGATCGGTCACCTCCCTCTCCTCCTATATAACCCGACCCCTCCGCCGCCTTCAGCTACCGCCATCCCCATTATTCCCCGACCACCGAGACTCCTGCCCACCCACCGGATGACCCCGAGCTCCCTGTCTCATCCGCCTCTCTGCCATCAGCTTCCCAACACCACCACCGTAAGCCACAGCCACCACCGTCCCTCCCAGCTCCGCCAACGCCGCCTCCAGCCGATGACTCCGCCTCAGACCCCGATACACCGACGACCCCTCTCCGCCATCAGCCTCCGGCTACCACTGCATATCTCCACCACCAGATCCTGACGTCCCCGGCCAACCTCGACCCAGTCGAATCCGCCGCAGCTACCTTCGGCAACCGCAGAAACCCTACCAACCGGTCGTGCCGCGTCACGCCGCCTCGCGGAATCATGATTTTAGTCTTCTTTGGAGCCGTGTTCAGGTGACTGTTTCCCTCTCCTCGCTGCTCCATTTTTCGTTCTGTCTGCTGTGACGCATAGACTGCGTGACCCTTTCGATACCCGTGCCATTGGTTCGGCGTGTCGCATCCTGTGACGATCGCAAACTATGACCCAAATTCAGGAAAATAATTACCCTATTTTTCCCCAGAACTGAGTGCGCCCCACTAAACAGGATGACTTGGTCATGTGCGGACTTCACCGAAAGGTGCGTACCGTTAATACGGACGTGTGGGATGTCACCGAAGTTGATTTGGATATGTGTGCACACCAGAATCAACGCTTATCCGTCGACAACACCCCGTATCAGCCCTGTTCTGGAACTCGTTGTAATTTCGTGTACGCACGTCGTATCGAAACAAAACATGCGCCATCGGACTCGTAGCAAAACGCTGGTCCTGTGACCCAAGTTTGATTCAATTTTGAGAACGACGACAAAATCGCGTGCATATCTCCACCACCAGAGCCCGACGTCCCCGGCCAACCTCGACCCAGTCGAATCCGCCGCAGCTACCTTCGACAACCGCAGAAACCCTACCAACCGGTCGTGCCGCGTCGCGCCGCCTCGCAGAATCATGATTTTAGTCTTCTTTGGAGCCGTGTTCAGGTGACTGTTTCCCTCTCCTCGCTGCCCCATTTTTCGTTCTGTCTGCTGTGACGCATAGACTGCGTGACCCTCTCGATACACGTGCCATTGGTTCGGCGTGTCGCGTCCTGTGACGATCGTAAACTGTAACCCAAATTCAGGAAAATAATTACCCTATTTTTCCCCAGAACTGAGTGTGCCCCGCTAAACGGGATGACTTGGTCATGTGCGGACTTCACCGAAAGGTGCGTACCGTTAATACGGACGTGTGGGATTTCACCGAAGTTGATTTGGATATGTGTGCACACCAGAATCAACGCGTATTCGTCGACAACACCCCGTATTGGCCCTATTCTAGAACTCGTTGTAACTTCATGTACGCACGTCGTATCGAAACAAAACTTGCGCCATCGGACTCGTAGCAATACGCTGGTCCTGTGACCCAAGTTTGGTTCGATTTTGAGAACGACGACAAAATCGCGTATCGTGGGCCTCACGGCTCCACTTGATGGGCAATTTTGTGATCGGCTCATCAGAATCTAGTTCTGGATATTCCGTTGGGTTCGTATCGTCGTTCTTGACTTGTGGACACTAAGTTTGACGAATTTGGAGAACATTGTCTCTGGCACATTTTTTAGTGCGAAGCGGGCCACATGTGGACCCGACTTTGACCAGAAATTGTCACTTTTGCCCCTGTGTCCAAATTAGACTCAAGGACATGCAATTTTAGCTATTTGATATCTTCTGAACCTGATAGTAATATTTATTTCAGAAACCGGAGGTCTACCTGCAAATCCCGCTGATACCATAGCAGCAGTTGGAGCCAGAACCCCAAGCAAGTGTACCTTGCCAAACTTGCAGTACCTGCTTCATATTGTTATCTTGATTTATTTATATGATGTACATGCTTAACATAGGACCGTGTGACATTACTTAGCGTCCGAATAATATTCGGGTGTCAACACCGTACGCGGCGTTGTGTAACGTCACCTAGTCATGGATATCGAGATCCTATACATTCTCGTGCTTGCCTTATCAAGTACGTCATGTCTCAGGACACCTGACACTATTTATGAGACAAAATCTTCCTGAGATATTCATGGTAATTTTGTATAGGTTACATGATTCATGACATAGATATTGCATGTGCTTAGCTATCATTATGACTTGCTGCATTAGATATGATCTTGCGTGACATGGATATGAGACGTTGTGGACATGAGACGTGTGATTACATTGGGTGGGGAGAGACACACAGGCTACAGGCTAATTTTATATAAAATTTTATTATGGTGCCATAGGCCCACTACATAGTAAATTACATAGTACATCTACTACAGGCTCCCCGACACAGAGCTTGTCGTAGTCTCAGCCTAAGTCTAGTGATGCTCTCACTTGCATTTCACATAGCTGGTTACCTAGTTTATCCTATTGATTCATTTATTATTGTACTGCATTTATTTTGGCATGAGTTATTCTTGTACCTTGCTATGTCCCCTGAGGACCTGGATCCGGATTATGTCCCCAGGAATAGCAGACGAGATCTATCCCGAGGTATACGGGACAAGAGCATTAGCAGGAGCAGAAGCAGGAACATGAGTAGTCATTGGATAAATCATTGGAGCAGTACCAGAACGAGGTGATCGCCGATGATTTCTTCTGAGTATATGCTTTATCCATACTCAGTATTTGTTGTTGTTATCTTTATTCTTGTATCTTGACTATTGTATCAAACTTATTATCGGGTTGTTTCCCGAGTTATGTTTTATTGAGATTTGATATTGATTTATACTCTGATATTGTTGTATTCATTTCTGTGGATGAGATTAGTATATTAGACCTTATTATTGTTTTACAGCTTAAGTACATCCTGATGGGTCCATTAAATTGGGTTTACCCATCGGTGTGTGCTGATGGCCATTGCCATGTGTCTAGTCCTTCGATATTTTGGGACTAGGGCATGATAAATATGCAAGTTTAATCTACTGTAAAATTCGTGCAACATAGACGTAAATAGGAAACCACCGAAAATTGCTATCTATTCGCCCTTGTGGCCATAACTCTTTACCGACTTGTGATTTTATAAAACCGTCGATTCTGGCATTTATGTAGCGCTAAAATCTATAAAATTTTACACACAAATCCAGGATTTGAGTCGGTTGACTTTTTGGTCAACGGATTGCCTCGATTTGCGTGCCATGAATCATAAATCCGTAAAGTTGACTTTCTTTGGACCGAAATTAGGGTTTAACAATAAAATCATATTATAATAAGATTAAAATACTATTTTAGGTTATTTTATTCAGAATTAAAATAGATTAAAATGGAGGAACCTATTCACCCACTTTTGTAACCTAACTTGTTTAATTTATGTGACGGGTAGATCGGACGACGTCTTGAGTTGGGACTTCATTCTTTTTCAGAGCATGCAAGTATACCTTGCCAAATTATTTACAGTACTTTGCATGCTTATCATATTTTCATATATTTATTTTATATATATTTTCTTTCAGTCATAATTATATATTATATATGTTGACACACACTTGACACATAGTATCATGGAAGGGGAGGACAATCAGTAGGCGTATGGGCTACCCACTCTGGTAAACCATAGTAACTAGCACATACTACGGGAGTTATGTCGTGATGGTCGCTACCCTCGCGGTATGTCGGCTGATAGTGTCACAATGGTCGCTACCCTCGCGGTATGACGGCTGAAGATGTTCATGGACGTGTATGTGAGTTGTGAGATAGATAGAGTGTCCTACACCTACCCATACGTCGAAATGATTGTCCTCACTATGCATTTTTATATAGATTGTCTAGTACATCGTACTTATATATTTTCTGTCTATTATGCATGTTTACTGTATTCAATTGGCATGCTTCTATGTATCTTGTTACGTCCCTCTGAGGACCTGGTCCCTTTCCAGGTGTAGGCGATCATGACTATTCGCAGGAGCACGGATCAGGACTTGCTACTTCTCTCTCTTTCGAGGAGGTCTTCTCTTCGAGCCTCATTGTTCATTAGATGTACTTATTTTATTTCTCTTATATTCTAGTTTGGTAGTGGATTTATTTTCACCCAACTACTTGTTCTTATCAAGCATTTTATACTTGATTAAGTTATATAGTTGATTGGTTATTTGATTATGTGGATCAGATCTAGTTATGCCCTGTGACTGATGACAATATATATACCATATGTGAGTTATTATTCATATTACAGTGTACGTGTGTATTATGGTATCCATATATTGGAGTTGCCATATACATACGGCTGGCATGCTTACGTATTCCTGGTCCTACGTATTTTGGGACTGGGGCGTGACAGCAGCATGGTTACGCACGAAAAATGTCAGACCATTGTATATTTATGAGATACTTTGTCGAGGATAATTTTATTATGTTATTGCTCTATGTTGATGATATGCTACTGGTGGGTCAGAATGCCACTAGGATAGCGGAGTTGAAGCGCCAACTGGGCACAACCTTCTTTATGAAGGATTTGGGCGCAGCGAAGACTATTCTTGAGATGAAGATCAGCGGAGAGAGAGAGAGTCCAAGCTGATACACTTGTCCCAAAAGAAGTATATTCACCGGGTACTTCAGCGTTTCGGGATGGACGGGTCGAAGAAAGTAAGTAACCCCGTTGCGGCTCACTTTAAGTTCACTGAGGAGCAGTGTCCATCTACCGAGGACGAGAAGGAAGATATGAAGCGGGTTCCATATGCCTCAGCTGTGGGAAGTCTTATGTATGCTATGGTGTGTACGAGGCCAGACATCGCTCCCGCAGTTGGCACAGTTAGCAGGTATACTTCCAATCCTGGAATGGTACATTAGAGTGGGGTCAAGTGGATTCTACGATATCTTTAGGGCACTGCCGATTAGAGACTTTCTTTTGGTGGTGACGAGCCGAAGCTGGTTGGGTATACCGACGCTGATATGGATGGAGATATAGACACGAGGCGATCGACTCCGGGCTATGTGATGATGTTTGATGGTGGAGTAGTATCGTGGCAGTCGTGATTGGAGAAGTGTGTTGCCTTATCGACGATAGAGGCAGAGTACGTTGCGGCGATGGAGGCTTGCAAATAAGTTGTTGTAGATGAAGAAGCTGTTGCAGGAAATTTGGCTAAAGCAAGATCAGTATCCTTTGCTTTGCGATAGTCAGAGTGCTATTCACCTTGTGAAGAACCATACATTTCATAGCCGGTCCAAGCACATTGAGACCCGGTATCATTGGATACGGGATGTTGTGGAAAAGAAGGAAGCGGCGCTTGAGAATGTTCATACAGATGACAACGGAGCATACATGTTCAAAAAGATTCTTCCAAGGAAAAAGTTTGACTACTGCAGGTGAATCGTCGGGATGACGACCCCCTCCACATAGTTGTGAAGGGGGAGATTTGCTGGAGTGGGTAGGATTCCCAACATATATGGAGAATACCCCGAAGTGCGACGAGCGTCATCCGTTGTGCCGAAAAAGCTCAGAAAGTGCTTCGAGCACCGTGTATTGGAACATTTATGGTAAGCAAATATTATATTCATCTTTGACTTTAATTATATATTTATGATTGGATCTTTCATATATTAACTTTCCATATAATTGGATTTTTTAATTTATGGTAAGCTAATTTATGATTTGATTTCCATTAAATATATAATTGAATGTAATTGGATTTCCATAAATATTTTTGGCTTTCGTATATATATTTTCATATGAAAACTCTAATTCATACAAGGGTTTATATAAAGGCTCATGTAATATATAACAACATGAGAAAAAAAATGTGGCAATAGTGACATTGCAACTTTGGAGAGGAAAAATAATGATTGGAGGCCGTTTCGGAGAAGGAGATCAATTTAGGGTATTTCTTATTGTCTTTTTTCTTTGTGGTTATAATCTATTTTCTATTCCAAAGAGTTAAGGTAATCCGTGTTGGATCGGTGAGGAGCTTGTAGAGGGTGTAATATCTTTATTCCATTAGTGGAGGTTCTTCTGGGTTAGACTCCGATCGTCCCATGGTTTCTTTCGTCTGGGTTTTTCATATAAAAATCTATGTGTCTGCGATTTGTGTTTGGTATTTTTTGGTTTATGCGTTTTGTTCGATTCTCTCGCAGGTACTCTCTGGTTTGGGGAACAATTTTTGCATTTCGTTCCCAATAAAGAGCACGCAAACTTCTTACAACACGAGCTTTGATCCGAAGAAATCGCGACTTCAGACAAGAATTGAAAAATAACTTTTTAACCAAGCTTGTACAACTCGACTCAACTTCTAATCGGAACGGCACTTGGACACTTAGAAGGAAAGAGAGTTGTCTTGAGATCTAAGAAGGATAAAGCTCTTTATAGGAATAGAGAAGATGAAGAATGATTGACTTGGTATTGGAAATGGAAAATTCTTCTCTATTTATAGCATTTTTGTACACAGAGTTCGAGCCGAGTTCGGATACATAACATTCGAAATTTTGAACGTTGGGAGCCTGATCTTCAGGAGATGAGTCTGACTAGAAAATTGATTTTTGAGTACCCGAATTCGATCCGAGTTCGGACAGAACTCGTACCGAGTTCGGTTTGGTCTTTTTCAGACTGTTTTGACTTGAGTTTTAGTTTAGGCTCGAACCCAAACGAATTTCTGGTTGGATAGGCTTATGTTTGAGTGGACTTTGGATACAGGTTCAATCTAGATGCCAAAATTTCGTCCCGACTCACATAAGTCCTTAGACTCAATAAAATAAAAATACATAACAAAACATAAAAGAAATCCGAACACAATCATCTGTAGTCGTAGCTTGTGGCGAAGTAATGCGCCGTCTTCTTCTCATATCTATCAGAATTGTAATGTATCGACTCGTAGTTTGGATCGATTATTAAAATCGATTTAACCATAACCAGATGGACTAACACTATTGTGCTCTATATATATATATATATATATATATATATTATTCTGCAGCACAGAACATTTTTCCTCTTCAACCCTGAGATTATGCAATCTTCCATCCAAATGAAAGCAAGCCTTAACCCCCTGACTATGGGGTTGGCCTTGTGTCCTTCCGTCCACGAATCAGAAGAAAATTAGATGGTACTAAACATTTTATTATTGCTTTGCTGCAGTGAAGTAAGTGGAGATAGAGAAGTGCAGATCTAGAACAATGTTAGAATTGCTTAACCAACTTGATGGCTTTAGTAGCGATGACCGGATAAAGGTATCTGTGGCAGTCTGCTCTGATATAAATGCTTGATTCCTTGTTTCCTTGTTTTCTGTGAAGTTTGTAGAACAACCAATCAGTACTGCATTATTCCTATTGTGGTAGCTTTAAAATTAAAATTATCAGTATTGTTATCTTTTCCTTCTATCATAAATAATATTGAAGTTTTTTCTTTTTTCTTTTTCCAAATCCTTAATAACCACTAGACAGTAACTTTTTTGAGTTCTTGACTGACAGATCTTTTATCCGGGAATCTGAAAATTTGAAGATCAATGGTTTCTTGAATTCTAGGCGGTCGTGGTCTGTTTTGTGATCCGAGTATAGTCAACTAAATTTTGCATTCTTTTAATTCCTCCCTGCCTGGTTTACATGGTTTTGGTCATTCACAGGTGATAGCAGCAACAAATCGAGCTGACATTCTAGATCGAGCTTTACTGAGATCTGGTCGTTCACAGTTGGCTTAACCAACTCTTGCTGGTGCTTTGCAATGGAACTCATGAAATACAACACAGAGAAGGTTATGTCATACATTAGAGAGTTCTAGCTATTCTGAAAGAGTTCAAACTGAAAAATATCTGGAATGAAAATGACACTACAGAGTTTGTTGAAAATTTACTAGTAAAATCCATCCGTCCCAGCCATAATTTTCACATCACACTCCCGCGCTACTACTTAATAAATGCAGTAGAATTTGATCGCCAAGCGGTTCCGGAAGTGTCTAGCAGCTCCACGATTTGCCAAATCTTATATCAGAGTAAGACAATGATTTCAAGCCTTGCTAACAAAGATGACTGATAAGAACATATTATGAAGACATTTTTACATTCAAATCACACTATTGATTCAACATTCATGGTTGCTTCAAGTTGTCTTTCAACTAAGTTCCGTAAGTTCTCTCAAGTCGAGTGATCTTGGACTTGTACATAACCTTTGAATCTTCCCATCTTTTCCAAGACACCATGGGCCCCTCCTCTATTGAGAGGCACCTTTATGAGAACCATCTCCAGACTCTGTATTTTACCAATCAAAATTATTATAGAAATAAACATTTCACCAACCTAACAAAAAAAATTCATCCAACAGAGCGAGCAACAAACCATGTATGGCTTCCAGGTTCTCTTCTTTGTACACTCCGAGCGGTGAGCCACGGACCGAGAGTAGCACCTCCCCGTTCTTAGGCACCCTCAAAGTCTTCGGGGTCATCCCAAAGGACAATCTATTACCAGTCACCTGCGCCCAACACCAAACATCTCATTTCTACGAAACAAAACAAGGTCACGACATAACCACCCAAAACATCGAAAACTTAACACAGTAACGAACCCCGGGAGTTTGGAAAGCGTCTTTCATCTCCATCATCTGAGGCTCAGAAGCTTCTTCCAAAGCCTAAATCAAGAAAAGTCAAAAAAAATTCTCAAACATAATTCCACATTCTGTATTTCTGTGGCTTAATAAAAAAATACAGAAAAAAGGGAAAAAATACATACAAAATCTAGAGGAATCTGGAGGTTTGCGGCCTCGAACAAGTTCTTCGTCGCTGCAAAAAGGAAACAATAACATACTATAAAGATTTCCAAACCAGAAAGCACAATCACTCCAAACATCAGTACCGTGATGTACCACATTGTGTCGACACGTATCAAACATGGCACGAGCACTCCAAAATACACTAGATGCCATGTCCGTGTCAGGGGCGTTCATATCGTGTCTTATTAAGTGTCCATGAACCTATCTTCCAACTATGTTGCAAGTACGCAATTACCGACACAACAAGTACACGACGACTCAGACATGACACCAATTTTGGTGTGTTCTAGTGTATTTCGGAGTGTTGTGTCGTGATCGACGCAACAAGATACAGACAATAAAACCATAATATATTTATGAAGACTTTTCAACTAGTAAGCATGGGCCCTCCAAAAATCAGTGCCATGAGTAGGACACATTGAAGTAGGTGCCATGTACTCATATCACATCATAATAACATAATAAGTACGCAGTGACATGGACACAACACTGATTTTGGTGTCCTACTGTATTTTGCAGTGTCATTGTCGCATTCGACGCGACAAGATCCCAACATTTTGAGTGTCCATGTTTTCTAGATTCCCAAATTCAAGAATCATGGAGGCTTGCGGACTCGAACAAGTTCTTCCTTGCTACAAAAGGGGACCATAACATATTACATACTAAGAAGACTTCCCAACTAGGAACATGGACGCTCCAAACATCAGTTTCAAATTTTCAGTGCCACATTGTATCGGACATGACTTAAGTGTTCCAAAGTACACTAGGACACGCTGAAGTAGGTGACGGCTTGGTGTCGCAGTGTTCATATTGTGTTGTATTAATGTCACTAGTGTCGTGTTTGACGCGACAAGATGCAGGCTTTTTGACTTTCCGTGCTTCCTAGCTCCAAGAATTCAGAATCCAAGTACATTTTGGCGGGATCCGAACCTGATTTCACCAAGAACTGGAGCGGGTTGCCACGAGTGAATCCTCCGTTCTCCTTATCATTCCACTTTAACTCGTAAGCCCATTTGTACTTCTCGTTCTCCACTAGCGAAATGTTGGGCATGTTCTGCTGGAAGAACTCCAAGATCGGAGTTTTGAGCTTCTCCTCGTCGAAGTACGACCGGAGGAGCCGGACCCGCGACAGAAGGCTCTCGATCTCGGCGGCCTGGATCGCTCGAATCGCCGCGACCCGGCGACCGACTGTCAAAATCAGAAATTTTGCAAAATTGGTCAGAAAATTGGGGGTTTTAGTAAAAATCTTCAATTTTGGAGGGGACGGAGGAGAAGAAAGTTACCTTCTTGGTAGCTAAACGCTCGGTGTCGGTCCTCGTCGGCATTGTTTTGAGGATCCGTCGTCTTTGTTTTGCCGGCGGTTTTCTTTCGTCCTCTTTTCGCCATTGATTTCTGATCTCGAACTGGGAATTTGGGCGGGAGGAGGAAACCCTAACCCTAGAATTTCAAAGAAGAATTCGCAAGAGAGAAGCGCGAGTGAGAGCCGGTTCCGGTTTTAGACAAAATTAGACTCGTCCAGTTTGGTATGGGTGACGTTCAATTTCAGGTGTTTGGTCGTATCAATTTTAGGCTCATCCTCCGGATTCTTCAATATATTATTCTTTTTATTTATTAATAACGAGAGTTGGAAAAATAGTGACTCATGCAATACAACGTCCACAAAAAATTTCGTATGAAATATCGAATCAAATAAAATAAAAAAATTCAGTCTCCTCCTCCAGATTCTTTAAATCAATCATATTTTTCATTTGATTTTAGTTTTTTATATATATAAATTATTCTATATTCTCAATAGTATGTAGACTAGTACATAATTTCTTGACGGCCATAGCAAAAATTAAAATGTTGCCCTCCAAAAAAATATATAAAATACTAAGTTTTGAAAAAAAAAATTCTAAAGACACATCAAAAGTTGTTCAGGATAGTCCAATTTTTTTGTTTAATTACAAGTTTGTCACCGAAAAATTTACTCGTGGTTGGGTCAAAAATTTTGACAGTCCTACCAATATTTTTAACAATCATTCATCTGTAGAATTGTCAAAAAAATTTGCAGTCCTTCCAATAGGAAATGATTGTCAAATTTTTTGACAATATGTCTTTTTTTAGAATTGTCAAAAAATTTAACAATCCTCCCAAGGACCTCATCCTCCTCATCTCCTCAGCCACCGCCGCCGCCGCCTCCTCTCCTCGACCTCCTCCTCCTCTCTTTGACCTCCTCCTCCTCCTCTTCTCGACCTCCTCCTCCTTCTCCTCCTTTCCTCGACCTCCTCCTCCTCTCCCCAACCTCTCCTCCTCCACCACCGACCTCTTCTCATCGAGGTCAAACCCTAACTCTAGCTCCTTCTTCTTCTTCTTCTTCTTCTTCTTCTTCTTCGATCCCCGACTTCGTCGGGGTTTGTGTTCGTCGTGGGTGTAGGAAGGGGTGTCATCGGCTTAGTCGTGGTCCCCGTCGGGATTTGTGTTCGTCGGTTCTGACGTCGTACACATGGTCGACGGCGTCGCCGACCTTTTAGGCGCCCTCATCGAGGACTGTCAAAGTTTTGACAATCCTTCCAATAGGAAGGACTGCCAACATTTTGACAATCCTAAAAAAAATTGGGATGAGGGCAACCCATAGTAATTTTTGGGCAATCCTGAGTAAAATTTGCTTTAATTTGGACTAATACCAAGTAATAGACTGTCCTGAACAAATTTTGATATGCCTTTAGAATTTTCCTTTTGAAACCATGCCCTTTTATATAACCTTTTATAAAACCAATTTTGCTTAGTAAGTTATCACATTATATATATATATATATATATATATATATATATATATATATATATATATATATATATATATATATATATATATATATATATATATATATGTATGGTGTCCCTCAAAATTTTGGGCCTGAACGGTTGTCCGATCTGTTCTAGGTCAGGGCTGTATTCATGTATAAATATTATTGTCATAATTATTTTCTTATTATTTCTATTATTTTTACATGGTTTGACTTAATATAAGTTGATTTTAGTGCTAGAATGTAGCGGTTTCCTACTCGAGAAATAATGAAATGAAACGTAAGATTCATTATGTTATGGTATTCTTTTAAAGGGATGCAGAGAAT
Source organism: Iris macrosiphon (assembly GCA_036927795.1). NCBI lineage: Eukaryota > Viridiplantae > Streptophyta > Magnoliopsida > Asparagales > Iridaceae > Iris > Iris macrosiphon. The sequence continues at coordinate 62,841,391 of JAYESA010000004.1, read as the reverse complement.
ATGTCACTACCACATTCCGAAAACAGGGGTAATTTCGACTTTTTACAATATTTAATATTATTGTAGTTATAATTAATTAATTGCATGAATAGTATATATATTTAAATTAAATAACTGTGTGATGTGTACTTTAATATATTATATTATAGACAGTGTTCGTTTGTGTTTGTGATGGTAGACTTGACCTAGAAGCCAGTAGGTGAGCACCTGTCGGAATTATGGAATTTTGAGGTTAATTGTTTTATTTTAGAATTAATTTATTGGAGGTGTAATTGATTACCGTAATTTATTTAATTATTTGCGCCCTGTCCTTGCTTCGATAATTGGAGCGCTACCCTAGCTTTTGTCTTCCAACAAATTTCACAATCTTGCCCTAGACATGCCCGCCTTCCTTTCTGCTATTTTTGCAAGTCATAATTTTGCTCTCTGCGCATTATTTCTAGCCGCACAAAAATCGTCGCGGACGTGTATTCAATAAATTCCTATTTTGTATCGTTGTGCGTTCCAATCGAAATTGGGGACAATCTTGACCTATTTTTCGTGCGGCCCAAATTAGGGTAATATTCTGTTCTGAGTCTACTTCGTTATTGGTATTGATGACCTGACCTGATTCTGGCCCCATGTACTCCTAATTAATTTTAGAACACAACTTGCATTTATTTCTAATTAAATTGAGGATACTATTTTAAACCAATTCTAAAAATCCCAATTTAATTCCAGTGCCCTGCAAATTGAGCCCATACCGATCATACAGCGCCCCCTGACCCTACAAAACACCGAACACCGAATCGCCCGCCAAATTTTCGTCATTTTATGTGTTTGTGCAATTTCCCGAATTTAAGGGGCTAAGTTACAATTATTCAATTGTAGGTGTCATCACCCCATTGTCCAAGACCAAATGGAAAGATTATTTTACTTGTGGACCAAATTGTATTTTTCACCCACATGAAGAAATTCTCCATGTCCAATCTGGACCACACAATTAATAGGCAAATCCCAACCCTTCATTCCAACACCCTCATCCTATTTAATGTCTTGTACCCTCAAACCCTAATCCCAAGAAACCTAGGTTTTCCCCCACCTCACAAGTCTCCACCTCTCTCTCTCCTCCTCACAAGCCTCCAACGTAGGAACCCAAAATTCTTCTCCTTCTTCCCTTCTTCTTTCCTTTCTTCTTCTTCTTCCTTCTTCTTCCTCTTCTCTTTCATTTTTAAATTCAAATTTTTGAAGGAAGGGGGAATACTGTGCATTCCCCATCACCACACAGTTTTCCGGCGGACTCCCTGCACCCCGGCGTTCACCCACCGCGGTCCGGCGGCCGAAGCCGCTGCTCCTTCCTCTGCGGTGCACCCGGCGGCCAACCCAGGCGGCCCAGCTTCACCCTGCTGCAGCTGCTCCTCCCTCCGACCTCTGGCAGCAGTTCCCCGACCGAGCGATCCCCTCCGGCGCCGGCGCTCCCCTCTCCCCGAATTCCACTGCTCCTCCCCGAGCCATTGTCTCCGGCAGCCACTTATCACCACCATCACCAACTATCACCACCTCCATCTCCTCCTTCATCTCCTCCGGCCTCCCCATCAAGTCCGGCGGCCGAGATCCTCTCCTCCTCCCATCCATCCATCCATCCATCATCTATTCCCCTCCGGCGGAGCACCCCTAGCCCGGCGGCCCCTGCCCAGTCCGGCGCCCCCTCTGAACTCCGGCCCGAGTTCCTCCTCCCATCTCCTTCCCTCCCGCTGGCTGTCCCCGAGCACGGCGAGCTCCCTCTACCGGCCAACTCCTCCGGTCCGGCCTCCTCCATTGCCGAGCCCCTCATCCTCCCTCTGCTGTTCACTGTCCGGCGGTCAGCCGAACTCCGGCGGCCAGCAACCCCCAAGCCAGTAAGCCTCTTCTCTCCTTCCTTCTTCTTCTTCTTCTTCCTGTATATATATATCTATATATATATATATATATATATATATATATATATATATATATATATATACATATATATATATATATATATGTGTATATACATACGTACTCATACGTAGGAGCATAAATTAGTAAATGAATATGTATATAACTATTGTATATGTATTAGTATGGATATAATTAATGTGTAGATACATATGTATATGCATATACGTATAAACGTATATGTATATAAATAGCATTATTTAAATTAATGCTTTAAATATGTTAATATGTATAGTGTATATTTAGTATATGTATGTATTTAAAATATGTAAATTGTATATTATTTAATTATTAGTAATCAATTGTATAGGTAAAGTATGTATTTAAATAAATTCTATAATTAAGTTTGGTATATATATATATATTTTGTATATATATATACTTGATATAATTTCAAATATATATATTGTACATACCTTAATATATTTCTATATATATATATGATTGAAATATATAAATACGTGTTCTAGTATATGTATTTTAAATATATATACTTAGCATATTTTCAATATATATTTAATTGGTATATGAGTATACATGTATTTATATATATATATACTTAGCATATTTTCAAGGTATGTTTAATTGGTATTGTATAAATTCAATTTGGTATATACATATTTGTATTGCAAATATATATGTATGGTAGGTATTAATGATTAAAAAATAGGTGATGTGTTTTAATATATATCCCTACTAGGTGACCCTAGCTGACTAGTGCCCTGCCTGGCATGGCCCTAAAGCCAGTGTTTATAGACTGTGTGTTAGCGTAGCATCTGATGCAAATGTGGTTTTACTTTGTGATATGTTATAGGACTGTTGGTTTACCCAGGGGATACTCTGGAACAGGACATCCATAAATACCAGCTAAGGACCCAAGGCAAGTACATTCTCTGATAATTTCCAATTCTTGATAATTTCTATAAGTTCAACAATCATGAAATGTTACATCTGAATCCTTGACACTGTGCTACACGGACTAGTATAGCTTGGATCTGCAGTCATAAGATGTTACCTTGATTTTCGTATTGACATTATACACGATATTGACATTGACATTGACATTGACATTAGACATTGATAATTAGATATTGTACATAATATATTAGACAATGTTCGTGTATTCGTGACGTGTCATGATTGAATCCACAGTACTAGTTGGGGGCGGGGAAAATTGTTAGTGAGAGATGTGATCAAATACCCATTGTATAATTAAATATTATTGGTGTTAATCATACCCCCACGTATGATTAGCCAGACTGTAGCAATCGTACATGTTCCCAAGCCGATCACATTTTGAAACTACTATTTCAAACACTTAGAATAGATTACAATTCCCTATTTTAAATCATATACTACATCACCCGTATATGATACTGTTCCTTGTTCTTTTTATTTTCATACATGCACTGACTGTATCATATTGCCTATTGCCTGTCTTTCTTTACATTGCCAGTCTCTCTTAAATTGCCATTGCATTTATTTCACTGCCTTCTCAGTAGCTAGCATGACATGTTTTATTGTATTATAGACATTATCAATTAATGGAACTGTTATTTGAGAGTGTTGCTTTTCTCCTTCCTGACTGGAAATATTTTTCCAGACTATGCCTTAGAGGATCGCTGTCCGACACTTTATGGACTATGGTGAGTAGCTGCAGACTTGGTAGTTTAGTCGTGATTCTGGAAGGTCTAGCCGGAATTATTATTTCTTGTTAGTTCTTTTAGTAGACTAATTGGTACCGGATTTGTCTCCGGCATTTTGATGAGACTTGGATATTGTTGAGTTAGAATATTACTTGTTGACTTGTGTTGTGTTTAATTTTAATTTTCTGTTCGAAATCTTATCGTGCTGTAATCCTGTGATTGAGTATGTGTTCATCTTAATTGTGTCATCCGTGCCTCCTTATGGAGATTGGATGCTTGTGTGACATTTAGCTAGATAGTATCAAGACCTTGACAGCGTTCTACCGCCGATGCTGCGGCGTAGGCTGGACGTACCCACGCACTCGTGCCCCTAAACCGGGTGCGGGTCGTGACACATTTTTAGTGGTGGCCCATACAGGTCAGACTTCGCGAATTGTGCGATGTCGCAGTAGTATGGCATCTTTGTTACACTATTGCGTGCCTCCGATAGGATCTAGGACATAGGATACTAGGACGAGAGCAAATACTCAATCACAATTCCTTGAGAGATTCCTGGGATGACCCCTGAGAATCTTGTTAAAACTTCCAATTTAAATCATTCCCTTGTTCCGTCCATTCTCACTTATTAATGTTGAATTTGATTGTTGTTAATTAGGTATTAAATTAGGATTTTGCTTCATTATAGAGTTGATTTCATATTAAGATGAATTTATAGACTGATTTATGATATTATTGATGACGCATGTCGACGAGGATAGTGAAAATGATTAACATTATAGCTATTGGACTACAGAAGGTGGATTTAAAATTTTTAATTGAAGATTGAAAATGAATTTCAAATTTTTGAATTCTGAGAAGATTGAGATTGTTATAAAAATTTTATTGTGAAGATTTAAATGAATTGCAAAAAAAAAAAAAAAAAAAACTTTGAAATTGAGGAGTTGAAATATGGTTATTAAAAATTTATTTTGAGGAATTCAGATTCGATTTTATGAACATAGACAAGTCTGTAAGGATCTTTTTAGTGATTAGTTTCATTTCAGTATTTAAATAATTAACCTTGAGGAAAGTGTATGCATTATACTTTAAAGGTCATTCGAGGAGTTATTTTGAGAAATTTTATTTGAGGATAAGATCTTATAGTGAGAGAGATATATTAGTATATAAGTAGATGAGATGCATGTGTAAAGATATGTTGGCTTGAGCATGATTGAGATTTCACTGCCAACTGGCTTAGGTGTTCATCTAGGATTGTATTGAAGAGAGCAGTACTTAGTATGGTGTGTTGCATTTGATATGCACTTGAGTGATAAGGATAACTAGTATCAACGGGTGTAGTAGGTAAGGAAGCTAGCAGTGAGTATGTTTCAAGTAGAACTGTGATACCTAGGGGATAGAGGTATCAGACCATGGATGCATCTTGACCTGTGCAACCACAACTAGGAATGTTATTCCAATCTATTTATCTTGAATGTTGCTTCTTTAGAACTATACTGTCCTTCCTTGATGATATCGCATTTTGCCTAAATTGATTCTTTGGGATCTGTCTTCAGGATGTCGCCGAAGACACGATCTATGAGAGCGGGAACACCAGCTTTAGAGGGGTCTGCCACCTCTCTACCTGATGGACAGACATCCGTAGTTCCTCCTACATCTCCGATACACGTGGGAGTTTCTACACTTTTCGGGGATCCTTCTTCCCCACCTGTTCAGAGGATAGCCGCAGCTGTGACGGACAACCTTCCTCCTCCACCGACTCCGATTCCCGGAGGTTTGCCCATTGACGGAACGCAGATGTTTACCTTGATCCAGGGCATGGTAGATGCCCAGAGAGTGGCGGCAGATGCTCAGCGAGTTCAAGCTGAGGCTCAGAGGGTGCAAGCAGAAGCGCACCAGGCACAAACTGAGCTGATGAGAGAGAGCATGGAGAACGCTCACCAGATGGCACTACAGGCAGTTGAGAGAGTTGCCCAGCAGTATCCTGGCCAGTGGCAGCCGAGGGTATTTCAGTATCAACAGCAGTACCAGGCACCAGTTCATATTCGGCAACAACCCTGGGCATTTCAGTATCAACAGCAGTACCCGACACCAGTTCCTGTACAGCAGGATCAACGAACTTGTCATTTCTATAAGAAGCCAGGTCACCTTTGGAAGAGCTGTAGAACGAGGCTGGGACTTTGTTTGCACTGTGGCGCTGCGGGACATCGAGTAAGGGATTGTCTTCGAGTTCCTTATCTTTCCGACCAGCGCGCAGCTCCAAATTATAGAGATCCAATTAGGCTACCTGTGGAACCGTATATTGCTCAGCACCCGCAAAGGAAACCACCCCAGCAGGGCGGGCATTTGCGATGACGGTCGAGGAGACCGATACTACAGGTAATGTGTTAGCAGGTTCTGTTCGTTCCTTTCTTCTGTTTCTATCTAATTGATTGATTGATTGATAGATTGATACCTTAGTACCGTAGCTTGTATGCATGAATTCTTGTGATAATGTAGTTAGTAGTACCCCTGATACAGAGACTGCAATACCATGACAAAAGACACCATGATCATACATATTTCCCTTAGGTTGCATGTTGTATGATTGTAGGTAGAATTCTCTTAGACTTTGATTGTTGAGGATTTAACTGTAGTAAAGATTAACCAAGAGGTTAAGACTTGACAAAGAGAGACAAGGTGCCTTAAATTTTGAGGAAAAATATTAAATTAAATAAAGAGTTGGGAATTTAATATGGCATAATTGAAGTTTTGTTAAATCATTGATTTTAAGAAGATTATGAAATGATTGAATTTAACATTGAATTTGAGGAATTTAAGAAGGCCATCGATATAATTATTGGACTGCAAGTTGTGAACTTATATTTTGAATATTGTATTGGAGGTTTCATAAGTATTACATCGTTGCATATTATGTGGAAAAAAAATTCGAGGATAAACATTGATTAAATAGAGGGTTAAGAATTTAACATGGCAGAATTTATTGACTTATTAATTCCAGGAAATTATGACATGATTAAATGGGTTATAAAATTTGGAAATTTGGGGGATTATCAATATATTTAATTGATTGCAAGTTATGAATTTTAAAATGTTATATTTGGATGTGGCATTGTTGAGTATTTTGAGGAAAGAGGAATCGAGGAATAAAATCATTTATGGATTATGTTTAAACTCAAATCTTGTGGGACGAGATTACATTTTTATAATTGTGCATGGAAAAAAAAAATCAAATTTAAGGAGTAAGGTGATAAATGGGTTAGTGATTAAACACCAACTTTTTGGACGAGTTTTATTTGGATTCATGGATTGGTGTTTTTGATGGAAATTTTAAATGTGCATTGTTGGATTAAGTTAGAGGAGTAGATATCAATTCAGGTTTTAATTACTAAACATCAGATTCGTAGGAGATCATGATACGAATAGAGTTCGATGATAAATTTTGAGGATTTTTTAGGAATACAATAATTTCAAAATTTTTGAAATTGTGAAATGACAGAGTGGATTATTCAGGATTATGTGGGTTGATGAATTTAAACTTTGAGGAAAATAATAATGTGTATGAATAAACACTACTATGAGGATTTTAAATTTCGAGGACGAAATTCTTTTAAGGTGGGTAGACTTGTCACTACCACATTCCGAAAACAGGGGTAATTTCGACTTTTTACAATATTTAATATTATTGTAGTTATAATTAATTAATTGCATGAATAGTATATATATTTAAATTAAATAACTGTGTGATGTGTACTTTAATATATTATATTATAGACAGTGTTCGTTTGTGTTTGTGATGGTAGACTTGACCTAGAAGCCAGTAGGTGAGCACCTGTCGAAATTATGGAATTTTGAGGTTAATTATTTTATTTTAGAATTAATTTATTGGAGGTGTAATTGATTACCGTAATTTATTTAATTATTTGCGCCCTGTCCTTGCTTCGATAATTGGAGCGCTACCCTAGCTTTTGTCTTCCAACAAATTTTACAATCTTGCCCTAGACATGCCCGCCTTCCTTTCTGCTATTTTTGCAACTCATAATTTTGCTCTCTGCGCATTATTTCTAGCCGCACAAAAATCGTCGCGGACGTGTATTCAATAAATTCCTATTTTTGTATCGTTGTGCGTTCCAATCGAAATTGGGGACAATCTTGACCTATTTTTCGTGCGGCCCAAATTAGGATAATATTCTGTTCTGAGTCTACTTCGTTATTGGTATTGATGACCTGACCTGATTCTGGCCCCATGTACTCCTAATTAATTTTAGAACACAACTTGCATTTATTTTTAATTAAATTGAGGATACTATTTTAAACCAATTCTAAAAATCCCAATTTAATTCCAGTGCCCTGCAAATTGAGCCCATACCGATCATACAGCGCCCCCTGACCCTACAAAACATCGAACACCGAATCGTCCGCCAAATTTTCGTCATTTTATGTGTTTGTACAATTTCCCGAATTTAAAGGGCTAAGTTGTAATTATTCAATTGTAGGTGTCATCACCCCATTGTCCAAGACCAAATGGAAAGATTATTTTACTTGTGGACCAAATTATATTTTTTACCCACATGAAGAAATTCTCCATGTCCAATCTGGACCACACAATTAATAGGCAAATCCCAACCCTTCATTCCAACACCCTCATCCTATTTAATGTCTTGTACCCTCAAACCCTAATCCCAAGAAACCTAGGTTTTCCCCCACCTCACAAGTCTCCACCTCTCTCTCTCCTCCTCACAAGCCTCCAACGTAGGAACCCAAAATTCTTCTCCTTCTTCCCTTCTTCTTTCCTTTCTTCTTCTTCTTCTTCCTTCTTCTTCCTCTTCTCTTTCATTTTTAAATTCAAATTTTTGAAGGAAGGGGGAATACTATGCATTCCCCATCACCACACAGTTTTCCGGCGGACTCCCTGCACCCCGGCGTTCACCCACCGCGGTCCGGCGGCCGAAGCCGCTGCTCCTTCCTCTGCGGTGCACCCGGCGGCCAACCCAGGCGGCCCAGCTTCACCCTGCTGCGGCTGCTCCTCCCTCCGACCTCTGGCAGCAGTTCCCCGACCGAGCGATCCCCTCCGGCGCCGGCGCTCCCCTCTCCCCGACTTCCACTGCTCCTCCCCGAGCCATTGTCTCCGGCAGCCACTTATCACCACCATCACCAACTATCACCACCTCCATCTCCTCCTTCATCTCCTCCGGCCTCCCCATCAAGTCCGGCGGTCGAGATCCTCTCCTCCTCCCATCCATCCATCCATCCATCATCTATTCCCCTCCGGCGGAGCACCCCTAGCCCGGCGGCCCCTGCCCAGTCCGGCGCCCCCTCTGAACTCCGGCCCGAGCTCCTCCTCCCATCTCCTTCCCTCCCGCTGGCTGTCCCCGAGCACGGCGAGCTCCCTCTGCCGGCCAACTCCTCCGGTCCGGCCTCCTCCATTGCCGAGCCCCTCATCCTCCCTCTGCTGTTCACTGTCCGGCGGTCAGCCGAACTCCGGCGGCCAGCAACCCCCAAGCCAGTAAGCCTCTTCTCTCCTTCCTTCTTCTTCTTCTTCTTCCTGTATATATATATCTATATATATATATATACATATATATATATATATATATATATATATGTATATATACATACGTACTCATACGTAGGAGCATAAATTAGTAAATGAATATGTATATAACTATTGTATATGTATTAGTATGGATATAATTAATGTGTAGATACATATGTATATGCATATACGTATAAACGTATATGTATATAAATAGCATTATTTAAATTAATGCTTTAAATATGTTAATATGTATAGTGTATATTTAGTATATGTATGTATTTAAAATATGTAAATTGTATATTATTTAATTATTAGTAATCAATTGTATGGGTAAAGTATGTATTTAAATAAATTCTATAATTAAGTTTGGTATATATATATATATTTTGTATATATATATACTTGATATAATTTCAAATATATATATTGTACATACCTTAATATATTTCTATATATATATGATTGAAATATATAAATACGTGTTCTACTATATGTATTTTAAATATATATACTTAGCATATTTTCAATATATATTTAATTGGTATATGAGTATACATGTATTTATATATATATATATACTTAGCATATTTTCAAGGTATGTTTAATTGGTATTGTATAAATTCAATTTGGTATATACATATTTGTATTGCAAATATATATGTATGGTAGGTATTAATGATTAAAAAATAGGTGATGTGTTTAATATATATCCCTACTAGGTGACCCTAGCTGACTAGTGCCCTGCCTGGCATGGCCCTAAAGCCAGTGTTTATAGACTGTGTGTTAGCGTAGCATCTGATGCAAATGTGGTTTTACTTTGTGATATGTTATGGGACTGTTGGTTTACCCAGGGGATACTCTGGAACAGGACATCCATAAATACCAGCTAAGGACCCAAGGCAAGTACATTCTCTGATAATTTCCAATTCTTGATAATTTCTATAAGTTCAACAATCATGAAATGTTACATCTGAATCCTTGACACTGTGCTACACGGACTAGTATAGCTTGGATCTGCAGTCATGAGATGTTACCTTGATTTTCGTATTGACATTATACACGATATTGACATTGACATTGACATTGACATTAGACATTGATAATTAGATATTGTACATAATATATTAGACAATGTTCATGTATTCGTGACGTGTCATGATTGAATCCACAGTACTAGTTGGGGGCAGGGAAAATTGTTAGTGAGAGATGTGATCAAATACCCATTGTATAATTAAATATTATTGGTGTTAATCATACCCCCACGTATGATTAGCCAGACTGTAGCAATCGTACATGTTCCCAAGCCGATCACATTTTGAAACTACTATTTCAAACACTTAGAATAGATTACAGTTCCCTATTTTAAATCATATACTACATCACCCGTATATGATACTGTTCCTTGTTCTTTTTATTTCTATACATGCACTGACTGTATCATATTGCCTATTGCCTATCTTTCTTTACATTGCCAGTCTCTCTTAAATTGCCATTGCATTTATTTCACTGCCTTCTCAGTAGCTAGCATGACATGTTTTATTGTATTATAGACATTATCAATTAATGAAACTGTTATTTGAGAGTGTTGCTTTGCTCCTTCCTGACTGGAAATATTTTTCCAGACTATGCCTTAGAGGACCGCTGTCCGACACTTTATGGACTATGGTAAGTAGCTGCAGACTTGGTAGTTTAGTCGTGATTCTGGAAGGTCTAGCCGGAATTATTATTTCTTGTTAGTTCTTTTAGTAGACTAATTGGTACCGGATTTGTCTCCGGCATTTTGATGAGACTTGGATATTGTTGAGTTAGAATATTACTTGTTGACTTGTGTTGTGTTTAATTTTAATTTTCTGTTCGAAATCTTATCGTGCTGTAATCCTGTGATTGAGTATGTGTTCATCTTAATTGTGTCATCCGTGCCTCCTTATGGAGATTGGATGCTTGTGTGATATTTAGCTAGATAGTATCAAGACCTTGACAGCGTTCTACCGCCGATGCTGCGGCGTAGGCTGGACGTACCCACGCACTCGTGCCCCTAAACCGGGTGCGGGTCGTGACAGAATATTGGGTTCTTTGGGACAAATAAACATTTAATCTTAACCATCCTACAACTATGGATATAAGATGTAGTTTCAAATGAGATTTAACACTTGTTTTGTTGTGTCTTAGTATATTTTAGAATATCTATATTGTATCTCATACATGTCTAACACGACATATAATTTTGAAACGTCTATACTTTCTAGCATATTTCTAGCCTTAAAATTAGTGGATAGACTATAGACTAGAAATCAGGGGCAAAACCAAAAACTATATATAAAGTACAAGTAGGGGCACCCTGGTATATAATTGACCAATATAAACTTGACACACTTTTTTGTATTGTTTATTGATAAACAATTATTAAATTAAACTTTATATTAACTTTCTAACATGATTATAAACAAGTTACGTAATAGCAAAGTTATCCACTCTAAGTCCCTATTATTCTTGTTGAAAAGTTAACTTAATTGACTTGATTATTTGGAATAAGAGATTACATGTATATAGGCAATGGTGACTAATCCTTATAGTATTTTTCGATGTGGGACTAAACCAAGACAAACTAGAAGACTAATTATACTAATGCTACTATATACATGAAAGTGAATATAATCATCTTTTGCACTCACCCGTAAGCTGAAGCATAGATGTCGAAAACTCCAAACTTGGAGAGAAAGTGAAGATAAAGTGGGCTAGACAGTGCCATTGTGAGAATATCAGCAACATGAAAGTAATAGAAATATAATGGAGTTTAACCTCACAAAGCTTGACCTTCTTCCGAATGAAATGACAATTGACCTCAATAAGTTTGGTGTAATAATGAAAAGTCAAGTTTTCAATAATGTGAATGGTTGTTTGGTTATCACAGTAAAGAAGAGATGGATAAGAGAGAGCGACACCATGATCACTATAAACATTATTCAACAATGTGATATCGGAAACTATACGGATCATTGAGCGATATTGTGCTTCACATAAAATAGGGCAACGACAATTTGTTTCTTGCTCTGCAAAGTAACAAATTTTCCTCTAAAATATGTGCAAAAATCAGTCGTCGAATGACTATCATCCACTAAACCCACATAATTATCATTTGAGCAAGCAGACAACGAGGGAGATAAGGAAGGCTGGTAGAGAAACCCCCCACCAAGAGACTTCTTGAGGTAGCAAAGTTTGTGCTTAAAAACCTGAAGATGTGTCACGTCCCAGTCCCAAAATATGAGGGACCAGGTCACATGGCAATGGCCAGCTACGTATCAAGTAGAATCCAGTCCAACTTAAATACGTATAAGCTGTTCAGCAGGTAGCTATCTAAACATAAGAAATATATTTGTCTCATTCCACAAGAATACAAAATAAAAGAATGGACAATATATATATATATATATATATATATATATATATATATATATATATATACTACACATGTCCAAAATAGACTCAAAAGAAATAACATGAGTCTACAAATACTAGGCTATATCAGCAGAAAATTAACAATAAGAACACAATAGATGAACAATGGAAGACATGATGCAAATACCTAAAACGATACTTGTATACCGAGATGATACTCAACAGCAGCTCCAAAAAAATTCAACGGCAATCAACTCTGTATTCTGGCAGGGAACCAGGTCCTTAGAGGGACGTAACATGATACATAAAGCAATATGCCACTAATGATAAGAAATACTGCAATAAATAATGGGTGTACCAAACTAAGTATAAATGCAATGAGGACCATGTTCGACACGAGCTATAGGCTAATGGGATCGACATAATTCTCTGAGGGAAATAGAGGCCTAAATATAGCATAGAGTCATGGACACTAGAGACCAACTCTCTCATAGTAATAAATCTAAGGTCATCATACCCGGTACTCTGGCGAAGACGGCAGATTACAAGGGAAATGTCTAGTAGTCCATACGTCTAGTAAGTGCCATCCCCACCCAATGTTGTTGTATTTGTCGTGCACCATGACATGTCCAACTCCTACTCTTGAGTCAAGATCATAGTATCTATATGTTGTCGTCACGCATCTTGATTGTATCAGTAATTAGTCGGTACAAGAGTCTGCGTCCACACATGAAACTCTCTCAGTGTCATATATGTGTCAAGGGCATACGAGAGATTGGACATCTCTCAATTAAGGGATTTGTCCTCTAATACTAAGTCATGCGTAATCAGTCAATGTCGACTGCACCCAAGTTATCTTTGGATGCGCAATATCGTTAAACCAAAAATAATGTAAATACAGTTATAGTATTTAAGAAAAGTAATAAGTGTGACAAGATATACTTGCCTGGATCCTGAATGGTGGTGTGGCAAAGTCCAAGTAACGAACTCAGAAAATCAAAAACTTCTGAAATAGTAGAATCTGGACGTCTTTGAATGCTGAAAATGACATCTACTTTTCCAGAATGAGTGAAGTAGTCAGGATAGACTACCCATAAGTCCAATTTGAAAACAAGGACAAAAATGACAGTTTCGAATAAAAGAGGGGTCCACATATGGCCGCTTTGCATCAAAAACGTGCATAGAGTTAAAGTTATTCAAATTCAGCAAACTTAGTGTCTAATGAGACCAGAAAGATGATACAAACTCAATAGAATATCCAGAATTGAATTTCGCTGAGTCGGTCACAAAATCTTTCGTTAAATTGGATTACAGGACCCGTAAAACGATATTTTTGTCAACATTCTCATAATCGAACCAAACTTGGGTCACAGGACCAGCGTAACACTGCGAGTCCAATGACACAAGTTTTATTTTGAAACGACAAGAATGCACAAAGTAATAGAGAAATTTTGGAATGAGCCGACGCACACACGTGACCAAATCTTGTTATGTTGTATTCCACGTGTTTACATATATTGTGCGCACCTTTTGATGCAAACAATATGTGATAAGAATGTGCGATTTGGCAGGACGAACCCCGTATCGGTGATTTCCACGTTTTTAAAAACATAATTTTTGCCAATTTCAAACAGAAATAACTTGAGATTAAAATCTAAATAAATAAAACTATTTGAAGGAAAATAATCTTGGATATATTGTCTATAAGTATGTTCAAATATAATTTTAAAACAATAAATATTTTGGGAGAAAATAGGCCACAAACATGGGAGTTTGGACTGTTTAAATACTGTTTTTAAAAATAGGTTTTTGTCCGACTTTTGATCCGATTTACGTACGATTTAAAATAGAAATAAATATTCTAAATGAAACAGCTTGTAGATGCTTATGTTGTAAACGCAATGAAACAAACAAATCAAAAAATGATTGAATAAAGAGGAAGAAAACTAACCTGAAAGTAGGGGTTTGGTAACCAGGTGATGTGCAGTGTGGGGGTTTAGCCGGTGTTCTGGCGGTTCAGGCGGTCGCGGATGGTGGACGGTGGCGCTATAGCGGTTGCCGGAGGTAAGGGAAGGTCGCCTGGGTGTTGGGGTGGGGTTTGGGTAGGAGGTTTTTGTAAAAAATCAGAAATATGGTTAGTCAATGATCGGGTGATCCTATAGGTTTAAATGGATTGAATGATAATCCATTCATACTAATTAAGAAGATTTGATTTCAAACCTTTAAGGAATGAGGATATGGAAGGATTAATGGGGGAAGGAAAGGAATATATTAAGTGGATTGAATTAGGGTAAGAATGAAGGAAATTTATATTCAAAAAAATGAAAAGGGAAAGAGGCATATGCAGATGTGCCACGCGATCTTGGGGGCATCCACGGGTTCAGGGGTTAGGGTTTCTGTAGGCTCGGGTTAAGTAGTTTGGTAAGGTTTTATTGTTTGTTTTTTTCCTTTTTTATTTAAACAATACTATATATATATATATATATATATATATATATATATATGGGTTATACTCAAACGGAAATGTTTTTTGTGAAATATACTCCTAATGAATATATATATATATATATATATATATATATAATATATATATATTTACAAGCTAATTAATTTAAAAGAGAATATTTACTAATTAGCTAAATAAGTAAACAAATAACCCTTAAATAATAATAAAAAATGCTAAAAATAATAATAATATTATTAGTTTTTGGAGGGTTTATATTCTATCCAACTTATAAAAATTTCGTCCTCGGAATTAAAACTAAAACATGCACAAGAATAAGGGAATCAATCTCGGAAGAAAGTCAATACAACTAGTCATACATGGTTCTCGAAAGGATGGGGGCGTTATCTTATATTGATATCATATTCTAAGAGTAATGGTACACTAGTTCAAGATGCTATCTTCCACGTACCAGAACGAAAATACTGGAGAGCGGGGGCAGACAAAGCCATCTATGTATACCAGAGTACTCCGTATCCCGAGATACGGTCACGATTGTCTAGACATGTGAGGGTTTACTCTACAAAGCAGCAGTTATTCCTAGGTCAAGAATCTTAGTTGTCTAATCTCAAGCAAGCAACAAGTTACAAGATGTATGATCACCAAACATATAATAATAAGATATCCCAAACTATACATACACAGATGATCATGAAGCTAGTTACAAATAAAGAACTAGCAAGAGTACAATATTACATGATCATCTCTAACTATAGTCTAGAATATGATTTACATGTAGGCCCGCAGGCTAGAATGTCAAGTCCCAAAATATGAGCTAAACATGTTCTCGATGACTAAATGCCTCAAAAGTATAAGTATAAGATCAGGTGGGTAATGGAGAAGAAATTCACTCATGGCCTCGGGTGCTCCTAGTGTTCACCATCTTAAGGTGAGAAGTACGGGAGATCTTGTGGTGCTGCTCCGAAATCTGGTCATACAAAACCAGTGGGGCCAGACCCCAAAATAGCAAGTATCAGAAGGGAGCCAACTTAGAAACTAAAACCAGCATGCAGACAAATCAGTAAAAAATGGCACAAGAAACAGTTAAAAATAAGTACAGAGGTAAAATAATAGTTAAACAGTTTTGGAGTATATAAACAAGGGTATTTGGAATCAGTACTCAGGTTACAATTTTTGGATAAAAAATAAATAAATCAGGACAAGACTAGACTGGAAATCAAGAAATTACGGCCAATCATGCCATACGGCTTACTATCATTAACTAACTACGGTTATCACAGTCCTAGTTACTAACACATGCAGTTTTGAGATTCCTTACAGCCACTTGCCCTGCAGACTATCCGGGTTATCTAGGCATAAGGATACATAGAATAAATTACATGAGGTATAGTAATTTACAGGTAATGCAACACTCGACGGCGTGCTGGAAGTGTACCCCTCACGACGGAGAGCTCCAAATCCATCAGGTGTCGCTGGGATACCAGGATTGCATGTATCCAGAAAATCTCTCTAGATGCTTCTAATTCATTATTCGAGTTATTATCCTAGGCAAGTTATCAAGAATTCCTGACCGTGGTACTCAGGAATTTGCCTTAGACATGATGCATGACAGGATAATAACTTGACAAGTACATTCAAGACAGGAACAAGCAAATCAACCACAAAAATTTATCTTATTAGTTCAAGCATTTTAGTTCAGGAATATAAGTACATGTCAGGTTAACTTGATATGACGAGCTATTATCAGGAATATTTGTGCAAGTCTGGTATCGGGAGTTCAAGATTAACAATGTCAATACAATCCATGTTCAATTCTAGCATGCCAGGAGTGCGCTTCGTCGAGCCACTATCGAAAATATCAGTACCGGTCAGGTGTCGAGAGTTCAAGAGTAACAGTGTCAATACAATCCATATTCAGAAAATTCTAGGTTCTGGCAGGTTGTCATGATAGGGTTATAAGCAATTTAGAGAAAAACTTGCATTCATAAAAATTAAACAGAATAGGCTAAACAATGGAAATAGTCAAACCATAAGAGAACATATTATAAGAAGTTAAGCTACTACAAGTATCATAGGCGCTTCGGGTAAGCTGACCGCATGCAGCTCACTGGCCGCATGCAAGAGCTGGTCGCATCCAGCACACTGGCCGCATAGAAGATACAAAGTCCACTCCTCGGTTAAAGTGCAGAGTGACGGGCAATAAATACAAAGTATGGGAAGTGATCTATGTGACTAGCCGTGTCATAAAAGTGACCGATGTGACTGGCCAATAAAGTAAGTTAGAAGAAAAAGACAAAATCATGGAAAGTCATACCAAGGGTGTGCTGAGTCACGCGTTCAAAGAAAAGAGGAACTCATAGCTCCGGGCCGCATGGACGACTCAGCCGCGTGCTCCTCTTGGTCGTATAAAATCTTTTGAACACAGAAAAATTTCATTCCTTCAAGTTTCATGCATTTAGCCAAAGGGCGTATGTGTAGATTCAGTCATGTCCAACAAGATGGACGATACTGACTTTGAAACGAGAAGTCCAGGCCGCATGCCAATCAGGCCGCATGAAACTCCTTCGTCCCAGAATAGCAAGTTTCAGCTATGAAAAAGCTCAAAGTCTGAAAAGTTGTTTTTCCCATGAAATTTTTATTTCTAGTCTGAATCTAGCAAAGTAAAGTTCAAAATCGCATGAAATCAAGTGCTCCCAACATGGAACTACTATTTTTTTGAAAATATCAAGTTTTACTAAATCAAAACCAAGTAAACTCAAGAATATCCCAAAACATAGAATTCAGGTCTACTCCCACCAAGTCCTCAAATCTGAAAATACTAAGAATTAAATATGTAGAGAAACTCATAGAGAACAATATAGAGCAATAAAATGCAAGAAAACTAAATAAATGCATTATAGCAAGTTATTCTTCATTAGCAAGATGTACTTGCCTAAACCCAAACTACTACCACTATAACCCAAGGCAAGCTCACGACAGGGGCTAGGGTTCAGCCAAGGAGAGGAGAGGGAGAAGAAAGAGAAGAAAATGAAGAAGAATGAGGAGGAGAGTGAAGGGGAAGCCTATATATATATCAAAGGGTAACTAGTACTATTCACAATTCTAGAAATTACATAAAAGCAGCTAAAAAATCCATAAATTACATGAGAAGCAATGTACAACTATAACACACATATACCAGATAAAATACAAGAATACGAAAATAGTGAGACAGGTCTCACAACTCTCACCTCCTTAGAAAAATTTTGTCCTCGAAATTTTAACAGGCACCGGGTCTATCAAGGTATCTCTATAGATCAGGCAGGTAATAAAATAAGCAAGACCATACGAATATCAATCACATGTTAGGAACTACCTAAAATAAGACAAGCAAGCATGAGACAAGATCAGGGTACGAGATATACGAACAAATATATCTCATGATTCAAACAAATACGGATATCGAGATCGAATATCATCCTCGCGCTCTCAAGTCAACTCTTTCCTGTGAGTGATGCCCCAAAGCAACTCGAACTAAACGAATGGTCTGGTTCTTAAGAGTCTTCTCTCTCCGAGCCAAAATAGATACAGGTCTTTCTCATGCGGAAGGTCGGTACCAACGAATAATTTAAAATGATCCAAGATATGACTTGTATCCGGTATGTACCGTCGTAACTGGGATACATAGAAAATATTATGTATCTCACTAAGAGAAGGCAGAAGAGCAAGATGATATGAAACATCTCTTACTCGCTCGAGAATATCGAACGGACCTATGTACCATGGAATAAGCTTTCCCCGCACACCGAATCTGATGACTCATCGGGTAGGCAAAATTTGAAGGAATACATGGTCGCCGACAGAAAACTCAAGAGGTCGCTGATGCGAATCGGTCCAATGACACTGGCGATCTTGGGCTACCATGATATGCTTCCGGACTTGCTTGACTACTTCAACTGTCTGAGCTATCATTTTGAGACCAAGTAATTATCTCTCGCCAATATTATCCCAAGTTATAGGGGATCTATACTTCCTGCCATATAGTGCCTCGAACGGTGCCATCTGGATACTTACTTGAAAATTGTTATTGTAAAAAAATTCGACCAAGGGCAATTGATCCTCCCAAGAACTACCAAATTCAAGGGTACATGAATGAAGCATATCTTCTAGAGTCTGTCTGGATGGTACACTCTGATTGACCATCTGTCTACGGGTGGTAGGTTGTACTGAACTTTAGACGGGTACCCAAACCTTGCTAAAGACTCTGCCAGAAATGAGAAATAAATCTGGAATCTCTATCCTAGGCTATGCAAACTGGCACTCCATATAGTCTGACAATCTATCTCATGTACATCTCGGCTAATTGATATGTGGACTAACTAATTCTAAAAGGACAAAAAGTGTGCAACTTTTGTGAGACGATCTACTATTACCCAAATAACATCTCTGACAGTTGGGGATCTAGGAAGACCTGACACAAAATCCATGGTGATATGCTCCAACTTCCACTTTGGAATTGGTAAAGATTGAAGAATTCATGTGGGTCTCTGATGCTCAGCTTTAACTTGTTGACAGATCAAACATCGGGAGATAAACCGAGCTATCTCTCTCTTTATTCCATTCCACCAGAAATGCTAACAAATATTCCTGTACATCTTCGTTCCTCCGGGATGCACTGAATACTGTGAACTATAAGCTTCTGACATAATCTTGCGATGAATGTCTCCGTTAGGTACACAAAGATGATTTTTAAAGTGAAGAGTTTTGTCACTATGAATGCTTAGTTCGGGTCTAGGTCTTGCCTCACACTCTGCCCTGAGTCGCTGAAGCTTGACATATGTTGCTTGTGCTACCTTGATTCTATCCACTATACTGGATTAAACTTGCAGACCAGCCATCAATGCTGTATCGTCAGGCAATATTACTTCTATGCCCATCTCCTGAAGATCTTCTAATATTCCTTGTTGTGTTGTCAAGAAATAGGCTCCTGCTCTTCGGCTCAAAGCATATGCTAGAACATTGGCCTTCCCAGGGTGATACTGACGGTCAAGGTCATAGTTCGTCATCAACTCTAGCCATATTTTCTGCCTCATGTTGAGATCTTTCTGATTAAAGACATAATTCAAACTCTTGTGATCGATAAAAATCTCCATTCGATCTCTATATAGATAATATCTTCAAAGTTTGAGTGCAAAGACCACTGCTGCTAACTCTAAGTCGTGCGTCGGATAGTTTATCTCATGGTCTCGAAGCTGCCGAGACGCATAAGCTATAACCTTGCCATGCTGCATAAGAACACATCACAATCATTTGCCTAACGCATCACAATATACTGTGAAACTACATGTTCCATCTGGAAGCGTCAAAATAGGTGTTGTGATCAACTTCTGTTTGAGTTTATCGAAAGAGTTTTGACAATTATCTGTCCAATCAAAGCGCACATCCTTACGAGTCAACTGTGTCAAGGGCGCAAAATTTCTAATAAAGTCTCACACGAAGCACCGATAATATCCTGCTAATCCCAGGAAACTACGAACTTCTGCAACCGTTCGGGGAACTGGCCACATCTTAATGGCTTCTATCTTCTTGGGATATACTTTAAATCCTTCTTTAGCAATGATGCGACCCAAGTATGAAATACGATCAAGCCACAATTCGCACTTGCTGAACTTGGCATATAACTTATGTTCTCTGAGAGTTTGAAGAACTGCGCTAGGATGTTGCTCATGCTCTGCTTCACTTCGACTGTACACCAAGATGTCGTCAATGAACACTATCACGAACTTGTCTAAGTATAGCATAAAAATATGATTTATGAGATCCATAAACACTGCTGGCACATTTGTTGCTCTAAAGGGCATTACTAGAAACTCCAATGTCAATATTTTGATTTGAACTTCGTCTTGGAAATATCCTTCTCTCTGACACTAATCTAGTGATAACCTGACCGCAAATCAATTTTCGAAAATACGGTGGCTCCACTAAGCTGATCGAATAAGTCATCTATCCGAGGCAATGAATACTTGTTCATGATGGTTACCGCATTGAGGATACGATAATCAACACATAATCGTGATGTTCCATCCTTCTTCTTCACAAGTAGCATCTGGTACAAGACTTCTAACTCTGAAGGCGCCATCCTGTAGACTCTCTCTGACACTGGTGTTGTTCCTAGAAGTAGACCAATGGTAAACTCAATCTCTCTTTCTGGTGGCATGCCTGGAAGTTCTTCTGGGAATACATCAGGGAATTCGCTAATTACTCTGGGCCATTGTGTCACGCCCCAATCTCCCGATAACGAAATCAAACTTGGTGAGTGGGCTCTGTCCCTTCTCCTCTACTCCTTCATGCCTAATAATATGGAACATACGTAAAGGCTTGAACACTTGGACTGGAACTTGAAAATCACTACACTCTGGCGTGCATAGAGTATACGTCGTTTGCTTGGATAGATTTATGGCTTGAGTTGGTTTTCGCGATGGTTAGTTGGAGCTAGAGTTGGATTATATTTGGGACAGTTGGAGAAACAGTTGGAATTATATATCTTGGTTGGAACATCGGGTAATTCGGGCGAGCGAGCGTGCATCCGTGCACGAACATCACTTGAGCGCTTTGTCAAGCAAAGCGTGCAGTTGTTATTCAAAATTGAACAACTGCATCGACGAGGGCATTGTGTCACTATTGGGACATGGAACTCCTTCGTTAGAATCTTCTCAAATCAGGTTGAATCACTTGATCGCTTAAAATCTTCTCAAATCAGGTACACAGATTATCAATCAATCAACTAATTAGAAGCCTTAATTTTAAAGTCCTTAAATTACTAATTAATAATATCGGACGAGAATAAGAAAAAAATGTGAACCACCCTGGAGCAGATCCACAATCCTTAAACCAAACAAGGATCGGGATTATAGATCGTCTCCCAAGCAGAACTATGCCACTCACTATATCCGACGAACAAAGATAAATAATCTACTGATCTGAGTCCACTTAGCAGGTACTGGGTCAATATCACTTCCAACTCAATTGAGTCAACACATAGTCTAATCCAACATATAATCATGTCATGTGCATAGTCGGTTCTAGCACATAGCCATATCTAGCACAATCTGATTCATTAAGTACATTATACTTAAGAGTCATAACACAAGCAAGCACTGTGATCAACACATAGAACATAATACTCAATAAAAATATTCCAAGAAATAGTAACTAAGTGAAACAAAATATGCATATGGGTCACTAGGGTCGTATGGGCGCATAGCTATGTCTGGCATATGTGACCGGCCGCATGCACTGATCAGGCACATGAGCAACTAGCAATATGGATTTGGACGCATGAACAAGCTATCGCATGAACCAACTGGCCGCATGCAACAGGCCGCCGCATGAGACAGGTGCCACATGGACAAACTGGGAGCATGCTCAAGGCAAAGTCCACTCTTTGGGATAATTGCTAAGTAATGGGTCATAAATGCGTGTTGGAGAAGTGACTAATATGACATGTCATAAATGTGTGTCAGAGAAAAAAAAGCAAAAAAAGGTGTGCACGAAAAGATGTGCAAGAAAAAGACACATATGTCGCTTCTAAGTCAAATGACAAGTTGGTCTCATGCACTCTGGCCGCATAGACACTTGTTTTTTGGAAAATCTCATGCGTTCAGTATTATATGCATTTAGCTTAAGGGCGCATATGCAGAGACAGTCATGCGCCTAACAAGATAAGCATCATGCTAGAAGGGGCGCATATATTTTGGCCGCATGGAACTCTTTCGTCCCAAAATAGCACAAACTCTATGAAAAAAATCCAAAAATTCAAAAAACTTATTTTCTTCGTAAAATCTTCATTTTAACTCCAAATCAAGTAAACCAAAAGCCAAAATGCTTGAAATCAAATGCTCTATCACATAAAACTACTAATTTTTAAAAAATAATGAGTTTTAATAGATCAAAACCAAAGAAAACTCATAGAACCCATAAAAAACCCTAACTTGAAACTTAGATCTACTCAAAACCGTCTATTAAAACCAAAATCTCCAAGAACTAAAATAAAGAAGAACATCAAGGAGAACATTTTTTATCAAACATATTTTTAATTACAATATATATATATATATATATATATATATATTCGAAAATCATGGCTTTGCCACTTTGAGCAATATGTACTTGCCTTGGTGGACTAACAAACCTCTTTCTAGAACCAAGTCTAGGGCTAGGGCTAGGGGGAGCTCTTGAGGGAAGGAGGAAGATGAAAGAAGAAAGAAAGTGGAAATGAGGAAGAATGAGAAAGGAGAGAGAAAACCATATATTTATACCAAGTGGAGGAATGAGGTTAGCCATAGGATTAAGTCATGACACTCTCCAAACAAATCTCAACCATCAAAAATAGGCTTAGTAATTCCAACAGGGTTAGGTATCCATCCTACATACGGATCCTAGTACGGGTTCATGGTAATTGCCAATATGTATTCAATATTGGTCTCGGGTAGTCTCCCATAATAAACAGGAATTCAAACAAATAAAATACAGCAAATATGACAGGAACCAACATATAAAATATAGCATGAATACATTATCAGAATTTTTTTTAAATATCACAAATTCAAGAATACAAAATCTGGGAATGGGTGTGATATCTCTATCCACCTTAGAAAAATTGCGTCCTCGAAATTCACTAAGCTAGTCAAGCTGATCACCAAGCAAGAAAATTCAAGAATCAAGCAAGAAACTTATGAACTAAGCAGGAAGCTCAGGAACTATAACTCATCAAACAGGAATCTCCTGATGTAGAGAGTCTCAAAACCACAATCTCATGCACTACAAGATCTCATAAGCTACTGCTAGCTGTAAATTAAATTAATCAAATATGGAATAGATAGGTAAATAAAAGCAATCAACCATATATAAGTAAATGCATAACCAATACACACAATCAGAGAGAAAGGAAATAGTAGGAGGCATACTAATAAATATGTCTCTTTAGTCAGCTAAAATAGGAACTCGTCCTCGTTGGCCTATGCTGACTCCAAAAAATGAACAAGGATCAAGTCTCGAGATAAATCGGTACTAATGACTTAGTCAAGAACATGACTCTTCCCAGAACGTATCTTCGTAGTTGGGATATATGATATGCATCATGTATCACGAGATACAGAGGCAGAAGAGTGAGACAAGAAACTCATCTCCACTCACCGAATATACGAAACCCAAAAGATATGACTGGAAGAAGCTCAAATCTCATCCTCGATTTGTATAAACCCCCTGATTTTTCAGGAATTTTTAAAATAGTTTTTTTACAATTTTTCTGAATTTTTTTGGAATTTTTCTGTAATTAAAATCAAGGTATTTTATAATTAAATGATTTTTAAATAATGTTAATTAATATTAAAATATTATAAAAATAATATTTTCTGGTGTAAAATAAAAAATTAGACATAGGATAATTTTTTGGGAATTTATTGGATCCTGTAAGCATTTTTAAAGCCCTAAAAACTAATTAATACTTAAACCAAAATAAACCCTGGAATTGAATCCAGTTTATTTCAAATAAACCAAACCAACCCGAACCGGACCCGGTTCAACTGAACCGAACCCATCCCTACGGGTCAGATCCGGGTCTAACCCGCTGACCCGAAACCCACTAACCCGACCCGCACCCTTTGCCTGTTGGATCGAGTCGGATCCCATCCTCCACCCGACCCGACCCGGATTCAATAACCCGAAACCCCTTTCCTCTTCTTATCCGACCCTTCAGCTCACCGTCGACGCCGCTTCGGCTTCCCACAATGGCCGCCGCCCGCTGGCTGCTCCGCTCCCCCAGCTTCTCCGCCTCCCGCACCGGCCGCCACCGCTCCGCCTCTATAAAACCCGCCCCCTCGACCACCGTCTCCCCGTCGTCTCCACCCTCTCCCGTCTCAGCTCCGCCCCACTCGACTCGTCTTCCCCGACGAGCCCCTCAGCGCCGCCCCTCCTCCCTGAGCTCCGCCCAACGAACCCGCCCTCAGCCGAGCCGCCTCCGCCACCCTTCTTCCCCCGCGCCACCACCCACCAACATCTCCGCCACCAGAACCCTAGCCACCTCACCGGTCTCCCCTCCTCCACGACGACCAGAGAAGCTCCTCCACAGCCGTGCAGCCCCGGCGAGCTCCGGCCAGCAGCCGCTGGAACCCTAGCCCGGACACAGGACACTGTGTCGTGTCGAGCCGAGTCGTCTCGCGGACACTAGAATCCCGGTTTCCACGGAGCCCTGTTCAGGTAGCATTTTCTCTCTCCTCACTGCCCCATTTTCCATTCCGTCTATTGTGACGCGAACCCTGCATGACCCTCTCGATGCCCATGCAACCCGCTCGGTGTGTCACGTCCTGTGGTGATCGAGAACTGTGATCCAAAAACAGGAAAAACAATACCCCATTTTTCTCCGGAACTGAGTGCGCCCCGCCAAACGGCACCGAAAGATGTGTGCCGTTGATACGGATGTGCTGGATTTCACAGAAGTTGATTTGGATATGCGTGCACACCGGAATCAACGTGTATCCGCCGACAACGCCCCGTATCGGCCTTTTCTGAATCTCGTTGTAACTTTGTGTACACACGTCGGATCGAAACAAAACTTGCGCCATCGGACTCATAGAAATACGCTGGTCCTGTGACCTAAGTTTGGTTCGATTCTGAGAACATTGACAAAATCGCGTATCATGGGCCCCACGACTCCACTTGACAAGCGATTTTGTGATCGGCTCATCGAAATTCAATTCTGGAAGATCCGTTAGGTTTGTATCATCGTTCTGGACTTGTTGACACTAAGTTTGATAAATTTGGAGACCTTTGTTTCTGACACGTTTTTCGGTACGAAATGGCCCACATGTGGACCCTGCTTTGACCAAAAACTGTCATTTTTGCCCCTGTCTTCAAATTGGACTCAAGGATAGGCGTTTCTAGCTATTTGATATTTTTTGAATCTGATGGTGATATTTATTTCAGCAACCGGAGGACTACCAACAAATCCCACTAAGACTAGAGCTACAGTTGGAGCCAGAACCCCAGGCAAGTGTACCTTGCCAAATCTTGCAGTTTTTGTTACATATTTTCTTGAATTATTTATCTGTTGTACATGCTTAACCTAGGACAGTGTGACTTTACTTAGCGTCCGATTAATAGTCGGGTTCCAACACCGTACGCGAAGTTGTGTAACATCACCTAGACATGGATACCGAGACCCTTTACATTCTCGTGCTTGCATTATCAAGTACGTTATAACCTAGGATACTTGACACTATTCATGAGACAGAATCTTCCTGAGATATTCATGGTGATTCTGTATAGGATACAGGTTTCATGACATATTCTTTATATATATGCTTAGATCTTATTATGATCTTGCGTGTCATGGACATGAGACGTGTGATTTCATTGGGTGGGGAGAGACACACAGGCTACAGGATGATTTATATATATATATTTATTGTGAGGCCTCATACTCTATATCAGTGCTAGGCACTCTACTAGCGATATCTCTGCTACCGGCTCCCCGACATTGAGCTTGTAGTGGTCTCAGCCTGAGTTCTAGTGCTGCTCTCAACTTGCATATCACTTAGCTGGTTATATAATTACCCTATTGTTTCATTTATTGATGCACTGCATTTATTTTGGCATGAGTTATTTTGTACCTTACTATGTCCCCTGAGGACCTGGATCCGGATTATGTCCCCAGGATTAGCAGAGGAGATCCACCCTGAGGTATACAGGACATGAGCATTAGCAGGAGCAGAAGCAGGTTCAGGTGCATACAGTTGAGCAGAACCAGGAACCGAGGACTAGGTGATTGCCATAGATTTTTTGAGTATATATTTCTTCTATACTCAGTCTGTGTTGCTATTTACATTCTTGTTTAATGAACAATTGTATCAGACTTGTTATCGGGTTGTTCCCGATTTATTTACTTGTGATTGATGATGATATTTGTTTTCTTTTGTTGATATTGATGTATTTATTCTGTGGATGAGATTAGTAGTCCCTTATTGTTGTTCTACAGGTTAAGTACATCCTGATGGGTCCATTAAATTGGGTTTGACCACCGGTGTGTGCTGCTGGCCTTTGCCACGTGTCTAGTCCCTCGATATTTTAGGACCAGGGCGTGATAATTTGACCGCCCTCGACAAATATCGGCTCTAACATGTCAAACTCTGTTTGCTCATGTCTCGGTGCTGCTACTGCCCTATCGTGAGGATGACACTTCTGATGTGGTCTCTGCTGACCAAAATAACGCTGTCTCTGGTGAAACACATGTGCTTGCACCAACATCGGATGCTAGGATAACTATTGTACTGCTAGTGATGGATCTTGATACGGAACTGCTCCTAGAGCTGGCAATGCCAAAAATTATTGATATGGTCCTCTATGCCTCTGCATCTGCTAGAAAATAGCTATCATGTGGTCTGAACCCCCATACCTCAAGCATTTTCCACTTGCCATCATGCACACATCTTGAGTGTGACCTTCTTTGCCATAATAGGTATATCCTACTTGATTCTTCGGGCGTTGTTGATATTGTCTCAATTATTGTTGCCAAATTAGCATTGTCTCATCTGATGCCACTGGCCCCCGTGGTGCCAAATTACGAATACAAATGCCGGATGCTGATGTTGACGTACGTGGTGCTGGTCTTCCTTCTATATTCTAGGCATAAGACCTCTCACGGCCTCCATTCCTTGCTGACATTCTCTGGATAGGGAGCTTATGCCTCCTGGCTGCTACAAGTATGTCATCGAAAGTTTGATAGTCATGTCCTTCCACTAATCAAAAAATCTCGAGATGAAGCCCTTGCTGGAATCTCTTAGCCATTTCTTGCTCCATCGTCACCATCGCTAGAGAAAACCTGCTCAGCCTGTAGAACTCTGTCGCATATCCATCCACTATTCTGTCAGACTGTCTGAGATCAATGAACCTTTGTTGCAGTTCGTACTGCGCCACTACTCCGAAATACTTGGCTCTGAATCTGATCCTGAAGTTGTCCCAATAGATAGGATGTTTCGAGCCGACTTCCTCCGTTTCCTACCAATCACGAGCAAGATCTTGTAGTTGTAATTGGACTCTATTGACTTGCTCCTCTGTTGGAACCTTAACTACCTCCATGATTGTCTCAATATCTTGAAGCCAAGCATCCGCCGTAATAGCATCCATTGTGCCTTCGAAATAGCTTGAGTTGAGTCTACAGAATCTGTATGACGTCCCATAATCTTCTTCTTCACTCACCTCCAGAGCCGTTTGCAGCCCTTGGTTTAACAGTACATTTTGCTCTTGTTGTCGAAGATGACTATGTTGTTGTACTACCATCTGATATTTTTGGGTATACATCATTCCTCTGATAATTTCTAACAGTGCAGGGGTATCAAGTGCTGCTGGTATTACTAGTACTCCCGTGGGTACATGGATCTCTCGTGCTTGTGGCTTGATTACTGGCTTGACCTGAATACAATCTTGAGAAAGTACTGCTTCTTGCAGGCGCTCAATGGGATCTTGCTTTGCTAGCTGTTCTACCACATATGTTGCTCTAATAAGCGGGGACGAAGTGCCCCAGAAGAAAAAAGACAAAAGACATCAAAGGACAGTACAAGAAAGAACAAGGAAGGAAACTGTTAATAGTTCAATCTCGGTATCGAAGAAGACGAATTCAGGTTATTAAAGGAAACAGTTTTGATTGAGACTCCTAGAAAAAGATACCCCACAAGTCTGAAAAGACAGACAGACCAGCATGTGCCACCACTAAAACTTTGTCACATCCCAGAACTAGAATACTGGAGAGCAGGAGCGTGACTCAGCCAACCACACCTTACGGAATACTGAAGTAATCCATAATGTACTAAGGTTATTTAAAGACAAGGGGGCATACTATAATCAAGTCAGCTAGCGTCAAGAACATCTATGTCTCAATCATCAACCAAGAAACAGTAAGAATAAATATGTAAGATAAAATAGTTAGGCGTTCTTGACGCTCTATCAGAATGATCATGAAACCAGTTGTATAGAATGATAAACTAGTACATTATTAAGAGTACATAACTGTAAGTCAGTCGTGGTCTGAATAATATACAATCATGTAAAGAAACTAATGTCCAGATAAACAGAGTAACAAGTGCCATCGGCTAAACGCCAAAAAGGTAATAAAAATGATACTCATAGTGGGGAAAAAGAAATCCATTCAAGTTTCTTGGCGAACATCCTCCTAGTGTGCGCCATCGGTCGAATACAGGACAAGATCCTTGGGCTCTGCTACTAAACCTGGCCAGACAAAACCAGCGGGGTCAGGACCCGATAGCAAGTACCACAAAGGAACACAAATGAAAGAAGCAAAAACCAATAAAGTACATAAAATAGGAATCTGTGCCATAACTGCAAGCGTAGGACCTTTCATCGAAGCAGTAGGACACCTCTACAACCAAACAAGGACAAGAGGTTCCTTACTACGCCAAGACAGGATATGACTCACCAATTATGAATACGACGAAGATACAACACATCATTATAATCCAGAACACACATGCCACAATATAAGCTAATATATATATATATATATATATATATATATATAATATATATATATATATATATATAGAGAGAGAGAGAGAGAGAGAGAATAAGGGAGGTGAGATGGCACCTCACTCTAAAAACAAAGGTGGCGGTGACGTGGCACAATCTCAACCACACAAACGAGAGGAGGGGGTTAAGTGCAAATTGCCAATTATGAAATGTGTGGTTGGGATTGTGCCATGTCACCGTCACCCTTGTTTTTAGAGTGAGGTGCCATCTCACCTCCCTTATTCTCTCTCTCTCTCTCTCTCTCTCTCTCTCTCTATATATATATATATATATATATATATATATATATATATATATATATATATATATATATATCTATATATATATATATATATATATATCTATATATATATATATATATATATTCTAGCTACAGTCTATGACCTATGTGACACATTGGCGCAACCTTACAACCAAACAAGGATAATGGTTGAACCGTCGCACCATAATAGTTCATGTCCCTAGACTACCAGCATATGCACAGAGTTAAGTTATGACTGTCAATCAGTTCTACGACTTGCTACGTGATATCTGGGTTATCCCAAAAGAATAGATGCAATATTGGAATCCTCAAATCATGCTGATAGTGAGGCGGGTTGGCCGAGCCAATAAATGCATATCACATAGTATGTAAGCACCGGTCCCTCATAAGGCCACCGCGCAAGTAATCATGTAATAATATATAAAATAGCCAGATACTCCACTCTACTATTGTAGATGATATACAGTATCCGTTGGGGACCAATATGACGTCCTAGGACATATGTCCTACATGTAGCTACCACGCATGATCTCGAGATTTCATTCTCTCACAATGCTTCTTCCAATTTAAGTTACTTAATTAACCCTACTGTTGTATAGATTCTCGTACCGTGGTCACACGATCATCCTTATTAGATGACACATCGTAGTACGTATACGCTAGGTACGAATCAACATTGTTGCTCGAGAGACAAATCTAGATTTCTCCAAGTGTAATGCAACAAATCAAGCAAGCAACCTAACCACGCTATGATCACTGACTAACTACGAGGTCTGTGCTAAAAAATCATATAATATCACATGTAGCATAGAATAGTAAAATATGTAACACATAACACGTAGCAACATATGTCGTACTTCGGTGTGCATGCAAAATATAGCACGTAGGAACACATAGCAAGTAGTAAATGTATCAGCACAGATACAGGCAGGCGAGTCAGGATATTAGTCCTACCAGCCAATCATATAACTATATTAATCAGGTCAAGAGTCACATAGTCATATTACATCTAGCAAGATTTGTCGCACTTCGGTGCACAAGTAAAATCATGTGGCACACTCGGTGCGAAAGAGAGTATCAACTCGGATAGAAGTAGTCATGCCTATAAATCAGTCACTTGAATCTTATTATCACATTGAATCACTTGATCGCATAGAATCTCCTCAAATCAGTTACACAGATTATCAATCAATCAACTAATTGGAAGCCTTAATTGTAAAGTCCTCGAATTACTAATTAATGATGTCGGACGGGAGCAAGGGGAAAAATGTGAACTACTCTGGTACAGATCCATAATCCTTAAACCAAATAAGGATTGGGATTGCAGATCGTCTCCCGAGCAAAACTATGCCCCTCACTTTATCTGACGAACAAAGGTAAATAGTCTACTGATCTGAGTCCACTTAGCAGGTACTGGGTCAATATCACTTCCAACCCAATTGGGTCAACACATAGTCTAATCCAACATATAATTATGTCATGCGCATAGTCGGTTCTAGCACATAGCCATGTCTAGCATAGTTTAACTCACTAAGTCCATTATACTTAGAGTCACAACACAAGCAAGCACTGGGATCAACACATAGAACATAACACTCGATAAAAATATTCAATAAAATAGTCACTAAGTAAAACAAAATGTGCATATGGCTCACTAGGGCCGCATGGGCACATAGCTATGTCTGGCGCATGGGACATGACGCATGCACTGATCAGGCGCATGAGCAACTGGCCGCATGGAGCTGGACGCATAGATAAGTTGCTGCATGAACCAATTGGCCACATGAGACTGGTGCCACATGGACAAATTGGGTACACGCTCAAGGCAAAGTCCACTCTTTGGGACAAATGCTAAGTAATGGGTCATAAATGCGTGCCAGAGAAGTGACTGATGTGATATGCCATAAATGCGTGTGAGAGAAAAGAAAAAAGCATAAAAAATGTGTGAACGAAAAGACGTGCAAGTAAAAGACACATATGTCGCTTCTAAGTCAAATGACAAGCTGGCCGCATGCACTCCGGCCGCATAGACAACTGGCCGTATGAGCTTATGGTCGCATGGACACTTGCTTTTTTGGAAAATCTCATGCGTTCAGTGTTCTATGGATTCAGCTTAGGGGCGCATATGCAGAGACAGTCATGCGCCTAACAAGATAGGTGTCATGCTGGAAGGGGCGCATATAGCTTGGTCGCATGGAATTCCTTCGTCCCAAAACAGCACAAACTCCATGGAAAAAGTTTTAAAAATTCGAAAAACTAATTTTTTTCATAAAATCTTAATTTTAACCCAAAATCAAGTGAACCAAAAGCCAAAATGCCTGAAATCAAATGCTCTATCAAATGAAACTACAAGTTTTCAAAAAAATAAGTTTTAATAGATCAAAACCAAGAAAAACTCATAGAACCCATGAAAAACCCTAACTTGAAACTCAAATCTACTGAAAATCGTCTATCAAAACCAAAAACTCCAAGAACTAAAATGAATGAGAACATCAAGGAGAATATTTTTCATCAAACACATTTTTATTTACTATATATATATATATATATATATATATATATATATATATATATAAATCTAAAAATTATGGTTTCACCACTTTGAGCAAGATATACTTGCCTTGGTGGACTAACAAACCTCTTCCTAGAACCAAGTCTAGGGTTAGGGCTAGGGGGAGCTCTTGAGGGAATGAGGAAGAGAAAAGAAGATAGAAAGTGGAAATGAGGAAGAATGAGAGAGGAGAGAGAAAATTATATATTTATACCGAGGCGATCGGCCGTCGGTGACGCCGAGGCGTCCGGCTGCTCCTCCGCAGCTCCCGGCCGTCTCCAGTGATGGATGGACGATAGTGACTCGAAGATGCGGGAAAGATGTTAAAGCCTCCACCTCTTCACCCGTTCCTAGGCGTGTTCCTCCGTCGGTGTTGCGACTTGCACCTCATGTGGGTCTGCCCAGGACAGGGAAGGGAGGCGGCTCTCGCCATCCGTCTTTGGCCAATCCTTTTCGAGTTTTCGGATCTTCCCTGGACCTTTCAAAATTGACGGTAAGACACGCATCCCAGGTGCTTGACAGAATGACAAATATGATCTCTAATACATTTAAGATCTCGGGAGTGGCTCCAATCACCTGGACAGATCGATGCAAACCCGATCTGACGAGGGAAGACATTAAGATGCACTATGTGGTATCCAGTCTCAAAGAAGGAAGAAAGGTCATCGCTATCACAATAGAGGACATTACCGAAACATAAGTATTCTGGAAGAACACTATTGTCCTCTACGTTATGGGAGCACGACCATACTCCGGTCAGCTAAAAGAATTTGCCTTGCGAATGTGGAGACCTAAAAGGAGCATGGACATATACTCTATGGAGAATGGCTTCTACTTCATCAAGTTTGGGATGTCGAAAGATTTAGAAAGAGTTATTCAAAATGGTCCTTGGACTTTCGATGGTAGATTGGTTGTCTTGAGAAGATGGGATCCGGCTACTAACTTTGAACGGGATCGACTGGCTTTCATCCCTATTTGGATTAGGTTCCCTTGGCTTTCACCCCAACTGTGGAGTATTCCGGCTATTATGAAACTGGCTAACGGAGCTGGAATCTCCCTAAAGCCAGACAAATACACAACAGATAGAGATCGATTATCCTTTGCTAGAGTGTTTGTTGAGATCAGTGCGACTGATAAGCTTCCTGACAAACTGGAGGTTGATCTTCCGACAGGTGAGACCATTTTTCAAAAAGTTGAGTACGAATGGGTCCTGCCTTGTTGTAACTCCTGCCAAAGCTTTGGAAGCACCATAGCCCTGTGTCCGGATGCTAGAGTTAACCCGGAGGTCACTAATCAAGTCTCCTGCTATAGTAAAGAGATGCCTACGCCTCCTAAAGATACTGGAGCCAATATGGCTATCCCTAGCTCGAGGGGAGAGAAAGTGGAATTAAGGGCGGAGCAAAGGAGCATGGACATGGATGAGCCTGCCCCTCCGGAGGCTTCCCAATCTTCTTTATTAGGGAAGAGAATGAGAGCAGAGAATGAGAAAGAAGGGAGAGGGGGAGGACATGAGGAGGCACAACATGCGATGGTGGTGTTCACCGCTGACAAGTAACATGGGGAAGACAACTCTAGCTTGGTCACGTTTAATGTTGAGGCAGTTAACCAAGAAGGTAATCATGGCAAAGTAGAGGAGCGCTCTGTATAGTTTCGCCTGTGACAAAATTGTAAAAGACCTCAGGTAAAGATGACGGACAACTTGATGGACAACAAACTTCTCAGGAACCGTTGACGTATCCGAACCCCATCTGGAAGGAAAAAGTGGTTCTCAAAGCAGGAGATGGCAAAACTAATAACCGACAGCAGGATGCTCTCTTTCCACACCTTAGAGAGAGCTCGCGTATCAACAAGGGGACCCACCATCGTATTTTATGACTATATTCACATGGAATATGAGAGGGGCAAATTCGATAGGTAGGTGGAAGAATATTTTGCAGTACGACAATAAGTCCAAGTGCTCTATCATCAATATCTTGGAATCCAAAGTTAGATCAAAAAATTTGATTAATAGGCGTACACCAACCCACTGGTTCTCCGCTCACAATCTCGTGTGTAGCGATATAGCCCGCATCTAGGCCATGTGGGACACCAGGATCTGGCAGGGGGATGTGATCCAACGGTTTGTCCAACTTCTTACCATTAAATTTACTAACAAGGGGGACTTCATATTGTGGTAGGAGCGGTGTACGAGCATAATAATAGAATCAAGCGTCTAGGGTTGTGGAATGACATTACTATGAGCAGCACGCTGATTGGAGATAGATGGTCGTTAGTTGTAGTGGGCAACTCCAATGCTACTTTATTTGGCCATAAGAAATAGGTGGTCGTCCAGTGCAACAAGCGATTCTCTTCGAATTTCAACATTTGTCTTTTATCGTCTGAGCTCAGATGTATGGATAAGACTGGACATATATAAATGTGGAACAACAGGGCGATAACTAACCGGATTGTTGTTCAGCTTGACCGTGCTCTTTGTAATGGGAGATAGTTGGAAGTGTTTCAGTCGTGTATGGCAGAATGCTTAACACCTGGAACTAGTGATCACTTTCCTATTGTTATAAGACTGGCAGAAGTGTCGGTTATCAAAGAGAAGCCTTTTAGATGCAACAACGCATGCATTCATATGGAAGGCTATGAGGAGGTAGTTCAATAAGGTTGGGAGTCTGGGTTGACTGGTATTGCTCAGTTTAAGATTGTTCAAAAATTGAAAGCTATTAAAGGCCTCCTCAAGACCTGGATTAAAGGCAGACCCCCAACTCCTCTCTAAGAACTAAACGACAAGTTGGATGATATTCAACTGAGGGTTCAGCCATACACACTTAATTATGCCCTCACGGAGGAGGAGATAGCCCTCCAAGATCGTCTGTGCAATATAATACTTTCTTAGATGAGGTCTAGATCAGACAAAGAGCTAAATATAGCTAGCTCAGAGATGGAGATTGGTGTTCTAAATTCTTCCACACTATTGTCAAGGTGAGACAGAGTCAAAATACCATACACGGATTGCTTGATCCTAATGGATTTCTCATACTGGGGATAATGGCATCCGGAATGAGGAGGTACTATATTTTTGGGATCTCTACAACCAGAACTCCTACCCGGACGTCTTTTCACACATTGATTTCAAGAAGATGGTATCTCGACGAGGGAATGTTGTCTTACGGGCAACGGTATCGATGGAGGAGATACATTCTATTGTTATTAATGCAGATCTTATCAAATCGTCAGGACCTGATGGCTTTGGGACGACTTTCTTCAAGAAACATTGGGAGATGAATAAGGTATACGTCATGGAGGTGGTGAGAGGTTTTTTTATCTCTGGTAAACTGCTCAAGGAGCTTAACCACACATTTATGGTCTTAATTGCTAAAGTGGAGGGTACGACTTCGCTAGGAGACTTTCGGCCGATAGCGTGCTGTAATTTCTTATACAAGATTGTAACCCACCTGATGTGTGACCGGATGAGGGATGTAATGAAAGATCTTATCTTCCCTAATCAGACGGCCTTCATCAAAGGGTGATCCATCTCGAAGAATTGTCTGCTGGCTCATGAGCTTGTTAGGGACTTCAATAAGTATGGAGGTAACAAAGCATGCCTAAAGCTGGACTTCAGGAAATCCTATGATATGGTGAACTGGGATTTCCTTTGCCATATTGTGATCTGTATGGGATTTGACAAATGGTGGGTAGACAGGGTGAGGGAGTGTGTATGCTCTGCATCATTTTTATTATGGTTAGGGGCCAGCCGGAGGACTTTTTCGGAAGCACCAGAGGCCTGAGACAAGGGGATCCCCTCTCTCCCTACCTCTTTGCGATGATCATGGAATGCCTCACTTGCCTTTTGGATGATGCAATATTGGATGGATTGATTACCCCTATATTCCGAAAGGTGAACCTTGTGGTTTCTCATCTTATTTATGCTGATGATCTGCTGGTGTTCGTAGAGCCATCTAACAGATCCCTTGACACTCTTAAGTGTATATTCAATATTATAGAAAAATGGTCGGATTTGCAGCTGAACAAGACCAAGAGCCAAATATTCCTGAACCGTACTTGTGAGAATAAAGAGACATGACTGGCCAAAATGGGCATTGTGGAAGGAATGCTTCCTGTGAGATAATTGGGTCTCCCCCTCTCAATCAACTATGTTGCTAATGGGGAGTGTGAAGGTCTCCTCAACTACACACAGTCGAGACTAGAGGGATAACAGACGCAGATGCTCTCCTTTGGAGGGAGGATTGAACTTATTAAAGTCGTAATTGAAGCGATTGCTCTTTTCTGGCTATATGCCATTATGCTGTCCAAGGGTACGATGAAGAAAATTGAAAGCATATGTGCGGACTTCTTGTGGAAAGGAGGCATACATGCAGTTAGTTGGGAGGAGTTATGTCGTCCTAAGAAGGAAGGTGCAGTTGGACTGCAATCTTTGGGTCTTCTCCAAAAATGCTTATCTCAAATTGTTCTGAAGATTCATCAATAATAAGTCTCTTTGGGCAGAATGGATCAAGGGAAGGTACTTTCCGAAAAGGGACTTCTGGTCAACTAGTCGCAACAAATTCTCGGTCATCGTTAAAGCCTTGTTGAAGACGAGAAGCAAAGCTAAGGGTAAGTTGACTAGAGTTATAGGCTCAGGGGCCCAAACCAGCATTTGGCATGACCCCTGAATTGGGTACACTAGCCTGATTGAGAGAGAGGGATGACATGTTTATGAGCTGATGGCCTCTACGGAAATGGTTAGCAGCCTTATCCAGGAAGGAGAATGGAAGATCCAGGGCCACTTGATTGCGGCGGCCCATGCGGAAGATATCAGGGCAGTGGAGATTGATAGACAAGCGGTGGAGGATTACTGGACCTGGAAAGACATGGAGAAAGGCACTTTCAAGTTCAGTACAGCCATGAATCAGATATGGACCGATCATGAGGAGGTTGATTAGACGGAGATGGTTTGGACCAAAGGGACTACGGTCAAGATGTCGCTCTGCTTATACAAATTAATCAGGAATATGCTCCTTACTCGAGACATGTTGAGCAATTTTGGCATCCCTTGTGAGGACATGAAGTGTTGTTTATGCGATAAACATGATGAGACCAGGGATCATCTGTTCTTTGCATGTGACGTCACTTGGGAGATTTGGTGTGCGCAGAGACAAAAAGTCGGACAAATCCAAGGTCAGTGTAGAGAGCTTGATGCAGTCTTAAATGATATTAAAGCTCAGAAGGGGAATGGAGCGAGAGGTTATCGCCGTCTTAGAATAATATTTGGGACGGTAGTATGACACATCTGGAGGAAACGCAACCGGCGTATCTTTAAGGGACGATCCCTTAGTACTTTTACTGTACAAAGAAATATATATGATGACATAGATATCTTAGACCCCAGATGACTCATTTTGTAATCTGGGATATATCTAAGTTGTAATTATCGTTGATCAATAAAATTCACCTTCTTCAAAAAATATATATATATAAACGATAAAGGCACACCCTTTATTGTTAGGGGCATCATAAAAATGGATAATATTTCAGTAACAAAATTATTCTTTTAAAACTATTAGGGGATATCAAAACTTTTTAGTATATGAAAAAATGGCTTCTTCTTCCTTTTCAAATTTCTAAACCTTGATCCATATATATATATATATATATATATATATAGTTTTATCCAAGACTATTTCTGCAATCTTGAATTTCATTAATGGATTTTCAAAGATTCAGAATCGAAACAATCTCGTTTGGGACGATGCTGGCAGTCCTGGATATGCACATGATTGTCAAAATTTTGGCAATTCTAAATAAAGACTTATGTCTTCAGGACTGCAAAAATTTCAGCAATGCATAGGACTGTCAAAATTTTAACAGTCCTGAAAACAAAGACGTCTTCATTTAGGACTGTCAAATTTTGTCGATCCTTCGCCGTGCCAAACAAAATTCTTTCGATTTTGAAGTTTTGAATTTCATTAATGGAGTTCAAAACTTCAGAAATAGTCTCAAATAAGACTACCTACTACAAAATTACTAAATATATATTGTTTAGACATGGTTTCACGTCCGGTCCTAGAATTCTCAAGGCTTAGGCGGGGTTCTAAAGTGAGGCCTCTTGAACGGATAAATAGAAAACACTCAAAAAAAGGCCGATGATGAAGATGCATGTGTGGATTGAGATCCACAAATGTCTGAGAACTTATGACTGGTTAATTTCTGAGCTCGAGGGGAATAAACGATACTGACTCGTGGACGCCCCTCACCTCATACGAGCGGCTGGGCGGAGCCAGAGTCGACAAGGACGTGCAAGGGCAATGATGACACTGCCTGTGTGGACGGGGGTCACACAAATGTCTGAGTACTAATGACTGGCTTATTTCTGAGCCCGAGCACACAGAAAAGAAAAAAATGGATAAATAGAAAACACCTTCTTTTTCTAAACGAAGTATATATATATATATATATATCGGATACCAATTTTATCAATCAATTTAACAAATAAATTTTTCTCAAAAAAATGATATAAAAGCAACCAGTTGAGTAACATTACTTAAGTTTTTTTTTCCCTTCCTAACAGTCAAACAAGACAAATAAAGACGAGATCATTTGAAAACAAAATGACAAATTAATTGTTATAATAATAAAAGATATTAAAAACAATAACAAATAAATTAGTTGGTCTCGTGGTAATGGCTCTCTCAATGCATTTCTTGATCTCTGCTTTGATCTCTGAAATTGTCATTTTGATTACTAAAACTTACTTTGTATAAGTGAGTGTAGACCATTTTTCAGCCGCCTTCTAAAATTGTTACTAAAGAGTTGTCTAGAGCCTGTTTAAGCCTTCTCATTGCTAGGATTGACTGGACTAGTAAGTAACTTTAGGTCCTATTTGGGAGCCTTGCCTATTTAGCAGTCTAGGACGATCGCTCAACTCGTCCACCCTCTAGGCCAATCCTGCATGGTTTGGGGTTAAAGTTGAAATACAAAGTTTAGATAAGATTGGAGATTTATCTTGAATGGTAAAGAGTCTTGGTTATTGTCATGATTTTTTGGAACTTTAGGCTTGCAAGAGTAAAAGACTAAAAGAGTAGGAAGACGAAAAGGGAAAAAGAAAAAGAAAAATTGGAAGATGATGAGTATTAGTATAGTGTTGCCCCTAACAATTGATATGTTGTTCCCTAACAAATTTTTGACTTAATTGTGTTGTCCACTAACATGTGATGCCCCTAACAAAACCCCTAACAAATATGCTTGTGCACTTATCATAGGCCTATAGGTAACTTTGCCACTATGCTATTCCAAGTATTTGAATACTGAATCAATAAGGCACTTACGTTATTGTTTCAGAAAAAGAAAAATTGTCATTATATCAATACAGACAAACTGGGTTATAATTTTGCCCAGGCTGAGCATTGCTTTGTCATCTATCAATGTCAAAATTTGTACAAATAACATTTATGACTAAATTCTACACTTTGCAACCAACAGGTGATTTTCAGGAGAAATACTAGATGGAACATATTTAACAAGTTGTGCATCTAGCGCATGGTCCCTCAGCCACAACAGTCTACCTAGGTCAATGATCTCTTTGCACATGAAACCCAAGCCGGCCCTTTCCCTTGAATGCATACTTTTTATAATTTCCTCAACTCCTTTGTCCTCTGGATTGGGTTCTTTCGCCTCTCTGCATTATTATACACAGATCAAAAGAAAAAGATAAAAAAATAATAAGTTGGGATAAAAACGCAAGCCCTACAAAATCAATTAAAACCCAGACAATAGTTAACCCTCTCTTTTTTTTCAGTTTATTAGGTGGTCCAGAAGTTTCAGTATGATTTAAATCCTTGCTTATAAAATGAGTCTTTGACTAGCTTGCCGCAAATAGCTATTTGATATTTCAGAAAGTACACACACACAGAGATGTTTAAACTTAATGTAGGAACTCATTATTTGATGGTAGACTAAAACGCAAGCAAGAAGTGAGCTTGATAGGTGGTATTTTGTATTCCCTTAATTTAGTACAGGAACTCGTTATTTGATTGTAGACTAACAAGATCGAAGAGGGCTTACCTGGTTCTATGTAGTATTCCCTGATTATACATATTTGGAAGTTCGTCAGAGCTATGATCTGCGTCTACAGCCCAGCTGCTAAACCATGTAATAGCATCGAAGTCCTCCTTTGTGATCCCTCTTTCAGACAATAAACTTGTATCTACACAAGTAAATCAGAAATCATCATAGTCACTAGAGACTCTCCATACATGACTTTAAAACTCCCATCTGAAAATGGACTGTAAGCCTAGGAC
Source organism: Iris macrosiphon (assembly GCA_036927795.1). Taxonomy (NCBI): domain Eukaryota; kingdom Viridiplantae; phylum Streptophyta; class Magnoliopsida; order Asparagales; family Iridaceae; genus Iris; species Iris macrosiphon. The sequence continues at coordinate 62,800,715 of JAYESA010000004.1, read as the reverse complement.
TCCATATGGTAGCAATCATTTGAAACATTAAGGTATCATCTTGATTAATATCGGACTGCAAAAGAAAGGGAGGTCTACAAATCTCGGACATCGTATTTCAATAACCTTCGTAATTCAGTGATTTCAAAAGTTATCAGATAACTAGTCCACAATGCAGGTTAAATAAAAAAAAAGGGCGCAACCAGCCAAAGAAGATATGGCTTAAGCCACCAGACAATGAATTAAAACTGGCAATTCATATATTCCTTTTCTGGCAAATCTTGTAAAGATGAAAGGGCAACAAATATTTCAACAGAACCTCAGAGGAAAATTTTAAGACTCATACACTAAATACAGACAGGTTCACATATACAATTTCTTTGCAACTCTGGTGCAGGTGAAAGGGTGATGTATATATCAACTGATCATCAGAGAAAAGAAACAGCTGTACTATCAGCTGATATCCTATGGATGCACGAATTCGAGTAATATATCATTCTGTTCCCTCTCATGTATAAAGAAAAATACAAGCCAAGATTAACGAATGCCAAGGATGACCAAACTGCAGTAGACTGTCAGGCAGCATATGTACAAAGAGTCTAATTATCAAATGTTTATTAACATAGGTTATAACCTGTTATGGATCTTATGCAATCGTTACTCGGTTGACCAGTAATTTTAACTATTCAGAGTTAATACAGGTAAAAATATATGTCAAATTCAAAGGCAAGCTTAGAGAAACATGTAGATAAGGAAATTTACTTATGTAACTATTCCATTGGCAGAGGTGGTGGCAACATGTTGCTAGCGCAAGACCTTGAAGATAACAATTACTTGACAGAACCTTCTTGTTTAAATCATGTTGATATGGAAAACAACACCTTATGGCCAGATCTGCAGGAATATCAAACAATTTGACCATTAAGATTAGCGGGCGCCCACGATGTATATGAACATTAAAATCAATATAGATTCTAATAAGCATGTTAACTTCTCTGCAATATATTGTAGGATATGCTCGCCTGTTGCAGATCCGCATAGATGTTTTCCAATAGCCAAGTATTGGTGCCCCTTCAAAGATTCAATTCCATGCAAGTCCAAATCCTCAACTGCAAATGTATGAGATTCTTCCTTACTGGACGTAGGTAATAGACATAAGTAGAACAAACAGATCAAGAATACAAAATGTCAAAATTGTTAAGCAAATAAACTGCTTGAAGTAATACCAGATTTTGTTTAATACAGAATGGTTCTCGTTCAAAATGTTACAGCCAGTTATGAATTAATCATAAATCTGTATTTCAGAGGAATCTTGAGATAACTAGAGTAAAATAGGTGTTTTGTTTGCTACCAAAATATAATATAACTTGGCATTGCTAAGCAAGACCTAATAAATTACATAATAAAATCATATCCATTGTAGATGCTACCCAGTAACATGGATTAGGAAAGGTTTGACACAGGTTGTAGTATGCAGCTTCACTTTGTCACCCTGAACTTGTCTCGAAGCACAAATGTTGTTTTATACGGTTCTGCAGCTAACCAAGTTCCAACAGATTCAACAATTTTCCTCAGCAGTAATGATCTTTGAAAACATCCATGGTATGCTGGATTTATGTAGAAAGGGAGAAACAACTGAAGTGTAATTATAAAAAATCACAAAAACTATAAGGCAACTAATGGCTAACATAGTTTTTCTAGGCAGGTAATTCCCAAACAATTAAAGGACGATCAAACAATTAAAGGACGATCAAGAGCCTGTTCCAGGGATCGAAGGACAGCAGGAGCTGATATTCAGAACTCCACCAGATGACCCCAATCAGTTCATAATAGTTGGGAAGTTTGTGTATGGAGTATGGATTGGCTGATTGAAGAGCTGCCAGCTATTTTATGACTCGAGTCTGTTTTTCTTTTTGTGGTTAGTGTTCCTCTTACATCTAGGCTGTTTGGATGCTTGAAAGTGGCTCGGAAGTCGCACTTTCCTTGCATACACAACACCAGTTTCGGAGTTCAGCTGTTAGGTTGGCACACGGAAGTGTGTTAGGAGGTTGGAAATACTGACTAATTAGTACTTCCTGTCCCCATTAGTACTTCCTGTCCCCCTCCTTTTTCACTTTTTATTTGAAAGCAAAATGGTGCAGATGTGGGCTGAAGTGGGAATTTTCTTGGTACTACTGCTCTTTACTACTTCCTCAAAGCTCCAAGTAGAACTCCTCTCCTCTCTTCGGTGATCGCCGTCTCTCGCACCATTTTTGCAAACTATATGACTCTGACTGGACCCATTTTTTCTTGCTATTTTGTTCTAAAAATCTTTATAGCATATACGTAGAGTTTCTATAGCTTTCTCATCTTGACATCATTTTTTTGCTTGTCGACAGTAAATCTGGTGATTCTCATTTGATATTTTTAGAGAAAAATTGAGAAAATATCAGATCTGGGATGAATTTGGAGGAAAATGGTTCGTCAAGATTTTTCTTGCAAAATAGGGTTTACATCTTGCTTTTCCTAGAAGAAATTTGATGAAAATTGTATGTTCTTAGGCTTTTCTTGTAGATATGCACTTTGATAATTGTTAAGTATTAGTAGTATTGGACTTTAGCCCCACATCGGATAGAACAATAGTGGGAGGGGTTAGCCTCTTATATGCAATCTTCTCATCAATAAAGATCATTCCACTTTACATGGTATCAGAACCAATCCACCCTCTCTCTCTCTCTCCCCACAAAACCCTTACCCTAGTCCCCCCCCCCCTCCTCCCAAATGCCGCCCCTGCACCCCAGCCTCCGCCCCCCTGCACCCAATCCCCTGCATCTGCCCCCACCCCTGCCTCTCCTTGCCTTTGCCACCATGCCTCCGCCTGCCCCTGCCCCCCCCCTTTCCTGTCACCGCTGTTGCGCTGTTGTCACCCGCCCCCCTTGCCCCCCTCCCTCTCTGCCTAAATCACCCCCCCCCCCCTCCTCAAACCCTAGCCATCACCTAACTCTAATCATAGCCGTCTTTCCTAAACTGAATAACATGTCCATAAACTTTAACCCAGCCGCCTACCCAAAACCCTAGCCGTCATTGCACTTCAAAAAAAAAAGGGTTAGGATCCTCAGAGGGTAAACAATAGTTTGTTTGCTGGAACCTCTGACTCTCAATATCTGAAAAATGTTGGAATCCTCAGGAGGTAAACAATGATTTGTTTGCTGGAACCTCTGACTCTCAACATCGGCTTCAGGAATTTAACAAAGAGCAGACAAGTTGTTTGTTTTGCGTAAATCTTTGTTTCTTTTCTTACTTGATCTTCACATCGGGATCTAACAGAGAATAATCTGGTTTGCTTCTCTGTCCTGACTTATGTGATCCACATTCAAGCTCTATTTTTTATGCACGTGTCGATTCTGACCACGTTTCTAGCGCATTGGCAGAGTTGATGTAATTATCAACCTAGAAAGATCAAACCAACGGTACTGAATGATGACAGGCACTGAGGCGAATAGCAATGCTACAGACACTAGTGTCGAAAACGCAATGGTGGGACCAACGGGCACTGGCATGACGATTTCATCGATTTGACTTGTCAATCGACGGTTGGACGGATCAGAGGGCTACTCGACATGGCGAAAGAAGATCGAGAAGACACTTCGGGGAATGCACTTGTCCAAACATCTGATTGACAACCCTTCAGCAGAGACTGATCCCATATTTGAGCAGTGGGAGACAGATGGCAGTCGACTGTTTACACAGTTGATGAATTCAATGGAACCATCGGTGGAGGACATGGTTCAGAATACGGATTCCGTGAAGGAATTATGGGATGTCCTGGCGGCGGCGTTTGATGAAAAACGTGATTTGTCTCGTATCTACGACTCGGTCGTTGGCGTATACCGAGCAAATCAGGGAGACAAATCTCAAAATGACCACTTTCGGGCTTTTAAGACTATGACTGATGAGATCGACCATGTATTATCTCTAACAACGGATATCAATGAAGCAAGGGCCCAACGTAAGCAGCTTCATGTAATGGCATATCATGCCTCTCTCCGACCTGATGAGGACTCTGCTCGTTCTCAGATCATTGTTGGGTCTGATATTCCGTCTCTGATGGAAGCTCACTATCGTTTTCTCCGGACAGCGAAAGTCGTTGAGACCACTGCGGGTGATGCTTCTGCTGATCGATCTTCTCTTGGTGCTGCTCGTACTAGATTTCGTGGTGGTCGTGGTGGACGACATGGTGGCCGAAATGCTGGTCGTGATGGGGGACAACGCAATGGCGATCGTGATGGAGGAAGACCGCGCACATGCTTCAACTGTGGTCGGCATAGCCAATTCCAGTGGCAGTGTCCTAAAGCTCCTGCCGCCAATGTTACAACAGACGCTCTTGGTGATGGTGTTCGATTTGTCCAGATGACTGCAGAGTCATATACAGGTTTTTTTGACTTTCAAGCTCAATGTCGAGATGAAGCATCAACATCTGGATCCACAGCCGGGTACTCAACGGCATGTGAGGTGAGATCAAAACAGTAGGTGATTGACTCTGGTGCGTCTGCTCACATGACTGGCGACGCATGTATGATACGCAATTATGTATTAGTGGATCGTGTTTCCAATATTACTGTTGCCAATGGTGGTTCACTAATAGTCCGTGGACGAGAAAGTGTTCATCTTTCTTTCGAACTGTCACTCAATTCTGTATTACATGCACCTGGAAACTGGTTCAGTTTGCTTTCGATTAGTCAAATTACTCGCGACTTGCATTGCTCGGTAACATTTTTCTGATGGTTGTGTTTTCCAGGACCTGAAGACTGGAAAGATTGTCGGTAAGGGACATGTGGCTGGAGGGATGTACCTGTTTGATGTACCTTCTTCTGTTGCTTGTGCCGGCGTAAAACTCGATCCTTTCGAGTTACATTGTCAATTAGGCCATCCATCCATCCAAGCTCTCCAGAAAATGTACCCATCTTTAGATGTTCCAGTTACTTTTCATTGTGAGTCGTGTCGTTTGGCTAAGCATCACCGGGTTCTCTATCCAGTGAGTCATAATAAAATTGCATCCGCTCCTTTCGAGTTGGTGCATTTTGATGTATAAAAACTTTGTCCGGTTGAATCAATGATGGATTTCAAATACTTTGTTACATTTGTTGATGACTATTCACGTGTCACTTTTGTCTATCTGATAAAAATTTGCTCCAAATTATTTAAAATTTGGTGCAATTTTTATGCAGAAATCAAAACACAATTTGGTGCTCCGATTAAATGCTTTCGAAGTGACAATGGTCGTGAGTTCAATATCCATCTGTCCCGCAGTGACATTATCAACCAAACTTTCTGACCTTACACACCATAACAGAATGGTGTGGCCGAACCCAAGAATCGTCATCTCTTAGAAACAACACGTGCTCTTATGTTTCAAGCATGTACTCCTAAAAAAATTTGGTAGGATGCGATACTTACAGGTTGTTATCTTATTAATCGCATGTCATCGTCGATTTTTAATGGTACTACTCCCTTTTCTCAGTTATATCCCGAACGAGAGCCATTTCCTCTACCTCACAAATTTTTTTGGTTGCTTGTGCTATGTGTAGGATATCCGACCGACCATTTCTAAATTAGATCCTACGGCAATCCAATGTGTTTTCCTTGGGTATCCTAAAGATCAGAAAGGGTATTATTGTTTTTATCCTGCCTTGAAGAGATTTTCTCTCTCGGGATGTTACCTTCGTTGAAACTGAGTTTCCTCCACTTCCACAAACTATAGGTCCAGTTCCCCAAGTCTACCCAGAAGAGAATTTTTTGTTGTTTCTTGTTCAAACACAACAGCCCCCCTCCTCCCCTACCGAGCCAGTATCCCGGTCTGGCGGTCCGCAAACACCGGTTCAGTCAGTACCGACATCTCCTGAACAACCATTGCAGATAGTGCCTACGATCACAGAGCCATCATCCTCCTCTAGCTCCCCTGATTCGCCTCCGCCTGTTCTACCAGCTCGACATCGTCGTGCCTGTCGTGATCATCCCTTGTATGTTGAGAACTACAAAGGGCTCGCGAGCCACACTCAGTCCTTGGTAGTTACTATTGATGGGATTCAGATTCCCAATACTGCCGAGGAGGGACTAAACCATATCAGTTGACGTGCTGCTATAGAAGAGGAGATGAAAACACTTCGAAAGAACCATACTTGGGACTTGGTCAATTTGTCTACTAGTAAGCAGGTTGTAGATTGCAAATGGGTATTCAAGATCAAGGTGAAACATGATGGCACTCTTGATCGCCTAAAGGCTCGTCTGGTGGCTAAAGGATATTCTCAGACCTATGGTGAGAATTATTTTGAGACATTCTCCCAAGTTGCCAGGATGAAATATGTGCGCGTATTCTTGGCCTTAGTTGTTCGCTATTACTGGCCATTGCTCCAACTGGATATCAAGAATGCATTTCTCTACGGGAATATTGAAGAAGTATATATGATGCAACCTCCCGGATTCGTTGCAAGGGAGGGTAAAGTGTGTCATCTGCGGAAGGCCCTCTACGATCTCAAATAATCACCTCGTGCGTGGTTTGGTCGATTTACACGTTGTTACTCAGTTTGGCATGTGTCAATCAAAGAAAGATCATTCGATATTCTACCGACAGACATCGAATACCGACAAACATCAACTGGAATGATACTACTTAGTGTCTATGTTGACGATATTGTCATCACGAAAGACGACAACCAGGATATTGCATGACTAAAGAAGTTTCTGGAAGAATAATTTCAGACCAAGGATATAGAATTGTTAAACTACTTCTTGGACATTGAAGTCACATGGGGTAAGAGGAACATTGTAATGTCTCAGAGGAAGTACGTGCAAGACATAGTAAATAATGCAAGAATGATGCAAGTCAAGGAAGCAACCTCGTCCATGGATCCAGGAGCAAAGTTACTCCCAGACGAGGGAGTCCTGATGACAAATCCGGATTAGTATCGTCGAGTGGTTGAAAAACTCAATTACTTGGCGGTCATGACTCGTCCAGACATTTCCTTCGTCATAAGTGTCGCAAGTAGATTTATGGCTTCTCCACGAATTCCACATTGGAATATAGTTCTCAGAATTCTACGTTATCTAGTCCAGAATCCGAAAAAAGAAATTCGGATGGAGAATTAGGGACATACTTATGTTGAGTGTTTTACTGATGTTGACTGGGGTGCAATCATGACGGATGGACGGTCTACATCTGGCTACTCAGTATTTATTGGCAGAAACTTGATATCGTGGAAAAGCAAGAAGCAGAATGTGATAGCACGATCAAGTTCGGAAGCAGAATATAGAACCATTGCTCATGGCACAGCAAATGTGTTATATTTGCTGCATCTTCTACAAGAGTTGGAAAAAAAAGCAGGATCTAAAGCAGCCAAAATGTGGTGTGATAACCAGTCTGCTATCCATATTGCTACCAAACATGTATTTCATGAAAGGACGAAGCACATTGAAATCGATATCCACTTCGTCCGTAATGAGTATAAAAAGGGGATGATAAAGTTTCATCACGTGAGGACCGGTGATCAGATAGCCGATATCTTCATGAAGTCTCTTTTGGATCCTCGGGTTCAATTTCTGTGTAAGAAGCTAGGCATGATTGATATCTATGCTCCAGCTTGAAGGAGGGTGTTAAGTATTAGTAGTATTGGGCTTTAGTCCCACAACGGGTAGAACAATAGTGAGAGGGGTTAGCCTCTCCTATATATATATGTAATCTCCTTATCAAAAAAGATCATCCCATCATTCCACTTTACAATAATATTAGAAATGTCTTGCTGGAAAAACTAGTATGCATTTGATCTCAAACTAGACAATGAAAATTGAAGTCATCATATGGAAGTGTAGAATTGTAATTTAATTTTTGTTCTTATATTTTCAAGTTTTCTCCTCTTTAGAAAGTGTAGAATTGAAATTAAAAGTTTATCATATGGAAGTATAGAAGTGAAAATTAAAGTTCACTATATTTTAGGCTAATAGAATACATCTTGTTTGTGTAAATTCATCATGATGTCTACTGCTCTATGTTTCAAGTATCAGTTATATAGTTTTTACTCTCGTAGGGAAATTTTGCTAAAATGTTTAATCTCTGTTATTTGTTTTACAATGAAACTAATTATTCATTTTAGCATAACTCAGCCTTTCTTCTATAATGTTATATGGGCTTGTGCATTTAGGGATTACTTCTAGGTTGTCCATTTTCTAATTTGGTATAAATTAGATTGCATGTGCTCTTCCGAGTAGACATTTGGTATGCCTTTCTTCTTTCGAGTAGAAATTTTGTTTCTGTAAAACTGGTGCATAGGGCTGATTTTGTTTGAGGTGATGCATTTAGGACCCATGGAGGATACTCCATTTGTGTCATCAGAGAGAGTCTGTATCAAAATTTTATGAATTTGCATCAATTTTCTGCAGTCTCAGTGAACTTTCACATGAGTTTCCATTTTTTTTCTCTTTGCAACATTGCTGAGGTTCAATTTAAGATTGCTTTGCAAGATACAATATCTTAATTTACTGATACTTGTCTTGGTGTACCTTAACACAAATTTATTATTACATACTTCTTACTTGAGCATACTTTCATGTATAGTGTAACATGTATCAGTTTTTGTGTTTATTAGTATCGCTAATACTTAACATGATGCATTTTTTTTTGCAGGGGTTGGCTTGGATTGGAAGTACACAGTGCTAAAGTTGATGGATTCCATCAACCGTGACATGGCTGGAAGTGGCCAATTTTTAGGTATTTTCAGAGAATGATGAATATGGTGAATCCTTCGAGTCTAAAACCAATAATTTGGCAATGATGGATAGCATTGTAATATCTTTGATCCAAATTTATTTAATGGGTACATTTCCACTGAAATCCTACATACTATGTATCGGTCTCTTCACTACTTTGATGCATACTTGTGTTACATGTATCAGTCCTTTCATCATATATGAGTTATCAGTCCCTTGGAATGGAAGATTAAATGCTAAAGTTGATGGCTTTCCCTTTCAATTTTGATACGGCTGTCGGCTGGAAGTAGCCAAGCTTTAGTGTTTTAGACAATAATGACTATAGTGAACCTTTTAAGTCTAAAAAAAAGAATTTGGCAATGATGACTAGGTTGATGATTCCTTCGAGCCAGATTTATTTTAACGATTGCCTTGATGTGGATAATCCTACAAACTATGTACCAGTCCCTTCACTACTTTGATGTATACTTGTGCTATATGTATTATTCTCCTAAATTTCCAGATGAGTACCTTGCCTACGATAGTTTATTGTAATGCAAGTTTTGGTTATCTACTACTATCTTTCAAAAGTCAGTTTGGCTGCTCCTTTGTTTATTTCTCACTTGGCTATCTAGTTGTTTGTTAATTGCTCCATTGTTCACAGTTTGAGTTTCATGTATCTTTGGTTTCTAAAACCAAAATTTTGATAGTTTTTGGCCTCTAGAGTTTGAAGTTGTGGCTTTGCCATGCTTTTTGAGTTCAGTTTCACTATTATAACATCATCATAGGTTTTCTTTATCATTTCCAGGTAAATATGTTTATATAATGTTGATACACCCTATTCTATTGCTGATACATCCTATACATTTTTAATGTGAAAATATTTTACCGAGAATGAATTCAATGTGTAGTTGAATGACAATTTCTTCCAATTACATTTTTCTTGGTTGGTTATAAGGAAAATAGCCAGTCATGAGAGGAGTATACAATATCACAATATATCATTTGCAAATGTATATTCTTTTCTTTTCCTCATGTGCTGCTTGATGTCCAGTTTTTGCTGCATTTTGCTGTCCAGGTTGCCGTCTAGTTTTTGCTGCATTTTCTTGTCCAGCTTTGCTAACCAGATTGTTATCCAGTTTGTATGATTGTGTTTTCCAGGTTGTCGTCCAGTTCATGTCCAAGTTGCAGTCCTACTTCCAGTCCAGTTTTGAGAAGGGTTTTTTTTTTTTTTTTTAATGTCTTTTTGGCATTTGGTATCTTTACTGCTTGGTAATCTGGACTGTTTTCTGCTACTAGAATGTTCTTCTCCTTTGGACTCAGATTATTTGTCTGATCAAGTGTGGAGGAGTCAAAACCACATTGGCATATATAGTGTTTCCTGTGAGGATGTAAATTTATATGTAGGATTTAAATCGAGTTTTGTATGCATATTTCTATTTATTTATTATCCACTTTTCTATGTATAAAAAGTGTGGAAAGATGCAAACCACATTGATAGGATGCTTGATATGCAGATATATTTCAAAAAAAAATTGCCATGTAAATATTTATCATCCAAACAGGTTATGTAAATGTGTTCATTGTTATTTTTGGACAAGTTTATACTGCATTGTTTGGGACAAGTTATGTACAATTTTGATGTAAAATCTAGGGAGTTTCATATGGCATTAACCATCCATATCAACTAATGGTGACCTTAGCACATTTACAAGATTATTCAACATGGTCTGCCAAGCAAAAGAAGTGTGAATTTGGTCACTTCCAAGTACACTTCATTATCCAGACAAGGATTTGTGAATTTCGCCATTTCCAAGGTACAAAATATCATGTATCCAAACATGTTTTTGTAAATCCACAAGGGTGAATGTGCAATGCATGTGCAAAGTGTGAAAGTCACTCTTTCACACTTCAAGGGACTTCCAAGCATCCAAACAGATCCTTGGCGTATCTTGGGCTTGAAAGTATTGGGATTTGGCCATACGCCTTATAGTACATGCATGCATGGATGTGTTTTGAGCATGGGTATATCTGTGACATGATGAGCTTGTAGCTCCTTTTAGGACATCTGCTACACTAAACCTCTCTAACGAGAAAGGAGGACAATCTCACCTTATTTCTCAAATTAAGTAGCTTCTAGTTCTCTAAACAAATTATTCTTTGATTCCGTAAGCATTGATGAGACATAAGCAAATGTTTCTTCACAAAAAAGTCCCTAGATCATTAAACATTAAGATGAGTTGATACAACATATTTTTGCTAAAACTATACTACTTCAATAATATTTACCGTTAATTCTTTTACTCAAATATCGTCAATATCACAAATTGTGTGATCTTGAATTGTACAAGGCTTCTTTCTTTACTCTACATTTTACCCTTTTACTTTGTAAGGAAAAAAAAATCCTTTCTTATCATGTGTACCAATTCATGGACACGGTACTTTGAGATTTTATGACATACTATGTTTGACTTGGTTTTAACTTTATTCCCCATATATTTTAAGCCCCCTGACAGTGTTTGACCTGGAGGAAGAAATGACGTGTGTGAACTGTGAAGGGACCATTATTAGGGGTGAGCATTATTCGGTTTTGGACCGAAAACCAAACCGAACCGAATAAGAGATTCGGTTCGGTTTAAAAAAAAATCGGTTCGGTTTCGGTTTTGAAAATACTAAATTTTCTTATTCGGTTTTGGGTTTCGGTTTCGGTCCAAAATCGAAAACCGAATAAAGTATTAATAGGTATTAATATATATATAGGTATATACTAAATTTAATTACTATATGTATATATATATATATACTAAATATATCTAGGTATATTTAGTTACTATATATATTAACAAAAAAAATGCAAATAAACCAAAAAATCGAATAAACCGAAAACCGAACCAATTTAATTCGGTTTGGTTCAGTTATGGGCTATTTCGGTTCGGTTTCGGTTTTGCGTATTCGGTTTTCGGTCGAATTTGGTTTTGCTTATTCAGTTCGGTTTTGGACCTAATGAACAGAATGCTCACCCCTAACCATTATACCTTTCCCCATCCTGAAACTCCCATCATCTCACAAACTCATGATAAGCGGTGCTACATTGTTTGTGCTTGATCATATGCTCACTATTCACACCTTCGCCAACTATCAGACCCTGTACTTATTGCCACGACCATCAGATATTCCACCCCGTGAAATCAACAAACCTATTCATCGCCTGCAAGTTCCCTAAATTTGCCCTCACAAACTATACCTGCAAAAAGGCATTACCATTTTCAAAGAAGTGCCACAATGGTAGTATAGTCTTAGGAGAACTTCTGGTGAAAGATCTCTCTTTTCTGACCCCAGATGAAGACAATCACAGATAACAAGCTTCTTGGCATTGACAAAGTTGCTCCATTGCATTATAAGATGCCAATGGGGTATATGCAAGGATGATTTCCTGGGATATTCACTCGCTTTTCACACTGGAATATGACCATTACCTGGAGAAGATTACATTTATTATTTTGCCCTAATTTTGATCATGCGGGTGATGATGTCTTTGGGTTGTAATTCCTTCACTATGTCTAAATGTGTCATAGAGATGATGCAATTCCCTATAGCAAATGGTATCATCTTACCTCTTCATTTAGACTTTATCGTCTAGGGGAGTTGGAGGATGCTCCTTGGTTGCATGAGCTTAAAACTGCATATCCAACAAGTAAGCTGTCAATTTTATGGCATTGCCATCTCACGCTCATAGCTACCTTTGCTAGATAGCTTGGCACCAACATAGAGTAACGTCAGATCCAGAGTCGGTCATAAAACTATGTCAAATCCTTTATGGAGCTTTTTATGCTCCATAGGAGACTCCATTCTAATGGGAGATGGCTTGAATGATGATGATGATGAGTGGTGATGTCTCATGTGAACATAGGAATTAACACTCATCAATGTCGGGGCAAAAGCTTAAAATCTCTCAGGGAGGTACCCTGGATGTAAGGAAGTCAGAATGGTTTGTTTCTTGACGATTTTTTTTTTCTTTTCTTTTTGTGAAAAAGAGAGGGGGGGGGGGGGGGGGGGGGGGGTTGTCTGAAATGAACATGGCCTAGCACATTGGTTTCAGCAAATATATTCCCTCATTTGCATGGTTGTTCACTTAAATCTAATCCATGAAAACTATTAATTCAAAGTTTTATGATAAATCAAAGCATAGTTTTTAGTTTTAGTCTTTTAGGATAGTTATTAGACCAGGACAGGACATTGACCCGGGTCGCTGGACATCCATGACAACTATTAATTCAAAGTTTTATGATAAATAAAAGTATAGTTTTTTTAGTTTTAGTCTTTTAGAATAGTTAATAGACCTGGACAGGACATTGAACCGGTTGCTGGCCCAACCGGTGGTCAATGATCGGACTGAAAAGATAATTAAATTATATATATATATATATATATATATTATATATATATATATATATATATTAGACCAGGACAGGACATTGACCCGGTCGCTGGACATCCATGACAACTATTAATTCAATAGTTTTATGATAAATAAAAGTATAGTTTTTTTAGTTTTAGTCTTTTAGAATAGTTAATAGACCTGGACAGGACATTGAACCGGTTGCTGGCCCAACCGGTGGTCAATGATCGGGACTGAAAAGATAATTAAATTATATATATATATATATATATATATATATATATATATATATATGGCCTCTCTAGTTTACTGCATTACAAACAAGAAAGCCGAAGAGTTGAGGCTTCCCTCATTGGAAATTGTCCAAAAAAACCAGAAATTCCTAAAAAAACTTAAATAAACAATACAAAATCATGCAAAATGGGTGTTTTGCCAACCAAACATAATCGGGTTTCTAAGGACCCATCGGGTAATGTGGTTTTTACGAAACCTGACTGGTCATATTGTTTTTACTTTTTACAAAAACTAGACGGGTCAACCTAACCGGATCGATTGGAAAATGGGTCAATAGTGGACCCTGGATTAGCCACCAGCCCACTGGTTTTGCTGTCACGACCACCGGTTCGGTCCGGGTTTGATAACTATGGTTTTAGATTTAGTTGACATAAATTTCAATTATAAAATTTAAATATTTTCTCTTAACCAACATTTTCATGTGTACATGGACAAGATTTGGTTCTGTCACATTAGAACTAAAAAATGACCTGTCATAACCTTGAGGTAGTAAAATAAACGAATGACAACTATAATTGTAATCTAATGCTGCTAACCACAATATCATATACATGAGTGATAGAGAGACATTTAAATGTAGCTGAGGTGGCGGGACTCTCTCTCTCTCCTCTCTACTCTCTCTCTCTCTCTCTCTCTATATTATATATATATATATATATTATATATATATGGAAAATGGTAATTTTATTTATTGCAATTCAAATTTACTACCCCGTTAATCATAATATAATATATATAGATATATATATATATATATATATGGAAAATGGTAAATTTTATTTATTGCAATTCACAATTACTACCCCTGTTAATCATAACATGGTATTAACTATCAAATTTCAATATTCTGCAGGATTCCTATTTGAGGCGTGCTCAGTCCTTCGAAGATGTATATTCCGTTCGCGCCACACGTGTTAGACCGTTGCAAGCCAACCTGAGTTTTTGCTCCCTGAACCAGCGGCCTCCCCTGCTTCGAAGATTAGATATCAACTCTATTTGGACAACTAAATTTTTGTGCACAGTCGTTGAGATGTCACAACTTATTCCTTTTGGCCCTCCAAATAAACCATGTATATTCCCATGTAAAGAATAAAATGTTGAAAAAGTTTTTGGTCCGTATTGGTTGCACAAAGGGACACATCCTTGTCCAATGTATATGTTACTCCGAATCTAGACAGTCTGTCAAGAGTCAGTAGTCTTCCTCTAAAGTGATTCGTACATGTATTGCATTTTACTCGCAAGCCCCTTCAATCCAAATGAACTCCTCGTGCGCAACTTGGTGGGTAGATGG